>CM050323.1:29826058-30002680 GCA_027475135.1 Bactrocera correcta | reverse complement strand
AAAAGACAAAAAAAGAGATAAGCCGAAAAGCAAACTGGCCGACAAGGGTAATGTTGAAAATGCTTACGAAAAGATAGTCAACGCATCTTGAATGAAGAGTTCAAGATCTTAGCACACTATTTTATAAATCCCTGAGCTGATCCAGTGACTGATGTCCAGAGCATACTGAAATTATTGAAAATGGTGAGATTGACTCTGTTTAAACTAAGATCACCACTGAGCTGGAATTGACGTAAGAGTGCTTTCTTACTATTTACCTATAATCGTATAGCGCATTTCGCTTTAATATAGCTTGTTGGCCTTTATATTCTTGCTCAACATCATCCTTTAGAAAGTAATGCTACTTTTACCCTTATTTGTTAACTTCAGTAAACACTTGAGGGACCGACAGTTAAAGCTAATATCATAATGATATTTAAAACTTAAGTACAAACAAACTAAGATGCACGAACAGCGACGCTGGTAAAATTAGTTTTCAAATTCGTCCCACATGGCGCATACGTAACGAATAGGACAAAAGCGTTTCACACTGCTGAAGCTGGTGCGTGTCAGGCAAGTGAGTGCTTTGCAAAACTTCATTGTGGAACTTCAACTGTAAGCGGAATGCAAATTATGAATTTTTAATTACATTCGCAGTTCTGATTGCTATTCACACATCATGTGCAAATATTTTATATAACACGCACATATATATGTGTATAACTGCATGCAAGCTTGCACGCTCAGCTAATTATAATTACTTGTCAGTGTACTTTTTCATATATCCACATAAATATATTCGAGTGAGTATAATTTACGTCACAGTAGTGAAGATGGAACTGCAACTCATTAAAGTTCGCAAATGTTTGCTCAAAAGACACTCGCTGTTAAGTATGCAGTTAACTGTACATATTGGAATAAGTGAAAATGAAAAACAAAACGAATTATGGCTGTGTTTGTCAGCGCGCTTTTGTTGAGTGAAATTATCAAACTATGCATTTTATGCGCTTTTTGTGTTGATAAATGCTATATTTAGTTTAAACTTTTTTTATGTACTTAGTAACTTAGGCAGAAATAAGCATTACTCTATTAGTTTTTAAAAAAAAACTTAAAATTTTCTTTCTGTTGTCTCCGCATTTGGTTGGCACCTCTATGCTAATAGCACAAGACCGGGTTAAGTCCCGGGAGCCTGGAAACGAATCAGAGTTAGTTCATCCCGAAGACTGGTAGGGTTTCCACGTCACGGCCAAGCTCATCAGCCTCTCCTCCTTCTTACTAAAAACTCTGGAGAGACGGTTTGATTGATACATAAGGGGCGCATTCAGTCTTCTGTGCGACAGAGTGATTGAAACGGAATGAGGCAACCCCACAACGTTCTCTCTCCTCTTCTAAGGATCCTGGTAAACTTGAGGATAGCATCAATTGCTTATACTGTTGTAGAGCAGCCATTGGCAAAAGATGGGTTCTCTGGATCTACGACACCATAAGGAGGTCTTTAGAAAATACCATTCTTGCAAAGAAACTTTAGAGCGTTCAACGGGCGGCGTTCATTAGCATGTGTGTCCACTAATGTCCAATCCAACCACGATTCTTACCACCATCTTACACATAGTGCCCGTAGACATCGTTAGAAGGTGTATAGCTCCAAAAGTTGCTATCAGACTCAAATAATCTGAATGCATAAAAGAACACGCATCTAAGAACTCGGAGATCCTCACACACTTTGACTTCATACCACAACACTTGAATCACGGACTCACAGAAAAGAACTCGGGAAACACTTTAAAGGGGTAGCAGTAGATCTACTGCTCCGAAATGCGGCCTCCTTCAGAGAAGTGACCATTCACTCAGATAGCAAAGTGGCGATACTAGCCTAGGGCTCATTAACAGTGCATTCAGGGAATGCCTAACCTCGCTATTAATAGCAATGAGTGCCTTAGTTATAAGACTGGTATGTGTGCCAGATTATAGCGGAACCAGGAAATTGCAACGCTGAAGAGCAAGCAAGGAAAGGCACACTAGAAAAGCTATCGGTAGAATGGGGTAGGGTCGGTGCTCCGATATCCTCTTATGTTCTACTACTAGATAGTTGGGCTATGCGGAGGCGTGGACAGCGCTGAGCCACCATCAGTCCATGCGCTGTCGCAAACGCCTTTCCTATCCCAAGTTGTACGGCTTTTAAAAGGCCATTGCCCTATTCGCGACCATGCTGTAAGTTTACCGACGCCTGCAAAAGCTGTATGGAAAAAGATGAGGTGGAAACATCTTAACACTTCCTTCTTGACTATCCCGAAATTAACAAGATGCAAATAAGTTAGAATTAATGAAGAACTTACATATGACTTGGGAACCATATGGAAGACTTATTTACTTGGGCTCTGTGCGACCAACTATGGTTAAAGGTATAGAGGTGGAGTGTAAAAACACTTAAAAACTGATGCAGGTCCCAAACAGACAAGTGTTTTCGGTAAAACAGAAAAAGCATACAACCTCCGAACATTTCAGATATCCGAATTAATTTGACGACTTTTACATAGCACATTCTGTGTATCTTTTCTCCAACTTCATCGATTTCAAATTCACTACAAGTGACTCAGTGCCTCGTATTTTGTAAAGAACTTTTAAATACTACAATGAAATTATCCATCATATTAAAGAGAAAAAACGAAACTCAGAGATGGGCGTAAAGTAAAGGATACAAAGCAAAGTCGAAAGTTTGTATTTTATACCTTCGTACGTGCATATAATTTTGTTGCATTGTTTTCGCTTCTGTTTTCATCATGAAACTTTACGCTTACGAAATCTTTTTGTGCACAACTTGAGGCCACATGTCGGGAATGCATAAACAAAACTGAGCTATAAGGATTCATATGGTAAGGGTTTACTTATATATGAAAGGTTTTAGGCACCAAAATGTATACTCAGTATAAAAAAAAGAAAAAAAATGTGTATATATGTAATATATATACAACCCAGTTGGAAAAATGAAACGCAAATATTACCAAAATATATCAACAATAGAATTGCTGACATTGGAGTTATATAAAGAAAAGAAGCGTTCTCTTCTAGATAGACAGATTGGAATTGAATGTTATGCGCGGATCTTTTAAGTTTTCAGAAAAGACATTGCTGATATTTATGTTTCGACAAATAAGTATCACGTAAATGAGATGTAGATTAGCTGTAGGAGCTTTATAAGGACATCAATGTAATGCAATGAACTAATAATTAGCGAATCAAGCTCAGAAAGTATTCAACAAGATACCATAGGACAGATGAGTCCTTTTCTGGACTGAATAATGAATGAACTTAAAACACCGAACTAAAGAAACCAACTAAAAGAGATTTAACTTTTCAAGAGGTCGGTTCTAATTTTACAGCTAAATAGCTATACAGGTATCTATCTGGAATTTTCGCAATGAAATATAGCTTACTAAAAATACTCCAAATCGAGTGCTAACTGCGTTTATCTTCCCTAAAACTGTATTATTGAAACACCACTAACTCAAGCAACAGTTATTAACCAAATAAACGTCTGGATTACTTTAACTTTCAAGTTTTATTTGGATCATTTCGACCAATCATGTTAAGTAACTAACTTGGCAGGAAGGTTGTCTGGGGTTTTTACCATGAAAAAACAAACATTTGAAATACGGGTCTGATTGAAATTTAGTGTTTTTTCTCAGAATTAAGGCTGCGTAATCGTTGGTAATGTTATAAAAGCCTTTCATGGCGCCTCCTTTATCATCACCAACAGTATTTGTTTGGTATAAATCAGTCAGTATAGGTCGTGGCGTCATGAAAAAGTGGCCTCATGGGAGTTGTAAAGAAACAGAGCTTGAAAATGTTCGTGTTTAAATCAGAGAGATAGCATCCCTATTCAATCTGCTAGACATTTTGGTTAATGCTTTTGATAAAGTTTTGGGTATAATTTGGGTGTTTGGAAAATTTAATAAACTAGTGGATCCGGCCACGCGTCGCTGTGGAATACATTTTATACTATTATTCATATAATAAACTCTTCCATACAGTGAACATTTAATTTACGAATGAAAGTGAAAACGTTTTTGTCGGTATAAGAATTCAAGGGATTGTACTTAAGGCTTAATTTTAAATATGTTCATACGAATAAATTTCATTGGAAAAAATAACGAATTTAAAGTTGCTTTCTCAATGTCTGGTTAAAAGCCTTTCTGTCCAGTTAGAAGAGTTGTCCGCTTAATACATTGTATGTACTTATTAAACATCAACAGATTTTGGGACTGGCCAATGAGCATAGTTAATGGAAATGTCCGTTTAATAGAGCGTCCATTTTATATAGCTTTTACTGTATTTTTTTTCTAATGAATTATTTTTACTATCTTATCTTCTAAGTTGGTTCAAACTGGACACAGTGTGCTAAATATTACTAAAACGGGCTCAGTAGTTTAGGAGTGCATCGCGGACAAACACCGTAAGACTTAATTTTTATATACAAAGATCATTATTGGTTCAAAAAGAGTAATGTCAAAGGCGATAATAAAGTTTTGTACTAAAATAGAAGTAAATTTAGTTCTGTTTGTGAGTCCGGGTCAAATTTAATCCAATAGTATTAAAGGTATCTTTAAAGGTAGGATTATAATTCTAAAATAAGTCTGACATTGCAAATATCGAATCAAATATATTTTCACCTCAACAAAATCACGTGTGGTAGGTTTTTTTTATAAAGTAGTGAAACACAAGGTGTTTTTCTTCACATTAACATACATTTATATTTATCTGGTTTCTAGAGCATGTTGTTGGCTTAAGGTTTTTTTCGCACTTAATAATGTGAGATTTTCGGTTTGGGTTTGAAAACCCCTGAACAAAATCCAAAAAATTAAAAATCCTCTCCAACAACAGGGCATTTTCAGTTCTTTCGCTGAGAACCCCGTTTTGGTTTGACGGCCGCCCACTTAGAAATACTTTTGAGGATATAAATTAGGGGATTTTGAATTTGTGAAATTTTAATTTTGGGGCTTCATTTTACATATATTAGCGATTTTGTGTTTGAGGATAGAATTTTTGGCGAATCGGAGCTTCATAGAAAACTCCTTATAAACGCTTCAAAAAATCTCATTCGCCATCAACCGACTTGCAGAATATATCTTCAAAATTTTCCGAGAAAAATCCTATTTTTGTAAGTCTTTATATAGCTCCTTAATACAAAAAAATATTTCTTGAAAAATGTAATAATTTTTAGCTTAAAATTTACCATAAACATTTTCTATTGGGATGCCATACAATACACATACACGCACATATACATATGTATATATTATACAAATGGCCGCTGATAAGTGGATAGCTTCACAATGCATATACAAACCCATTTATAACTGTGCATGAAAGAGTATTGAATGTCAAATACTGAACAGAGCCAAAGTATTTATTTAAGCCACAAAATGGCATTGCTCTTTGGCGAAAACTTCGCTGGTATTCGAGCTTGAAAACTCTTTTCCTCAAATGTAAGTTTGCTCAGCACTTACTTGGGGTAACACACACACATGCATACTTGAGTAGATATGAAAGTACGTGTCCACGGCAATTGCCTACGCACAGCTTCACTGTTTTACTGTTTCGCAATTCAGCTTTAGAGTTCATTTCCTGCATTATCAGATGCTATCAACCCGCACAGCGGCGTGCAAATTCGTCATTTCCCTGGGGGCGGAGCGCCGTGCGGCGCAGACACGAGGTTAGCGATTGAAGTGTGTGCATATGCGCTGCCTTTTTGTTGCTTTATGTATTTTGTTTTATTATTTTGCTCATTTGTATTTGTGTGTGTGCGTGTGTCGGCAACTGAATTCTCGTATTGGATTTCGTCGCATAGTCGTATAACGCGGGAAATGAACCATTTGCGACTTGATTGCTTTGTTTATTTTTTTACTGATTTTCGTAGCTATTGCTTTTTTGTTGTTGTTGTGAGTTATTTGGTTTTTTTTTGTATTTTGCTTTTCTGTTTTGATTATTCTACTATACGGCAATACGCGTCTCTCCACAGTAGGTGGTCAAATCGGGAAGTTTGCATGGGGTACTAATGTTACTTGCGACTAAGTGAGCTAGAAATCCGATGCTGCGTCTTTAAGGTCACTTATATCACGTTGGATAGGTGATATTGAAAGCATTTTCACGCTAATGACCTTTAAATGGAGCAATTTTATATTAATATCTAAGAGTCCAGACATCAGGTTATAACCTAGAAAGTCCACTATTTGTAGAAACTATATTCTTAAAAAATGTATATGTCATACCTTTAGCTTTACTAAAATAAAATTATGAACATAAATATACACTTTCTTATATAGAAATAACAGCAAAATAGTAATATATACTATAGTAATCTCAACTTACTCAATCGAAATATGAGGTTTGACAATTAAGTAATGAGACTGGTTTTATTGTCGCGCTTATGGTAAACCTGTCACCTTGAAATTCACTTTCTCTTTTTTCGGCATCCCTCCCCTCTCTATTGATATATGTATCATCGCTATAGCTTGTTTAGTTCGCCTGCTGCGTCAAGTTAAGTAGACGTGTGTTTGTAGTGCTCGTCACGAAAATGGAAAAAAAGAAATCAAGAGCAACGCGTAAGCAGACTGTTTGGAACAAGTGGAAAAGGCTGCTCGATCGAGTTATTACTCGTACAGGCGATGAGAGCTGGTTTTTCCAATACGACCCGGAAACCAAACGCCAAAGCTCACAATGGCTGTCTACGCGCGCCCCCCGCCCGAAAAAAAGCTCGCATGAACAAGTCGAAGGTGAAAACGATGATTATTGCCTTTTTCAATAGCCTTGGAATCGTGCACAATGAATGCGTTCCACCGGGGAAAACTGTGAATCAAGTCTACTATTGCCAAGTACTCGAAAGATTGCGAAAACGAGTCAACAGGGTGCGCCCAGACATCGCTCGTAACTGGATCCTTCATCACGACAACGCGTCGTGCCACACCGCCCTCAGCATGTCCCAGTATTTGGCCTTTAAAGGGATCGCCGTGTTGCAACAGCCGCCTTATTCGCCCGACATGTCACCCTGTAACTTTGTTTTGTTTTCTAAAATAAAATCAGTGGTCAAAGGAACCCATTTTGAGTCGATTACGGACATCCAGGCGGCCGTGAGGAGAGTACTCGCGGACATCCCATTTTGAAACGATCCAGAAATGCTACGAAGAATGGAAAACGCGCTGGAATCGCTGTATAGCTGCCCAAGGGGACTACTTTAAAGGGGATGGCAGAATTGTAGAATAATTTTCTAATATACGGTTTTTATGGTATCAGTCTCATTACTTAATTGTCATACCTCGTAATCTGATAACGGTCAACTACTCTCCCTTTACATCAACTGCAATTGGCAAGGATAAGGATATAATGGGGAATTTACGAGTATAAAAAAACCTAAATACCTATGTATATTCGAAGAAGATAAGGTCAATTAACCCTCACACAGTATATAATAAAATATTTATTCTAACTACGACCAACTTCAAAGTACATTTTGACACTAAACTATATAGTTAATGTGACTGACAGTACTACCAACCTAAAAAAAAAAATAATTCTCCAAATCCGTCGACGCGCGCAGTTTAAATTCAAGTGTCACCTTATTTTTTGAACACAGTAGTAACGGGTGATTTTTTAAGAGCTTGATAACTTTTTTAAAAAAAAAAAACGCATAAAATTTGCAAAATCTCATCGGTTCTTTATTTGAAACGTTAGATTGGTTCATGACATTTACTTTTTGAAGATAATTTCATTTAAATGTTGACCGCGGCTGCGTCTTAGGTGGTCCATTCGGAAAGTCCAATTTTGGGCAACTTTTTCGAGCATTTCGGCCGGAATAGCCCGAATTTCTTCGGAAATGTTGTCTTCCAAAGCTGGAATAGTTGCTGGCTTATTTCTGTAGACTTTAGACTTGACGTAGCCCCACAAAAAATAGTCTAAAGGCGTTAAATCGCATGATCTTGGTGGCCAACTTACGGGTCCATTTCTTGAGATGAATTGTTGTCCGAAGTTTTCCCTCAAAATGGCCATAGAATCGCGAGCTGTGTGGCATGTAGCGCCATCTTGTTGAAACCACATGTCAACCAAGTTCAGTTCTTCCATTTTTGGCAACAAAAAGTTTGTTAGCATCGAACGATAGCGATCGCCATTCACCGTAACGTTGCGTCCAACAGCATCTTTGAAAAAATACGGTCCAATGATTCCACCAGCGTACAAACCACACCAAACAGTGCATTTTTCGGGATGCATGGGCAGTTCTTGAACGGCTTCTGGTTGCTCTTCACCCCAAATGCGGCAATTTTGCTTATTTACGTAGCCATTCAACCAGAAATGAGCCTCATCGCTCATCGGACACGGACGCGAAACACATTTCGAACCGAACACTGATTTTGGTAATAAAATTCAATGATTTGCAAGCGTTGCTCGTTAGTAAGTCTATTCATAATGAAATGTCAAAGCATACTGAGCATCTTTCTCTTTGACACCATGTCTGACATCCCACGTGATCTGTCAAATACTACTGCATGAAAATCCTAACCTCAAAAAAATCACCCGTTATATCATAGTGAAGAAAAGTCATACTGCCTGTTATAAATTAAACATTATTTCTAATAAAGCTATCGCCAAGATATTTTTCGTATTTATAAAAAAATTAACTAAGATTAAGTAACATTTCGAAACGTCTTCAATAATCTACATACAATAAGAAATATTGAATACCAAATTTCTTCTTCTTCTTCTTTGGAGCCTCAACTATGGGTCGGCCTGGAGCTAGAAAACAAAACTTTGCCTTTGCCAACTCACGCCAGTTGTACATCCGAAGCGAAGACAGTTCGTTATCTTTTGGTCCTTCCCTTGTATACGTGGTCGCCTTTGTTTCCATTGTCCACCTACGAGTTTTAAATCGAAGAATATTTTGGTTGGAACATCATCTTCCTTACCTGCAATATGGCTTAACCATGGCATTCGTTGGATTTTTATACGCTTAAATATGTCCGTATTGTCGTAGAGCTCACCAAAGTTCGTGGTTCCATTTTCTTCGAAATTCACCGCTAAACAGGATGGTATCAGTCACCTTGCGTAGAACAGTTCTGTCGAAAGCTTCAAGTATTTTCTCATCTCGGTTCATCATCGTCTATGTTTTTGCGCCGTATAATAGATAAGGAATGTTGAGGAGCTTGATCCCTAGGCTGAGATTGTTTTTTATATACAAAAACAAATTTGACAACAGTTAACGAAGAGTGTCTGTATTTGGTCTCAGGTACTTTGTTTTTTCTTCGATTTGCCATGACTGTCAATGACATTTGGGCCAAATTAGTGTTTCGTATATGCTCGTCTTATAAGAGTGCTATAAGCGACTTCTAGGATGAGTGAAATTATTCAGCAAAAAAGTTCCAACAAATTGTACGCGCGGGGTAATTTCTGGTGCCGTTCTGGTGCTGTTGTAAAAGCCCTTCAGTTATAATTATTTTTCATGAGCAATTATTCTTGATTGGTTCTAATAGTTCAAAGGGGGTCAAGAACGCGTTGACGACGAACCACGACCAGAACAGCCATCAATATCAACTGATGATTAACACGTCAATAAAATAAAGGAATTGGTGCTTGAGAATCGACGATTAGCAGTCAGAGATCTTACTGACATTGATAGAATATCGAAATTATCAGTGAAAATCATTTGGGCCTAAGAAAAGTAAAAGCAAGATCGCAAAACTTTTTCGAAAAACAGGCGTAAACGCCAATGCTTCGAGGATTGAAAAAAAAAAAAGATTGGAATTTTAAAATTATGAACAAAGCCTTACTATATTTTGCTCTTAGTAGTACAAAGAAAAAGTTAAACCGAATGCAAAGCTCGCCACATTATTACTTTTAAGGAAATTCGAAGCCTTGTAAATATAATTATATTAGTTTTTTTTCCTTCGCTATTTGCTTTATTCAATAAAAGCACAACAAAATTCCCTCAGCACTCGCATTGAGCGTACAATTGGGAGTCTGTGGGGAATTTGGTTTTGCTCGAGGAAAACATTTATTACAGCTATTTAGAAATAACAATGTAAAAGTATTTAAATAAGCGAAAGATAAATTAGTGCAAGTTACTAAGATAACCTAAATAAGTAGCGATTTTGAGGAACTAAAACAATACTATATCGATAGCCTACAAACTTTAAAGGTATATTTATGATATAATATATTTATTCCAAGAATACGCAATAAAAATACTGAAAAAATATTTCTCGAGATACTCGCGACCTCCAACTGCGATAAAAGCAAAAGTCCTCTACTGTTGCCGTAATTCTGTTCTTCGTGAACGAAAATTAACAAAAGCTCTACTCGAAGATATTGGCTGTCCAATGGATCTATCGTCGATTAAAAATCAAAAATTCAGATATCAATTTAAAGGCATGCTAAGTTATGTTTATGTATGCATAACCTACTAAGGGAATACAAAAAAAAAAAAACAAAAACATGATTTATAAGATACGAGTATGGAATTATGCCTATGTATGATAACAACACGTGTCTGAATACAAACTTACACGATTTTCAAACTCCGCTTCGATTCAAATCTTTATATGGCAAATTAAAAAGTATACCGACAAAAGGTAAATGTCAGAAACACATGCCCACTTTGACGTCTCGTTTGAGAGCTATCATTCTAAGCAATATTATAATGCTAAATAAACAAAACCCTGCCGTAAAAGTAATGCATACAAATACAAATTTAGACACAAGAAAACATGAAATGCTAAAACCAAGAAGTTTACTCATGTATTTTCAACTTTCTGTGCGAACACGGTTATTCACTTCACACTTTCGTCAGCTAAGTACAAGTTCAGAGAGGATGAGACGAAGTGCAATATCAAGTGATTGACAACTTAAAAAAATTTCGGTTCAAAAATAAAAATTCGAGTTGCTTCAAGCCTTTACGTGGTTTTCCCTACATTGAACTTGCTGAACCGGCTGGAGATTGTTGTATATTCTCCTTATAACATATTTCCTTATTATATACTTCCATACCTTTGTATACCAATTTGTGTACTTGCTTCATGCAATATGTCAAACTAACTACCAACGCCTTTTCGCATAATTTTTAAATCCTTTTAGTGCCGCTTTTAGTCCTTTTGCCCCAACTCAACAAATTCGTCAGCTTTGTCTACTGCTGAATATACCTTAAACTTTTTCCATTTGACACTTTAATTTTTTTCTACACTCAATCTTTAAGCCTTTCTATTTCTCCGCCCTCACTTAGCTTTCATTCGACATTGCCTTTTTGCTAGTTTTTCTCCAACACTCCTTTCATCAGACAAAAGTTCTACGCTTTCGTTGAATTTCTCTTTGAGTGCGAGCTGCGTGTGTGTGTGTGCGTGTTCTTTTCGGTCACATCAGTGTGTGAATTTATGTGTTGAATTAACAAAATTGAATTTGTCGCTTAGTTCAACAATTTCGCAATAAGTGGATTCACACCCACGCATACATTAGATGAGCACTCATAGTGGCCTTAGACTAAGTAGTCTGCAGATTAGTATGTTCATGTGGATATGCAGTCAACCCATCGGCTATTCTCTTAACAACCCAAATCTCTTTAAGCTCCACCTTTATTGATGGTGCTTTTTATTTTTATTTTTACGGTTTCCTTCTTTTTCAGACATTGAATACGAAAAAAGTGGCAATGCGTAAAGAAATATTGTCGCCCGTGATATGATTGTATGAATTCAGCAAAATTTCCATTTGTTAGATCTATATGCTGAAAATGTTCAAAAGTTTAATAGTCAAATGTTGCATCCTCAAATGAAGCTAATTCAAGACGTTGATATTCACTCTTTCAAATCTAAATTGGAGAGCACGTAACCGAAGTAGGCCTACGTTAAGGGTTTACGTGGGTTTACTCGACCAACAAGCGACCCACACATTTTCAAAGTTTTCAATTTTTTTCATACTAAAATGAACCGAAATACTTAGAATATTAGGAATTGTAGTAAAAAATGTCGGAACTTTGCAAAGAACTTATTTCAAGTGCCTTTGTATACTATAGAGGAATCAACTTTAAGTTTGGGTTATTTACAGAGTTGACATTTAGATATAAATATCATTACTACGTTTGGTAGTATAACTAGTACAACATTGATTGCTGTTCTTGCATCAAAATAATCAAATAAATATATTTACCTTAATTCACATAGCCACATCAGTTAAAATATTTGATTATTGAAGCTTACATACCTGAAAGAGTAAAGAAAAAATATTACTTAAATTAAATATAAAGTGTTTATATATATAATTGATGTATTTAAGAAAGGAAAATCTAACTAATATGTAACCGAATATTTTTTAATTGTGTTTCTGATATCCTATTCAAGGTTGAAAACAATACTATATCTTCAGGTTGCTTCAGATTTAGGGAATGAAGATTATTATAAATATTATTTTGATGTCATGCGGTGAATTATTAAATATTGCTCTTGAGCTTAAGTAGTCAAGGAGATTATTCATGTAAATGCCTATCTGACACTCACGGTTTAATATTTTTGTTTCAGACTGTTATTTAGAGTTTCTTTCCATTCACTAGTCAAGAATACTTCCTAAAAATTAATATCATAATGATTTCTCGTATTTTTTTAATTTTACATAATTACATGTTAAGAATCATAGTTATTAAAATAAGAACAAGAATCTAAGGTTGGGGTACCGCAAGGAGTGAATTGGGGGCCGATTAACATACTAAATTACGTGAAACCTTTAGTTTGAAATTTAATTTTAAACAATTTATATGTGAACATATACCTTTCTGACTACGAAAAATTTTACTAGAGGACCACAAGTCATAATCCTCAAAAAAAGTGGTTTTAGTGAAGTTATGGAGCGATTTCCGTTTCTGATTGCCTTAAGCAAGTTCCTTTTCTAAATATTTTCTATCTTAATTACTTTAATATATAACTATAAATAAGTGAAATATAATAGATAAAATTGATTCGAAATATTTGATCTTCGGCAAAAGGAAATTATAAACCGATTTTATTATTATTTATATTTAGTAATACTCGCAATTTCAAAGGAGCGTAATATTCGTCAGTCATTATATGTGACCTGGTCTACGAAAAGAGAGCTTAGGTGTCAAAAAATCAATTTTTTTTTTTTTTTTTGACACATAAGCTCCCTTTCGTAGATCAGGTCACATATTTAGAAATCTATTTTCGTAAAAGATATATGCATTCCTCATTTAAAGCTATAAGATTTCCATACTTTTCTGGCAATTTGTCGCTTCCATCAGAAAAGAACTGCGCTGCGAACTGCTTGGTGGCCAAGAACGAATCAAGCTGTTTCCGAATGGCGTTTAAACGCTCTTGCAACATATGGTGGAGCGTTATTGTAATGAAAAATTACAGCCTCGTGTTTAGCCGAAAATTACAGAAGTTTTTCGGCAATTGCTTGCTTCAATTTCATTTTGATAAGCTCAGCTGAAAACATGTATTTCTTTTCCAAAATCGTCTTTCAACGCGTTTTCTCTTGAATTCGTATGACACCTACTTTCCTCGCTTTGTGTTTTTAAATAATTTGCAATGGTTATTTGAGCGACTCCCAACGAGTCTCTGAGCTCTGCTTGCGTTTGGCAACACTCTACACATCAAACAATTTTCCTAATCTTTAGAAATCACCCAGAACAATATTGACACTTCCAAGCCACAATCTCGATTTTTAAATAACACAAACCAGTCTTCGCACGATCGCTCAGGAAGAACATGTTCACGATAAAATTCCACCAAAATGGTATAATTATTTTCGGCTGAGAGTCTTTCGTATGAAATAAAGGAATCTCCGCAAAACACTTTTTAGACATATACTACTATGAACAAAAAATAGAAAGACTTGGTTTATAATTATATATCGTTTTCCTCAAAGTCAACATAATCTCTATTTTTGACCTGCTTTGAAGTGGTATTTTTCAGATTCGGCACACCTTTGCCACGATGTTCGGCCGATTGTCGTCTCTTTCCGCACCGTATGTATAGATCCACGACTCATCGTCAGTAATACTACGTTTCATGACGTCGTGGTGGTCGGAAATCATTGTTTCAATAACGTTTACGTGACGCTGTCTTTCGAAAAAATTTAGTGGTTAGAACCAATCGTGTTTTCACTTTTTTTTTAGCCCCAAATGATCTTTCAAAACAGTTTTCACTGATCCTTCCGATATTCCAATGAAACAAGTAAGATTTAGTATGTCTGCTGACCGTCGATTCTCAAGCCCCATTCATTCTATTACTTTATTGACATGTTGATCATCCGTTGATGTCGATGGCCGTCCTGGACGTGATTCATCGTCTGCGCCTTCGCCACTGTCCTTGAATAATTTTTACCGATCAAAAAAACTTGTGCGCAACCAACAATTATCACTGAAAGCCTTTTCCCATATTTCGAACATTTCGGCAACAGAAATTTTGTTCCGCACACAAAATTTAATGAAATTTCTTTGTTGAATTTTTTCATCAACGTAAAAATGGTCGAATGCACTTTATGTGCTTCAGAAAGACAAGCGTATGCTAAGCACTAATGATAATTTCGATATGACACTTGGCACAGATAATTCAAATCATTGAGATAATCCTAATGATCTAATAAGAAGAATATGCTAATTTTTTCTGCTAAGAAAAACTATATTTGGAGAGTAGATTGCGTCTAAATGTAAAAGGATATTATCATATCCGAGAGTTTTGATTCTGGAAAGCTTATGAAAAAACTGTACTCTTTTTGTTTTCAGCGGGGCATCTTGAAGTGAACAGCCTAAGATGAAAAATTCTTGATGGGTAATATTATATCATACAAGACAAGTGGTAAGAGAAATATAAATGTCACACAGACACAAAACCAATTTCACAAATGTTCCACCTAACAAGGCAGGTGACAATCGAGTAAAGCAAATATTAACGATATAAATTTACAACACGGGAGTGGGAAGTGGGAGAGAAAGAGTATGCATATGCGGTCACACAATACTATTTGTTGCTATGAGTTGTAGTGAATGAAATATTACAGTTGTTAAAGTGAAAGTTGCTGCAAAAAATACTCATAAATTCATATACATAAATCATCCATGCGGCATCAGCAGCCAGCCACATATTAAAGAGCAATCATTTTATAAAAGCTCGGGTTGACTTTTTGCTGCACAAAGTAATGCCAGCAATTTTTTCTTATTTTTATTACAGCAAACTTTTTACTTGTAATTTTTTCTAGGTGTTCAAGGTGTTATGAAAATAGACAGGAAATAAATTTATTTACGTTTTCATAGGAGAATGATATGTTTATCACTCACATATCAAAACCTTTAAACACACATTTATTTACATGCATATATACATAATATATGTATACACACAAACGATTTTTTCACCTGCATATCCATTTCTTATTCGTGTGAAGTTGCAAAATATGGATAGCCCACATACCGACCCTTGGTACGCCGCAATGGATGAGCTCACGGCCCCATTAGCAGCGTGAGCTGTTGAGTGTCGGACGCGCGGCACCAATGTGCTTTGCGGCTTTTCGGCAATAACTGCAATGTGCTTCAGTTGAGACACAAGACAGAAAAAAAGCGGTAAAATAGCTGTGAAAAAGCCTGGCAAAAAGTGGTCAGCAGTTAGCACTATGACTAGGATGTCGGCAAAGCTTAGCCAAAAAAAAAAAAAAAAACTTGCAAGCCGAGAAGCAAAAAGCGTGGCGCTTTGTTGACGGTAGTGTCGGCAGACACTGCTGCAATGTGTTAGCGTTTTGACCACACACGCGGGTGAATCGAAAAGTACTGAGGCTGACAGAAAAAATCTTCAAATATTATATGATTTTGAATTAAAAATTTTTAAAATAAACAAAGAAAAACGGAATTCTTTAGAATCGTCTTATATTTTTTTTATGTTTGTTTGCCAAACAAAATATGTTTGTTCTTGAATATTTTTTGAAAATTATGTAAGACCTGCACAGAGGTTGAAAATTACTAGAAGCAATATGGTAATACCTATTTATACGGTTAACTATTGATATGAATGTTAAATATAAACATTTAAATCGAAAACTGCAGTACACTCCATAGGTGCCTTTATTATACGTAGATTGCCCTTTATAATTTTTATTAGGGGATTTGGCAACCCTAGTAATGCCCTTGGAATGGTGGAAAACACTTCATCTCTGAGAGTATTCGATGCAGTAACCGCCGGGGGGAACAGCGGAAGACGAATTTATACTCTGTTGGAAAGACCAGGTGGAGAAGGGCCTAGCTACATTTGGAATATTCAATATACGCTAATAAAGAAGAAGTAATGCCATCTGGCAACTCGCAACTATTTCGTAAAGTTTGACTTTTTTCAGTTATGCATACCCCGAACTTGTTGACATGAGAGCGCTATTTGTGTTCTTTACAGTGACTTAAAATATTCATCTTAGTAAAAAAACAATTTACGATCAACCTAATTCAGTTTTTGACGATGAAGTTTCATCAAGGGTCAGTATTTATCGATGATACGTTGAATTCAATCGAGGTTTTAGAACACTACTATACGAATTTCGTTCAAAATCAATTGTAGATCCGAAAACTATTGCTGCTGTGCGCAAAATGATATTGCAAGACGTCATGTGACCTATCGCGCGATGAAGACTATAGCGCGAGTGAGACCAGTATACATTAAATATTGCATTAACATTGAATTGTAAAAAAAATTTGTTCACACACAATTTGTCGAGCGCTCAAGGAAAGGTTAGTGTCGATTGGTAAAAATATATGTTCAAAAAACCATAACGATGCTTCGAAGCACGTCTATGGCATCGTAAAAGATGAAAAATTGCTCCGATAGTGGGTTCAAACGCATACAAAAGTTTACATATCTTGATAGAGAATATTTTGAAAAATACTAAAACGATTTTCGACGATAAAATTTGTTTTGGTTTTAGAATCCCAAAATATAAAAGACAAACCTCGACACTTTAAATTTTAAGAAATATTTTTATAGCAGCAAGCAGTTGACTCCTTGAATATTCCTTTATAATTCCAATAAAACTTAAAAATTAGAATGCATGGAGAGAGAAAGCTAACAGCAGGGTTGTAATAAAGAAAATGGAAGTAACATATTTTTGTACAAAAATGTTATGACTTCCTCTAAATATGAGAAACTTAAGATATAAGTTCTGAAATCTCAAGATTCTCTTAGTCAAACTAGCTGTACTGGTAAACACATATGTTTAATGTAAGGGTCAACTTATGGTCTAGATGATTAGCCTTCTGAGCGCACTATTCGCAACACCATCACCAACCTTAAGACCCAGCACTCTTTATTGGATAACATTCGACCGAATATACTACGTCCAACACGCGTATAAAACACAGCTTGTGCAAGAACTGAAGCTTACTCGCTCTTCTCAAGCGATAAAGCTTTGCTCTATGGGCTCTTGAAAGTAAAGGGTGATTTTTTTGAGGTTAGGATTTTCATGCATTAGTATTTGACAGATTACGTGGGATTTCAGACATGGTGTCAAAGAGAAAGATGCTCAGTATGCTTTGACATTTCATCATGAATAGACTTACTAACGAGCAACGCTTGCAAATCATTGAATTTTATTACCAAAATCAGTGTTCGGTTCGAAATGTGTTTCGCGCTTTACGTCCGATTTATGGTCTACATAATCGACCAAGTGAGCAAACAATTAATGCGATTGTGACCAAGTTTCGCACTCAGTTTACTTTATTGGACATTAAACCAACCACACGAATGCGTACAGTGCGTACAGAAGAGAATATTGCGTCTGTTTCTGAGAGTGTGGCTGAAGACCGTGAAATGTCGATTCGTCGCCGTTCGCAGCAATTGGGTTTGTGTTATTCGACCACATGGAAGATTTTACGCAAAGATCTTGGTGTAAAACCGTATAAAATACAGCTCGTGCAAGAACTGAAGCCGAACGATCTGCCACAACGTCGAATTTTCAGTGAATGGGCCCTAGAAAAGTTGGCAGAAAATCCGCTTTTTTATCGACAAATTTTGTTCAGCGATGAGGCTCATTTCTGGTTGAATGGCTACGTAAATAAGCAAAATTGCCGCATTTGGGGTGAAGAGCAACCAGAAGCCGTTCAAGAACTGCCCATGCATCCCGAAAAATGCACTGTTTGGTGTGGTTTGTACGCTGGTGGAATCATTGGACCGTATTTTTTCAAAGATGCTGTTGGACGCAACGTTACGGTGAATGGCGATCGCTATCGTTCGATGCTAACAAACTTTTTGTTGCCAAAAATGGAAGAACTGAACTTGGTTGACATGTGGTTTCAACAAGATGGCGCTACATGCCACACAGCTCGCGATTCTATTGCCATTTTGAGGGAAAACTTCGGACAACAATTCATCTCAAGAAATGGACCCGTAAGTTGGCCACCAAGATCATGCGATTTAACGCCTTTAGACTATTTTTTGTGGGGCTACGTCAAGTCTAAAGTCTACAGAAATAAGCCAGCAACTATTCCAGCTTTGGAAGACAACATTTCCGAAGAAATTCGGGCTATTCCGGCCGAAATGCTCGAAAAAGTTGCCCAAAATTGGACTTTCCGAATGGACCACCTAAGACGCAGCCGCGGTCAACATTTAAATGAAATTATCTTCAAAAAGTAAATGTCATGAACCAATCTAACGTTTCAAATAAAGAACCGATGAGATTTTGCAAATTTTATGCGTTTTTTTTTTAAAAAAAGTTATCAAGCTCTTAAAAAATCACCCTTTACCAAGAAGATCCGACGTTTTCGAACCAAATTTGTTTCAACGATGCTTGAATGAGTCAACGATTGCTTGAATGAGTAATCGAAAATTTGACTCAAGGAATGGACCATCTGAGACGTAGCCGTGTCCAATATTTGAAAGAGATAATCTTCAAAAATAAAATGCTAAAGATTGTTCTTTCGAACGAAACTTCTGTGTTTTTTTTTTTTTTTAAGGAGGGAACCTCGAAATAGATCATCTTTTATGTTCGAACTAAGTTTAAAAAACATGTAAATTTATTTGAAGAACTCTCATTTTATGCTTCAAACTTATTTTTAAGTTTTTTATTTAAAAGTTTTAGGTGAATTTTGTAGTGCTGTTTATATTTCCGAATTTTCAGGACACTTTTAAGCATACTTGAGGTCTTTAAAAGTTAATGCGGGTTGTGGTTTACAGTCAATTTTTACTGGTAGGAACATACGATTTAAGTTATTTTTTTAGTTTCTCACATCGATAACAATAGTTTAAGATTGTATAGAAAGCCGTAAAATCTGGCACCATTACTTTATTGGGTCCAAGTGGTTTTGTGACCGAATTGTAACAAGATGTAGACTTATGTAGTTTTATGGTGACCCGTCAAGTCACGAGTATACTATATATTGATACAACATTTTTCAATAAACACTTGGAAAACAACAAGTTTAGCATTATCGCTGATATGCCAGAAGTAATATGTACAAACAGCACTATGATTCTCAACAGGAAAGGATTCAGTATAGGATAAATACAATTTTAAATTAAGTGGTATAAAATTTAAACATTTATTTTGCTTTTTTTAAAGTACGAGTTCTATAAATCTTAAAATCCAGACGCCGAAATTTGGTATGTGGTTCGGTAGGTATCTCACCGACCTTTGTTTATTTATCCACTTCATTTTCAGTCAAACGAACATAGCTATAGCTTAAAACCTTGAAGGGCTATAGCAATACCTATTATTATATTTTATTATATTGAGTAATTTCCAGCTTATTTCACGGATAGGACACTGCTGGTTTCATCTTCGTATTTATCTCTATTACTCTCTCTAACACAATACCAAACACTTTGTAGTACTTGCCGCACCACCCCTCAGAAAAAGGGCACATTCACGCCTTTTGCGCCGTTAGTGTGCTACAAAAAATAACTGCGATGCGGCATGCCACAAACGCTTGCTAAAACACCATACAAACTGCTCGCCTTGCCACTCTCACTTCGCTGTCGCTTTATTTCTGACATTTCGGAAGCGCTTTTTGATTTTTGAACTGAAGCTTAACGAGGCTTGCTTTGGATTTTTGCTTTGTAAACTGTGTGGGTAGGTAAGGGTAAGGTGTGTATGTGTGTGATTTTCGGCACCTGCTCAAACAAAATGGAAGGGCAAAGCCAGTAAATACTTGGAGCAATCAGGTCAACTAAAATTTACCGGATTTTTTCCAGAAATTTTAGAAACTTAACAGTTAGCCACTGGTGTAAGCTTCTACACTTAGAGAGGTGTTGGTGTAAAAATACAACAAAACAAATTTTTCGTGCAACGAAGTAGTTGACTGAAAGGCCCGATAGGGAAATGAGTAGTAGTGCTCAGAAATACCTTCCTCCTGCAGGGCATTCTCAATTTGCCAAATGGCCCTCGTTGTGTTGGCGTAGGTATTTTCTTATGTATTACTGAAGCATATAAATGTGTCTGTGCATAAAAACCTCAACAATTTACAGTGTTGCTTTTGTTGCAGCGTTGATGAAATAGTTGCATTCAATCCACCGCATTTTTTCCTTTCTCTGGTCCTCAACCACAACGGCGGCAACAGCTGCAATAAAGTAGCATGGACGGACTGATGGGCGGACGGACAAACGTTGAATGCAGCCGAAGTATGAATGAGCACAGCAGTGAATGTAAGACGGTGCGAGTGAATGGACAACTTAAATTGTTCGAATTCAATTGAGGGAACTGCAAGCTGCTGCATTGTATCCCATCCGAGGTATGCTCGAGCGGTTTGAATTGTGTGCTTCTATGCGTTCATAGGGTTTCATTGAAATTTGCATGTGGTGGTGGCGCATACATTTTTTTCTCTATTATAAGCCAGTTTGCTGCTCGTAGGTACGTGATTGAATGGCTCAAATTTGGTGTGAAAGAATTTTGAATTAAAGCTACTCGAATGTGCGAAAAATGCGGTTGTTTTGGTGTACTGGATCTTTTATGGGTAAGATTCGGTTGCTACGGTAAATTTGGTAAAATATGATGAAAATGCATTTACCAAAATGGCTTCAGTATTTGCTAGGAGAGTTTAAGAAAATTTAAAACTGAAAAAAATATATATGAGGTTCAAAACCGTTGAAAACGAAACGAAAGTTGAATAACAAAAACGAAAGGAACAATATTTTAGTTTTGGTTGGGGTAAGGGATGGGCTGTTTTGTGTTTTGGGTATAAAAACCAGTTTATCTTCCGGCAAAATAAGGTTTTTTTTGGAAACAAGACACTTATAGGCAATGAAACGATCTACAACCTTCGCATGCTCAACTTTTTTACATAACCTAAAATATACAAATAACCTAAAAATACATATATATGAAAACTTCAAGTGTCCAAATTTTTAGGCTTTTTAGTTTTATTTAATACAAAAAAAATCTTTCATGAAAAGAGCCCAGTTTTAAACTAACAATTCTCACATTAAAATATCAGATGTTTTTAAAAAATTAGTAGACATTATGTTTGCCTAAATCTCTACTTTAAAATGTCATATAAATGAATTGGGTGCATGTCTAGGATTGACATACGTCGATCGAAGGTTCAAAACTTCGCTAAGTCACTGTTAAATTTCATCAATAGGCAATAATAACAAAGCAAGGTTAGGAAGCACTTAAGAGCTAAAGGAACGCATTGATTAAATAAAATTTGTACAAAAAATTTTTAATAATTAATGCTTAACAGAATTTATTCAATTATTTTATATATACCCTGAACAGGGTGTTTTAGTTTACCACGAAGTTTGTAGCACCCAGAAGAGGAAATTGAAGACCCTAAAAAATACATAAAAAATTGTTAGCTTAACAAGCTTAGTTCATTTTGCCATGATCGTTTGACCGTTTGTCTAAATAAACACGAACCAGTGCACGCATCACTTTTTTCAATAAAAGCGCTACAAAAGTTAAAGTAAATCCTATGAAAGTACATTCGATGTCATTATGTATGGAACTTGATTCATTTTGCATGGCCACCACGGGCACGCTTGCAGCAGTCCAGTCCCGGAACCCAATTTTCGAGGGTTTTCAAGCATAAATAGGCCGATACTGCTGCAATTCCACGTTCGATACTCGTACGAAGTTCATCAATCATCGCTGGCTTGTTGGCATAGGCCATAGACTTGACGTGGCCCCACAGGAAATAGTCTAAACGCGTCAAAACGTACTGGCTCCGTCGCAAATTGATGATATATGAGCCATTTCGCCATTTCATAATACGTTCACCAAACTTTCGCTGTGTGGCTCGCGTCGTCGTCCTGTTGGAACCACATATTGTCCAAGCCCATATCATCCAATTAGAGCCCAAAATATTCGGTTATCATTGAGCGGTAGTGATCCCCATTCACAGTAATGTGCCGGTCTAGATCATCACGAAAGAAGTGCCGCCCAATGACGTCGTCGGCCTATAAACTGCACCAAACCGTAGTTTTTTGGAATGCAATGGTGACTTTTAGAGTAAGAGTGGATTGCTGTCTGACTAGTAACGCATATTTTGCTTATTGCCGAAGCCATTCTGAAGCGTTGAAGTTTATTTTCCGAATTATTTTCAAGTTGTTGCTTGGCCGACGATTCTGGTACACTTCTTACGTCAACTTGATCTTTTAAGGATGTAGGCTTCCTCAATTAATGCGCTAGCGCCAGGAATATTCTCGACACTTTAAACATTTCTTTGTCTCATTGGCACGGGAATATTTTGTACTGTGAATGCGGATTAAAATTTTTCCACTAGACGCTCAATTGTTGATTTGACAGGACTATTATGAGGACCATAAATTGGACGTAGCGCTCTTAAATTTGAAGCCACTGACTGCTTATTTCGGTACTAAATTTTAATAATTTCGATTCGTTGTTGGATCACATATATTTTCATGAAGAAATGGTTAACCTTACTAAGCGAAATGTCAAAAGAGCGGCAAAACTAAGGCGTCGTTTGTTGTCCCTATCGGTGCACTTTTGTAGCGTATATTTCCGAAATGTGGCATGGATTTTTCCTATGAAAACTGTACCACATTCGAAGAAATTGTTCAGATCTGCCCACTATATCATTTAACTGCCATACAAAGGGACTGATCAAAATCGAGTTCTTGTAAAAAAACTGGAACGTGTGCAGTGTAGTAGAGCTGCGGTGCCATGGAAGTTTAATCTTTTTCTCTTTTTCAACCATCTCTTTTAGAAAAACTGACTGCTCGTTGCTGCCAACTGACTCTTGACGAATATCGAATGACATATGACTCATGATTGATGACAAGGCTTATATAAAAAAATTTCAATTTTGCAACATATAAATTAAATTCGAAGTGTGACAGATTTTGAAAAAATATATTAAATATTATAATTTTCACCTTTTTATCGATATGTGTTACCACGAAAGCGCTAAGGACTTAAAAGGGACCAAAAAAACTTAAAGATTTAATTATCTAACGAAAAAAAACACGAACGTTGCAACAACAAGAGATAGTTTTCAACTTTTCACGCTTAAATTAATTAATTCGCTATAAATACATATACAAACAGAAACTATAAAAACATGTACATACATCTATGTATGTATATCTGTAGAAAAAACCGTTATACAATTAGGTTGGGTGGAGTTGGGCTCTTATATAACTCAATAAAGCGCATTATTTCGCTTTCGCTCAAGCACATTCGTCAGCTGGCCTTACATTTTAGTAACAATTTCTGCTTGTGTTGTACGCTTCTTGCTACATGTAGTTGCAGTTGTTGTTGCTGCTGGTGCTGTTGTTTTTGTAAAGGGCATTGTTCACTTGTGCATTGCAGCAATGCGGTTGCACGTAAAGTTGCTGGCAAACGAGCCGTAATGAAAAATACGAAGTGCCTGGCGAAAGGGCAAACAAAAAAAATGCAACAACAATAAAAAAAGAATTCTGCAAACCAACTGCAACAACAACATATGACGGCCAAAAAATTATGCAACAACATATTACGCAAAAACAGAAACAACATATTACGCCAAAAAATGCCCAAGCGAAACATGAGCTTTATTTAAAGGTGCTGAAGGAGTTGGAGGCGAAGGCAAACACGAAAAAATCGGCACAGCGAAGTAGAATGAAAACAATTTCTGCAATAAAATTGACGGTGAAAAATTAAAATAAATAAGAGGAATAAAAATCGTGTTTGGGAAATGCGAAAAGTTGCGAGCGTTAACATGCGCGCGCACAAGCAAACACACATAAAAACAAAAACAATAAATTGGTTAACTTCGAATACACGAAAGCCAGAATACCCTTCAAAAAAAAGAAAAAGTTTCTATGCAAATAAAAATATTTTTAGTGCGCGTGATTAAGTTTGATCATTCAGTTTGTATGACAGCTATGTGATATAGTCGGCCGATTTGGAATATTTTTTCCTCATATTATAGCGTTGTCTTCAGTTTTAATCATTGTTAAATTTCGTGAAGATATCTTGTCAGACAAAAAAGTTTCTCATATAAGAATTTGATTTTGATATATCAGATTGTATGACAGCTATATGCTATAGTGAGCCGATCTGGAAACTTTTTTCTATTATTTTAGCTTCACCTTAGATAACAATCCATGCCAAATTTCATGGAGTAATATTATCAAATAAAAAAGTTGTCCATATAAGCACGTAAATCCGAACGGTCAGTTTGTATGACAGCTAAATGCTATAGTGAGCCGATCTGAACAATTTCTTCGGACATTACATATTTTGCTTGAAAAATAAGCCATGACAAAGTTCTTGAAGATATCTTGCAAAATGAAGAAGCTTTCCATATAAGCACTTGATTCCGACCGTTCAGTTTGTATGGCAGCTATAAGTTATAGTCGTCCGATATAGCCAGTTCCGACAAATGAGCAGCTTCTTGAAAATGACGTTTGCAAAATTTCAAAACGATATCTTAAAAACTGAGGGACTACTTCTAATACATTTATATGGAGAGGCGGAGAGATGGGCATGGCTAAATCAACCCAGATCCTTCACGCTGATCAAAGATATTGGTATGTATACATATCGTCACATAAAATGCAAACCAAAGTATCATCAAAATAAAATCGAAAAACCCTGTCAGATATAATAACCAATATATAACCTATATAACCAATATATAACATATATAACCAATATATAACCTATATAACCAATATATAACCAATTTATAACCAATACTGAATATTTGTTTAAATCTGAGTGGTTTCTATTATATCGTTTTACCGTCGGCTGTAAACTTATGAAAAGTGATGTTAAGGTATTTTGCATTTTAGGTGGCGATATATTCTTCAGAGTCTCCGCTGTATCCTACTGGGCGTAATAAACTTTGTGGCCAACTTAATATACCCTGTGTAGGGTATATAAAATACATATGAACACCTCGAGTTGCTGCAAATGCGTTTAAAGTTCAAGTGTTTGGGCGTTTTATTTGGCTTGCCGCGTGAAAAGTGCGGAAAAAAAGCATGCAAATACAATAACAAAAAATAAATAAAAATTGCAATAAAAATTAAGAACTTTTATTCGTGTGCATTTATCCTTGAAAGTTGCTGCAAAAAATAATACAGAACACAGGCGCACACGTTTCACCGCAACGCGCTGCGCACAATTCAACTCGTTAGCAAGTAATCGCACTGACGGCAACAAAAACAACAACAACAACAGCACCGCGAAGTGAGTGAATCCATGAATGCGGCAAATGCAATGCAATAAAATGAATGCGGCGAAAAAGAAGAAGCAGATAAAGACGGCGATTGAGATTGTGTGGAAAAAGAACGCGAAGAAAACAGTCGACGCGTTGATGAAAGCGTTGCTTTATTGTGGTTATTTGCGCCGTGGCAGCCTTAAATGCCTCTGTTTGCGCATAATTTAATTTCAATTTCGCCTTTCGATGCTTTGCCTTGCATTTTGTGCGGATATTTAACTTTTCTACGCCTCCATCTGGCCTGCCTGTGTGCTACATGGCGTATGAGCAACGCTGATGGATGGTGTGCGGTTGTGTGTGTGAGTGCGGACACAAAGTTGGCAGTTTTAGTTTTGTTGTGTACGAATGTGCACACACTCACTCTCACCCACATTCACATTTATGTATATATACACATATACACTCACACAAAAAGCCGTTGGAAAACTTTCGCAATTAGTGTGGCTGCTGCGAGTGTGCGCAAACATTTAATGCAAGCGAGTGGCGAATAAAAAACTTTGCCCATTGTTGCAGCGAAAAAGTGCAATTAATGTTTGAACACATTTGACATTAGCGTGTCATTAGTGTTTTATACATTGATGAATGCCATTCTTTGTTTATTTGCTTTTAATTATCAATGAAGCGGAATGCATTTAAAGAAACAAAACGCAAAGAAATTGATTACTCAGAAATATTTTTTGTATTAAAATTTTGATGGTCAGAGTAAAAATATATAAATAAAGTATAAAAAAATATATATATACCTTTACAGGTGCATTTATTACAGCATAGAAGGGTATAAAAAGTATTTATCTTGATTTTGAGTGCCAAATTGTATGACAGATATATATGTTACAGTGTTCCAATCTAAACAATTTTTTCGGTGATAGTAGCATTGTCTTGAGCAATAATCTGTGAAAAATTTCGTAAAATTATTTTGTCAAATAAAAAGGTTTTTTATATAGTGACTATAGTTTGGTCAGTCAATTTGTATGGCAGCTATATACATGACTAGTGTGATTCGAACAAAATATTCGTATTTCATAGCTTTTCCTTAGATGATATTCTTTGCCGAATTGTTTGAAAATATCTCGTCAAATTACAAAAATTTCCATATGTAGACTTGATTTTAATCGGCAAGTTTGTATGGCGGCTACATTTTGTACCAGTCCAATCTGAACACATTTTTGGGAGATTGCAGAATTGCCTTGTATAATAAGGCATGCCAAATTTTGAAAATAGTTCAAAAAAAATCCTTGGAGGTAATAGATTTTGATCGGTCAGTTTCTGCAGTTTCTACAACAGCTATGTATATGCTGCAGAAATCCGATATTGACGGTTCAAACAAATCAAACGCTTCTTGGTGAGAAATGGACGTTAGTATTCAAATTATAAAATTTGGCAACTGAAGGGCTCCAACATTTCCAAAATATTACTATTTTGAGAGCTCATATGTACAAAAATAAGAATTAATATTTATATCCAAATAAAAAAAAATAAAAAATTATAATTATTTTTTTTAGAAATTTTATGGATCGTTAGATTTTTCCACTATTTATTCTAGAATTTTCAAGTTTTTTTCTTCGCATTATCTGTACTTTCGAAGCTGTTTACCCAATTTAAATCCAAAATAGCCACTCCTTTTTTTCCTTCAAAAGAATTGAGAGAGTTGATCATAATCATCAGAGTTAATCTGGTATAAACGAAGTCAATAATATCATGTTATTCAACAATTCGGTGTTTATTTATGTTGATCAAAACTTTTCGTATGGATGTCTCCGACCTCAGGTTGTTTTGGAATAGTTTGAATAGTGTTCCGTTGTACTTTTTACACACAAATTTGGGCATGATCCATTGACTGATTTCAGTTTTACTAACATTCCTGTAGTCACGTAACTATTTATATGGAGCAATAAGCAAAAAAAGTAAAGGAAAAATGCTGACTACAAACATTTATTTAGATTCGATTTTTATTCGAGGAACTAAAGACTTTATTGGTTTATTTTACGGTTTGAAAGTCGAAATGTATATGTGTAGATTCCAGTTTATGTGACACAGTTTTTTGAGAAACTCGATGATAAAAAATTAAAAATTTCACCCGCCGAATTTCACGAGCCACCTTTCGCATAAACACATTTTTTTCTCACCACACAGAAAGAAGAGTAAATAGTTTCCTAAAAAAGATGGTTGTCTCAATATTTTCGAACTCAAAGTGTAAGATTTGAAACCGCGTACGACTTCATTGCAAACAATGTCTTTAAAGAGAAATTTTAATTAAAAACTCTTTTATTTCTTGGAACTTTTCTTTATTGGTATAGAAGCAAAAATTCTATAAAGGCTTAACTAAGTGATACGTTGCTTAATATGCCTAAAATGATTGAACCACAAATCTGATTTAATTAGAAAAAGGCTATTCTCTTTTTTGCTACATAGTCTATGTCCATATTCTGTGCGGAAAAAGTAGAATAAAATATAAATTTCGCGTAAACCCATTTGTCGAAATACTTTTTTTTAAGGTTGGTATGACTGTCAGTGACATCTGTACCAAAATTCACATCAAACTAATTATTACTGCATAGTATACTCGTACACTTGTCTTTACGAAGCACGAAAAGTGCATTCTGCGATTTTTACGATGAGTGAGATAATTTAGTAAAGGAGTTCCATTAAATTCTGTGCGGAATGAAAATGCTGGTGCCGAAACGTTTAGAATGTTTGAAAAAGCTTTGTGTGGTAATTTTTTGTCACGAGCAAGTCTTCTGGATTGGCGCAAATTATTAAAAGAGGGTTGTGAATGCATTGACGACGAAACACGTTCAAGACGGCCTTCAACATGATGGTTAACACGTCAAAAAAATAATGAAATTTGTGCTTGAGACTCGTCGATTAACCAGCAGTGATCTTACTGGAGACGTTGAAATATCGAAATAATCAGTGAACACCATTTTGAAGGTTCATTTCTGCCTAAGGAAAGTGAAAGCACGTTTGGTTCCAAAACCACTCAATTTTTGCGAAAAATAGCGTCACTTAAGCATCTGTGGATCAACGCTTTTCGAATACTAGAACGTCAAGAACCGTATTATTACTGGCGATGAGTTTTGCATCTATGCTTACGACCGGGGATCAGAGATCAATCGGCCGAATCGTGACAAAAGTGAGCCGAAGACGAAAAATCAATTTTCCAAAATTTCTTATTCAGCGAAAGATTCGGCATAAGGACACAATCTGATCCATCGATTTTGAAAACAACTGTGGCTTTATTCAACTTTTGAACGAGCTCAGCGTAAAATTATATTTCTGGAGGACTTAGAAAAAGTTTCAGCAATGGCAGGGTGGAGTTCAAAATCGTGTGAAATAATTGAAGGCTTACGCAATTGATCATATCACTTGTCGATAAGCACTATTTTTTAATACTGGATAGTTATGAACATTTTGGCTGACAGCAAAGCTTTCATAAGACCTCATTGCCTGATTATGCCTTAAGCTTTATCAACAATGCTGACTTCCGATTTTTTGTAGCTTTACAGAGGATCAATAATTTTCATGAATGTTATAAAGTAATGACAAAGCTTTTCGCCGCAGCATGAAAAAATTTGTTTGTTTTTCTATGATTGACTACATTTTTCCTCCAAAAATCCATTTGAAAGTAAAATAAATTTTCAGCCAAAATTAAGATTTGGAGAAATTTAAAGAAATCGTAGAAGAATATGTATATAACGTCTGAGACTTAATAGTCATTACATTTAGTTTAACTAAGACAGATTTTTTTAGATATCTTAGAGGTAGACAGGACACTTCTTTCTACCCGATAGTCGGTTGTATTTCAAATGGAAACCTTGAACTTTTCTCAAAATCGAGGCAGAAAAATGTGATGCGCTTACCTCTCAGAGATCTAACAGGAAGGCAATTTCAGGCCTACAGCTGTTTTCAATATCGAAAAAGTCTATCAACTCCACAGAAAATATATTCGAACAACCACCTAATGATTCTTTTCGCTCTAGAACTCTAAGTAAGATCACTAAACACACACAACATATATTATAACACACTCAAAAAAAAGCCAGCAAAGTCAAAAAAATCCTAATTATTACTTTTTTATCACTCGACTATATTCAAAAAAGTCTGTGTATAATTGAGCTTATATAAGCAAACGCATGTGTAGGGCGGACTCGCACCGCCGTTTTTCAGCTTTTTACTACAAACACGCATTTATTGTTGTTGTTCTCATAATTTTTGATTGCCATTGTGTTATGCGGCTGCATAAAATGTTTTGGTTTTCAGCGCTTTCCGCGCACTCTTTCGCACGACCACCCGCCCACTCGCTCACTGAGCAGGCAGCATAAAAGAATCATTGCCCGCCAGGCAGCCAACCGTGGCAAAAAAACTAGGCTAAAGAGCCTTGCTAACCGCATAAAATTAAAACTGCAAAGCGTCATGTGGTCCAAGCACTTCACTTTGCGCGCCACACCGCCGCTCTCCCCGCACTCTGTGCGTCCGAGTTTTTGCCGTGCACAGCGTTGCCGCTGCTTTACGATTGCCGCTGGCAACGGTACTATTTGGCGTACAAGCAAATATTACTACCCACTGGTGGTAATTGTTTTTGTCGTAGTTGTTGTTGCACATGTGTAAGTACACGGCGTATACGTGCCGAGCATTAGCATAAAAACATTGCCTTCATTTAGCGGCGGGGAATGTACACCAATCGCGATTGTTATTTCGGTTTTTTGTGCTTGTTGTTGTTGTTGTGTTTTTTTTTTCTTTCATTTTACTGCAACCGCCGTCGGCTGTATGAATATTAAAAAGTGCATAAACGCACAAAATTTCGACGGCGCTGAAGAACGAGCGCAATATTCCCGCAAACACACACACATACGCAGCGATTTAACTATGCGTGTGTGTTTGCGTCGGTGTTAGTGTACGTGTTAGTTTTCATGTTTGGCTGTTGTGATTCCAATTATTTTAATTAATTCCAGTAAAAAATGGCCCAACCCACATATGTGTTCATATATATGTATGTATGTATGTATTTGGATGCTTTTACTCAAATTTATCTTTTTTCTGCTGAATATTTAAAATTTTTTTTGTTTTCCGATTTCAACAACTGCCATGAAATTAACATGAAGGCCGAAAAAGTCCTGCCGTTAAAAAACAAAAAACATTTTTGGTAAATTATCGTCGTTATTAGTACATCGATTATTGTAGTCTTCCAATTTTTCGATACCATTTTTATACTCTCGCAACAAAGTGGTGACAGTTTGGTTCATATGTATAATCGAACTAGTTGGAGAAATTATTTTGAAAAAGTTTGGTGAAAGTTTTCATTGCCAACCTGAGAAGCTTTCTATGGAGGAGAAAACATCGAACTAAAGCCACGCATAAAAATGATTTTAAACTTTTAGTTGGTTTTATACCGTACATATCGCTCAATACATGTATAATGAAAGTGCAAGCTACACAGAGAGTTCTGCTATCAAATTGAAGTAATAAGGCGGTTAGATCATTTTTAGAAAGATTATGAACATAACGATATCTTGGACCAGCTAAACATAAGTATATCAGACTATAACCTTCCCAGCCCAGATTTCAGTAGACACTTTCGGGTGAGAATACTTTCTAGACGTGAATGGAGAAGAGCTTTAGTAGTACTCTAATCATCTTGACATCTCACTTTCTATCCGCCTACCAAACTCAGTCAGCATCTTCCAAGAGCAAGTACTCGGCATAGGACAGGCCTTTATATATATTTTGAACAAAAAGCTCAGTGCATATGTAATCGATAAAGGAATATATCCAAGCAACCAATAATTAGGGGCACAGACCTTTTATATTGCATGCGGTTAAAATGGGTATGTCCTATAACCATATTTGAGGCAGCTGAAAGCTGGTTGGGAATTAGGAGACGGAGACAGGAGACTGCCTATCTACCAACATATCCATATTATTAATAATTTGAGAAACACTTGGCGTATATTTCTGGCAAAGCAAACAAAATATGTAGTGCTCTATCAGCAATGATGGACAACAAAGTCTGCGTGCGTTCCAGCCGAAGATTTTTAATAGCAAAAATAATGAGTTTCGTGATATTGTATCCAATAAAAACAGCGCTTAGGCTTTCTGCAATCCGAGTAAGAAGTAATTTCAGCCAGAATTTGACATCCAGGGGGACGAATTCACGCGACTATACCAGCTATCAAAGCCGTCTAAAAGGTGAAAAAAGCAGAGAGAAGCAAAGCAGAGAGAAGCAAAGCAGAGGAAGCAAAGCAGGAGCCTCACACTGTGGCAGCAGCGATGGAAAGCCTTATCCAAAGGTGAAAAATATTTTTTTTAATCTTAATAAACCGAATACCAAAATAAACTGAAATCTGGTCAGAACTTCTCCTAACTGACTGGCGCTATACCAAATGATCACATTTGACTAAGACTACATAATTTAAACTGCTACTTTCCAACGAACACAAATTTGCATAGCACAAAGTATTCAGAGAATGTAGTGATGTTATCGAAAACTCATGCATGGCATTCATCCAAATGCGAAAAAATCTTCTTTTGAGTTTTCATTTTCCAATTTAGGATTTAAATTTGGTATATTTCTAAATTCTATGTACCCAAAATAATGACTTCTGCCACGGGAAACTTCCCTTCCTTAATTGTTGCTGTATTTTTCGATAAAACCGAGTATCAAGTACATTTAAAAAAAATTCCTAAAATCAACAAAATACATTTTAAACTTTTGCTAGCGACCTCCCACTTACTCTTTAATTTCTGTCTTCTCATTTTTTCCTTTCTGGAGCAGCCGCCTGGAGGCGCAACGCAATCAAAGCAATCAAAATCAGTAAAAACTCAATACGCTTCGATTGACCAGCCTACTAACGAGCCGACACCTTTTGAACAGACAGCAAAAAAAAAGAAAGAGAAAATTGTCAAAAGCCTATAAGTTTTCGGGCGATGAGTGGCCGTTTGTGCAGCTGCACTTGAACTGCGAGCTATTGAAGTTAATAAAAATGTCAAATGGCTGCCAGTGTCGAGTGCGGCTTTGTTTGACTGCCACTCATATAGGCCTATATATATATGAATATGTATGTATCTGTGTGGTTTGGTATTTGTATGCGTGTGCGCTTGCATATTTCTATTGATGTCTCTATAAGATATTTGAAGGACTTTTGCGTAATTTTACGCCCTCTCCTTTATGCTCTTTCTCAAATTGTTTTTTTGCACTTTTGTCTGCAATTCGAAAATGTCGAAGAGGTCAAAAATTTTAAATTACTGTGAATTTTCGAATGCGCCGTAGTGGGCGCGTGTGCCTGACAAGCTTGATTACAGCAAAAACAACAAGCAATAGCATGCTCATATAGATGTGTATGTACTCGTATGTGTATGTGTGTGCTTTTCGAGCAGCTTTCTCGGCATAAATTCTAAGGCAACAAGCAGCAACAACAACAAAAAGCAAGTAATAACTAGCCTATATTACTTGGTTGTGCCTGGAGGTCATATCCGCGCAACAATGTCGGATATATTGCATAAGTCCTCCACTCGCATATTCGCTTGTACTCACACACACGCAAACAAAGCAAAAAAGAATAATACAATAGAAATGAGAATAAACAATAAATTGTCGTTCTTTTGTCTGGCAGTGCCTCGAGCGCTGTGCATTTTTTTCGCTCGAAATTCAGACTTTGCTGGAAAGAACAATGCTTGTGAGCATATTTTAATTTACGTAACACCAAAATAAGTGCACACTTCTTGAAATATTTTTTCATAACATACTCATAGAGATACTTAAACAATTCTTCGAACCAAAATGGCAGTTTTCACACATTTTTCAATTATGATTTCAAAAGCTGGCCTGAGGAAATTTCGGATATTTTTACTACCATTGTTTTTTTTACACAATTATATGATGGAAGTAATTTCCTATTATTAAAAATAAATTTTGCTTGTGCCCTCTCTTCTATCAAAACAAATTGCATTGGCCCAGCAGACTGATAAATTCCAGGATCCTCCCTTCTGGGTGCTATTGAGAGAAGTAATCCTTATTCGGATACACAGATCCAAGGCTTGTTATATCGCGTCTACAGACTACCGTGCAGTCTAACATCAGGAGCTCGGCTCCATGTTTCAGAATGGGCTTGTTGAGTCTGCAACATACGGCTCCACAAGCAGCTGAAAATTGTCCGTCGAGAGGTACATTTTTGAACCTATTGAGGTTATTACCAAATATGATTTTGTTTTTTTGACTACCAATTCTTTCCTTGTTGCGGAGCAGCTCCTTAGTGGTATGAGGACTAACCGTAATGCACGATTTCGGTCCTACCATTCTGGAAGCAGCTGTAATGTGGACAAGCTCACCGACCTGTTTAATCCCGGTTATACCTTGGTGAAATGGCAACCAGATGAGGTGCACTGGGTTGCGAACTAATAGGGTTAATTACGGAAAGTAATAAGACTGAGTCGAATAAACAAAATTTATTGAAGCAATCGTTCTTTAAACACTTTCAAAATAGGCTCCTTCTGCGTCAACAAAGAGCTGCCAGCGCGATTTTCAAGCATTTCGTTGTGCAACTTCCAATCGGCTGCGATGTCTTGTCGGACACGGTTGACCCTTTGTATGAGCATCGTTTTCACTTTGGATTTGCTCATGTCTTCATCAGAGACATCTTCCCGGCACTCCAGAAAGGCCTGATCGAAACACACTACTTCTTGCTAAAGCAACATCTGGGTAAGCCTGCTTGATAATATAAAACGTCTCTGTCGGAGATTTACCGAGTTTTACATAGATTTTTATCGCGAACCGTGATAATCCTCGGCCTGCAGCCTTGGAATTTACCAGCCAGATAATTAGAAACCAAGATTACTTTATTGGCTTTGAACCTGGTCAGACACACATGCTGCTTTCATCGGAGAGTAGAATCCAAAATGAGACCCAGCTATCTGGCCTTATTACTAGGCTCTACCTCACTGCAGCCAAGCCTTGAACTCCTAAAGCACATCTCTGGAAGAAGAGATAATAGACATGAGAAAGCTGTCAACGACATGAGATTCACAGCGCTATTTAAGGCTGTATAAACGCAATTCTGAAAAATTAGATATGTTGTCGAAATCTGGATTTGTGGAACACGTCAGAGAATAAGAATTAGTTGTATACTGTAGTAAGATTCGGAAAAGTCCAACGTTTATCGGAAATCACAAAGTATGGTCAACATTCACTACTTGGAAAAAGGCAAAATGGTTAAAGGTTATTACCGAATTAGGAGGGGCTAATTGGACTCTGAATTCTGGAAAGAAGGAAAACTACAAAGTCTTATTTTACCACGAACTCAGCAGTGATCAAACGGAGTATTCTTAAAAGACCTCTAAAATTACTTAAAACTACTCACGTTAGGGTTATAGATATAGATATATAGTATATTTAGATAAAAATTTTGATATTGATATTGATATTTATAATGATATTGCTATTGATATTGACATTTATATTTATATTTATATTTATATTTATATTTATATTGATATTGATATTGATATTGATATTGATATTGATATTGATATTGATATGATATTGATATTGATATTGATATTGATATTGATATTGATATTGATATTGATATTGATATTGATATTGATATTGATATTGATATTGATATTGATATTGATATTGATATTGATATTGATATTGATATTGATATTGATATTGATATTGATATTGATATTGATATTGATATTGATATTGATATTGATATTGATATTGATATTGATATTGATATTGATATTGATATTGATATTGATATTGATATTGATATTGATATTGATATTGATATTGATATTGATATTGATATTGATATTGATATTGATATTGATATTGATATTGATATTGATATTGATATTGATATTGATATTGATATTGATATTGATATTGATATTGATATTGATATTGATATTGATATTGATATTGATATTGATATTGATATTGAATTGATATTGATATTGATATTGATATTGATATTGATATTGATATTGATATTGATATTGATATTGATATTGATATTGATATTGATATTGATATTGATATTGATATTGATATTGATATTGATATTGATATTGATATTGATATTGATATTGATATTGATATTGATCTTGGAAAAAATTCATCTAATACCAAAATATGACTTATGGACAGGCATTCGGTCTGCACGCAAGAATTTTCCAAATTCCTCCCAAGCCACACGAACATCTCAAACTATGGAATTATTTTACTTTAAATTTCCAGCTATGAACAAATCATCAAGCATTTGGATGAATATATGTACATACATAAATATATTCGTGGGGTAGCACGAACGAAATATTTGAGATTGCAGCAGGAGAGAAATTGTGCAAGAAAAGGGTATCGAAAAAGTCGAAAGTTGGCGTAAGTATAAGAAATGTTTTCAAAAACAGCTTTTACCCAAAAAGTTTTGCTGGGAACAATTAAGTACTTCTACTAGCATTGACTTAACAATAAAAAAGGAATTATTAACTTTACCTTTATTACAAAACATGTCTCAAAACCCTTTAATTTTCCCTCAAAATCAAATTTCTTACATCAATTTTAAATGCATTTAATTTAAGCTGCATTGTTTAATACCCTTCAGTTATTTTAAGGACTCTGTAAAGGAATCACATACAAATTGAGTCTGCCTGTATGTTTCCTCAAATCACCTTCAATTTAGCATAATTCTCTTTTAAATGGCAATTCCACGAAAAGGTAATTCCTCAGTAGTTGCAAATACCGGCGCATCAACACACATGGTTATTACCATATCCTGATTATCCTTAAATTTCAATGCGAAATGTCAATTGAGTGAATTTGTGACGGTTGCTCACTTACGCGGGGACACATTGGGTGACGACAGGTGTGTGTTTTTTATTTGTATGCAAATAAATGCTTTTACAGGTTATATACGGCGTATGAGCGGTATCCTCGTTAAGCAGGCAAAATGCGCGTGAGTATGTATTTATTACAACAAAGCATGCATGAAAATCCAATTATAATGCAAAGTAGCACATAAATATGCGAATAAGGCAATTTTTGAATTTTCTTCTGAAATAAAGGCTGCGTGTGTGGTGTGACTTTGAGTGAGGATGACGCCATTTAGCGTTGAAAGAAAAGGCAGCGGCTGAATGGAACTAACAAAAAGGTGTTTTCCGCAGAAAAGTACTGTTACTAACCGGGGCTTATATAGCTTACCACTTCATATCTATTTTAAAAGCTATCTTCTCGAAATTTGGTACAAATCATTTTCTAAGATAAAACTATTATTTCGATAAAAATTTTTCAGATCCGATTACTATAGCATATGGCGGCCTTACAAACTGAACACTGAAATTTAAGTTTTTGTATGAAAAACTTTTCATTTGTAAACTATCTCCATGGAATTTGACACAGATTATTGTCCAGAGCAAAGCGACCATCCTCGAAAGAATTTTTCAGATCGGACCAACATAGCATATAGCTGCCATACAAATTGAACCGCAAAAGTTACATTTCTTACTTATTGATTTTGCATAAACAACACAAATATGCGCAAACCATGGCACGTGGTAGTTTCACTAACAATAACAAAAACAATTGAATACTCATACACTCGATTGACGCAATATCAGCTACTCAGCAGCAGCTAAGTGTCGCGAAACAATTCTTTTGTTACAAGTTATTCATTTATGCACTGCTTTCCTCACTTTTGCCGGCTCATTTCAATTCAATACAACTTTGCTTACAAAAACTATGCCTCGAATTACATTTGCTTATATTTATTTGTACATTTTCGCCCCTTCTTCTACAATACTTTCATCCTCCTTTACTAATATCCTTTTCACATCTTCGCCACGTTCTTTACTCATTTATTCTTGACTAGTGCAAGCACATGTGCGCCAATTGGACCGTTGAAAGCCGCCACAAAAGCTTTGCTTTAAGTATACTTAGCAAACAAGTAGAACAAGTGGAAGCGGCGGCTTATGACTTGCAACAAAGCAATAATTTATACAAAACCAAATATTATTTACATATGTATACATGTAAGTGTGTGTGTGTGCATGTCGTGTATTTCGTTGTGGCTTGCCGGCAGCTAAAGAATACAATAAAATAATAAATATGCGCCTATTTTGTTTGTTCTACTTCCACACAGTTGTGCTGTAAGCTTATTCTCCGCTTTGCCTCCCTCGAAAGTATTGTTATTTTCTTTAATTCTTTGATTGTACTTATGTGCTTGTTGTGGTTTCTTATGCCGAATAGCATGGCGTTTTGCATATGCCTGCTTAATGCCGTTAGCCAACTTGTGTTCTCTATTTACCATATTCGTTACGCGCGTGTGTATGTATGTCTGTGTAGTGTTCTTAATCAAAAATAGTTCCATTAATATTACCCTATTGAAGTTTTTCGAGCCACATTTGCATGTATTTCTGCATATATTTATACCACAGAAGTGAGATTTGCATACGATAAATGAAGTGGATCTTTGTTGAAGCGGAAACGGATGTTTTTGGGGAGGTTGTGTTACATAATGCTCTCACAGTGATATTAATCGTTATAAAAAGGGTTTTGCATACTTATTTTAATCAATTTTAAAACTCAAAATCAAAACTATATTCATAGAACAGTGCTTTTCAAAGTTATAATTGTAAATTAATCGTTACATTACTTCTATTTATAGTTAAAATTAGTCATAATTAGTTTAGATTTAGTCAAAGTCACAAATAAAAGTCATAGTCATAATCATAAGTCATATTCACAGTCATAGTTATAGTCACATTACCAGTTATAATCATACACAGAAGTCACATGCACAGCTTTAGTCATAGATTTAGTTCCAATAATAATGATAATCTCAGTCAAGTCATTACTATATTTATTTTATTAAAGTCATCCGCAAAATCATAGTTGCAGTCATAATTATAGCCGTTCATAATAACAATTATAGTCATAATCACATTAGCAATCATAATCATAAATCATATTGCCACTTATTGTCATAAGCATAAGTCATATTCACAGCCCCAGTCATAGACATTGTCCCAATAATAGTGATAATCACAGCCACAGTTTTTCTTTATAGGGTTTTACAAAGGACTACATAGATCTCTCTAGATCAGCCATCTAACCTAACCCAGTCATGGCTAGCCATATTAAATTATTAAAATCATCAGCATTATCATAAGTCATACTGCCACATGAGGTCTAGACATAATTCATATTCACAATTTGACAAAGTCTCAATAATGATGATAAACGCAGTTCTAGTCATATCCATATTCATAATCATTACTGAAATCATAATCATAGTAACAGTCACAATCATATTTATAATAAACATCAGTATGATAATCATTAATAATAATCACAGTCTCAATAATATTGATAACCAACGTCGTAACCATAGTATTTTTCATAATCTTACTCAGAATAATAGTCATAAGCATTTTCATACTATTAATCACCGCCTTATTCTCAATCAAAGTCATAGTAAATTTTATATTTATAAATAAGTCAGCGACTTAATTCAATATGAAAATATGCATAGTTCTAGTAGGAGTAAAAAACTTAGTCACAATACTTGACTTAATCAAAATCACGATCATAATAGTAGTCACAGTCGTAATCATTATCTAAAATAATTATCATACTCATAGTCTTAGACATAATCGTAATCAAAAATAGCCGGCCATAATAAGTTTGTTATCGGTTGATCACAAAAAAAGTCCATATCAAAATCTCAATCCTAATAACAGTCATATCGGTAGTGCTAGTCATAGCCTTAGTCAATTAGTCTTCACTGTAGTAGTAGTCGTGGTCGTAGTCGTAATGATAATCGTTGACTATTACCATCGCTATGTTTAGTAGTATTATTAAAATTCCTATTTTGATTTCGACTAATATTTAGTCCACTACTTAATCATTTTTATAATCATAAACATTCTTAATCAAAGGCGCAGTTAGAGTTGTAGCCTTAGAAATAATCTTAGCGGACAAAATGATAATCATAGGTAAAGTCATGATCATAGTCATATTGCTAGTAATAATTTTAGTCGTTGTAATAATACAAATGATACTCATTTATTATAAGTAACACATACATTTTTTAAAGCATAGAATTAATCCACTTCAATTGAAAATATAAGCATTCGTCGTAAAAGCAAACTTAGTAGTTAACACTCTTAGGCACACTTTGATCATCCATCTTTTCGAATCAACTCCAATATTTAAAGATTTTTTTTATCTGTTAGTCATAACTTTATAAAAGTCATAACTAAGATTTACGACTAAATAATAATTTTGATTACTATTCGTAGTTGAACAAACACTATTCTGCCTATTGTAATCAGAAGACTTGAGACTATGAAAACTGATAAAATTTAAATTTTTGCAAACTCTCTTTAAAGGATTTAATGTTTACTAAGCACTTTCGGGGCTCCACTTTCTCAAGAAACAAATCAGCAGCATTTATTTGATTAGTCGACTATCAACAAATATCAATGACTATACTCCTCACCGCATGTTGTTGCTTCTCTTACTATGTTAAGATGTTATATCTAATTATTTGCTCTTCTCGAAGTCTTTTAATTTATTAGCTTAAACTTATTTTGTTAAACTTGGCTGTCTCTTTTAAATTGGCCGCGAAAGCTTCTTGAAATTTCGCTTACTTAAATTGAGAAAGTGTAGATTGTATGTTCATAACTTGAAATATTTATTTTTATGATCTTGCCGAGCCCGTTATAATCGAAATTATTTTCTTTATTGCTTTTCCATTTAAATTTAGAATATTTGTAGATACGAAATAAAAATAGAAAGCGTGATGATGGTATACGTATTTTCCTGAATTGAAAATACGTCATCGCTTTAATGTGGCATGCAAATGAAGTCAATTAATTTCTATATATAAATGTGAATAGGAAAAGAATGAAACCTCTTTAAAGAAAGAAAAATAACATTTTGAGTGAAAACAAACTTACTTTGTATGCCATAGATCTTGATAGCATTTATTATCATTATTTTTTTTTTGTTGAAGGTAAATTGTACATTTTGGCAAAATAGAAAAGATTCATATGAAACCATATCTTATGCCGTAGGACTTTCAGTATTTAATGGCCAAATGAGAGACTTCCTCAAAAAATAATAATAGTCAATTGACGGTACAAAATCTTTAAACTATAAAAATCTCAAAGCTCCTTATCAGCTCATATGACCATGAAGTCAAAATTAGTACCACCCGCCTTAAAAAAATTGTGAAAGGCTCAAGCGCCTTGTCGAATCTTTTCAACCAACACTTTCTAATACAAGTATCAAGGTATTTACAAGTCACCAACGCTTTTAGCTGTACAAGTGTTTTTGGATCGATCATTTTATCTAACCCAACCTAACTTTTTCTAATGACTGACTCCTTAGAAACAGGAGAAGTATTTATAAAGGAAGTATAGTCTTCAATCAAAATCGTTAAAATTTATAAATGAAACAATTTTTTTGATTGGATTACGGTTCCAAAAAAGCACCAATAAACTGATAATCAAAATACCGTCGAACGAATTCCAAATTCTGTGAGCGAAAAAAAAATCACTGACTTTATTAACTAACCTCGTAATATCGAGTGACATCATGTTCGTTGCACCGCATGGATAACAAGCTATCTACAAAAAGGTCAGAAGTAAACGAATTAATTAGGCGAAGTAAGATATCAAAGCGTAACAATGACATGATTTGCAATACAAAACGCCTACAGTTAGTAGTTAAAGCAATAACAAAACTAACAAGGTATGCGGAACAAAAACAAAAACTGCTTTGCAAATTTCATAAACTAATTATAAAAATGTCACTTTGATATCCATTGAAATATGTAATCACTGTATACACTGTGGCAAGGTTAACGGTACATGATAAACTTGCAAAAGCGTCGTTAGCTGATGGTAACGGTACATGATAAAGAGAGAAGAGAATACACAATTTCTGTAGGCTTAATAATGGTAAGAAAATGGAGACGTCTTGTACTGTTTTATTAGCGTATTAAGAGAAATTGGCTTGGATGGCGGCTCTTCTTATAAAAGAAAGCCTCCAAATAGTTCTAAGGGTCGTTGAAAAAGTTAGGGTTTTAAATTTTAGTGAATGAACGAGATAAAATGTAAATAATAGTCATCGTTTTGGATTGATTGGATTTATTCTTCCAGAAAATGAAATGTTAAGCTGGCAGTAGTCAGTGAAGGATTAATCTCAGTAAGAAACATTAACGTAAGTGCAGTGTATATCGGCATCTTCCACTAAAACTACTTTAATGAATTATTTTACCACCTAATAGCTGAGTTTATATTACAAGGTCAGAATGGTCGAAATCTGCTCTCACAACGGCTGGTTCTACATCGCTGGAAGAGACATGGACTTTTATTCCTTCAAGGACTGGGAATTATTTCGTAAATGTTCGTGACTTGAGTTGAAATCGCATACAAAAAATTATGCAGATATCGAAACCGGTAATAGTCCGGAGGTATGACATTATTCTAGTGGAACACTAAACCTATTTCACTGAACAATTCGGATCACTTCTGTTTAAGTGTATCACTCAATTTCTCCAGCTGATGTTAGGCAAAATCTCAAAATAAAAGATCCCATTGAAGCCAAAAAAAAAAAAAAATAGACAACATAACCTTTTTCTTTGATGACTATCGACCTTCGAAGTTTAAGCTGGTTAATTCTTTTTAAATCTAGATCTCTTGAAAAGATCAAAGTTGTTAATGCGATGAAGAAAATTTCGTTCGCTAAGAACATGAAGAACCCCAGTAGTGTGGATAACGGCTGAATAGTCTAACGGAACGTAAGCAAGTGAAAATCAATGAACTGGATGATAAGTTCGCCCGCTCCGCAGCATTCACTAACATAGCTGGACTTGAACACAGCATCGCGGTGGGGCTTGACACATTCTACTTTGGTTACTGTAAGTTGAAAAAACCCTTATATAACATGGAACTGCATAGAAGTCTGCAGATGTAGGATAAAGACACTTGGATCCATGTTTCCAAATAGAGATCCCATCGCCAAACTTACGCCTAGCATCAGTTATCAATATTGCTGTGGCTAGGTGGGTCGTTACGACTAAGGAGATAGCACAATAGACCTAAGGTCGCGGTGGAATCCTACCTACTCATTATGAAAAAAAAGCCAGAACAAAGGAAACGAAACATACTAAAAAAATTCAAAACAAGTTTTGAAAAAATAGCCGTAACAATAACAAAATAAAAATAATAAATGAATTACAAAAAAATTCCAGCACATAAATTGTGAGTTTATGACTACTGAAGGAACGAGAGCACAACAGGCACAAGAGCAGACAATGCAAATGTACTGTAATTTACTCGTGTATTAGTATGCAAGTGAGCTAGCGCGTAAAGCGGTAATGATTATGCCATGAACATGGAAAGTAGCTACAAATGAAAACGAAAAAGCAAACTTACCGAAAACAATGTAATGTCATCAGCATAAAGAAATGAAAATATCAGCGCACGTTTTCGCTCCAACGCCGAGAAAATTCATCAGCAGCATTGTATCTTGCCACTGTCCTTGGGGTTTTTTTTAACGAAATACCAGTGATAATGGTAGTAAATGCAGATAGAGAATTACGGAAAATAAAATGAGACGGCTTTTTGAGAAATTGTGGGCTAGTACTCAGAAAGATGAACTTGATAAGGAAAGCTGCAAGAAACCTACAAAATAAGCATTCGAAAAGAGAAAGTCAGAAATAAAGACTTCTGTGCTGGTAAAGTAAATCACAGATGGAGTCCAAAGTGTTCAACTACATAACCACATAGACGACTATCATGTAGGGTTCTAATGGGCTTTCAATAGTTGGGTTTTGACAATGCGATATCGGTCTTTGAAGGAGTAATACCGCAAAGTTTCATATCCAAAATCAAGCTGTGCATAAGCCACGCTTTCGTGAAAGCTTATTTTTAACACATTGAGACTTTCAATCTTTGTGACACCAAACTAAACACCTTGCTGAGATATATCTACAACTTCGTGCATAAAAAAATACACCAACGATTAACGGCTTCTAGCAAAGCACGATATGTCTTGCTCACTTTAAAGCTTAAAAGCTTCAGTCGTGGATGTGGTTTTGGTTCGAAAGATGAATAAAGATGCCTCTGACTTTTCAGAGACCAGACCAAAAGAGCTCCAGACCAAAATTCACTGAAGACATTGAAGGTCATTCAAGCCGAGGCTTATATCTGCTCAAGAAGAACCTATTTTAAAAACAATAATACACATGTGTATTAAAATTCGCCAAAATAATATGGTTATTTTCTTCAGTCCGAGTCATATTTGATCAGATGGTAATTAAATGCCCACGTCAGCTTATCATTTTACCGGAATGGCTGGATAAACTCACTTTGGCTATGTTTATAAGACAACTCCAGCAGCAAAGAATAGTGGTCTTACTTTCTAAATACCAAATGGAAAAGGGCCGAAAAGTTCATAAGGTCCGAAGTAACTAACAAAATGTGAATGTTTTAAATAAAATAGGGTTATTGACTGTTAATTATAGAAGTCTTTTTTTTGGGTTTCATTTAAAAAATGTTTTTTAAGAACGAATTCCGTGTGGGAAGTGGCAAATATATGGCGTGGTTCGAAACACCAATCTGTAGGACGACAGATTTGGTTACCAACAAATGTCTTTTATGAGAGAATAGCGTTATATGCAATAAAAAGAGTTGTGGAATTCTCTAATGGAGGCTTCGTCACTAAGCCAAAACCTATACCATAAGATACATTTTACATCCAAGATTAAAGCTTTGTTCTTATATCAGCTATCCTTAAAAAAATTAAGAGCCGAAGATCACTTCAACAATATCAAGCATTAATGCAAGTTGTGCTGAAGAATATACTAATATTGGACTAAGAAAAAAGAAGCATCATACAATTCTACTGAAAAGTCAGAGAAAATCAAAACTCGATGTAATGAGCAAAAACTGCAAAAGTCTTGACCAAAAGGGTAGGTCGGAAGTACACAAAGTTCCTACTGTCACTCCATAGAGGGGATTGTAGAAACATGATTTAAATACTTACTAATCACAATTTGGTGCCGGCACAATCCTTCATAAGTTGGCTGACATATCGAGAATACTGCAGGAATTCGAAAAGAAAACCAGGGAAATTGTGGATCATCTCTTACGCAATTTTCTCGCATTGGCAAGACTACGCTGTAAGCATCTGGGGTTCCCACCGTAAGATACTCTGAAGTAGGTATTGATAATGAGGCCGCAGTGTCTATTAAAATCAGCGATCTAGCAACTGAACTCCATATGGTATCGCAAAGAACCAAAATTGATCTATCCTAACTTACTGAAGATAATTTTTTTTTATACTTTTATAGCATAAGTTTTTCTTTTTTTCTTTTCGGTTTGTTGCTCTAGACAGGAAGTATTAGTTAAAAATACTCTTTAATATCTAGAATATATATTTTTGAAATGTATAGTTTTTTGGATGATATAGCTCTGTCATCCTCTGACTAAAAAAAATATCTTTTACTATTTCTTAAAAACTTTTACGCACTGATTTGACAAAAAAAAAAAAAAAACAATTTCCTTGATTTCTATCTGTTTTTTACCACTCCAATAGAGTTGGCTACTCTGAGGCAATTATAAACGCTGCATAACAATGTCAAGAGTTTGACTTAGCTGAGAGTTTTTTTTTTTTTTTCATTTTTGTAAAAATTCTCTGCAACTAATGGAAATGGAAATTAAAACCAAGATTGGACTTCTGGTGGGTCAAATGAAAATCCAATGGAATGCAAAAGTGTGCTTTTCGTCTCCGATTCACCGTTTGCTTTGCTCTACGCTGTCTATCTGCTTGCTCGCTTTGCTCGCAATCTCTGTGGCGCTATTTTTAATTTGCATGCATTAACATGTTGTTATTATTGTTTCTCTACATTCATCGTATTGTAGCCGTTTGGAGATGGCGAAGTCTGAAATAATTACTTCGCTTACTTTCCTTAAGGTGCCTGAATTAAATTAAAACTATTTAGCTCATTATTTCGGCGCTCAAAGTACCGTAAAGGAATGCTGGAAATTTATTTTGTAGACCCGAGAGAGTAGATATGTTATCTGCCTTTGTGTCTTTCTAAGTATACTTAAAGGCGCTTGGAAGATATTTAGTATTTTTTACTAAACACTTATTTAATATTTGATTAAAAATTAAATTTACTTTAAAAAAAAATTAAAACTAATTTTGAGAACTTATACGTTATAATGTTCTCAAATAAAGTTCTGCAATTGAGTCGACCGGAAACGACTTTAAGATCAATAAATGTTATAAACCATTCACCAACTAATTTGCATAGTTCAAACTGCAGTTGTCTCTTTAAAGCGATAAAGTCGTAAACACGCTCTCACGCTGCCTTCTGAAACTTTGCCGCCACGTACTTATTCGCCCGCATTTGGCTTTACTCTTCTTCGCTTTTACTTGGTAATTTTGTTTTTATTACTCTTTCGAGCAGTTTAGTTTCACAAAAGCCTTTATAGCCAATCATTAATATCAAGAACATTTAAATAAATAGATATCTAGTCAAGGTTATATTTACAGTTGTGTTCATAATAATAGTACAATATATCCTTATTCATGCATCCTTCAATCAGTCTGAAGGGTAATAGTGGTAACTACTGATTGTTTTTTTTTTTTCATAAGAATTATGGGTGAGAAGGGACTTAATTAATGGAAAATTCTTTATGTCTTATACTATTTAACAGAACATAAATTTTTATGACGTAAATTAAGTAGGGTTGCCTGCCCTAAACATAACATAACAAAGATTAGCAATCAATAACAAAACTTAACCTCATCATAGACAAAGATGAGCGCATCATAACTTAGCATAACGCAACACAGTATAACATAACTTGACTTAACTTAATTTAATTCAACTTAACTAAAGTAAGTAAGTTAAGTTAAGTTGGGCTAAGTTAGTTAAGTTAAGTTAAGTTGAGTTAAGTTAAGTTAAGATAAGTTGGGTTAAGTTAGTTAAGTTAAGTTATGTTAAGTTGAGTTAAGTTAAGTTAAGTTAAGTTAAGTTAAGTTAAGTTAAGTTAAGTTCAACTTAACTTACCTAATTTAACCTAATTAAACTTAACTTAACTTAACTCAACTTAATTTAACTTAACTTAACTTAACGTACATTAAATTACCATAACTTAACTTAACTTAACTTAACTAACTTAACTTAACTTAACTTAACTTAACTTAACTCAACTTAACTTAACTTACCTTAACTCAACTTAACTTAACCCAACTTAACTTAACTAACTTAATTTAACTTAACTCAACTTAACTTAACTTAACTTAACTTAACTTAACTTAACTTAACTTAACTTAACTTAACTTAACTTAACTTAACTTAACTAACTTAACCCAACTTAACTTAACAAACTTCACTGAAATTAACTTAACGAAACTAAGCTTAACTCAACTTAACTTAAAAACAAAAGATGAAGTAAACAATTGCTTCGAAGATTATACCTTTGATTTGGACTATAACTCTCTACGAATTTCTTTGCGTATATACAGATAGACAGAGAGACGGACATTACTGACACGCAGCTCGTCGTCGTAAAAGGGTCTTCGACATTTACTTCTAGGGAAACAGTAACATAAAATCACATAGATATATCCATAATCAGAAAATCCCTCCAACACAGAAATAATCTCTTCATTTTTCCTTGTACAAAATCGACATAACTTCTGCTTAATTCCTGAAACTTAAATTCACCACAGTTTCAATTACAGGTAAAAACCATTTCGTATGGCTGTGTATGCTTTATGTTCGCTTGTCGGCTAAACCTGGCCGGCCATGCATCGGCTTGGCTAACGAATGCATTGTTAAATGTGGTGGCAAACAGCTTTTTTGCTGGCTTTCGGTCAAGCAAATATATATATTTCGGTACGCACAAGTATACGCTTACTATATATACACATGTGTATTTATATGTATGTGTATCTAATCTATATGTATTCGCATGTGGCATACTTCTTGTTTTTAACCGTGTGCATATATGCATACAAGAGTATGTTTTATATTTGGTTTCGGTTGTTAGCCATTGGCTTTGCTGGTCTGGCTTTCCTGTGGCTCCCGAGCTGTGTGTTTCTGCATTTAATTAGTTAATTCAAAGCCGACTGAAATTTTGTAGATATACAAAAAACCCACGTACAATTGCAAAAGTGTGTCTTTAATATACGAGTAACACGGCTGAACCAGTGATTATCAATTAGAAACCAATATGGAAATGAGTCTTGTAGTTTTTTCAGTTTATTAAATGAAATACTTTTTCTGCTAAAGAACACATTTTTTATTGAGGATGCATTATTTCAACACACGAGAGAATGAATATGAAAAGGCTACAAAATCTGATAGGGTCCATAAAAGTTGAGGAAAACTATTTTGTGCTAATTAGATATTGTCGCGAATACAACTTTCATTTGGTGGTTTTTCTAAGCCTCTCTAGAGTCTGCACAGAGTTATTATTAATAGTTTTAAACTACTTAAAAACCTGGTAATTATGTGCTTCCTAAAATGTGGTTGAAATATAGGGAGAAGCTTGAAATTATTATATTTTTAAAAAAAATCATTTTGAAGATAATTCACATCCGCTACTTCCATATTAAATGGTTGCGTATAAGCCACGTATATCTAATTTGATTTTTTGGGAGTGTGAAGTTAGAAAATATTGAAAAACTAAACTATGCAATTAACTTCCAACATAATTACTTATGGTTGATTCTTTACGTCGCTTTTTCTATAAATCTTTAAAACTTCTGTTGGGTATAGTCTATAGTCGTATATAGGCGAAAACAGAACTTTTAAAGAACTATAGAAGAAGCTACATAAAGAATTAGTAAAAAAAAAAAAATAAAGTTGAAAGTTAGCTTCATAGTTCCCAACTTATTTTTCTTCTAAGCTAGAATGTCTTGCTCCGATTATGACACTTTGAAACTCAGTAGTGACTTATAGCAGCTTGACGCATCCCTTGTGATTATTAATAATAAAAAAAAAAAAAAAAAATATACTCTTTTGCTCTGCCCTCAAGTTTTCAACGCTAAATTATATATAAAAATGTAATTTAAATCTTCTCAGCAGCTTTAATTATTATGTTAGTTTTTACATGCACTTTTTATTTAATTTTACTTTTTAATTTAAATTTCGCGCAAATGTCCATTCGTCGAAATATTTCTTATTCTGAGTTGGTATGACTGTTCGAGACATTTGTGCCAAATTTCACAACAAATAATAACTATAATCATATATCCAGCTTATATATTTACTTGGGTATTCATACTTCATAGCATATTTAATTTTTTAAAATATATATTATATGCAGAATTAGCAATAAATGTGTTCTCAAATATTCTGTGTTCTTTTTTCAAACCCCCGGAAAAACTCCATATATACATAGGTACAATTTTTTTATTACTCAATTTATACCAGAAGATATCATATACATATTAACACTCATTGCTACGTGACTGCTTTCATCAGGTAAACACTCCTACTATAATTCACAACAAACTACTTACTAGTTGAGCCTGATGTGAATAAACCGTCTAATCTGAAAGCTCATATTTCTATGAGTATGTCGCCGAGTATGTAGTACTACAGTCTACCAAACTAGTTCTTAAAGATGCAATTACTACTGAATAACAAAGTTATTTATACAAATTTATCTTTAACGTACTGGAGATATGTCGAAACGTAAACGATAAAAACAAGCAGTCGTGGATAGTGGAGGCTCTTCCTCACGACTTTTGATCTCAAATTATGAGCAAGATATTTTTCCTTCATGTATAAGTATAAGTGGTGCCTACGCCAGTAAAGAAGAAGATAAGAAATAAAACATTTAAACATAGTTGCCCGACAGTTTGAAGATCAGATATAGTGCAAAATGAGTTTGACAGGGACTGGAATGATAGAAAACCTTATCATCTGGGTCAATTTAATTTGAATCTACTGGTACAACCATGTTCTTTTTTGGTGTGAAGTTTTTTATAATCGAAGAACGAGTTTCTTATTTTGAATGGTATCTCCACTGCGATCCCGTTGACAATGTTGAAAAGCTATTTTTGGGAGTATACTTTATCTCGAACTCCAGTCTTTGAGTAGCACAAAGCATTAAATGAGCGTTGAGAGGTCATCGAAAACTCACCGCATGTGAGTCGTAGAGATGGTAGAGGTTCTCAATATTTCTAATGAATTGACTCAACACATTTTGGTCGGAACCGAAATAACTAAAATTCGCTGAAGGCACTGAGCGAATGTCACACGTATATGGAAATTGTATTGAAGGTTGACTTGCCTGTAATGTCAATTTTGGTACGTCATGTTTGTAATAACTCTGCAATACTAAGGTAGACAACAGGGCAAGCAGATTGTACTACAATTTCGAATCATAATCGTAGCGCCACCAATTTTTTTTTACATATGTTGCTAAGGGTCTGATTTATCGAGGAATCAAATATTTCATTGAGGAGGCCCAATTCACTTATATTAATGCAACTACCAGTGGCACCGAAAAAGTGAAGGAAATTAAGTTCGAAAATCGTCGAGTCAATTTTCGTGGGATAAGTGAGTCTTTAAATATATTTAATAAATCGGTTTAAGGTATTTTTATACTCTCGCAACAAAGTTGCTTAGGAGAGTATTATAGTTTTGTTCACATAACGGTTGTTTGTAAGTCCTAAAACTAAAAGAGTCAGATATAGGGTTATATATACCAAAGTGATCAGGGTGACGAGTATAGTTGAAATCCGGATGTCTGTCTGTCCGTCCGTCCGTGCAAGCTGTAACTTGAGTAAAAATTGAGCTATCATGATGAAACTTGGTACACGTATTTCTTGGCTCCATAAAAAGGTTAGGTTCGAAGATGGGCAAAATCGGCCCACTGCAGTGCAGTGCACTGCCACGCCCACAAAATGGCGAGAACCGAAAACCTATAAAGTGTCATAACTAAGCCATAAAAAAAGATATTTAAGTGAAATTTGGCAGAAAGGATCGCATTAGGGAAGGGCATATTTGGACGTAATTTTTTTTGGAAATATGGGCGTGGGCCCGCCCCCTACTATGTTTTTTGTACATGTCTCGGAAACTACTATAGCTATGTCAACCAAACTTTATAGAGCCGTTTCCTTCAGGCATTTCCATATACAGTTCAAAAATGGAAGAAATCGAATAATAACCACGCCCACCTCTCATACAAAGGTTATGCTGAAAATCACTAAAAGTGCGTTAACCGACTAACAAAAAACGTCAGAAACACTAAATTTACGGAAGAAATGGCAGAAGGAAGCTGCACCCAGGTTTTTTTTAAAAAATTGAAAATGGGCGTGGCGTCGCCCACTTATGGACCAAAAACCATATCTCAGGAACTACTCGACCGATGTCAATGAAATTCGGTATATAATATTTTCTTAACACCCACGCCTTCTTCCAATATAACGCTATTTTGAATTCCATCTGATGCCTTCTCTGTATAATACATACATATAAATGAAAATACAATTCAATACTCAAAGTGTACTTGATCTAATCTCATTAATTTTACAGAAAAAAAAAAAAAAAATATGTAAATGACGGATAATGAAATCTCGATTATCACTTTATTAAGCGAGAGGTATACACTTGTGTGCCCAAATGAATTATGAATCAGGATAAACTGACCTAACATTCCAGCTATTGACATACTTGTATCCTAAATGCTAATGAAGACCTTTTAAACGCCTTACTCTCGAAACTGTGTTTTTGAAGTCGGTTAGCCAGATTTCTCGAGAATTATTCAACCGATTTTTAACTTGGCTTTTAAGATTCAATTCTTACAGACTTGGACGAAGGATTTTTTTTTTCGATTAGGAGTGGTGCAGTAAGAGAAGAAGGCTTATAGAAATTATTAAAGCTGTGATGTCCGCGTGGCTAAAGAGTTCTCAAAGCGACAACGATTCTGAAAATTCTAAACTAAATACAGTTAAAAATATTGAAATATTACTTATTTTTATATTCAGACCCCCTGTAGGCGCCATATATATGTCGACTGGTACGGTAGAATCTGCTATCTTTAACGATTGTCCAGTGAGAATTTCGTGACATTTCATCGATTGGAAGTGAAGTTATTTTGTTCAGCCGAAATCATTATTGAAATTCGTGGAAATGAAATTGATTATCTCCAAACCATCGATTTATCATATTTCGACCGAACATTTGGGCTTACGAAAGATGTGCACGGTTTGCTCCGTAGAAATGGATGACGGCCAAAAATTGCTCAGGATCCAACATTCCAAGGACTTCTTGGGCCCGACTATTTGACCCAAATCACATTTTAACCATTAACCACTCCCCGTATTCGCCTGATATGGCACCTTGCGACTTCTTCCTTTTCGAAATAATGCATTTACCCAAGAAAAAAACGTTATGCAGACGTAGAGGCCACTCAAAAGGCTAACACCGACATTTTGACGGCCATACAGGCCAACGAGCCAAAGCACTCGTTCAACATGCTTTTGGACCGTACAAAAAACTGTATTGAGGCAGAAGGAGACTATTTTGAATAAAATAAATTGATTTTGCCGAAAAACAGCATTTGTTCTGTTTTTTTTTTATGTTCTGTTTACTTTGGAAGACACATAGATCTCATGCACACTGAGTAATCAGAGTTCTTGCGAATCACATTATAGCTTCTGTGTAACCGAAGTCAAAGTTTTTCTTGTTTAGTATAAAGTAGATTGGGTATCACATTATGGCACCTAAGATCTCTTTAACCCATAAAAAAAAAAAAAAAAAACAGTAAAACTCTCTACTGGGTATAGAAAAATGTCCAGAACGTGTTGCTTTTCCGTACTTTTGCCGCAAATTTATTTGTTTATGTGTGAGTGCGTGTACAACGTACATAAATATCCACTACTTTGTTTGCATTGACACATTGCACGGCGCGCCCCTAACTACTAACACACACATATACGCACATAGTCATTTGGCAAACAAACCAACGCAACGCACAGCATTTTAATCAGCCTACGCCTGCGCCTGAATTATTTTTTTCGCTTTGCGTTTCAGTTGCAAATGAATGAATCTGGAAATGCCTGAGGCGCCGTGGCAATTTATTTATTTATTTGCCTCTTTTTGGTGTGTGTGTTCGCTGTGTTCTCAGTTGTGCTAATAATATGGCTTTTAGTTATTTTGACTCTTTTCATTAAAGAAAAATTGCTGCTGCCGAAAAGGAAAACACGCAATTTGTGCATATAACAACTAATATTGCAGTGGATAAACAGCCAACGGGCATTTCATTTCATTGTGTTTTGTGCAGTCATTTGAATGTGTTTGTAAGTTTTGCTGGATTGCGCTTTGGCACTGCCGAATTTATGTGGTGTGGCATGCAGCAATTTGAAAACGAATGGTGGAAATACAATTTTAAAACTTTATTATAGATAGATGCATAAAAACAATTGAGACAGCGAAAATATTTTGTTTTCTAATAAAAAAAAATTAAATTAAATTTTAAAATCTCACACGTCTTTGTCATACAAAATTTTTAATAAACATATTTTTTTATAATTATATAACCAGTCAGGTTATTAATTCGGTGTCAATTAAATGTATTCTTACTCATGTATAAAAAAAAAAGCAGAGTAAAGATTTATTTGATGAGTTTTGAAATTACTGATGGCGATCTTACTGTGGTATTGGAGTGGGTGTTCTTTATTTTCCAAGGAGATTTTGTTTTACTAACGACCTTTAATATTGGGTAGTCGGAAAAGTCTTTACGTATTTCGCTCGCTTCCGTTCTGGAAATTTCGATGAGAAAGATACACCACGCTCTGGTCGACCTATCATCGGAAAAGTCAATGAAATAATGGAAACGATTGAACAGGGCTGTCACATAAGCAGCTATGACATCGCTAAGAAACTTAAAATTCAACATCAAACGGTTTCGAACCATTTAAAAAGGACTGGCTAAAAAAAGTAGCTCGCTGTTCGGTTACCACATGAATTGTCTGTGAAAAAGTAAATGTATCGAAATAATATCTGCTGAAACGAAATGAAATTGAACCATTTCTGAAGCGAATGGTAACAGGAGATGAGAAGTGGATCAAATACGACAATAATGTCAGAAAAAGATCATGCTCCAAGCGTTTTGAAGCTCAACAAAACCAGCATTAAGGTTTCGAAAGATTAGTTTTTTGGTGGGATTGGAAACAAAGCATCCCCAATGAGCTGCTCCAGCCTGATCTAACGATTGATTCAAAATTTTACTATCAAAAACTGTTGAGATTGAAGCAAGCAATCGAAAAAAGCGACCAGAACTGATTAATAGAAAGGGCTTCGTCTTCCATCAGGACAACGCTAGACCACACACATCTTTGATGGCTCGACAAAAACTGGAGAACTGGGAAGTTTTGATGCATCTACCATATAGCCCTGATCTTGCACCATCAGACTGCCATTTATTTCGATCAATATAGAATTCCTTTAATGAAGCTGAAAAACACGTGTTTCAAGTTTCTTCTAGGCATATCAATTTTTACACAAGTTATTGCTAGCTTAGATGGGTCAGTTATGAGTTAGTCATCAGTCAGTCATCCGGTCAATATTTCTTTGTATTGCAAATGTCAATATTTCTGTTTAGAAATATACACCAATGGTTTTCAGATAAATGACCACTACAGAATCTTCAAAAACTTCATTTTGGTTTTTTTCCCCTGAACTATGCTTAATGGGCATAGAAATAAGTTTCAAATTGATTTATAGCGATTTAAAAATTTTTAAACAACTCTAGGCGTATATAGTAAGCCAAGAAGATGTACCTTTTTCAATAGCATTTTTTCTGACAGGTCACGCGTTAGTCGGAATGTTTGGAATTTCATCGTGGAAAGACTTGCGCCTGAATAATGTTCACAAATCGTTCAACTTTATTACAAACATTTACGATGTCTAAAGAATGTATTTCGCGCTTCGCTCAACTTAAGGTCAACATAATCGGCCTGCTGTGCTTACTATTCACAACATCATCACCCATCTTGAGACTCAGCATTCATTATTGGATAATATTGGATCGAATTTTCATGCCTAGCACGCAGTGAAGGAAATATAACAACCATAACTGAGAGTCTACACGAAAACCGTAGAGAGTCGATTCGGCGCCGTTTGCAGTCATTCAGGCTGACGTGCATTTTAAGTCGAGATCTTAAATTGAAACCGGACAATATATAGCTTGTGAAAGAACTGAACCGCCCTACCTTCCCAGCGACTATTTGCTGCCTGAAAGTGAAGCTCGTGATCTCGAAAACTACATTTCTTCAACAAAAATGTTATAGCCAGAATATTACAAAATCATTTACTAAAAAAGTTCTATAATTTTTCAAGGAAACCATGTTTCCAAATTTCTCAATTTACTTCTATGCATACTTTCATGCAGATTTTGAACGCATTTTTATTTTTTTCCAACATCGAAGAGACATTCCATGAGTTGATTATTATAAACAAAGCTAAACAAAAAAAATTTTCAACAGTTGGAGGTTTAAACTTGTTAAAAATCTATTAGTTCTGCAAAAAAGTTAATGTAGATTGGGACAAAAAAGCACGCGGAAATTTTAAATAAATTCACCGTGAAAATGATATTTTAATTCAATTTTATGCCAAGTTGGTAGGACTGTCCTTGCGATTTTTACAATTGATAAAAGTATCGAACAATGAATTTGTCTCAAATTTTTTGTGCGGATTCTTTAAAAATATTGGAAAAAAGCTTATGGTGATTCAGCTGAATCAAAAGTACAAGACTACGAGTGGCATAGAGCGTTAAAAGACGGTTGAGAGATCGGTAAAAACATGACTCGTGCTGGGCGACCTTCGATCTCTTCAACAGATGAAAATAAAAAAAATTTAAATCATCATACAAGCCTTAGAGAGATGACAAGAGAGCTCAACATCTCCATTCGAATGATTTTCGTGGATATTTTGTCACGAATCATCGGAATGAAGGGGAAAAACGTGCCTCAAAAATCATGATGATGTTCATTTTGTTTTTTTTTTTTCGGTATTAGTGATTAGGTGCATTACAAATTTGCTCCAGAGGGACAGATTGTCAATAAGGAATTTGTCAAAAACGGACGAAATTTTTGAGAAACAATGCATTGATTTTACACGATGACAATCGACCATTGCATTGAGGAACGATTGTGACCGAATTTAAAGGCAAAAACCATCGATTAACCATCTCATTTACCAGATTTGACGTCATGTGATTTTTTCTTCTTTCCCAAACTGAAATTGCCGCCTCGTAGAGCACCGTTTTAGTCGATCGAAAAGAAAAAACAAAACTAGCTGATTGCCATTCCGAAAAGTGCAAAAGAAAAATTTGTCGAGAACTGGAAAAATCGTTGGCCTAAGTGTATTACATCTGGTGAGGATTACTTTGATTGCGACAAAATAAATATTGATGAATAATTCAATATTTTGCGTATATTTACAATTTCCGGGGACTTCTTTGCCCCAATATATGACTTCTATTTAATTTTGAGATGCTATAATTTTCACTTTATGATACATAAAAATAATACCAAAATTAACGTGGGTTCTAAGATCCGCTAACCTAAAACAAATGTATAAATTTCACTTAACTTTTACATTTTCGCGCCAATTTTGCATAGGTGGCAACCTTGCAACCCAAACTTAAACCAAACTCAGTCTTTACAATTTTCATTGGAAAACGTTTCAATAGAAGCAACGAGCACATAACATAAAATCTTACGCTCACATGCATAAGTAGAATGTATGTGCCATTTGTGTAACTTTGTAAGATTGCATGCATGCAGATTGCTTACAATTTATTCAGCAACAAGCGTAGACCGTGCAGCCGAACAAGTAAGAATAAATTAGCTATAAAATTAACTTTTATTACCACGTACCAAAAACAATGTCAGAGCGAACACAAAGCAATGTAAATATTTGCCAATGAAGCACAACAGCACAAGAGTACAACAGAGCGTATGAGCAACATTGGCAGACATGCAACTGCTGCATATACTATTTGTATATTATGTATTTGTGCTATATATTTACATAAGCTGCAAGGGGTAATTTAAGAAGTTAAAGGAAAATCACAACAAATCACCGTATTAAAGAAAGCACTAGTTGCAACATGCAATATGCAACACGTACTAAACACAGCAGTACATGCAATTACCCAGCCGAACGTTCGTAGGGCGGCGGAAGGACGCAAGCGATGGCCAAATGAACAAGCAACTGACAGGCAAGCGAAGACAAGGCAACTGGCGATGCCGCCAGCAACAGTGCGGAGTTGACTTGCTGCACCGACTGATTGGCCGTGCTTGTTGGTTGCAGGGCAGCGCTTTACATTGTCAGTGTATGTGTGTGTGTGCAACGCTTGTCAGCGCTGTACCGAATGTGAGGACATGACATGTAAAACATGCAGCCGAGAGTCGATGGCTGGGCCAGCTTTGCCATTGAACGAAAAGGAAAGTAGCCAGCGGCTGCCAGTTTCGTGGCAACAACAACATTTCGTATGAGCGAGCAATTGAGATAAAACGGAAACGTTTCGTATGGCGGCTGGATTTGGCTGAAAACTGTCATTTGTGCTGATTTGTGCACACAACAATAACAACAACGGTGAGCAATTTACTTAACGAGCTCCGAAATGTCGCTTTCAATTTCAGTTATTGCTTTGGGGAATAGGATCAGATTTCGTCGAGTTTTATTTTATGTGGTATATCGAAGTAAATAAGTTAGATTTTCGAGACTTTATGTACTAATTAAATTTTAGGATATTCTGTAATATTTATGTATTTTAAGAGTTATTTGCGCTGACAACTGCGAACAGGCAATTTTCTGGAGCATATATTTGCTATTTAGTTTGCGTAATGGCAAAATCTGGGTAATTTTTATATAGAACCTCTTCGACAGAAACTTTTATGAAGAAAACGGAGATTTTTGGAGGATTGTCTGGTGGTCTAGGGTGATGGTTACCTCTCAAGAATTCGTTTACTTGGATCTATCTTCTTTTCTTGTATGTACAACAAATCTAACTCGATATATGATAGCGTTTTCTGTATAGAAGATAGAAAATATGTTTAGATCTGCTTCCAATGCAAAATCTGACAGTACTATGTAGGCATTTTGGTATACACCTTGATATATGGCAAGTAAAAATTTAGAACAAAACTTCTACAAAAATCTCGAACATCTTTAAATCTATATGTCGAAGGTCAGACCTTGATTGAGAATGCAAAGCCCGTAAAATTTGCCTTACAATACAAATTTGGCAACTGGGATTGGTGGTCTCTCTTCCAATGTAGAATAGAATTTTTGACGGATTAATCTTTAGGACCTCATTTTTTTGAGGGAGAATTCTAGTCTAGAATTTGAAAAAAATTGATATTTTTCGACAGTTAAGATTTTCAAAAATATTCTTTAGAGAGATATTTTCAAGTTTTCAAAAGTTTTCCGAATTTATCTATTTTAGTGTCATGGCAACTAGACTTGGCTTAAGCCGTGAATGAAACTTAGCTTAAATATTATTTCCTTAATAAAAAATTATTGATGTAAGCCGACGAGAAATATACCCAAAAATATTAAACGATAAAATACAGTTCCGCTGGGCGTAGTTACAACCGGAGCAATACAAATGATGCGTTCGTTCAGAAACACCACAAAAAGCAATAACGCTAAAGAACATTTAAATTTTTGGAACTGAGCAACGCTCCGCCTCATATATTTTAGAATTGTACTGTAAACTATTCACCTATCGTATCATCTAAATTTATTAATTAGTGACTATTTACTCTTTTAAAAAATGAAGCAAAGATTCCTGAAAATAGGCTTCATTGAAATGAGGACATCAAGCTGGAAACAAATGTCTATTGTTAAGCCCTCGAAACTTTATACCCTTGCACCTGTTTCGTAATTTTGGAAGACCAGTATCACACACATATGTTTATCCGTTACAAACGACTTTGCAGACAAAAAAGAAAGAGACCGAAATGCTTGAGTACGTACAGCTTGACAAGCTGACCGACATTCATAATGCTCGAAAACTCTACGAAAAGTTGTGGTGATTAACAGAAAGTTTCAAGACCAAAGTATGCATCTGCAGAAGCTCCAGAGTTGATCAACATGGTGAGCCCGATTCCCCATCTGAAGAATAACAAAGCAGCGGGAGTCGATGGATTTTCGGCCGAGCCATTCAAATCCGGCGGGGAAGAACTCACAACGAGTATGTATCAGCTTCTTTGAAGAATATGGTCGGACGAAAGCATGCGCGACGATAGGAATTTAAGTGTGCTCTGCCTAATCCACAAAAAGGGTGATTGATCGTATTGTGTGAAAGATTAAAGCCCATCGTCAACAAACTGATTGGACTTTGTTGGTGTGGCTATAGGTCTAGAAAATCAACAACCGATCAGATTCCATCATGCGCCAAATCTTGGAAAAGACCTGAAAAGAAAATGGACAAGCACCAACTCTTCGTCGATTTCAAAGCTGCTTTTGACAACACGAAAAGGAGTTGCCTTTATGTCGCAATGTCTGAATTTGGTATTCCCGAAGAACTAATACGGTTGTATAAACTGATGTTCAGCAATACCAAAAGCTTCCTCAGGATCGGAAGGGACTGCTCAGAGCCATTCGATACCAAATGATAAGCTATATGAGATATACGAAGACATTGACATAGTTCAGCGATATAAAGACACCCACTACGTTGGCTAGGTCATGTCGTCCGAGTGGACAAAAATACTCCAGCTCTGAAAGTATTCGACGCGGTACCCGCTGAGGGAAGCAGAAGAAGAGGAAGACCTCCACTCCGCTGGAAAGACCAAGTGTAGAAGGACCTGGCTTCGCTTGGAATCTCCAATTGGACATGACAATGAATCTTTGGGAGAAAATTAGACCTAGCAGGCTGACTTTGTGAGGTACCTTAAGGAAACCCCGGTAACAGCCTTTTAGTATGTGGTATGATAATAGTAAAGAGATAAAACCCAAAAGTTGCGTAAAGTCACTCTTTGTAACAATAACCACTTCGACGAAATAAGTAAACCTGCAGTCGCCCACTACTTCTATTCACCTCTCTTATTGTACAATTTTGCTTGCTCAAACATTCTTCGCTCACTTGCTGCAGTGCCACAATTACATTTCGTACCCATGCAACAGTGTCACTCAAGCGCGAATGCTGCTTGCCTCAAATCCGACTAGGCATTGTTGACTCTTCATCGTCCATTTTCTCCACACACACACATCACATTTGATCACAACAAGTCTTGCTTGCCAGCCCGCCTGCCTGCGCTCCTACATTGCGCATTTTACACTCGTCGTCTTTACAAAAGCGAAGCGCCTCGGTCCGTTCATTTGCTGCCTGCCGCTTAATGCCACTTAACTTGGCCATAATTTTGTGGCCATTTGAGTTTGACCTCTGCTGGCTTGCTTATTTATGCTCCTACGGAATTGTTGCAAACTTACTGCGCTGTGGTTGTCGTTTTTGTTGTTGTTGTTGTATATTTACGGTTCCTCATTTTTATTTGCGGGCTTTCACTTTCGATTGTTCATTTGCGCTCAAATAAAACAAACAAAGCGCACACTTTTGTTGGATCTTTTAAAAGTCTTTTTTTTGTTTGTTTTTTTTTTTTTTTTTTTGTTTTTTTGTTTTTCTTTTTGGGAACTAGAACCGCAAATAAGCAAAACAAAGCCCATTCTTCCAGCGACCGACCACTCGCCCACCGGCCAAGCAGCAGAGCGAAGCCAAACACAGCCCGGTCGGCGGAGATTGGATTGGGTAAATGCTGACTATTGTTTACTGTTGCGCTGTATGTGTGGTTGTTGTTGTAGTTGTAGTTGATGTTTCTGCTGTTGGTCGTGTGGGCGCAGTTGATGTATATGACGACTTTGGTAATGATAATGAGCAGCAGCATCGAGCATCGAGTATCGGGGCGAGTGAGCACAATCATGAAGCCTGTGAGTGGAGGTGGCTCACACAGAGATGCCACACTTTACACGCGCACTTTTATTGTAATTGCTTTCGTAACAAAATGTGTGTGGGTTTGCCTTTTTAATTTCATTTCTCTTCTTCTCTTCTCTGCTCGTGAAAATATTGTATTGCCGCTAAATTTTCGTTTTGGTTATGGTTTCCTCCATTCGTTGCGCTTTCGTGCTTTTTTTCCTGAATTATTGGACAGTTACTTTTTCGCTTTTGTTATCTGCCATTTTATTTATTCTTTTCGACTTGCTACTTGCTGCATTGTTGCATTGTTTCGCACATTGTTTGCCGTTATTGTTGACTATTGACACTGCTGCACTTGACGTTGCTGTCACTGCTGGCGATTCTGTTGTTGCCACAACTGACCTTTTCCAGGCCACTTCATGCTTACATGCAAGCGCAGTTTCCCCCCTGCAGCAGCCTGTTCACCTGGTAGCCATTCATTATTGACTTCTGCTTTGTCTGCTGCAGGGTCGTCGTATTTTAATTGCTCAACTGCGTAACCATCATTAGCAGTTGGCCTTTTTTCTACTTGATTTCGCCTCATTATTAGCCGTTGCCTTTTAAGTTGCCATATTTATTTTGATTTTGTAAATTTAAAGCATAAAATATGGCAAGAATGACTTCGTGATTTTTCAAGCTAAAGTAAACTTAAAGACTGACTTTTGGAAATGATTATTTTTCAAGAAAAAATTAAGAGAAATTTTCTTGTTAATTATAAAACTCTGCTAGAAAAGAGTACAACCAACGTGTAGGGGTGTGTCTTTACTAAACAGTAAATGCGCCTAATGGTAGGCAAATTTTTATCTACAACTTTTTTAAACTTCACAATCAGACATTCCCTACAATTTGTCTACCGTTAAGACTCTTAAATTATGTGAATACAAGATTAAACCGCTTTATATGAGAATAAAGCATTTATTTACATTTTCGTCGACTCTATTCAACTTATCCGACTTTTCGAAGGCCATGCTGGAGTTACACATATGATCCGTGTATATTCCATCAACTCCTCTACTAGTATTTTCATATTAACTGGGGCGCAAACTTTCTAGTATCAATTTCTATATTAGCTTCTTGATAAGTAAATTTATAGCAAAACAGATTTAATAAAATTTTTATAATTTTTCCATATAAATGCTCGAAAGATACTTCACAATATCATCGTCTTCAATTCTTGTTTGTGTTGTTCGATTCACTTTTATAAAGATTTATCCACGAGTTCTTACAGCGGCCTCCTTTACAACTCTCCTGAGGGTTCCAAGGCAGCTTGTCGACAATCTTTTTTCACGTATTTTCATCTCCAATTTTTCTATTGAGCTTTTGATTTTTTTTTTTTTTTGTTTTAGCTCGTCATTGCTAATGCCGGTAGGCCCTCACGCTTTTTGGTTGCGCTGTAAGCATCTGTTAACAAAGCTCTGAATTTTTCCAGTAAATTAGTCGGTTATACAACAGGTTTTTCATCCGTAAAGCAGTGCAGAGACGACGTGATCTTATGTTTGGAAAGACACTTGCGTAGAGTTTAAAATTTGGCGTAGCTGTGCTGTGCATATATGACTTTTCCTTTCCTGCACTGTTGGTAACGGTATAATAAACTTTTTCAAAATGATCTTGAATTTTAATCGGCTGAATCTGTTCTCTATAAAAGACCTCCAAAACAGTCTTCACTCATAAAACGCTATTTTGTCGCTCAATCGTCCTTCGAAAGATTTTATAAGTAGAAAAACTGGATATAGATAATTAGCCTATAAGTAACACTAATATCTAACGAATAAAAGTAAATACCAAAGACTATTTGGTACGGCAAGTAAATTTTTCTTTTTTAGAATTATTTTCGATTATTAAGAAGATCACCTAAAAGTGGGCTAGTTGGATGGACATGACGCCGGAAATCGTAATAAAATAAGTAAGGCAGCGTCCAAGGGACGAGTGCAACCGAACATTTTATAATATACTCTTGAACGATAGATGCGATATAAAGTGAATCGAAAGTTCAAAAATTATTATTTCATATATGTGAGCAGTGGTAAACCGATTTTACCTATATTTTGGCACAAGTTGTAATCCGATTTTGACAATTTAAAAATTTGGGATATAGGAAGTAATCGGATTTATCCTTCACAGCGTTGGATAGGAATGAATCGGCAACCACACATTTCTAACTGAAATTTTTAAGTAGTACTTGAAATATAGAAAATATAGAAAAAATATAAAACTGGGCGGTGTGAATTTATTGACCAATTTTTACAACTTCTCGCATAAAGCTCTTCCTTGCCATCCTGGTTGTGCAGTTCAATGCTTGTGGTTCATTTATTCGGTGAGAAAAGGGCCTTCGGTGATAATTGTTTAACACGAGCAAGTGTTTTTGTTTGGTACAAATTATTCAAAGGGGGTCGAGAACGTGTTGACGACAAACCACATCCAGGACGGTCATCAACTCATGATCTACACATCAATAAAATAAAGGAATTTCATGCATGAGAATCGAGGACTAACAGTTAAAGATCATTTGGACCTAAGAAAAGTTCCAAAATTACTAGTTTATTTCGAAAAGCAACATCGCGTTAACGCCTGAATATTTTTAGGGAGGCGATGTAGATTTTGAAGAATAAATCAAAAATTAAAATTTAAATTAAAATTATGAACAAAGCCTTACTATTTTCCTCAAGCAGTATATTAACGGGTGATTTTTTTGAGGTTAGGATTTTCATGCATTAGTATTTGACAGATCACGTGGGATTTCAGACATGGTGTCAAAGAGAAAGATGCTCAGTATGCTGTGACATTTCATCATGAATAGACTTGCTAACGAGCAACGCTTGCAAATCATTGAATTTTATTACCAAAATCAGTGTTCGGTTCGAAATGTGTTTCGCGTCCGTGTCCGATGAGCGATGAGGCTCATTTCTGGTTGAATGGCTACGTAAATAAGCAAAATTGCCGCATTTGGGGTGAAGAGCAACCAGAAGCCGTTCAAGAACTGCCCATGCATCCCGAAAAATGCACTGTTTGGTGTGGTTTGTACGCTGGTGGAATCATTGGACCGTATTTTTTCAAAGATGCTGTTGGACGCAACGTTACGGTGAATGGCGATCGCTATCGTTCGATGCTAACAAACTTTTTGTTGCCAAAAATGGAAGAACTGAACTTGGTTGACATGTGGTTTCAACAAGATGGCGCTACATGCCACACAGCTCGCGATTCTATTGCCATTTTGAGGGAAAACTTCGGACAACAATTCATCTCAAGAAATGGACCCGTAAGTTGGCCACCAAGATCATGCGATTTAACGCCTTTAGACTATTTTTTGTGGGGCTACGTCAAGTCTAAAGTCTACAGAAATAAGCCAGCAACTATTCCAGCTTTGGAAGACAACATTTCCGAAGAAATTCGGGCTATTCCGGCCGAAATGCTCGAAAAAGTTGCCCAAAATTGGACTTTCCGAATGGACCACCTAAGACGCAGCCGCGGTCAACATTTAAATGAAATTATCTTCAAAAAGTAAATGTCATGAACCAATCTAACGTTTCAAATAAAGAACCGATGAGATTTTGCAAATTTTATGCGTTTTTTTTAAAAAAAAAGTTATCAAGCTCTTAAAAAATCACCCTTTATAATATCTTAATCTGTAGTTTCAGGGGAAAAAGTGCGGGATTCTAGTCAATTTTCGATATTTTGTCAAGGAGCATATTTAAAGCACAATAACTATCTTAGGTTCAGTTGGTCATCTAATTTGTGAGACATGACATTTCATCTGATAGAAGGCAACGCCACGCCAACATGGTCATTCCCGCTTGGTAAGGCATAATTTTTATTTCATTTTTAACGAAAAGTTTGATTTTCGACAAAAGAAGAATTTGCAAAAATTTTTAAATATACTTTGAATAGTTAAGCCACTTACCTTACTATGAAAAATTCTGCCATAGCTCCACAGCTTAAAACGTCTGCATTGAATTCATTTATACACAAATTTTAATTTTTTAATTATTTCCACTTGAAAAAATAAGTTTATCATTTATTTTACGAACACTTTGCGCACATATTTACTTATTATTAAAATTTTGCTTTAATTTTTTTTAATAAATAAATTTTTTTATTTTTATTTTTTAATTATTTCATTATTGTTGCGCTAATTATATTTTGCTATTACAAGAATTTACTTTTATTTTATATTTTTATTATTATTGTTATGACAGCTGTTACAAATAAACTATTTTTGTTATATAATTATAGTATAAAACCGCCTTTAAGCAGTAATTAATATAAATTTGCGCCATAATTAGCTGTAAAGACTTGAGTTTCGCGACGTGTGTTGAGAAACGGCGAAATATTTGTGCGTTTTGAAGTTAACTTTGAAACTTGTAAATTTGCTTATTTTTATTTATTATTTAATATTATAAAATTTTTTTAATTTTCTTTATTATTTAATATTATAAATATAATATTTATTTTTAATAATTAGCTGAGTTTAATTATTTTATTTTTTATAAACTTTTAACAAAGTAATTTAGTTTTATTTTTTAGTGCGTAATTTTTTATATTTGGTAGTTTTGATGCTATAGAAAATTTGGTATTTTTTCTTATAAATTGAATATTTTTTGAATGCGCTTTTCTATTAAAGTCTGTTGCTAATTTTCAATTTAATATTATATTTTTGTTATATTTGATTTTAATTATTATTTCCTTTTAATTTGTTTCTAAATTTTTTTTAATAATTTTTTTTAATATTTTTTAAATTTTTTGTTTAATAATTTTTTAAATATTTTTTTCACTTTTATTTAATTTTTTTTATTTTTATTTTGTAATTTTAATTTAATTATTAACATTTTTTGCACTTTTCTTTGTTTTTTATTAACTCCACTACTACACAAACAGCACAGAATTTTCGATTATTCACTACATTAGTTTCGCATTGCCTTTATTTATTAACTAAATTTGCTTTAAAATTTAACACTCGCACTTTCACCAACACATACACACACGCATTTAGCCGCGCACATGCATGAATATTCGTTCGAGTTAATTTTTCTCCGCTTTGCCCACGTTGTTGGGCCAACACAGCAGCTGCTTATTGTTATGCGGCCACCCCATTCATGCGAGCGCCAACAACAACAACAAAACTGTTGTGCGCTTAAATTGCGTCTCCTAAATTCGCCGCAGTCGTCTTGCCTTGCCTCGGTCGCGCCGCTGCTTGGCTGAGTTGTGCGAAGAATAATGTGCAAGGACAAGCATTTAATAGTGTATTGCTGTTGTTGTTTCGGTGTGCTGTTTGGCTGCTGCTGTTGACGATGACACCTCCAACAGTAATAACAGCAATAATAGCAACAACAACAGTTCAGTCACTGTGTCATTTGCATAAGCGCGTCACAAACGTCGAAGCAGCAGTATTAAAGAAGGCGCAGAAGAAGTAGAAGAAGCACGCGAAGAAATGGTAGAAATTGTTAATGTAGGCGGGCCAAAGTTCGCTGGCTGCCTGCTGGGTTTAAGTTTTCGCGCAGATTTTTTTAAAAGCAATATTGTCCCTCCGCTGCTCCCGCCATCACATGCCATTCATCAGCGCGTGATAACAATGCTGGGCCCACGCGCGCCTCATTTAACGACACACCCTTTATGCATACGCAGACATGTGTGCTGTGCACTTTTAAGAGGTTTTGTTATAATTTTTCTTTTTTTTTGCGTCTCGCAAATTTTTCTCAAGAATTTTCTATTTCTGTTTTTGTGTTTTTGCAAATTTTTCGCTTTTGTTTTTCGCCAAATATGCGTGTGATTTCGTTCGCTGTCGCCTTGACAGTGTGAGTTTCGTGCTTCGCCTTTAATTCACCATCTCAGCGGTAAGGTGAATATGAATGTGCGTGTATGTGTGTATTTGCATTTGTAATTGTCGCATAGCATGGCGTTCAAGGCCCTCAAGTGGGATTTGCATGGAATTGTTTTTCATTGTTTTGTCTTGCAATTTGCACTCATTTTCATTTTCGTGATAATTTTTTGTTTTTGACAAAAGCGTTGCCAACTCTGCAAAGAAAAAAATAGATTTTCAGGAATATGAAATTTAATTTTTTAATAACAATTAGCATGTATTAAAAACTATTTTAGTGAGTATGAGTGAAAAAATGGGTTTTTCAATAGGGACGCTACAAAAGTAAACCGATAGGGATAGCAAATGACGCCATTTTTTCCTGCTCTTTTGGCATTTCTCTTCAGTAAGGTATGCCATTTCATACCGGAAGGATATGCGATCCAATAACGAGTCGAAAAAATTTAAAATTAAATTTATAAAATTTTAAAATTATTTATGCAAGAGCGACAAGAGGCAAATATATGCTTGATCGACCGCCAAGAACAGTCTGTTGATATTCAATTGTATGGCTTTGAGAAAAGGTTAGTTTGAATTTTTAAGTTTGTGAACGGAATATTTATATACTATACAATTGCTCGAAAATGGACGATGGAGTTGGTGCCGCAATATACTGTCCAGAGTGCGGCATAAGGCAACCTTTTAAGTTGGCCGGACCACTGCAGTATAACTCAAGCTGAGGTCTTTGCTATTGGGAAAGCCGCGGAGCTGGCCTCTAATGCATCTGCAGGCAATTCCCGAGTCAACATCTACTTAGACAGCCAAGCAGCAATCAAGGCTGTAACTTCGTATGGCATATTGGTCAAAAAAATTTTGGAAAGCAGGACAGCAGTGAAAAGTGTTGCCAGAAGCAAGCAACTTCACTTCTACTGTGTGCCAGGCAACAAATCGATGCCTTTGTAATCAAATAGTAGACGAGATTGCCAAGAATAAAGTACGACGAACATACAAAGAGCTCGATAGAAACATGGTGAAGAAAGTTAAAACCTGAAGAAACGAGCTACCAAGGTGCAAAACGGCAATGTCTTGTGCAAAACGGTAGATCACAAGTACACAACACTATTATTGGGATTCGATAGAAGAGACTTTAGGAACGTGATGGGAATACTAACTGGTCACTGTCTGGTGGCGACACACTTGTGGGCGATGCCAGATCGAGAAGACTGCAGGAAATGCTAGAGCAGGGCAGAGAAACAATTGAGCATCTCTTGCGTACCTATCCAGCATTGCAAGACTATGCTGTAAGCATCTGGGGTCCCCACAGTATGATACACTGGAGGAGGTATCAATAGTGAGGTCGCAGAGTCTGTTAAAATTCGCGTCAAGTGCAGTCGTCCCAAAGGTTAGCTACCCCAGAGGTCTTTCTCTGCTTCCATCGGCGGATACTGAGTCGACAAGCTTCGAAGCTGGATTTTTCGCTTCCCGCAACCACTATCTCTTGATTCGCTGAACTACATCAGTGTCCCCGTCTATTTCGTACAGCTCATCGCTCCATCGACAGCATACTCACCACTGTGCAAAAAATGCTCTTAGGGCCGACCCATCAGATGTTGTCATCGTCCATTCCTCTACACCATATAGCAGGATGGGCATAATGAGGTACTTATGGAGTTTGGTCTTTTTTCGTCGAGAGACTTTACGTTTACATTTGTTTTAATTATCTTCCTTACAAAATAAGCTCATAGCTTAACATGATCGTCAAAAAAACATGTCTATTGCGACTTATACATAAATAGCTATGATGTAATTGAGCGATTCATTTCAGTTGCGTATATGTCGCTCACAATAATGTCGGTTAAATCGAGGTAAAGATTGATGATGAGGCAGATTTTGCTAAGTGTTTGTGGGATTGGCAGTGAATCTTTGACTATGAGTTGCTCCCCTAAGGTCAAATTCTTAATTCAGATCTGTGCTGTCAATAAATGCCCCACCTGTTTCTGCGAAAAATTCGTCGTTGTTTCGGTCAATAATGAGAACAGCATAATGAATTTTGAAAATTGGAAATTGCTCCGAACAAGTAAGCAAGTTGAATTACTGGATGGCGGAGTTAAGAAACATATTTATAGGTTAATTTGCTTCAAATAATTTAGAGTATTTTCGCCAGCTCAAAATCTAACAAATGAATGTTTAAAGTGGTTCTAATGTATAGATCGGGGAAAATTTGGCTAATAACTTTGAGAGATAGGTCATATATCCATCTATGGTATTTTAGTTAAGAATAATGTAAAGACAGATCCTTGATTTAACTAAATTTCTACTTTCGATGTACAGAAAAACGCTTTTAGAACTGTTTCGACCTCACCTTTTTATATTCTTTTTTCATTTTTAATTATAACACGAAATGTAGAAGACAATCTACACATAAAACTACAGCGTCCTCATTACTAAAATTACCCGCTTTATTGCCTCTCTACATAAGATCCATGTATAATTTTCATGTTGTTTTTTTTTTTTTTGTTTGCTTCTTGTCATTTTGTTGTTTTGTGTTTTGTCTTATTTTCCAACAAAGTTTGTTCACTCTGCGTGTTTAACATGATTGCCGACAACCCGTGTCGCATTGTCATGTGGCAATTTTCAACTGACAGCCGACAGTGAGTACATCACTTGCGATAAAACAACAACAAAATTAATACATAGGTAAAAAACTTCTTCTGAGCATTTCAAAGTGAAAAAGTTAACGTGAAAATGGAGTATATTCTTACACAAGGGCATTTTATTTAATAAGCGGGCGGCAGAAGAAACGTCATTTGGACACTATTTTTGTTATGAATTAAAACAATAATTTTAAATTTTATTTAAAACAAAAATTTTTTCCAAATTGTATGGAAAATAATTGCTTAAAATCTAACAACCGAGACTGAAGTCTAATTTAAGAAGAAAAATGTAAATTTTAACTTTCTTCCTTATAATTTTCAACAGAAGCTTCAGTTGAAATACACGTGTTTGTAGTACTACCTACAATGTGATTCAACTTAACTTATACCGGGTTTTCCAATAGGGTGATATGATTTTTTTATTCATATAAAATTGATTAAGAATTGAAGTCATTGTACCACTGTGAACGTCGTGAATCTACGGATTTTGGTTTGGAACAACTTGAAAAAAGGAATGATCTTTTTTAAGAAAACTATGTTCTCTGAAGAGGCTCACTTTTATCTGACAGGTGCGGTTATTAAACAAAAATGACGATTCTGGTTCCACCACCATTACATTCATATAAATTGACAGTTTGGTGAGGCTTTTGGTCTGCTGGAAACTGGTAACAGCGTTACTATGCCAATGGAGAGCAGTATAGAACGCTGATAACCAACTTTTTATCGCCGCAAATTGTAAGAAGTTGATTTTAACAACCGAAGTATTGCGAGAAAAGTTTTGAGGCTCGATTATTTCAAGAAATTGAAATTGATGATTTTGAGAATTGAAATAAATGGCCTTTAAGATGTTGTGATTTAACACCATTAGACTAGTTCTTGTAGGGTCAATGGTCTTTAGCAATAAACCAGACTCTCTTCAAGTCTTAGATATCAATATTGAACGTGTTATTCATGACATATGATTTTATTTTGTGTAAAAAATTACTCGAAAATAAGATTCATCGTATCGTTCGTGCAAAAAAAGTCGTGGAGGCAGTGGATTTTAAATTTAGAATTTAATTATATCGATTTGTACTTCACATTACAAGGAGTTCATGAAATATTTGTGCCAAGCAAATTGGTTCTTGTAGAGGCACGAAAAAATTAGAATTTTCAGTAGTCATCTAAAATCAATCGGAGAAAAAAAAATAGTTTTATAAATAAATAATCCTGGGCCTGATCGAAGGATTTTATTTTATTTTTTTTTTTTTCAAAAATTAACAAAATGGCAACCTATGAAATTTTTTTCTAAATTTTTGAAAAAAAAAAAAATACCTCGATCAGGCCCGAGTTTATTACGAGTATGTATTCTAAAAACTTTATAAATTTCATTAAAATCTACTGAGCGGTTTTTGAGTTACAGTTTTCATCATTTCAAAAACATAGTTTTAAGAAAAACACGTTTAAAGTTTCACACTAGTGCTTTGAAGTGTCCGAGCTCTCTTTGTTATTTGTAGAACAACTCAAAAACTAATTATCGGATCAACGACAAATTTTCAGAGAATATTTTTAAGATATTACACTTAACGAAATACAAAAACAAAGTAATTTTTGGAAAATTCTAACTACCCTAACCCTTTAAGTGGTTTAAGAGATATATACATTAAACATATTAGAAGGCGGGGCCACGTCTACTTTTTCATAAAAAACTTGCAGACAGATGTGCCTTGCTACTGCGATCGTCTGTACCAAATTACAGCTTTATATCTTGATTTAGTGCTTAGCTATGGCTCTTTATAGGTTTTCGGTTAATCGTGATTTGTGACATTCGAACTCGAACTGTGCTAAGGAACTCACATACTAATTTTCAGCGAGATATGTCAACTTTTATTCAAATTACAGCTTGCACGTATGGACGGACAAACAGACGGATAATCAAACGGATTAAAAATACAAATTAATTTCTTCTTTTAAACTTAAATAATTTTAATAATAATTAAATAATTTGAGTTTTATATACAATTTCCGGGTGTTTTCTTGTCACCATGTATTACAGAAACGATTGCAATTTGAGTGAAAATCCATCTGAGGCGTGGATCTGGTTTCAAAAATTTTTCGACGCACTTTCTGCGACCAGCATGAGTTTTTATTTAGACCATATATACATTTCGTAAAACTAAATATTCAAACCAAAATTTATAATGGTGAGTTTGGTTGTAGTAGGGTCTAAAATTCCATTTCCGCTAGATGGTGCTGGGCACATAATGTTTTATATAAAACTTTTTTGCTATTCTTTTAGTCTATATATCACAAAAAGCAAAATATTTATTCGAATTATTCACTAGATAGCACAGCGAGACACTTCAAACAACTTTTTTTTTTTAATAACATTCCGTTTAATTTTGGATATAGTATATTTTCTCATTCAAGTGACAAAAAGTAAATGATGTTGAAGTGAAAATGAAAAATATCTTACACAAATGAAGGTGACATAAATGAAAAATATTATTCAATGAAAAATATTTTTTCAAAAATCTAAGACAATACTGAAAGGGGAAAACTAACGTATAACAACTATTCAGTCACCTATATTGTTGCCTAGTATTCATTTCATTGAGAAATACACACATATATTATTAAACATCTTTATAACACCAGCAAAGACCGAATTTTTTATGCAAAATTTCTACAACAATAACGGAAAGATATCATTTGTTCCACAGCGCGTCCATAACTCAGTTTTCCTAAAAAGCTTTGTTCCACATAAAAACATTAATTTTTTGCCACTAAATATTATCTTGTATTAGAAATCATAATTTTGCGCTTTATATTGGATTGCTTTAAGCTGTTTTGCTGTTATTGTGTACACACAGCCACCCAAGAGTATTTCATTCATTATTACGCTTGCTATTTCTCACTGCTGCTTGCAATATTTCACTTTCTATTTTCAAGTTTTCGCTGCCTTGCACTTGCATCATTTGCCTTTATGTATACAATTTTGTGTCTGGTGACTTTTTTATATAAAAATTTATTTTTTTGTTTCGAAAATTTTCGCTTTTATTTCTTGTTAAAAATGCAGCGTAGAAATATTAACACGATTTCGTTTTAAGTTTCGTTTCGCTTGAGAAATTTTACTTAGAACATATTTCGCTGTCATGATTTCGTAATACAACGCTGTCAACGCGCGTTTCGTTTTTGTTCTTATTGAATTTTTATTATTTTTGTTTTTTTTGCATTTTGCACACATTGATGCATCCTCGTACACAAACACACACACACAACACTGTGTTATCCACCAGACAGTCACAGTCAGCAGTCAACAGCAGTTTGCAAAAAGGCACACACACACACACAGCCAAACAAACAGTTATGTGGAAAGTAGTGAAGTTGTGCTGTCATTAATGCTGCCACCAACGCTGCTGCTGCGACAAATGGCGTTGACAGCTGCTTTGACTGCAGTTCTTACATAAGACCGCTGCGTTGCGTATTTGTTATTTGGCTGTGTTTGCCTTTGCCAGTGTGTGTGTGTGTGTGTGTAAATTGTTTTTACTTTCGCTGTTTTTGCTATTGTTGTTGCACTTTTTTCCTATTTTAACACAAGAATATTTCACAGCAGATTACCTTAGTAAATTTCGCATTTTTTCATTGTTTCGCACAAGCAACTTCACTCACTCTTGTTGTTGTTTTTATTGTTGTTTTTGCTTTTGTTGGCACAAAGTGTAACACAAACATGTCGAATTCGCACAGACTTGCTGGCTGCTGCCAATGCTATTATAGCCATTGCACACTGCAAAGGCAGCGAAACGAGGCGAGCAGTCACCACTGCGTATACGTAACAACCAAGCGTTTATTTGGGGGAAAAGCGCAGCGCTGCAGAACGCTTGGCGAACAAAGTGTGAATGTCAAAAATGTTGAAAACGCGTTTCAGTGAGTACAAATTGTGCGTTGCACGACGGAAATATGCACGCGCGCTGTTGTTGTTGTTGTTGTCATTTGTTTGTGCCACAGCTGCTGCAAGGAAGTCGTTACTAAACTTTTTAACATTTTGCGCGATTTGTTTTTGTGTTGTACAAAATTTCTGAGAAATATTTTTTTCCTCGTAATTTGCATCGAGTTTTTCATAGCAAAAAGTTTGAATTTTTCCACTTTGAATTTGGCTCACTTTCGAAAATTTTGTTTACTTGCAACAGCAGCGCGTCGCTTGTAACGCCTCGTCATGCTGCAAAACTGAACATGAACAAGGGTATGCGTTTCGCAAACTTGAAAAGCGCACACACACACACACATGTATACATGTACAAGCAGAATAAAGGCGCTTGCACCAACACACTTACCACATGCCACACAACAATTCAACGCTTTGAGTGCGTCGTGCTGCCACATAAAAAACACCACACACACACACCTCAAACAACAAACTACCGTTATTTGTTTATAGCGCACATGCGGTCCGTCATCAATTCGATTGGGTGGTCCAGCGGCGAGCGGTCAAACGACAACGAACAACTAGCGAGCGAGCGAGCGCGCGACGAACGACAAGACGAACGAACGGACGCGGCGCGCATTTACCACAACAACTCTGTAGAGCATACACACACACGCAAGCACTGATTGCTTGTATAGAATGCGCTTGGCTGGCGTTACCGTCTTAGCGTGTGTCCCGATTCATACTGAAACGCAGCATCAGCACTCGCCAGCATCGCAGCCTATGCGACAAGCAGCCAGAAAATGAGGGATATTCCCAACGTCAGAAAGAAAAGCGCATAACGCCGAGCCATACGATACGAAAAATTTCCCTTCATCACAACAAACACCCGAATGAGTCGTGTTTGACAACATTGCCAGCCGAGCGATGCCGTCGCAGTCGTCGCTAACAGCATCCGTGTGCATTTTTTTCAAGGATAACTTCAGTCGCTGCTGCAGCTGCAGGATGAAGTGCGCTCAATGGCTAGCGCGGTGTCGCGGTCCGTGCAGTCAACGTCGGCAGCAAGGTGTGCCGCGACGTGTAGCTGCAGTGTGTGAAGGATATTTTAACAGTGCCTTAACAGCGCCAGTAGCTTTGTGCGCGCAGGCGCTCTTATGCAGAGCGCAAAGGCGCTGCGAGCGCTCAACTCCGGCGACCACGTGTTCACAACACTGCAGGCAAAGCTTTGCTCATTCATGATTTGTTTACTTTGAAGTTATAAATTACATATATAGTTGTTGTCGTTATTGTTGTTTTTCGATTTATAAAATATGTTGTGTTTTATTTTGTTTTGAAGCCTAAGCACTCGCCGCGAGGCATGCACTTATTTGTTGGTAATTTGGGAGTAATACATATGTGAGTTGTTTACATTTTAGTTGTTGTGACTTCAGCGTGAAAATCAAAATGCAATAAAGCGTTTTATTACTTGAGAGACTGTAGCGTTGTCTTGGGCAATAAGTCAATTCAAATTTCGGGAAGATTGTTGATCAGGAAAGAAAGTTTTTCATTTAAGGAGTTGATTTTGATTGGTCAGTTTGTATGGCAGCTATATGATATAGTAATTCGATCTCAAAAATTACTTCGCGGATTACACCGCTGCTTCAGTGAATAGCTAATGCAAAATTTTGGGAAAGAATTTTGTTAAATAAAAAAGCCGATAAGTTCGAACTCTAAAGTCCTCAAATAGAAAGTCATATGCAAACAAAAAATAATATATATATATATATATCCCCATATGCTGATGCTTCATATAAAACATATAAGACAAAAATTTAAAGCGATACTACAATTGCCCTCAGTAGCCCATCCCAATCAATCAATCAAACCATGGATGTACCTTCATAAGCATGCACCATATCCACTCCCATACTTTCATTCGTCAAATGTTTCACACACTTTTTTGCAGTTATTTGCCCCAATGACACACTAACAAACAGCTGGCAACAAAACGACCTACGCTCTGCCTTATGCTCTCGAAGCTATACAGAGCGATTGAAAGAGCAGCAAGTGGCGAAAACTCTCTGAAAGCTTCTACACTCTAACAGTCATGTTAATAAATCGCTATGCAACACACGAACCACGTGCTATTTTGCAGTCGAATTCTAATATTCGTTGATGATATACAATAATTTTTATGGGCAAACCCTTCGATTTAAATCAGAAATATTACGTTTTCCAGTGCAACGAATGTCACTAATTTCTAGTTGTGTATATATAGGATCATAATTTTAACCCAGGTTCTTTATTGTATACTAACAAACAAATAAATAAATTCTACATGACGTATTTCACTTATTAACTGTTAGAAAAGATTAAGTACGAAAATAAGAAAGAAAAAAATATTTGACAGCGGCAGGAATTGCTGAACACTGAATAGCAGAAATAAGAAATAGTTGAAAAAATTTTGCATATCTTTATATAATAAGGGCTATATAAGGACTATATAGTTTGTAAGAAAACAAAAAAAAAAAAACAGACATTTCTGTATACTTCATATTCCTCAAACTGAAAGCGTATAGATCAAATTCATCGTGGCAGATGATCTACAGATTCCATTTCGATGATATAAGATTAATATTTCGTTAATTTTAGTTGACTGTATTCGTCAAAAAAACATTCTGAAATCAAAACGATATACATTTCTTCTGAACTCCATGGTATCACTGAAGTTTCCTTTACGATTTATTTTAACCATGAAACTCCTACAAAAAATGAAACCATTTCCATCATGACCAGCAAAATAATTAATTAGAATATGTGCTCCAAAGTCGCGAAAACATCATTTAAGTCATAAATAATTCATATGGAGTACCTATGTATTTAATTCTCCTACGTAACTTAGTGAAGATCTGAACCCATCTTCAACCCTAGATACACACTAAATCTACTTGTCCCTTTTATGAGGAGATTTTTGAAGTTTTCGCCTTTAACCACCACTAACATTACAGAGTGGCTAAATGAGTCTCAGTCTTCTGCCCCACACAACATATCATGCATTTCAACACCTAACCACTGCAATAATCCCGCATCAGTAACACTCTACACACCGCATTAGAATACACATCACTAACACGCTTCATTCACCACACTCATCTCGACACCACCTACAATCTACATCACACATAAATACAATACCACTGCATTTTTCACCACAGCAAAAAGGGAACAAAAGGGACGGAGAAACAAATTCGCTACTTCTTTTTTGTGATCCGCGGATGAAAGTCGTGCTACTCACCCCCCGAGTTCCAACTGCGTGCGAATATCCAGTTTCTTTTAAAAGACAAAATTCGTATTAAAAATTTGTATTAAAATTCTAAAGTTGTAATCTAACCCCCTAGATCTAGAATAGATACTGGTCAATAAAACTGACAAAGTTGTGAAATTCTTACGGAATTGTAGTGTTCTGTCTTTCTGCTAAAATTAAGAATGGTGAGTGCGTGGAAATTAATCGAAAAAACCACAGAGACAATTTTGCTTCCGTTCATGTAGTTAGCTTTTTGTCATATGGGTACTTGGCTGGACTTACAATATTGTGACTTTCCAGTCTATAAAACAATCCGCATTATTTCAGCTTTCCAGATTTATGAGCTTATTCTCTTTCTTGATGAACGGTTTAATAAGGGATTACAGCAGAATGTCCCGTCTCTATTTAATTTTGAAGGTAACTTTTAATCCACTCATCTATTGTTAAATAAAAACTGTTACAATGTGTTTCTCTTGAGTCAAGATTTCCTAGCAAAAACATTCGCTATTAAGTTACGGACTATAAGGCTGATGCATAACTATATTCCAACCAAGCTCCCTGAACTTCTGGCGAGCTACTATCAATGCGTGTAGCCTGACTTTGTTCAATGAGACACAATTCCTCACTTATTTGTCGAAACAACCCTCTTCCGGGTGTTTGCATCCTATCAAATTCTATCAGGATGGAAACGAGCAGCGGTTCCCCTGTCGCCGTGCATTCGGACGCTTGATCTAAGGGCTTGGAAAGTGTTGTTCAGCAACCAACATTCTTGGGGTTGCGAAAGCTTTTGGGCCCAGAGAGGAACTAAAAAGGTCCACTGTCCTGCCAGCTCTTTGAAAGATTTACATCGCCACAATTACAGGGCGCCCTAACTGCATATTGTTTCCTTGTCACACACACGGTGATGTTAAAGACATTAGAGAACGCAACTTGTCAATTTTGCAATGAGGAAGATTAGGTGAAAACATCTATGCACGTTTTCCTCCACTGTCCGGCTTTCGCCAGACTAAGGTTGAAGCATCTCGGTTGCCATGCGTTTTGGGAACCCGGCAAATAGGCTGGAATTGATGTTGGCCGCCTCAAGCAATTTGTGGAAGACTTTTTGATTTATACCTAAGCGTACTGGGCGTCATAAAAGACAAGCGTATATAGCAGTCTTATTGGGACTATTGGGGGTCTCATCAGTAATCAGCCTCTTTACCTAAACTATTGATATTTTTGAAAATTAGCCAGAGTAGTGCATCTTTGACATCAGAGTTACCGGAATGAAATCCACCAAACCGAAATAGCTCAGGATTGACTGTCGCAGTATTAAGACTACAAACATTTTTGACATTTTCAGCCACCTAACTCTTCATTGAAAAGATAGCTGTATAATATGGCATGTCGTCTTTTCGCTGCTGCCCGCCTTTGACGCTCTAACAATACCGATTCAAGCAATCACAAATTCTCTGAGAAGTTTTCTTTCGATCGAAATTTTATCGTTTTAATGTCATATAGGGTAATCTAATGAAATTTATACAGCGGAAGGTTGCGATTGCAACCATCGATTGGGAAAATAATACATATGTAAAACCATAGGTGAGGACTCTGGCAAGAAGGTCCGATTAATAATATAAGTGCTTTCCGTACAATGTCAAGCGATGCTGCTGAAGTACGAGCCAGCATGCCGCCTATTGACATCGAGGGCAACGAATTCGCTGGCTATACCAGATATCATAGCCGTTGAGAAGACGGATGATAACAGAGAGAACCAAGAGCCTTACAATGTGGCAGTAGCGGTGGCAAATCTCATCTCAAGGAAGATGGATCCATAGACTGATGATCCCAGACAGCTATTCGTGGATAGTCAGACGACATGGGGACCTGAATTTCTACCTAACCCACATAGATGCACATGGATGCTTTAGAAAGTATTTGCTTCAAAGAAATCATGACGATAGCATATTTTTAGTGTCCTGTTCCTTAAACTTAAGGGGCTATACCAGTGTGACACTTTCAACAAACAAAAAAAATTTTTATTTGCTTTTTCGATAGAATATATTTCCGTAAATATTCTGTGAAATCCGGAAGATCGTATCTTGAATAGTTTTCGGATGGCAGCGTTCTAAAGAGTGACCGCTCGAAGGTGCGAACATAAATAAGTGAAACTTTAAACGCGTTTTTCTCGAAACGATATTTTTCAAAATTGCTGGCATCATAACTCAACCAGAAATTGACCGATCGACTTCAAATTAAAACTGAGTATTTTTGTATACATTTACTATACAACGGTTTACGATATTTTTGAATGATTGAAAATTGTCAATTTCGCATTAAAAAGACGAACTTTTTAAAAAAAAAAAACGTTTTTTTCAAAATCACGCCATTTTGTTAAGTTTTGATATTTTTCAAAGATCGTAGTTCATTGTATAAAAACTATCTTTAAGTTTAATAATCTTTTCAAATTTTTTTGTTTCAGCTACTCATTCGGCCGGAATCATGCCAGCAGACAACTCATAACTCCGTTATTTTTCAAGATTTTTTAAAAAAAAACTCTTAAAATATAGCTGAAAATATACCTTATTACGTTCAAAAAAGTTTGAAATATTCAATCGCGTACTTTCTCTTAAAAAAATTCACGAAAATTGCCTAAATTTCAGACGTCACACTGGTATAGCCGCTTAAGGACACTCGGCGGTAGTGTAACTGTGCAAAAATTTGACACATATGATAAATGAAAAGCAGTCAGGAAAGCATCAGTTCTAATTTAGACAAAACTGAGAAACTTACTATAGATTAGGAATCACTCAGCGTACAATAGACGAGAGACTGAAATGTCTTTTCTCTCCCATTAAGTAATACGTAATCCGGTGGTTCCGTGGGAGAGACATGAGTTGATTTAGCGGAGAAAAATTCCGCATTCCGGCTTTAGATGCTACTCCTAGTATAAAAAAGTCGTTTAAGGACACTCTCTACTTGGTAAAAAATAGTACTTATTCTTCTGCAATTTGTCTTAAACGATTGTTGAGCTCAGAAAACGTATTAAAAGAAAGAGGTTGGTTGCTTCGAAGTCTAACGACTATATATGTATATACCCCTAATTTTAATCAGAATAACGTCAAACTGCAGCAACTAATTCAAAGTGGTCACAAAATTCCCCAGTGACTTACACAAAATCAAGAGAAATGCCTGAAGGCAAAGGAATTATTATGCAAACTAACACAGATGCAAAATCAAAATTCAAACGCAATAGCGCAGGTGCTATTTATGCACAACATATCGATAAATACACACGCACACCCACACTTACATATATTTAGAGCATTGCGCGTGCAACAAATGCAACGGCAAGTGACATGTGTCACTAAAAGTCTCGTCTGTGTTTATGTTTGTCTAAGTGAGGGCATGGCATGAACTTAATTGTTGCTGCTGACCCTACCAAAGGCACGCACACACGCACACGCATACATTAACATGCACAGATGGACGCCAGCAGTCAACGAAAGTACGTATAAGCTGACATATGTACATATGTATGTGCCTCTAATGTGTAACCGCCGCAGGTGCTGCAACACGTGCCCCAGCACACAACTACACACACATCGACACACCGATTTATACACGAAGGAGTTGCCTGTCGATGATGCCTGCGTCTAACAAATTATGGCCAATGGCATAATTTTGCTAATTAAGCGATGTTGCCACCACAAAGCTCACATACCCGGCGTCAAACGCTACATGCTCCACGCTCCACCCTGCAGCAATGCCGCATGCCACCGTGCATTGACGTTGCGACAGGCGATGTCGAAGGGCTTTCGCTTCATTAAATTAGCGTTTGCAGTAAATTTCACTTTAAAACGCAAATTAATTGCACGAAAACCTAGTAGCTATCCATCTGTCTGCCTATCTGTCGACACACACACATACCACACCGCCCCAACGTCGTCCCAACCCGCCAACATTGGCTGTCAGCGCCCCATAAGTGCCAAGTTGCTTACTTACAGGCGTGCAGTTGTTGTTGTTGTTGCTTTTAGTTTTTTGCTTCTTTGGCGCGCTGTGACTTTGTCTGCATTTTATCGATTTACTACAGTCAAATGTCCCACATAGCAGCTGCAGCGGTAGCAGCCACAACGCTTAACCGCCAGCAACGGCATCTCATCTCCCCCTCCACGCCGCTTAACACTCGTAGGTCAGCTGATTACATTCGAATGCACTAATACAAGCGCAAATTCACAGGCAGCATAGCGGTAAGTATTTACTTTTGTGCATGCGTGCAAGCCGCTTTCCCGTCCGCCTTGCCTGCACCTTCCTCCGTGCCGACCTTCTTTGTGTGCTACTTTCACTGCAATTTGCATTTTAAAGGCAATTTAGTTGGCGAAACGCATGAAGCAGGGTTGCATTATGGCTTTAGCTTGGCGCATACTAATACTCAAACACACACAGACATATATACACATACATGTGGCAGCGCAAATGCATTTGTGCGCACTTTTGCCACTCGCAAAGCGCACTTACATGATTATCAACACACACACACACACACACTCTCAGCTACATACATATATTTGCATGTTCAACAACATATATATTAGCTCTCGAGTGAGTTGTGTTGCCGGCGTTGCTGTCGCGCTGTGGGTGTTGATGTGGGTGTGGCTGCGGCGTGTATGTATATTCTGCTTTTGCTGCTGATTTTCTGTGCACACATCTTCCACGCTTCTATATACATAACCACTACTTGCCTGTATGTGTATGTGTGATCAACACCCACCTACTTCATTACAAACGTTTATTTGCATGTTTGTGTTTGTATGTGTGTGTGTGTGTGTGTGTGACGCGTTGTATTAGCTTTTATGTGTGGAGTGGTTGAGTGAATGTCATTAGGTTTATAAGTTTTCGAAATTAGTCATAATGTTGGTAATACCAGCGCCAAGGTAAAGTGTTGCGCCTAAGTACCAATGCACGCTCTCGCGCACAAACGCTCGCAGCAGACGCCTTTGCATTGCAAAACACCTTTTTATTATGTGTGCGTCCCCTCCCCTCTCTTGGTGTGTATGTGCGCCGGCTTTAGTTCTGAAGTGGAAAATTATGTGAAAGTGTTGAAGGATAATTATCTGTTGCAGTCATTCTGTTAAAGATCTCTGCTAAAGCGGGCTCATAAATGGCAATATAAAATCGCACATATGTACATTTAATGGAAAGAGAGAGAAATAGTAATAGTTGATAACATATAGCAAATGCTGGATTCTGGCATCATTATAAAAAGTAAGGGAGTATATTTGCTGGAACTGCTGACAATAAGCAGGACCAAAGGTAAGAATATTGAGTCAATTGAAAATTAACCGGCCTGACACTTAGATGACGCTACTAGAACTAAATTCATATGATTTTTAGTTAGCCCTGATCCTCAAAAGGGGCGTGTATAAATTTGACCCACTGTCGAATTATTAGTTTGTCAATTATTGGTTAGTTGAAAAAGTCTTTTCGTATTTCTAATCAAACTTCAACTTATTTTTTTTTTTTTTTACAATTATACTAATAAAATAAATGTACCATTTTGGTCGACCACTTTTTGCCATTTGACTGCTAGAGGCATTATTCCATCAGTATACAACTTTCATTGGTGTAAATCGAAATTTCGAATTTCCAGAACGGAAGCGAGGGAGCCATTGTTGTGCTGCACGAACTGATAAAATTTCCGTAATCCTCAAAAATTTCATTGGTGTCTTGCATTGCATTCTTCCCTATTTTATACAAAAATTTCAAAATATAGCGAATTTCTTCATTATTTTCAATCATTTTTGAAAAGCTGTAACTTTTTTTCCCCTTCCGCGAATTTTTTTCGATTCAATAAAGCTTAAAATCTCACCTTTCCAACACTATATGGTTTGACACAATGCGATTGGTAACACAGGAGATATACGACTGCAACTACATCTATTGACAAAATACGAAAAGACTTTTTCGGCTACCCAATATATTCGACTGAAGCAAATTTTCTTATTGTGAAAAAATAGAAACAAAAAATTTTAATGTCTTAATAAAGCATTGTTTTCTTGAGGGAAAAAATACTATTGAAGCTAAGGTTGAGATTGATCAACATTAGTTGGCAACTGCATCAGAAAAATCAGCTATCAGTGATTGGTGGGACTGGTAAGTTTAGACGTGATGAAATGAGCACCGAAGCCATAAACTCAGTGGACGCCCAAAAGATGTTGTTACCGACGAAAACATCAAAAGGTTCAGAAAATAATTTTTAACGATCAGAAAATGAAGTTGCTCGAGATAATAAGTACTCTAAAGCTACCAACTGAATGTGTACATTAAATCATTCACGTATATTTGGGTGTGAGAAAACTATTGGCAAAGTAGTTGCCACGTGAACCCATTTTTGACCAAAAATCATGACGAGTGGATGATTCGGAGTTGTGTTTTAATGTTTTCGAGCATATTAATCCGAGCTTTTGCGGCAATATGTAGTAATGGATGAAACATTCTTCCTATATTCTTTTCTAGCATCTCAACAGAATGTTCGCTGGTAGGAAATTTTCGTCGAATCGAGAGGTTATGTTCGAAACTGAGACTTACTTTGAAGCAAAGCACAAATCGTGTTACAAAAATGATATAGCAAAGTTGGAGGGTTGCTATAATCACCCTATCAACCTTCAAAGGAACTAAATTGAATAAAAAAACGAGAATTTTACCAAAAAAAATGAGTGGTTCTATTGTTAGTCAGTGATTTTTCAACCTAACCTGTTATGAAATCTAAAAAACAAGGTTACATTATGAAAAGAAGAAAGTCTTTAATGTCATCGAAAGAATGCTAATATAATATTGTTTCCTAAAGATAAATTGAAAAAATGTATGCACAAATTTCCAGCGGTGAAAGTCTAGAAGTGATTTTTATATTTTACTAGCTAACCCCGCAGGTGTTGTCCTATGTGAAATTATGTGTTTTAAAATGAAAAGAAAGTTGAATTTATATTGTGTTGAAAATCATTTATTTGCGATTTTTCTAAATTTTTTTTCAATGTAATGCAGCTTGCTAAACAACATTTTCTAGTTTCTGTTACGGTACGTAAATGTACAGAGAATAAAGTTTTCCAACTCGTTAACACGCCACGTATATCTGGCGGTGTGAAAAACATAGCATTTCTACATTTATCCACACTCTTCTAGCGATTATCCTTGTGTTCTGTTGATTGTCATCGGAAAGGTAATTTTCGCTGGAAACTGAATACGTTTGAACTGAAGTAGCAAGTCGTTAGAACCCAAAGGAATTCGTAAAATCAAGCATTCTGCCCCTTGTATTCTTTACTGCGTCACACTCAATCGGGTTCCATTACACAGCTTCGGCGCATATTGCGAAACAAAATGATGACAAGTCCAACTTTGAGCTGCAAATGATGTTGCGGCAAGCCTCTCCAAAGAATTTAAAAAATCTACTGGATAATTCACGGCTTCGTCTTCATTGTCAAGACAATCGATCGATTTGTTTGAGCGCAAAGCTCCCGGATATTGACTCTGAATTCTCCAGTTTAAGTCATTAACATCGATATTTTTGGTAGCTAAAATTGCACGTGCACTCAAGCTCGCAGTTACGATAATTTGGCCAATGTTCAAATAAACATTCGTGAAGAGTTTATCTTTCGTTGAACTTAATTGACAAAAGGCAGGTGGACTTGATATCAAACCACTGTAAGTATCAACCGAAATTTTCCATTTCCAATCCTTAGCGAATACAATGTAAAATGTCATCGGCAATGTCATTTTTGTTCGTATCTCATAATTATTTTATTATTGCCTATCAATGATGTTCAGTGCCTTAGCGAAGTTCTGAACCGTCGATCCATCCTGGACATGCACCTAATTGACTTAGTCCAATTTTCTAACATACCATAATATGTGTGAAAATTTGTGAATCAATAAATTTAAAAGTTTTCTCAAAAAAAATTCTGCAAAAATCGTTTTTTTCGGGCTTATAAATGTACATAATCCTTTAAAAATAGAACGGATAAGGAAGAAAACACAATTTTTCAAACGAAGAAAAAAGTTACGCGGTCTGACACAACGTATCTTTTTAATTAATTTGGGAAAAGCACCGAAAGTCAGAGTGCAGAACTTTAATCTGATAAACATAATCTACTCCTAATTCAAGGTTCACTCACGGAACCATCCAATTATTAGATATTTCATGTGAAAAAAAGACATTTGAAGTTTCCTCTATGGTACTGACTAACAGACAATTGATCTGTTTTAAATGTCTCAATTTTGTGATGATTGAAGCTCCACCTTCGCTTACATACCGCCATCCATTTCCCAGTGGACTGACGTATGAGTGCAACTGGATGAGCTGTGCGAGATATATGAAGACTGCAGCTATTCTGTGAAAAACGTGTTAAGTCTTATGCAAAAAAAAAAACAACCAAATTACTTAAGAAACCAATATAAAAACTATTCAGTTTAGTTGTTATAACTCTTGTTTACTTTTTTCTATTTGAAAAAGTTAATTTATTGAATTTGTCTCAGATATTATCTATCTCTAAGGTGTAATGAAACAAGCACTGCTAATGTCAAATAAAAATATTACAAACACAAATTATTGAGGTAACTTTAGACAGATAAGGCAACAAAGCCATTTATCTAAAGTCTTAGCTCACAAAATATGAAAACCGCTTTACTAAAACGTTTTTAGCTGTAATCAAATAGAAAGTTGAAGCTTAAGTGTGCAGAAATCCGCACAAGACACTTTAAAATATCGTCTTACACTCGTATCAAGCTCATAAATATAAAGTATATTTTGCAAATGTGACTTCAAAGCTGCTTGTACTTGTTATGTATTCACACAGACTTATGTGTGTACTTACTCGTACATACATCATATTATTTGTTCTTCAATTTATTTCGTCATTAAAAATTAAACATACACGCCTCGGAGCAGGAAATAAATGTGTTCAGCAGAGGTTGAGGAGACGTTTATAATTGGCGCTTAATTCTTTTGCAAGTTGCTTGATAAACAGTGGGGCTATAAACTGCAAGCCGAGAACGAATGGTAAGTGGGATATAAGAGTAGGTATTTCCTTTCCAAAAAAAATGCTAGCTGTAAGTACATAGCAACAGAGATCGATCTCAATGCCTGTGTATTGGTTTACCGCGGCGGGGGGATTATTCTAAATGAATTCCAATGTTATATGTTCGAAAATTTTCAAAAAAATATAATATTCACAAAATGGTGTCGCACTCAATTTTCCTTAACAATATACATACTTTTACCAAAGTTGAGATAGAACTTTTGTAAAGAATTTGGTGGAAGTTCTTCCAACTACTTGGCGGTCTTTCTTTCCAACAATTCAATAATATTTCGAATTTTACTTAAGACCCAACGCCTTGACTGTTATTAAAGCCCTTTTTCACCAAAAATACTATACACTCAAGGAATTTTTTATTACTTAAGAGAGACCTTTATCTCGAATTCTTACCACCTAGTAGTACTCACTAAATGCTAAATGCATTTCAATATATGGTTACACTCTAAAGCCACTGTCATTAAATTATAAACATAATACTTCATTCCTTACCTCCGCCTCAATCCATTCACCGTTTTCTTCTTAAGATCAACTTGGGAAATCTCTGGCAACAAATTGACATCATACACATGATACTTTTTAATTTAATTGCACTCAATACGAAGCACTTAGTATTCTCTTTCTCATGCGCTCCTGTAACGATATGTCCACATACACACACATACGTATAAATCAAGTTATTATAGAAAACACGCATGGCTCGTAAGGTCAGCGACCCAGAAGCTTATATGTAACGGTCATCCAACGGCACGGCAGATAGGCGTGACACTTATCACAGTCTTCTCCGTCACTGTCCGTCTTCCATTCATCAATGACTTTTATTGCTGTCACTGGCAGTGCTCATTGTTCGCGCATTGATAAAGAGAAGCTCGTTGGGTGATTAAAGAAAGTGAGTGATTTTAGCTGAGGACACAAGACATTTTGCGACGCAGACCGAGAATCCGTACTATTTGCGCGTTTTTCTTTTATGCGCTTTATAGTAACATTTCAGACCACCTTCGGGTTACAACTGCTTGCGGTTACTATTTATGGCTTGAATGCTGGTAGAAGACGTCGAAAATGGCGACTGGTAAGGGTTTATCTTTGGTTTTGGTCTGGTCTAATAACTGATAGGACCACCGATAACATGGTTATTATTATGGGCGGCTCCAGGGTATCACTGAAGTTTCCCTGCTGTGATGCACGCCTCTGTTTGGTCGATCTACTGAACAGACCTTCAATAAAGAGCTGGTAGCTGACTCAGAGAAATCTGATGTAGCATGGTCAGGAAGAGCCTGTTCGATGGTATGTGGACTTTTCGTCCCCACGCCACTATTTCGGAGTTAAGTTTTAATGTTCGAAATGCTACTCAAAGGATTTATGTTATGCGCCTTATTACTAAGAGACTTTTCTCGGAAATTTTGCTTGTAGAATATAGTCAGCGCATGTGAGAGTTATTTCTCGATCTCGTTGGCTGGCTGACTTAAAATCAGAAAATAGTTTTGTTATTGATAACAGTCTTGAGGAATACGTTTGAGGTGACTACCCCAGACAGAACGATCGCAGAGAAGTGGGGTGGTGCCGGGTGACAGTCCACGCTGGCGACGTTGCTCTTATAGTAAAAGGAAAATTTCTAAATAGGGTCTACGACCTAACCTTAGAGTGGTATCCATCTAGGCGAAAAGAAAAGAACCGGCTTAGCTGGCAACCCAAGTAAAAGTGAAATGGTTGTATTAACCATGAGGTCCAAAATACCAAACGTCTCTTTCTCCTTATTCGGAGCTTTTCAAGCTTTTGGTAAGGAAATCATCACTGTAGAGGAGCCTATAACTCCTTGGGACTCTCACCAAACATAGTTTTTTGGCTCCTCGAAACCATAGTCAAAATTCGATGATGTATTAAACTGGTGGAGAATGCTTGAAAACGTTAAGTTTGCTGAAATGCTTCAAAGTGTCCAAAGAGCGGCTCTCATCGGCATCTACGGTGCACTATGGACTAAACCAAAAATGACACCTAACGGCATTTTAAACATAGCACCTATGGATATTGCCAGCAGGTATATTATTGCGAAGCGCGTTCGTCTCAATGAAGCGGGGTTTATGAAAGGGTCCGAATAAGGACACACCGAAATTATCTCCTTCTTCAACTGTATTTCTTAAAACTTGGATCACCGCGTACAGTCGTTCAGGGCTTTTATGGCGGCTTTTTCTCAACTCATTTACCTATGAGTAAGTTGTGGATGAGGAGAAGTCGCTGTTACAAAAGGGGCACAGTCAGTTTTTCACGAACGAGGCGAAGGTTGGATGGGAATTTTTCTGTAAAGAGCTCTCCATAAATCTTTAGGTTACCGGATCCCTATAGTTTTTTTCAGGCAGAAGTGGCTGCTATCAAGGTGGCAGTAGACTGCTGTGAAGTGCAGCCTCTTTCATGGAAGGGAGTATTCAAAACGGAGGTTGTAGAAGTTCACACAAATGGATAAAGTTCCCTGAGCGCCATTCACTTGGAAGTGGCCAGAAACGATTATTTTACATGTGGCTCAAGTAGCTCACGACTTCCTGGGTTGTCGATCCTCTAGGGTTGTCGAAAAACATCCGTTGAAGGCGAATCATCCCTTCCCAGGGTTATGAGCTGGGTTTGGAACCCGCTACCCCCAATGAAAATTTCAAAACAGCCTCGTGCTGTTGTACACTTGGTAATAACTGCACAAGCGGTGTTTACGCCATTGAAGAAGAAGAAGGGTATTCAAGACGACAGCAGAGCATTCTAGGGTGGTCAAATGGGGTCTGACCTCACTTCCAATAGCTTCAATCTACTTCATCATTAGACCCTTTTGGCAAATTTGATGAACTAGCCTGAGTCGGCACTGCTGAGGTTGAAACATTTCGGTGGTCTTACCTGCGGCGAACTAGAACCCGAAACTGGCATTAAGTGTCTCAAGAAATTTGTAACAGGCTGAAAGCGCTAAGTCGATTTGTAAGGGTCTTATGATCTAGTGTATATGAGATCTAACTCTTATTGGTTACTTCGCACTAGCTTTGCCTAATCGGGAGCTATTTCTCACAGCAGACAAAGCTTTGGAGCTTAATTCTATTTTACTCTGTCAGTTTTTTGAAGTTTCACAGTTCGAAAACAAAATTTATGCCTCAGTATATGCGAAGAAGTCTTTTATGCCTTAATTAAAGCGAATTGAAATTGAAAATCCATAAACTGTCACTGCAGATGTCATCACTATAACTACGAAGCTCCTACAAGCTTATGACACATACATACATATATAAAAGTAATAGCGCACTGTCTGCATTATTGCTGAGACTTCTGTCGCTTCAGGGAAGCAATAACTTTAATACCAACCGACATTGAAATTCATATCAAAACGAAATGATGACGCTCAATCAAAAGCAAATAAATGCGTCTATAAATGGATATAAGGCGCAGTCGATTGGTGGGATACTGGATGCTAGGGTAAGCAAAAGGTATATTTATAAAATATGTGTGGGTGGTGTGTCAGTCAGCATCACGCCCTATAAAGCAATCGAAATTTGTTTGAAATACATCAGCTGCTTGCCGCTGCTTGCAGCTGTTGAAATAACGGTAAAATGAGTATTTTGTATAATTGAATCACATCGCTGGCAATAACAAAACAATAATAATCAAAACTAAATTGAAGCAATAACAATAACAATATGGCAGCCATATCTATGTTGGGTGAGCAGGCTAAGCCTCCGGCCAAAACACTCAGCAGCGCTGCCTGAAGCTTTCAACTAAGCTGACATTTATTAATTGTTTTAATGCTGTTTTCTACTAACGCATTGTCTTCTATTATGATTTTCCTTTTGAATGACAAACATGTTGATTGATACTTTACGTCAGCTGTAAAGCTTTTATTTCAACGACTACAACTTCATCAAGCCCCGCCCGAAATTATAATCAACGATGATTTGGTGCTTTGGTCACTTTAATTTCCGCCTCAAATATTTTATCTTAAAATGGATTTAATTTTTTCATGCATTTTTACATTTACGGTTATGCCTATTTTAAAGGCTTGCCATTCCCAAAAAGCTGTTGAAAGTTCATCTAGCGTACTTTCAATGGAATCAAAAACTGGATTGTCTGCTTTTTGTATTCAGAAAGGATTCAAAAGTGTTTCTAACTCAGTGAGTTAGAAAATTGCTTCATAAGTATTTATTTTTGTGCATGCATTTTATGTTCATTTGGGTTCTAATTGAAGTTGTCTTAAGAAATCTGAAAGGTATGATGGCGCCAATTACGCTTTTTTATCCAAAGTGAGTATGCCTTTAGCTTAAAAAGAGCTTAATCTAAAAACTCGGTTAAAGGATGCATTTAAAATTGCGATGCTGACCCACCGAACAGAGACCACGTCCTTAGAAAAATCGATTTTTTATACAAGGCCACGCTGAACGTGTCTGTGTGCTGACGGGAACCCTAGCAAAGAAAATCCATTAACTGGGATCAGAGTTTCTATCAAGAGGTAGTAGTCTTTTAAATGAAAACTTGCTTACGAGTATTTCCGATTGAACGCATCTACATACATACATATAACTGATTAGAAATTGCTTCTTGGAACTCTAGAAAAATTATCAAGTTAGCAAGATTTATATATTGTCATAATTACAGAAAATAATGTCCACAACGAGAGAACACGCAAGCGCTTTTTACCGAATTAATGAGTCTACAACTATTATCGCCTGGTTCATCACCATCGCATCGAGCCACGATTGTGTTAGAATATAAAGCCAAAAACGCAATGAACACTTTCGATTAACCACCATATTCACCACCTTTGGTTCTGTGTGATTTTTTTCTTATTCTTCTTATTCTCCAAACTAAAACTGCCGCTTCGTGAAACCAGTTATCAGTCGATCGAAACCATAAACAAAATTCGATTAAAGAACTGAAGGCTTGCATAAGTAGAAGAGCTCAAATTTTTTGGGAGGAGCTCAGGCAGTCAAAGCAGTCGGACTCATTGAAAAGAAAGGAAACTGATTGCGATATGAATTGTAGTCAACAGACTGTTCCTAAGTATTTACAAAAAACAGTTGTTTCTGCATTGAACTGTGACTGGCGATGAAAAATGGATCCATTACGACAACCCTAAATGCAAGAAATCGTATAAGAAACCTGTTCCTAGTCAAATCAACAACCAAACCGATTATTAGTGATACTAAGTTAATGTTCTGTATTTGGTGGGATCAGAAGGGCGTCCTGAATCATAAATTTCTTAAATTATCACCATAAATAGGGAAACCTACCAACAAACACCACTTCAAACTAAATCGAGCGATTTTCGAAGAACACCTCGAATTTACGATTAGATACGAGGCAATAATTTCCATCATGACAATACACGGCCTCGTGTTGCCAGATCGGTCAAAAATTATTTGGAAAACAGCGGCCGGGAGCACGTTCCTTAAACTTTGCTCAACTTACAGTCAACATAATCGGTCTACTGAGCGTACTATTCGCAACATCATCACCCATCTTGAGAGCCAAAATTCATTATTGACTTAGCACATTTTACGTCGAGATCTTATATTGAAAGGAACATCGCTTCGTTCTATGGGCTGTTGTTTAAAGTTCCAAGAAGATCTGACGTTTTTGAGCCGAATTTCGTTCAGTAATGAGGCCCATTTCTGGCTCACTGGGTATGTAAATAGGCAGAAGTTGCGGCATTTGGAATGAAGGACAGCCTGAAGAAGTGTCATTTCATTCAGAAACAAAAAAAAAATGTTAACTTCGCCTGCACCGAAGTTAATATACCGTTCACAGGTGCATTTCTTTTAGTAACTATGTGTTCAGTTTGCATGAAAACCATTTGCTGAAAAGCTCTACGTAGCTGCTATAATCTATACAATGCTTAATAATATCAGACGATTATACCAAGTTGGCTTGAATTCTTCACCAGCAAAACAGTGAGTCACACTCTTTACACCTAGTAAGCACAGAAGCGGTGAATGAGTGAAGTACTGAAAATTTCGAAAGCGCAGGAAAACAAAGAAATGCAAAAGCATTCTTAACACCAAGTTGAAACTGTGGGGTGTGGAGCCGAGTGCAGTTAAGTTACAGCATTTAAACAGGAATAAACCCGCTGAGAAATGCATCTCCTACATATATATTTATTATATTATGGATATAGTTTTTAATATCTCACCAAAACAGCAGACAATCTAAGAATTATAAAGATAAATCCCAATATGGCGACTACCTCTTCGCTGTAGCTAAGTTTAGAGAAATCTGATCAAGAATAAAAAGAGGATCAGGTAACTTCTGATTTCAAAATAAAGAGGCACCAAACATGTGTATAAACACTCAATTTGAGAGACATAACCTAGAAAAATTTCAATTTATTAAATGTTTTTATTGCTATTGACAAAACAAGGAGTTTACTGAACCTCCGTTAAGTCGTTAAAGTGACGAAACAAAATAAAATGTATGAAAATATAAACACGTCGAAGCAATTACCACCATTTTTTTTTTTTTATTATACCCTGAACAGGGTATATTAAGTTTGTCACGATGTTTGTAACACCCAGAAGGAAGCGTCGGAGACCCTATAAAGTATATATATAAATGATCAGTATGTTGAGCTGAGTCGATTTAACCATGCCCGTCTGTCTGTCCGTCTGTCCGTCTGTCTGTATATATACGAACTAGTCCTTCAGTTTTTAAGATATCCTTTTGAAATTTTGCAAGCGTCATTTCCTCTTCAAGAAGCTGCTCATTTGTCGGAACGGCCGATATCGGACCACTATAACATATAGCTGCCATACAAACTGAACGATCGGAATCAAGTTCTCATATAGAAAACTTTCACATTTGACAATGTATCTTCACCAAATTTGGTATAGATTATTTTCTAGGGCAAAAATGTAATATCGGAGAAAATTGTTCAGATCGGTTAACTATAGCATATAGCTACCATACAAACTGAGCGATCGGAATCAAGTTCTTGTATGGACAACTTTCACATTTGACAAGATATATTCACGAAATTTGGTATATATTATTTTCTAAGGCCACAATGTAATCTCCGAAGAAATTGTTCAGATCGGTTAACTATAGCATATAGCTTCCATACAAACTGAGCACATAGTTACTAACAGAAATGCACCTGTGAAGGGTATTTAGCTTCTTGTTTTTTTTATTTTTTTTTTTTTTTGATTTTCAAGACCACTAACTTTAAAAGATTTTCAACATCGGAACAAATGTCATGAAAACTATACTGTGTCATGAATGTATTGTCCACTTATGACATCTACGAAAAGTATTACTCACTTCGCAATATTATTACAGCTCCTTTGTCTCAACAGTCTTGCTTTCAACACTGTGCTTCCATTCCCGACGATGCCTTATGTTTACATTTAATATGCTTTCCTTGTTGATGTCAGACACATTGAAGACCTGCTCAACGGAAGATGCAAAAATTCCCAGCAAGCTGCCTGAAATAAGTTGCATTGTTGTAAGTGGGAATGACCAGAGCCAGGAAGGGCAACTTAAAGTGAAGAAATTTATACACATAACTGTAGTGTACGTATGGGTGAGATGAGTAGAAGGCAAAACCTCAAAGAACTTTACCTTTTGGCCTCTGCATTAAGGAGATTTGATAATATGCCGCTTAACAACTTTGGAGAAATGAAAATTACTTAAAATATTAAATTTGCGAACACAAAAGATTAATTTAAGAGAAAGGTAGTAAAAAGGAACAAGTTATGGTGACCCAGAAAATGCGCCTGAAGATAGGGGAGTCTTTTACTTTAAGTTGCTGTATTTGCTGACACATTGGTGTGCCGGCTTAAAGATATAGGAGTTCCACTGCATGAAGGCTTTAAGTAAATTTTTCGTCTATTTGTTGGCTGAAGGTGGTAACTTCTCGCTGTAGGCGGAGTTATCTAAAAACAAACCGAAGTTAGGCTTCGAAAAAATAATTTTTGTTTGAAAATATAGGACTCTCTAAAGAAAAGAAACTTCGACAGCAAGAAATGTTTGAAATTAGATAGAAAAAACCTAGATTAGAGTACCGAGCTTTCCTATAGATTGCATATTAGGTTTATCAGTCAATATTATATCTAAAGCTATAACGAAAACTCGACTAGCCGATCGACTGCTTTTCAAACTCATCGTAAAAATACACCTACTTTCGAAACTTAGGTTTGCTATGATTTTCTACGATTTTCTAAAGACCAATTGAAAAAATTTCTTTCTTTACCAGATTTCTCTAAGGCAGGGATTTTTTTCTATATATGGTGTTATCAGATCTAATGCACTTAAACATAATTCCAGGATTTACCAAATTGTCAAACTCTTCAAAGTTATGACTGCCAAGTAAGTCTTGGGAGACAAAAACTGAGTATGTTGAACATTTGTTTGATCTTAAGTTAAGTTTGGTTTGGTTAGGTTAAAAAGTCGAAGCTAAAAATGCATCCCACATGGACAGCTGAGAACACCGGTCCATTATGATATCTGAATACACATTAGTATTGAACGCATAGACCGAGACCGAAAAATCCACAAAGCGTTTTGAGTATTCCAAAAATTTTTCGAGGCAGCTAATATCAATCCCTGCTATTTCGATAGATTCTCAGAAAGTATAACTGCTGTAGTGATTCAAGAGCTGGACAAAGGAGTAGAAAATGACTGGGTCTTTACACCTCATCTTTCTCAAAATTATATTGGCGGTTAGGGCCCGGAAAGGTTATTAGTCTTACCGCATGGTTTGGACAATACCCAGTAAAAACTTCTTGGAAACCGACTAGATGAACCTTACTGAAAGCAAGTAGTTCGGTGAATCTCTTATCTTCTACTGTACGCCAGAAGGATATTCCAGTTACACAGCAGCTTGTTGTTAACCAGTGCCTGCTAAGCTCAAGCGAAGTACAGAGATTTAGCGGTAGAATGCAAAAGGATAAAGTAGATCCTACTACGTAATCGAGACGGTTGCTTTCCCTTCCGATATTGAATAAGCAACCGATAGTAAAGATTCATTCCACAATTCGATAAAGAAAATATGGCGATTTTCCTGTTCATATGACTGAGGTTTAGACAAAGTCTTCACTGATGAGTTTCTAGGCAACCCCAGCTCTGCGATACTGAATACATAGATGAGTAAGTAAACACCATGCAATTGATCTCTCGATCCTCAAATTTTTCAAAGCCTTAACCCCTTTCAATTCGTATTCGACGACTGCGTGTATAAAGTCATCAAAATTGGACGAGTCTTGGGCCAAACTCTATGAAAAAGTTCTCTTTAGAGGAGCTCGTACTTCGCTATTCCCGAACGAAGCCACAGCTGCTCAATAGCTTCCTCAGTCATTCTCAGTCAATCGCAAACTGTTTAACTTCTCAGATGTCATCGCACTTTAAATAATCTTTGGAATTCCAGTCATTTGCTACGCCTCCTGCGCCTCCTTCTATTCATGTCATGCCATTTATTTTTGTTTCCCTTTATTTTTCCTCATGTTGTTATGTCTTACCTTTCCGTAGGTATTTTGCATAAATACCGTTAAAGTTTTGCACTTCTCCTCTGAATTTGCATATAAAATGCGGCAATGTTGTGGCAGTTGATGTCGAAGGACGAAGCACAATGATGTTGAAGCGTTGCTAAGACGACAGGGAACTATTGCGTAAAACCGGAAACAAACATTATTGTTGCTATTATTTTGCTTGTGTTTCATGTTCCATATAATGCGCTTAAGTTTGGCCATATTTACAACAGCACAGCTGCGAACAACAAAAGCAGCAACAATTTAGCGCCACCGGCAGTTGTCAACAGTCCAGTATATGAAAAGGAAGTGCGTTAAGTAGCTTTTGTGGTGATTACCAATTTTAAATGTTTGACATACTTTTTGACAAATTTGCAAACAACAAATACTTATGTATGTACGGTAACTGACAACAACAATGCTATGCGGATGTGCTTTTGAAAGAGTCATTAACAAAATGCCTCAGAAAACTTTTAAAGACTGTGTTTGGTTTTATATTACTTCATTTTTGCACACGCCTTTATGTTTATTATCACACTTTTACAAACATACTTTTAGGCTCACTCACATTTAACAGTTGGTATTTCATTCGCACGCACCTTAACTTCTCAAACGGCTTATGTAAGAATTCTTTAATAAGTTTTGACACCAAAGTTGAAATTTTCTTACTTGTACTATGTGTTACTATGTATTTCGTATATACTACTGGATGGTTAACACAAATTTTTTGAGCACAAAATCAAGCAATTAGCATAAGTCTATATGAATTTTTTGAAAACATTTTCCTCAATTTATTTTGGTAAGTTTTTTAGAAGTGGTTTCGGCTTCAGAATAAAAGTTTCTTACTTAGATGTGTCTGGTATTCTCGTATAAAGACTTCGATATTTTACTGAAAGTCTAACAATCACCAACAAGTCTTCGGTGTTGTTAAGGTTGTTAATGTTGTATAAAGTCCATTTTATGAGAACCAGAGACTATTAGTAGGCACCTTTACTTGTTCCGACTTCAAGCAAGTTTTCAATACCACCAAAACTGTATTCTCAATATCTTTAGGATGAAAGGTTTTTGTGGTTAAAAAAACCCTTTCTATACCGAAAATTTAGTGTAAACGAGATTGAACCCCGGAGAAACGACTGTTTCTGTGGATACTTCAAAAGAGAAGAGAATCCTAATCACACAGGAATTAAGAACAATCGGGCAAATTTGATGAAGCAATTTCAAAATCAAAATGAGCGGTTACGGTGCTAACGCTAACTGTGGTTTTTTAGACGTATGGTTTTCAATGAGTCAGTTCGTTTTTCGGAGTTGGTCTTTTTGACGGCTGGGTTTTCATTTATACTCAATTTGTTTTGCCATTTCATAAGAATAGACTTACTCCGAAATAATGTATGCAAATCAGCGCAAATTCATTACCAAAATAATAGTGCTTGGTATTTGGTCGATATACGAGTAATCGGCCAGAAGAGTCGGTAATTCGAGCAAGTATGAATCAGTTCCCCACCACGTTTACTCTAGTGGATATTGCGGATCCTCAGAGTCGTCGAAAAGTACGCGCCAAAGACGGGATTGTTGCTGCCGAGCTGGCGGGTAACGAAGAAGATCCGGATAAGCTCACCCACCAACGATTTGAACTGTGCCGATCTAATTCGTGGACGTTTTTGTATAGAATGATCTTGGTTTGCGAGGTTACAAACCAAAGTTGACACGCCGTTACATCTTCAACAAATCACTTCAATACATCACTCTGGAGGCAGAGGGAATCATGGTTCACAGTTGTTCAAAAATTAAACCCACCACAATGTTACTGTCAATAGAGAACGCTATAGAACCATGATCAATGACTGTTTGGTACCTAAATTTTTGTTGATGTGGGCGACCTTTGGTTTAGATAAGAAAGGCGCTACATGATATACAGCTAACGGAACTATCAATGTGGCCTCCAAGATGGTATGATTGGACAGACAGATTATATGAAGTCGCGCGCCTACAGAAATGAGCTCGAGATGATTGACACTGTAGAAGAAAATATTCGACGTGTTACTGCAAAAGCTGGTCGAGCCAGCGGAGCCGAATTTCTAGCTTCCACGTTCTACTGAACACTCATCGCCACTAAATCCAAAGCGACCATATCCATATACTAGACGAAGGACTGGAAACTTGACTTTAATATTGCAGTCGACGTAACAGACCTATGTCGACGACATCCAGCAATACGCTGACCATACTTCGGACGTAACTAACTTCCGACAATCACTAACCATCACATAACATAACATCATAACAATCACAGTGGGGCTAATAACACCTTCTTCGACTCGCTCTGAGTGAACGGCGTACTTGGAGTCATATCACCACCCATTGCAGACGAAAAAACCGAGTTGCTGCGAAAACGATAGTGATCTTTGAAAAGCTTCGTTCTGGATAGCATAGCATTTTAAACTCCTACTTAGCCCGAATAGACCCTGACAGACAAATATTATATATAGTATGTTCAGCGTGCGATGAGTCACTCATCTCTTTGCATGCCTGCTAAACCGACGCATCTGGGACCTTTCTTCATTAGGACCGATGAAGAAATATTTAGAGGGTTTTCACAATTAGTCTATGCACCAATTTCCGGTTATTTCACGAGTAGTAGTCTAAGAGCTTCAACCGATTTCCAAGCAGCTGAGTTTCTTTAGAAAATTTTCATTTCTGAAAAGAACATATTAACGTATTTTCTTCTTTGGTGATTGTTTTTCTACTATAAATAAAAATAATCCATTTTTTTATTTAATGAAGTCCTTTCATTAGTCAAAAATTGAAATTGTCCAATTTAACATTTTTTAATGAAAAAAAAACTTATATTTCTAACGTATTGTCATAACTCCCAGACCGAAGCTTACATACGACTACATACATACATATGTACATAAATAAAACAGAATCATTTAAACAGTTATATCGTGCCATTTAAGATATCATTCAGATAAATTAAATTGTATTTGTGGTCGCATGTCACTTTGCTCTAATTCTTGGCAAAGTTTTCGCTCACATCACAAACTCGTTGCCATACTTAAATGAGAAGCGCAAAGTTTTAATCGCAAAACAATTCAATGCTAACAGCAACATTACAGCTGTATGTACATATGTACGTGCAACATGCAACATTTGTACAACACATAACGGCAAATAAGTTTGTTATTTCTAAGGGCATGTCTCTACGAGCAAGCAGACACATTCATCTAACACACAAACATATAAGCAAACACACATAAATATATATGTACATATATGTATGTATGTATAGACGCAGTGCAGATAAGTTGCAAAGTAACCACATATGAGTAAGAGAACATTACGATACTTTCTATTCACAAACGTACGAGGAAATTACACAAATTTAATTATTTTTACCCCGAACGTTTCTGCTCTCTTAGAAAATTAACTTTTAAATGCTATTGTGCGGCGGCATAGAACATTTTCAAAGTAATTTAGAAATTCAACTGCAGTCTTTTCGAAAATTTTAGACTAAAAGTTGAACAAAAAAGGGAAGCAGCAGGTTCTATGGAACGAAGTGTTAAAAAGTACACCAAAATTTATTACTTTGAATGAGAATCAGAATTTACAGAAAAATAAAACCTATTGAAATACTCCTAAACGGAGAAATGTATCACTTGTAAGCCCATTTTAAAATCCTTTCGACTTAAGAATTATTAATTGAAAATTTGTTTTATTTTTCATAGTTAGGTCGCCCCCTGATACCGCCATCTTTATGGCAACTGGTGTATGGAATCTGCTATCTTCATCGATTGTCCAGTGAGAATTTCATGACATTTCGTCGATTGGAAGTGATGTTATTGCGTTTTAAATGTCAGTATGTTTGTGTTATGGATGCGAAAATGAGCTTCGAACAAAGAGACAACATTTAATTTTGTTTTAAAATTGCCAAAACTTTTAGCGAAACGTTTCAATTGACGAAACAAGTTTATGACGATGATTGTCTATCCCGTAGCAGAGTGCACGAGTGGTTTCAACGTTTTCAAAGTGGTCGTGAGGACATAAATGATGATCTACATGTGGGCCAATCAAAATCACCGTGATTACCAAAAATTCCATCGAAACTGTGCGTGAATTTATCAAAAATCAGCCGAAATTATCATTGAAATTCATGGAAATGAAATTGAAGTATTTCTGCTGTTCAGGCAAGGGTTGCCTAAGACAGAAATTTGTCGATTCACAGGCATTCTCAAGAATTGGGACTGTCGCAAACCTCAACCTAGTGGATTTTGAGAAAGCATTTGAGCTTTCATCTGTATAAAATTGTTCTCATTCAACAACTGAAGCCATTGGACCACTGTAAATATTGTAAGTTTGCGGATTTTGCTTAAGATTAACTTGAAGATGATAGCGACTTTTTAAAGAAAATTATCTTCTCCGGTAAGGCTCACATTCAACTGAATTGAGCGCTAAATAGACAAAGCTGTAGATTCTGGTGCGAAGGAAATGCACAAGTTATTCATGAACAACCATTAAGTTCACCTAAATTGACAGTTTGTTGTTATTTTTGGTCTGTTAGAAGCATTTGATAGATGAATGGTTGGTGAAAACTTTAAGGTCACTGCAGAGCTGTATAGATCGATGATAACCCAATTTTTATGTCCGCCATTGAAAGAAGTTGGACTTGGTTTCGACAAGACAGGGCTTCGTGCCACACAGCACGTGCAACAAACGAATTGTTGTGAGTTCAGAGATTCAATTATTTCAAGAAACTGTGACATTCAATGGCCTCCAAGAAGCTGTGATTTACTACCATTTCACCCTTATTTGAAGTCATTGCGTCTTTAGCAATAAACCAGACTCTCTTCAAGCTTTAGAAGTCAATATTGAATTTCCTATTCATGATATACGACTTGATTTAGTGAAAAAAGTGCTCAAAAAAATGGGTTCATCGAATTCGTGCCTGCAAAAGTGGAAGCCATTTGAATGATGATATATTCTGAACTGAATTGTATCGATTGTACGTCTATGACGATAACATCGAAAAAGTTAAGGAAATAGGGCTTGAAACCCATTTTGCTTTTCATTAGAGGATATTAAAGGATCTCAACATTTGTATTGGATCGACTCAACACATTTTGTTTAATGTTTTAGGTGTGAAGCGAGTATGAATGCCAGCTTGGTACCAAAAGATCGGAATCTTTTGTAAAACGACGTCGTGTGGAGATCGCTAAGGAGGTTTTTGACAATGCAGCTGTGAACCCTGTGAAAGGAATTTCGGATTAAGCGTTAACAAGCTTGTATTGGACCAAGAACCGATTTTGAAGGCGATAATAAAGATTTTTTGCGTGAAAATGTTTTTTTTTGTCAGGATGAGATAGACACCGAGAGCTTAAGAGGGAAGCGAGACGCATTTGCAGACAAAAAGGAGAGAGGTCGAAATGCGTGAGTACGAGGAGCTTGACAAAGCATACTGCTGTAGAACCCCCTAAGGTGATCTAGTAACCGATGTCCAGAGCATACTAAAATTGTGGAGGGAACACTTCTCCAGCCGAGCAGTGACAATAAAAGCATAAAATTAGGAGATGGCAAACCCGACTCACCAAACGAAGTTCCATAACAATCGACCATAAAGAAGTTCGAATAACAGTTACCCGTCTAAAGAGCAACAAAGCGGCTAGGGTCGATGAATTGCCGGCCGAGCTATTCAAATACGGCGACGAAGAACTGATAATGACCATGCGCCAACTAACGTGGGCTCGTCAACCTCGCATATACGGTTCTATCGGGCGTACTGTGTGAAAGATTAAAGTCCACCGTTAACAAACTGATTAGGTCTTATCAGCGTGACTCTAGGCCTGGCAAATCAACAACTGTTCAGATATTCAACTTGCTTCAAATATTGGGAAAACCCGTGAAAAGAGGATCAACACACCACCTCTGACTTTGCCAGCATGAAAAGGGGCTGCATTTAGCAACAACAATAAGCTCGAAACATAACGAAAAATAAGAAGTAAAGTAAAATTTCTTTCTCATACTCCAGCAAATTTAGAGCTGGCTAGGTCAGGTCGAATGAAAGAAAACGCTCCAGGAAGCAGAGGAAGATAAAGACCTCCACTCTGTTGAAAAGATCAGCTGAAGAATGGCGCCAAACAGCGAAGATGAAGATGCATCTAAATTTTAATTGACTTTTTCTCAGATATGCAGGAGATTTAAACCTTGAAATAATATAGATAGTAGAATAATTAGGGAACGGTCTCTAATAATTTACCTTTCCCGCGTGTTTTTCCGAAGTTTCCGAGTTCTTCACTAATTTTAAAAGAATTTCATATTCGGTTTCACCTAAATTTATCTCTTCCTCACTTATGGTTTATATTCAAAAATAAACAAACCCCACAAATGTTTTTATTACTTGAGGTATACGTACATTTATATATGTAAGTACAGTAACACAACTCTCCAACTAAACAAATCTCTACACATGTCGTTTGCAACTTCATTTATTGGTTACTTGCCAACAAAAACTATGTACGATTATATTAGCGGCAACCATACTAAATACTAAATCTTTACAAACTTTTTGAACACTCCAGGCATTTATGGGTTCAATTTATGTATTGCGATTCCACTCAAATTTATTGATTTGCCAAACCAACCAGACAGCTTAAAAGGAAGTGAGAGGAAGTGCATTTAAACAGACAAAAAAAAAATATTAAGCAAACCGGCAGAGAAAGTTACAAGCCACAAGACAGAAAAATGCAAACGTTCTTGCAAGAAATTGTAAAAATATAGAGACGAAGAAAAGGAACCCTGCTAAGCGAGCGAGTAACAAACGAACAGAAAAATAAAAGCTGAAAAATTAAAAGTTTCCAGTAAATTTAATCCGAAGTTTTTGTAATGAGAGCAAAAGAGTTGCCATTGAGAGTTCTAGGATGAGAGCATAGATGTAGCAATAGTTAGAACTAATCCTTGGCTTTACGAGTATTTCAAAAAGACCGGTAGAAATTGGTTTTAAGAAAAAAACCTAGCGATATCTCATCTTTCTTAATTCTATCTGATTTGGTTTATTATTCGCACGAGTCTAAGTACTCTCGGAATATCTACCTATGTCGAAATAGGAATAACATACTACTATGCCAAAAAAATAAGGTGACATTGTATTTATTTTGAAAACTCTTTATTTATTCTTCCAAACCAATTTCATCCCCTTCAAAGTAATCCCCTCCCGATGCAATGCACTTATGCCAACGGATTTTCCAATCCTCGAAACACTGGTTGTAGCCACTTTCCGGGATGGCCTTCAGTTCCGTCTTCGCTGCGGCTTGAAACTCCTCTATCGTATAAAAACGGTGGAGTGGTCTTTTGAGCTTGGTGAACAGCCGGAAGTCGCACGGTGCCAGATCAGGCGAATACGGTGGTTGCGGAACGATATGGGTTGAGTTTTTGGCGAAATGATCACGAATTGCGAGGGCAGTATGGGATGGTGCATTATGGTGGTGTAAAAAACAAGAATTTTCTTTCCATAACTCCGGCGATTTTTAGGCGGATGGCGATACGCAAACGACGAATAACGTTCAAATAATATTCCTTGTTGACTGACATAGCTTCATCACCAAAGGCTTTCTGCACCGTTCTCAACGTATCCACAGCAGAAATTTGATTCCGTAAACAAAATTTAATGCAAATTCTTTACTCAACAAATTTCGACATCGCAAAAAACGAAAAACTCACTTTTAGCAGCTCACAAAACGACACGTGTCTCAAACACTAATGAATATTTCGACATGAAATTTGACATAAATGTGACTGACAGTACTACCAACCTAAACAAAAAAATAATTCTCCAAATCCTTCTACGCGCGCAGTTTAAATTCAAATGTATTTATTTTTATTTTTTGGGCACAGTAGTATTAATAAATATGAGGTCACTTGGAGAAAGGGTTGATCACCTAAAACTTTGATGAGATATGAAAAAAGTCTCCAAAATATTGACTGATATTCAGATCAAATTCAAAAAACCTCACTTTCTAATAATGCGGCTCGAATTCAACATTGCGAACACAAATGAAAACCCAAGCAATAAATAATAAATCAAAATAAGTTAAAAAGTAAATACTTTTAAACTAACAATAATATTTAAGTGCAACAAACCTACGGCTAATCTTCCACAGCCCACTTTATATCATATTGTTCTCTTAACAGCTCACTTACTAGACCGCCAACATCCACTTTTATGCCAACAAACATGAATTCCTCAGCCAGAAAGGCCAGTGTACACTTGAAATAAGTAAATTTTTTTGGGGGATTACATGCGGTAAAGATCTGGAGTTCATTGTATGTTGCTATGTACTTTAGATGTTCAAGTAAAAATAAGCATAAAATGTGGACAATCTCGATCAACAATAAACTTTTGGAAGTTTAGCTTGAGTTATAATGGATTCTACTGCGAACTTTTTCGGAGTACATATTGTATACCGACGTTCCTACATCATTTGTATCAACTGTTCATAGTTGAACGGCTCTGAGTTTTTCACCACCTTTTTCCACTTTCTTTCAAAGAATTCGGATTACGAACTCATAAGTCTTAGATATCACGGCATTACATCGGACAGTTGCTTCATCTTAATTGAAACTGCCAAAAAACTTCGAGACTGAAAAATCTACGGCAATTTTTGTCAAATTTAACGATTTGTCTGAAATTTATCTTTGTCTTATGTGGACTTGTTTTGAAGCAACACATCTGAAAGGTCCAGTCAAGTCAACTAATGACGTCTTTTTACTGATATGAGGAAAAAAGTATTCACGCAAAGCCCCTATCTATGGCAGAAGGGATCGCGGGCAAAATCGGACCACAACCATTCCTACTCTCCATATAAATAATTTTAAATTCCATTTAACTCTCACTTTCCAGTGTGCAAATTAAGAATTAATTAATATATCTGGTTAAAACTCACGGATAGAGCCTCTGAGGTGCGCCACCTTATGACTAAAAATTACTTAAATCGAACAAAACTGTTCAAACCCTAGTGCATATTGTTGCTAATACTTACTTCCCTCAGTCCCCATATACCTAAAAAAGTTGCTTAGATGACAATCTGTGAGCAATCCTATGAAACTTAGTAAAAAGGCTAGGAGCCTGGACACTCTAAAACCTCCGAAAACTTTGATTTCATGCCATAATTCGTGGATTACGAGGTCTGTGAGCCTAAAGCAAACTGACGCTTCTCTGCTCACATATCTTCGAGGGAAACATGGGAGGGAAAGACTCGTTGGAGGAGAGGAGAAGTGAGTATTTTACGAAAATCAAAGTTCGCGAGCAGGGTTAGTGAATAAGTACACTGTCGGGAGTATTCCAACAGCTCCAATTTTAGGCTTTCTAACCATTGTAGTGTCTTCCAAGCGGAGGTGGCTGTCGTGAAATTAGCTGCTCCATATCGCAGCCTTCCGGTATTAGTGCAGCGCTATTAACCCTTAGTTGAGCTGACTGTGCGCTTAAGACTAGTAAAGAGATGTTTAGATTCCATATCCTAGCATCGTGTTATTTTATGATTAGACAGGTACTTTCAGTCTTAAAATGAGTCTGCGAAATGAGAACTGGCAGGAGCACCGTTGACATATTCTGGTTCTCTACGGGACACTTAGGCCCCAGACCAGATCAGCAAGCGCTGATCGACTACCTGCAGCTGTACAGTCGCAAGTTTCTGACCGAGGGTAAATCATAAGACGTTCAGAAAACTCTTTACTCTCAGCTAGCACCACCATACAATGCTTGGACACTGTCCGATCGGGATTAAAATTGATCGTAACAAAAGCTAGCTGCATCTGTCGGTGTAGGTGAAATAGTGTAAATATAAATAAAACACCTCAGCAGATTTTCGCTAGGTTCAACATTGGTTTGCCTTTCGTTGATATCCAACTATAGAAGTTTGCATTTGACATCACAAAGGACCATACTGAGGGTTCAGCCATTTAGTCTAACCTAATCTAACTGAAGAGGAATACTGAAAATTTTCTGTGCCTTGATTTTATGAACTATGAAGAGTTGATATTTTCTCAGGTTGACCATTGGTTTAGAATATCTGATCAGCTTTAACTCGGATGGTTTCAATTTTTCTCCATTAGTCCGTTAGCCCGGTTCCTGATTCTTACTCCATGATTTCTCGAATGCCATACACACTTCCATGATTTTCTCTTTATAAGATATGGAAGATAATGGAAATGATATCCAAATGACTAAATGAAGATTTCTGTATTCCCAGTTATTGCCAAACACCTTTGACAAAGGAGATGTGACAAACCATCATCAAGGGGTTCATTAGGCTCCAATTTTGATTGGAAATTTTCAAAGAATGTTTGTAAATATTTTCATTAATTAAATTTTACATACGAAGACATATGGAGATATATGCATATATACAGATCTCAGTATACATAACCACATATTTGTAAATGGCCACATAAATTTCCCATTCACAATGTAAATATCCATTAGTTTCCTCGTTTCCATGTCTGCTGTCCCCGATTGTCAATAGAATTCATATCTTGCCTCTCACGTTGCGTCTTTAACGCTCCGACTCAAGCTGCCGCCGCCGAGCGTGTGAAGCCAAAAATTAAAGTCAATAAAAGTTGGCCACAATGGTTTTTAATGAACTCACATTTGCCTTTGCTATTTGTGCCCATAACGGCCTACAAAATGGGTGCTTCGGAGCATTTGCGGCCAATAGCGCAACAACAATGAGAAAAAGAAAACCTTACTATGAAACCTCACTACGAAAGTATGAAAGCTTAACCCAAGCAAACCGCCGTCGGCGCAATGACATCCATAAAATACTATTCTCGCAGCAAGCCGTCGAGGCAGCTGACCAGACACTTGGGCAGCCAATTCACCAGTTGACCAGTGGTAGAACACACAACTACACATACAACTGCTTACACAGGAATTAAAAGTCCTAAATATTACTTTTTCGGGTGTGTGCGACATGTTTACATTACTTTCGTGTGAGTGATTGTAGGCAACTTTTGTATATGTATATGTAACATAATGTATATAAGTATTAGGCTTTCATTGGCTATTTACCGTGCGACATATGCATTCTAATTGCACTTTCATAGCCAAATGTGGCAGGCAGCCAGTAAAATGTGATCACAGCAGAAGTTAAGCGACCGAGCGCCTTTGTATGCGCCATCGTTTGTACAGCGTGAGTTTCGCTTCAGCTCGTATGTGCTCGTAAGTGTGTATGCTGAAGAAGCGACTTTGGTTGGCAGGAATTAAGCTTATCAGCTTAAACTAATTTAAGCTGAAAATTTAAATGAAGTCGTAAAACTCAACATTGGCCTCTTTATGAGTTTGACCTAATTCTTCGGCGGCGCTTTTCAGCGCACGAGAACACTTGTAAAATTAAATTTTTGCTAGAATTGAAGCAATTCAGTGCACTTGGGATTAAATTAACATATTTAACTAAAATGTTTAACGGAGAAATGCGTGCAATGTCTGTTGTATGGCTTATTTCAATTGCTGCCACTTTGCTTTGTATCATAAACGAAGTACTTAAGAAGTTATTATATCGTATGTTTTAGTATTGCTATCATATTATTATGCTGAATTTTAAATGTACAGCAGTTGGCAGATTATTAGTATAGTTTCTACTTCGCAATGCGTTCAGGGAAGTGTGTTTCTCACTCTCTCACACATTCTAGATCTCATTTCTATATTTCAGTCTCTCTTACATTCCATTCTCTATCATTCTATACATTAAATGGCATAAATGGTTTGAGAAGTATATTTACATCCATCTAACGAACGAAATTGCTCGCCTACGGCCAAGTTCATAATGTGACCAACAATAACTACAACATGGCAAGAAGTGATTACTACATATTCCTGTCTACGGCGAAGGACTTATATGAAAAAGTTCTCAAAAGACTCTTTTGACATCGAAGGTTCTGGTTCTCATCGAACCGGTGAGACGAATTTGAGCAATTGGACTAGCTATCAGAGCCGTCTGTATGCGTAAAAAAAGAGAAGAAAACCAAAAGCATCACAGTGTGACAGCAACAGTGGCAAACTTCAACCAAAGGACGCTGAACCCATAGACAACTTGGGAGCCTAGACTTCCACCAAACCTAAATACTAATACCGATTCCGACGACCTTAGTCCGTACAGTCCGACGTATACGGAGTACATAGAAAACCCTGAGCACGTATTTTTTTAATGTCCTTGTTTTTAAAATGTAAGAGAAAAGTTAAAACTTCACTTAGCGGTAGCTTTTCGGTGGAAAATTTGACAACACTCATGTGTCAGTCCTCTGGTAAATGGAAAGCTGCCAGCGAAGCGTTAGCTCTAATTGTGACAAAGCTAAGACATACTATACAATATGTTAGGCGTCAGTCTGTCCGTATGATAGATGAGACTTAAAGTCTTTCCCTCTCCCATGAAGTAATACTTATAGTAATCCGGTGGTTCTGTGGGAGAGATATGAGTTGAGAGTAGATCAGGTTTAGCTAACTATAAAAAAATATTATCAGCATGACGAGCTGAGTCGATTTGGCGACGTCCGTCTATCTGTATTTCCACGAACTAGTTCCTCAGTTTTAGAGATATCACAATACCAAACAGCCACCATACAAACTTATCAATCAAAATCCAAGCTCTTTATTTGAGGAGAGACATGTAAATACAAAATTTGGGATGGATTATTGGTCAAGGCAATCGTGCAATTTAAAAATATATTGATCAGATTCCAGCACTAGAGTATACAACTGTCATACAAAGTACGGACCACAGCAGAATGAGTTAAGCAGAGGCTTTTGCTATTGGAAAAACCAATGAGCTAACCTCTAAAGAGTCAACATCCTCGTGGAGAGCTAAGAAGCAATGAAGGCTTTAACCGCATATCGGGCAGAAGTATCTTGGAAATCAAGGAAGCATGAGATAGTTAACAAAATTGCCAAGAGTGGTGTACGGCTGTCAATCGGAAACGTGATTAACACTGAAAAGCCCATGCAATGTCTATATGATCGGGATAGAAGCATGACAAGGAAAATCAAAACGCGATCCACCTGGGTGCAAAGCTGCAAAAGCCATAGGTAAATCGGCAATATACAAAGTTCATACTGACACTCCATAGAAAAGACTTGATTAGAAAACTCGCTGGTCGCAATCTGGTGGCGGCAAACGCCTGCAGTATAGGATTGACAGCTCGAGAAAACTGCAGAAAATATCAAAATAACGACACCAGGGAAACAACGCAGCATCTTTTCTGCATTATATCGTATTGGCAAGAGAAGCTTCAAGCATTTGGAGGCCTCACGTTATGAGACACTGGAATAATAATCGATAGTGAAGGCAAGGAGTCAACTGAAATTCGCGTTAAGCGCAGGCATTCCATGTGGTATTGCAAAGGACCAAAACTGGTCTATGCGAGGTTCATTAGTCTACCAGACTAAGCTAACCTAAGTCTTTAAGTTCTTAGTAAATATTATAGGCATCTTGTGAGCTCGTTTGCTGTTCAATGAAGATGTGTAAAACCCAAATACTGCCTAACTTAAATTTAATGATTCCAATTCTATGAACGCCAACTGTATCTGCACTTTTGTGCACACACTACTTTACCGCATCTCTGCACAAAACTATTTCGAACATTATAAACATAACCCGTTTCTGCATTTTGATTTTCCGACTTCCACAGCTGCTGCACCACAACATCCTCCTTGTACTTCCTTGTCACTCCGCATATTTGACATTCATAATATTCTTCCTGCAAATCGTTTTATACCCGTTATGTACATACAATATAATATTCTTTTAGTGTTTAGAGTGTGTGTGCGGGTAATGCTCTTAGTAATGTGACAATTTCCTATTGTTTTATTTCGCTCTCCTGCAGTCAACTGTTGGCCCGCCTCAACCGTTGCTTGCTGCTGGTTCGATTGCCAAGCAAATTTTCATGACAGCTGTCAAGCTGTTCCCAGGAAAGATTAGCCAAATGTTGGCAACCATTAAATATTTATGTTGTCACAGCCATTATGATGGAGTTCTTTGTAAATGAGCAATAGTTATGACAATGTTGCTGAGTTCTTGCAAAAACAAAAAAAATATGTATATATATAAAATTAAGAATAAATCCAATCAAATCCGTAACTGAAAATGATAAATTTGAAACGACGCACCTTGATAGATAACTTGAAATATATGCTTCATTCAGCTCCAGCTGTGATCTGTTCGATTGATACATTCTCTACGGTTTCGATCCATTTATTCAGACACAAATAAAATTGCGGCAGAACTGAAAGTTGAGTACATTCCTCTGTTGGAGAGAAGTATTGGATGGATTTCTGCTTTTCTGCTTCCAGAAAAATTACGTACTTTTAAAACCAAAGAAATGGGAAATCCTATTAACTGCTTGATACATACATATATACATAGATTCAAAGGCCTATTGGATAATGAAAACGTCGTGCGACGTTTGAAGCTCAAAGGATGAACTTGATCATTGGTAGTGCCATTGAGGGCAAAGACAAAAGTCAAAACACAACAAGTTACCGACTACTGCATTGAAAACGTTGAAGAACTGCGATATAGACCTACACCCCTTAATTCATAGTTTTCTTCGCATAATCTCCCCACTTCCTGTGAAGAATGCGGACTCTGATTGGATTTGGATGTCTCTACCGAAATAATCGAAATGCCTTTTAGACATTAGTGAGAGAATCAACATCATAGAAACTCTCCCTAATATTATTAAGGATATAGCTTGAGTCAAACGAAATTTAATGGCGCTTCACTTAGGGTTAAAAAAAAAAATGATGAAATCGGAATATTGTATTGTAATGGATTTCTATGAGAACCACTCTTAAGTCGATCGACGAGAACGAAACCGAGTTGTTGTTCTTGAAGCGGTTATCTAAACCCTATTTGGGTAGTCAGATAAGTTAGTTGTCATCGAAGTCCCAAAACCAGGTGCCCAAGAACGGCAGAGATGCTTCGATAGGGTCAGATGAAAAGAAAAGGGTTAGATGAGTGGAATTCATTGCCCATGCAAAGAGATGGTACCGCTATGAATGGCGTTCAGTGCGTGACTGGAGTTATTTGCGCCCGTGGATTGGTCGGGGTATTGAATTATGTCGTCGACATAATCAAGGTATGATTTCTTGATGCACCTTGGGGGTGAGATGACTATAATGGTGATTTTTTCGAAAGCACTCCAGCCAAAAATGCTCAGAGAAGAGTGCATTGTGTTTCTGCAACATATAATACTATAAAGGTGTTCAATGAGAGACATTAAGAGGCATCCTGTTATCGTACTGATTGCATTGTCACGTCTAAAGCTTCGTCTTCTGCCTAGCACTAAATCCAGGCAACCATGTCGGTGCTAGTTAATAAGCAGCCGACCGAACGCTTTATGCCAACAAGGTTTCTTTGTGTTTCACCCAAGTGCTGCCGGTGAGCGGCATAAAGATTTTGTGGTGGCAACAATCGCGAACGTATGAGTAGTGAACGAGTACAGATTATCGACCACAGTAGATTTCTACTGTGTTGTCGACGGTAGCACCTCAAACCTTGATTTAGTGCAGTAAAGTTTTGTAGTCTCTCATCTTAGGGGATATAGAGAATTCAAACAAAGTCGTAGATCGCTCTAAGATGATTGATGCAGTGCGTAAAGAGATATTGCGAGATCGTCATGTGACCTTTCGCGTGATTAAGAGAACTAATGATAAGTGTGATCAGCATACATTCAATTATATGTCAACATTTCACTGTAAAATAATGTTCGCTTTGGATCCCACACAATTTGTCCATCGCTCACAACAAAGCTCATGTCGATTGGTCGGGAGAAATATTGACTTTACGCGAATGAGCTCGAAAGTAAACAGCAGTAGTCTGCATTCCCCAGATCTGGCCCCCAGTGACTTTTTCTTGTTCCCTAAACTGAAGAGGTCCTTGAAAGGACGACGTTACACTTCTCTTGACGAGATAAGGACGTCATTGAAGGAGGAGCTGAAGAAGATAAAAAAAAAATATTTTTTGAAGTGCTTCGAAGATTGGAAAAACCGTTGGCACAAGTGTATAATATCTCATGGGGATTACTTTGAAGGGAACAAAATAGTTATTAATGAATAAATAAATAAATAATTTTTGAAAAAACATAATTTTTGAACACACTCGTAGATCACTCATCGTCGACTGCATTTTTAGCACTCTAAACTTTGATTTTCTGAATTATCTACCTCAAAGTCCTGACTTGGCACCGAAAGACTTCTTTTTATACCCGTACATAAAAGACAAACTAAGAGACGCCAATGTCTTTTGAGACTTGAAAAGGCCGTTTATGCGCTCAGAACGCTTATTTGGGAAATACCTCAATAAAGGTGACAAAAGTTCTTCGAAAACTGGTTTAAACACATGCAAAGGGACACAATTATATATATCTTAATGAAAAATATTTTGAAAAACTTTAAAACGATTTTCGATTTTTATACCCTGAACAGGGCGTATTAAGTTTGTCACGAAGTTTGTAATACCCAGAAGGAAGCGTCGGAGACCCTTTAAAGTATACTTATAAATAAATTATCAGTATGTTGAGCTGAGTCGATTTAGTCATGTCCGTCTGTCTGTCTGTCCATCTGTCTGTCTGTATATAAACGACCTAGTCCCTCAGTTTTTAAGATATCGTTTTGAAATGTTGTAAACGTCATTTTCTCTTCAAGAAGCTGCTCATTTGTCGGAACTGTCGATATCGGATCACTATAACATATAAGTAGCTGCCATACAAACTGAACGATCGGAATCAAGTTCTTGTATGGAAAACTTTCACATTTGACGTGGTATCTCCGCGAAATTTGGTACAGATTATTTTCTAAAGCAACAATGTAATCTCCGAAAAAATTGTCTAGATCGGATTACTATAGCATATAGCTTCCATACAAACTGAACACATAGTTACTAAAAGAAATGCACCTGTGAAGGATATATTAGCTTCGGTGAAGCCGAAGTTAACGTTTTTTCTGGTTATTATAAGTTTTTATTCTCCAATCCCGAAATGTTAAAGGCAACCCTGGTATAAGCATTAAAATTACATGTCCACTTTAAATAAATACATACATATGTATGTAGTATTTCCGACATTTTCGCAGAAACAATTGAAGTTTGCGAGTGAATTACACAGTACCATATTTTTATTTATATTTCAATAATTTTTATTTTCCCTTTATTGCCCCTTCTTTAGCAAAAGCAAAACTGCAATCTCATATCAACAACAAAACAACAATATCAGCAAACAACTCATGATAAATATAAATATTAGCAGAATCACAAGTGAACGCGTGTGTTTTACATCAAACCACACATGTTCACATACACATATCTACATGTTTGTACATACATACATACGTACATATTTATGTGTGGACAGCCAAGCATATCTCAAGCGGGTGCTCAGTCCGGCAACGCTCACGTTGCATAGAAATAAATAAAACTTTTATTATTGTTCGCTCAAATCGACGGAAAAGCACTCACATACATGCACACGCCCATCCACACATACATGTGAACACATGATAGATAGCTGATGGGTATGGAAGTGGTCTCGCAAAGTTTTATTTATTTATTTATTTGTATTTTTATTCCTATTTCCATTTTATGCTCTCTTGTTGCCGCTTGTTTGTTATTGTTTAACAACATAATGGTGTGTTTAGCTGAGAGTGTGCGTGTGCATGTTTGTGTGTGTTTTGAATATAGTTTTGTTTTACATAAATACTCATGTTCAGTTAGCAATGCAATAACACCAATAACAAATGCAACAAATGGGAGGATAGATAAATAAACTGGTCAAGCGAGCAAATTTACATGAAAATATTTAGACAAAATGCCAACAATTGAAAATTTGCAAGGAAAATACCGATTTCGAGAATTATACATTTTGAAAAATTAATACAAAAAATTTTTGTTGGTAAGGTTAGACCAAACGAAACTGGTTTTGAAATAAATAAATACTAAAATAAATACATACATACATATGCATTTACAAAATTTTCCGTTTTTTTTCAGGTTATAAGTGGGGTTATTTAAAAACAAAAGTTTTATTAACAAAACAATTATTTAAATCTTTAGCATTTTTAAAATCTTAGATTTAGTTCAGAGCCATGGCTTGTGATGCCAATTAGAGCTGTCAAAATGTAGTACATATGTACATACTTCTTCTATTAGTTCTCGCACCCAGTGAAACACGAACAACCAATGCACGAGTGTGCTAGTGTGGCAGGTAAAAGGTTAATATTTTACAGTTAAGAGAATGCGAGCTTCAAACTGATCAACTTTATGGTCAACTGAAATCTGAAGATGCGTGCTGGACGTGATCTATTCGGTGATCTATTCAATCGAATTTTATCCAATAATGATTACTGGATCTCAAGATGGGTTTTGCGAAAAGTACGCTCAGTGGGCCGATTATATTGACCATAAGTTGAGCGATTTGTTAACGTTGTTCAGGAGAAAGTCATTCCATGATGATCGCTCGATACTGACTAAGAAATAATAAAAAGGGTACAGGGTTCGGCACTCGAAGTCGAACCAACTTCACACCGTTCGCGTAGCTGTGGCACTGGAATCAGCTGTTCATAAATTTGCTGAATGACAGTTCGAAGTATTCTTCGCAAGTGTACAGAAGCGTTTTGCAAAAATGAACGCAAAAACGACTGATCAGCGATGGAATTCAAAAGTAACAGTGTGATTGCCTTATATTTAGCTGGAAAATCACAGCCAGCAATTGTTCGTGAGCTCAAACACCTTAATGTGAATAAAGTTTTTGTTTATCGCACCATCACTCGTTACAATGATGCTGGTAGCATCGCAAAACGCCATGGAGTTGGTCATCAAAAGACTGCAACGTCACGTGAGATATTGTAGTTGCTTCGCTTGGCCGAAAGCGGTCAAATTCCGAACATTGTGTTTCTAACGAAAAAACTTTTCCAATTGAGCAATTCGTAAACTCTCAAAACGATAGGGTTTACTTGATCGACCGTTTATACGAGAATCTATGTAAGTCATCGGCTGGCCACCAGGAGGCAGCAGCCGCTACAAATAATGGTTTGGGCCGCTGTCACCGCAGATGGCAACTGTTTTCATCGAGCCTGGCGTCAAAGTAAATGCACATATTATTGGGAAAGTGTTCTGGAGGCTGCTTTGAAGCCGTGGGCAAACAAACATTTCGATCGCAAACCATGGACTTTTCAACAAGACTCATCACCGTCTCACAAAACGCGAGTGAACCAAGAATGACTGAAAAACAGCGTTCCGAACTTCATTACGACCACACACTGGCTCTCGAATTCACCAGATGTAAATCCAATGGATTATTCTCTCTGGGCCATTTTGAAGAGCAAGGTCCGACGTAAAAAATACACCAATCTCGAGAATGTGAAGAAAGCCATTGTTCGTGAATGGGCCAAAATAACGGCAAGTCACATTGGGGCAGCTTGCGATTTGCTTTTTGACCGTCTCAAGGCCATAGTTAAGGCAAAAGGTGATCATATCGAGCAATGGTGAATTGGTCCTGAATTTGTGATTATTTTCATACATTTTATACTTTCAAATAAGTAAAAATAGTTTTCCAAACCGAATTTATGGCTTTTTTAATTGCCTACACTTTGAGTGCTGGATCGATATATGTATTTGGAACGGTGGTTGGAAAAGGCAATCAACTCACTTAAAATTTCACTCACAAACGGAGACCGACAGCCTTCATTAGGTTCCGAGATAAGGTTGTCTCCTATCATCCTATACGAGGGGCATATTAGAGGAGCGATACGACAACTGCGTTATCGGAGCTTAGTCACCAGTTTGTTTGTTACGAAAAATTATTTTGTATGAAGAACCAAAACTAAGAGTAGTCGTAATTTGGACAATTTGATCCATCTGGTCTAGAGCTTTTCGGAAATTAAGAATTTTTTTTTTTCATTTGATGCACTTCAATGCGGAAAATGGCGAAGTAAGAGTAAAATCAAATCAGAAAGATTCAATCAAAATCGTACACATTTGTAGATTGAGTCCAAAGCGGTTAATTCAATATTAAATTAAAAACCCATGAAGACACAGCGGCTCATCAAAAAATCATTTGTGCGAATAATAAAATTCAAACTCTAATAAAAACAGAATATTCATAGTATATGATTTCTTCCGCGAAAATTGCGCAAACTCATAAAAAGTGCAATCTATTTTAATGTTTTAATTATGAACAACGGAAGTGCGAGGCGATTCGGTATATGCGAAGCACACACGAAGCTCGCGTAAACACACTCACATAAGGGTAAGCAAGACTTAAAGAGTGGCTGTTAAATTTGCTGTAGCCATCAAGCTTTCGCATTTGCCATTTATTGCACAAATTCGATATTCTTATCACAGCAAATCATATACACTTAAGTATATATATACATGTGTGTGTGTCATATATGAATACCGTTACGAAGCTGTCAAAGCTTTAACTCGAGAAACGTGAAGAATGGAGTGGAGAGCAATAAAAATTGCGCCGTGTGAAATTATCCACTGTATGTACTTATGTATATGTAAGTACATATGTACATACATATTAAGTACTACTGTGCCCAAAAAATAAGGTGACATTGTATTTATTTTGAAAATTCTTTATTTATTCTTCCAAACCAATTTCATCTCCTTCAAAGTAATCCCCTTCCGATGCAATGCACTTATGCCAACGGATTTTCCAATCTTCGAAACACTGGTTGTAGACACTTTCCGGGATGGCCTTCAGTTCCGTCTTCGCTGCGGCTGGAATCTCCTCTATCGTATAAAAACGGTGTCCCTGGAGCGGTCTTTTGAGTTTGGTGAACAGCCATAAGTCGCACGGCACCATATCAGATGAATACCGTGGTTGCGGAACGATATGGGTTGAGTTTTTAGCGAAATGATCACGAATTACGAGGGCAGTATGGGATGGTGCATTAAAGTGTTGTAAAAACCAAGAAACGAAAACCGACGCATAACGTTCAAGTAATATTCCTTGTTGACTGTTTGACCGGTTGGAAGGAATTCATAATGCACAACACCACGATAATCGAAGAAAACAGTCAACATGACCTTGATTTTTGAGCGACTTTGGCGCGATTTTTTTGGTCTCGGCTCTCTTTTGGCACGATATTCGCTCGATTGATCGGTTGTTTCGGGGTCGTAAGCATAGATCCAAGTCTCATCGCCAGTTATAATGCATTTCATGGCACCCTGGTAGTCGGAAAGCATCGTTTCACATACTTCAACGCGACGCCTTTTTTTGAAAAATTCAATGTTTTCGGTACCCGTCGAGATTTGACGCGCTTCAGGCCCAAAACATCCTTCAAAATGGTATTGGTTGAGCCAACTTCATCAGCTAGGTCTCTAATTGTTTATCGACGGGTTTTCAACACCAAATCTTTGATTGTTGAACGTGAACTTCGTCGGTTGAGGTTGATGGTCGCCCTGGACGCTCTTCGTCTTCGACACGTTTACGGCCGGCTTGGAACTCACCACACCACTTGTAAACATTTTTTTAGACATAGCCTCATCACCAAAGGCTTTCTGCACCATCCTCAACGTATCCGCAGCAGAAAATTGATTCCGTAAACAAAATTTAATGTAAATTCTTTGCTCAACAAATTTCGACATCGCAAAAAACGAAAAACTCACTTTTAGCAGCTCACAAAACGACACGTATGTCAAACACTAATGAATATTGACATAAATGTAACTGAGAGTGCATGTCACCTTATTTTTTAGACAGAGTAGTATATTTATGTATGGCCTACAACTTGAACGGCTGAGTGGGTGCCACGGTTAAGGTAATTATCTACAAACTCGAGCGGAAGTTCAGCTGTTTACGGATGGGCGTGAGTGCATTGAAGTAAGTCATTTTCAGCGCTTTAATGAGCATGTACAGTTATATAGCTGTTTAATTACCTGCGTGTGAACTTTTTCTTGTTGTTGCGTGAATGTCTACTGAGCCATTTCGCTGACAGGTGTTCGGCTTATCACTTTTCGATTGGCAAATTTGTAATTAACACGCATTAGCGGTTGAGCGGGCAAATAAGCATTTCCGATTAATGCGGCCAAACGAACATAGTTACCGATATACATACATATGTATATGTATGTACATGTCAGCTCTAAGTGAATACATTTAAAATACATTAAGCTTTTAAAGGCACTTCGGCTGCAACGAAGCTATTGTACGCTTTAGTGGTGCGTTATCTTGATTTTCATCTAACAGTTTGTAAGGCAGTTGTATATTGTATTATCGCGGTTCGTTTGTTTTAAGGGTATAATATATATTAAATTATATAATTAATAGTCATGCTTCTGGTTAAACAGTTACAGTCCTTAGGCTATACCGAATTCCTACACTTGCGGTAGCCAACCGAGGTGGAGTGTAGTAGGCCGACACTTTACATACATATATGTATGTATATACATATGTATAAACACTTGGATCAAAATAAAATGCTGTTACAAGTCTTAAGGTAGAATCGAGTAAACTGTGTGCGACATTTCAAAAAACTTCAGAAAAAAACCTTTTATTAAAAAAATTCATCGTATATCACTTAAGAGATCTCAATCTGAAGATTCGGCAAATGGCAAACCAACAAAAGCGACCAAAATGTATAAAGCACCTGAAGTCTTGTAATCTCTCCAACGGGGGAGCAATCTTTGCACTAGCGTCCAAGGTTTGTCTAAACCTAAGAGACGTGATGACCGAGTTAAAATATAATTCAATGATCATGCCTCTTCAGACTAGAAGAATTGAAGAAAATACAGTGTACCACTTACTTTCACCAATGAGGAGGTTCGGAGTGTCATCAATAAAACAAAATATGCTTCTTTACCAAGGTCTGTGTGTGACCACTCTTCGAATACCCGATGTGTAGAAAATTGAAAGAGTGGTACCACCACTAAAACCCGCGCACAAGGGGAGCCCAACGTCCGATGACTCTCCTCTCCAGACACTTGAGGCCTTGCTAGTTCATGGCCTCAACCCAAATACAAATAAACGTTGTTCGATACATACAATGCAATCTGCCGGCCAGACGAGAAAGAGACATGCTAGAACACTGCACTCCGAACTATAAGAGGATACCTTTGATGTCACTTATCTATCTTCAGACATGTACTGACTACCACTCTCAGTGGGGCCATAAACATCTTAACAGACTCCCTCTCAGTAGATTCAAACTACCACCTATTGCAGACGAGTTGCCGAGAAATCGAGAGTGTAGCAAGTTAAACTCCTACTTATCCTACGAGGCCCCGCATAACCCTTACCACCTCCTTTAAACCCTTCTCTCTATGGTCCATCGAAAGAACACTTTTTTTGGGGATTATAATTGGATAATTTTGATAGCCAACCCGTCAGGCATGGGGTACACGGCAGAAACTAATTCCGACATGTTCAGTTTATGGGTTCGCTGAAGTTTAATTGCAGCCTCTGTTCACTCTAAGTGAAAAAAACACAACACCCTGGGTTGTCAAAAAAGAAAAAACAACTAGTGCGCTGTGGTTATCTTGGCTGTAACCGTAGTAGCGGTTCCTACGCCATTAAAGAACAAGAAAGAGGTCCGATCCGAACAATTTCTTCTGAGTTTGCACTGTTTTTTTCACCATACCTTGTCCAATAAAAAAGCTTTTCGTACAAGAATTTTATTTGATCTTTCACTTTATATGGTAGATATATGCTATAGTGGTTCGATATCGGCGGTTCCGGCAAAAGAGCAGTTAATTAAGGAGAAAAGAAGGTGTGAAAAATTTTCTTTCTAAGTGCTACAAACACTGCGATTTTTTGTAAATTTTTAGGAATAGACCATTTTATCGGCGAAAAGTGTCCTTGTTGGTAAAAAGTCAGCGATGAGTTCGGGAAGCTGGATACATAAAGCGTCCTAAAGAAGGACGTTACGAGATTTTCTCGATCTTCGCTTGATAATTTGAAGCACTGCGCCGCAGAACCTACTCCTAGAGACATCTTCAGCAGGAGTGGCAGCCATCAAGGAAACAACAGATGTATGTTTCTGTAGTTTTTTTTAGGGAAGGCTGCATTCACTCCGATTGCAGAGCTGCTTTGGTCAGCAACTACCATATGTGGGGTTGGGAAAGCCTGCTGGTCCGGATTGGAACATAAAGGATCCATTGAACAGCTAACAGGTTAGAAGACTCACATCTTGGCAATAATAAACGTCCTAACTGAACACTCGCCTATTGGCACTCACGCGGTCAAGCTAAAGATTTAGGAGGATGCCAAGAAAGCGCAATGAGGAAGCTAAAGTGGAAACATTTTCTCCTCCACTGTGCAGCTTACGCCAGACCAAGGTTGAATCAGCTCGGTTGCCATATTTTTACGAACATGGCGGACTGACTGTGATTGAAATTAGTAGCCTCTATAAATTTGGTGTAGCCTCTAAGCGTTTTACCAATATGCGACGGTCTTTTTACGCATACCTAAGAGTACTCAGATTAGACAAGCGTCTATAGCTGTCCAAGGGGGAATATTGGTTGTCTCACAAGTTGTTGGAGAGAAAGAAGCTAACAAAGGCCAGCCACAGTTTTGCCTGTCCTCGCCCCCGGAGAGAAAATCAGCAGGCAACGGAAATTCTACAGCATAAAATGCATTCACGGCCTGTTTACCTAACCTAACATAACCTATTTCCTTCATCTAAAAAGTAAGTAAAGAAAAAGTCCGCAAATACTAAATGCCATTTTTACAAGTACAACAAAATAAACTCGAACTAATCATGTGATTTCCCTCATGCTTACCACAGGATTACTAATTACCTATAACTTTAGAGAGTCTTATTAGGTGAGTGAAGCAAGCATTGTGTAGAAGAGAGCTCATTCTTAACTTTTATAAGCAAAAATAGCTCACAAATTAAAGACTGACTAAAAGTTTCCACATATAATTTCAATTTCACAACATTCAAGCTGTAAACTAAAGATTTTAACGGTACTTTAATAATGATTTTTATTACTTTCATAATCTTGCCTGTCAAAGCGAAAATGCGCTCATTTATCAAGTGTAACACATTTTCGCCGCTTACGCTTCAATAAAGTCTAACGATTTTTTTCCACAACTCAGTGAGAGGTAAACTCTGCTAAGTTGTTATTGACAACCTCAAATAATGCCACTATCAAAACAAATAATCGAGAATCGTCTTCGCCAGCCAAAAACTTTGCGCATCCACAAGTATAAACAATTTTATGGCACAAACTGTCGCCTAATGGCAATGAAAGCGAAAGTACATCGAAATATATAAGCACATACATGCGTATGTGTGTGTGGAAGTGTTAGATGTTAGAGGGGAAAAAATGGAAAGTGAGAGTGAAATGGATGTGGGTCAGTGTCAGATGGCAAAGACAGGCGACGCGAAGCCACAAGGCAATGGAGGCAAAAAACGAAGGCTGATATAGAGGTAAAGAGCGAAAGTGAGCCACACAACTGAAAATCTAACAGAGACAGTAAAACTGAAGTAAGAAAAAGCTAAAACCTATCAGAGGAGACGAAACTGAAGAAAGAATAGAAGAACAGAAAATCAGAAGTGCGGAACAATAAAAACTGCGAGTTCGTTCGAGAGCAAGAAGCTACCAAAGGCGAGTCAAACTTTTGCCCGCCATGGCGGTACCACAATGAGGAAATCAGCAGGCAGCGGAAACTGTACAACAAAATGGATATTCCCAAAAGGCATTCACGCTAACGGTGTACGTTGGAGCAATACAAAGCTTGATTTCACACGCGCCTAATGTCAATGGCGGGCAAACTTTATTGGAGATGGCGGCAAAACACCAAAGCGTCGAGCTAAACTTTCAAAGATAATGTCATAAAAACACGCTCGCACTCGTTTTTGGTGGGCGCTATGAGACTACATGTAGCTGCAGCACAAAGTCAGCTCATGCCGCCTACTACTAAGAGAACAGTAGAGGTGAGTGTGAGCGCGTAGTTGGTAGTTGGTGAAAAACGTTTATGTACGCCGCCGTCTGCGGAAACTGCTTTTGTTTCAAATTGAAAAAAAAAATTCTTTCAAAGTTTTATGACCATTATCGACAACACCTTACCCGAGCGCTTACTTTCGCACCTTCGTCGTCGTTTGACAACAAAAAGTGTTAATGACCCAGATAATCATCGACGAAGTTTGCGTAGGGTCTTGCTTCTAATGGCGTTGTCAAAGCCATTGAACCGCAGGGTAATAAAAACGCGAACATATATATTATACACACACACACATACAAGTTGTTTCTTAAAAAGGGGAAGCGGATGCAGAATGCACGTTAGTAATTTCGAGTTGTAGTAAAGTATATAGTATACTCATATGGAATTCAATGTGGGGGAAAGCATAAAATTAGCTTGCAGCTAATTGGAGTTTTAAAAGAGGGAACTGTTGTGAAAAATTTTAAAGGGAAATTTTTTTCCAACTAAGCTTCCAACCCTTCTACAAAATACAATACTAAATTTCGTATATTTGTGATGGCCTTAGAAAACAAAAGCTAATCTTAGCGAGAGGTCACCAATAAAGCTAGCATTTAAATTCACACTAGTCAGCAGTTATTGGATCTATAACTATATTTGTGCAGTTTGCCAAGAGATGACGGAAGATACGTTGGAAAAATACTTTTTTTTATGTTTTTATACTTAGTACAGAGAGTACTAAATTTGTCACGATTTATAAACGCGAACTCAGTTTCTAAGATATCGTCCCGAAATTTTGTAGATATTGCATATGTTATTATAATTCCGACAAATGAGCAACTCCATTGTAAAAAAAGGAATGGAAATATACAAATCAGACTGCCTTCTCAAAAACTACGCCTATATCGGCCTACTGTAGCATATAGCAGTCATACAACTGATCAATCATACCCAAGCTTTTGTATGGAAAAATTTTTTATTTGTCAAAATATCTTCACGAAACTTGGCATTGCTACAATTGCCGAACAGATTTTTCAGAGCGGACCACTATAACTTACAGTCCCCATCCCAATCGATCGTTGAAAATATGTACGTTCCAATGACAGTAGGACCACGTAACCGGAACAGACGGGCCAAAGGATTGTTAACTTGCCAGAGTTCTGCCGCCAGAATAAAACAAGAAAAAACGTTAACTTCGGTTGCCCCGAAGCAAAATACCCTTCACAGGTGCATTTCTGTTAGTAACCATGTGTCCAGTTTGTATGGAAGCTATATGCTATAGTAACCCGTTCTTAACAATTTTTTTAGAGATTACATTGTTACCTTAAAAAATAATCTATACCAAATTTTGTGAATATATCTTGTCAAATGTGAAAGTTGTCCATACAAGAACTTGATTCCGATCGTTCAGTTTGTATGACAGCTATATGCTATAGTTAACCGATCTGAACAATTTCTTCGGAGATTACATTGTCGCCTTGGAAAATATATATACCAAATTTCGTGAATATATCTTGTCAAATGTAAAAGTTTTCCATACAAGAACTTGATTCCGATCGTTCAGTTTGTATGGCAGCTATATGCTATAGTTAACCGATCTGAACAATTTCTTCGGAGATTACATTGTTGCCTTAAAAAATAATATATACCAAATTTCGTGAATATATCTTGTCAGATGTGAAAGTTTTCCATACAAGAACTTGTTTCCGATCGTTCAGTTTATATGGCAGCTATATGTTATAGTTAACCGATCTAAAAAATTTTCTTCGGAGATTACATTGTTGCCTTAGAAAATAATATATACCAAATTTCGTGAATATATCTTGTCAAATGTGAAAGTTTTCCATACAAGAACTTGTTTCCGATCGTTCAGTTTATATGGCAGCTATATGTTATAGTTAACCGATCTGAACAATTTCTTCGGAGATTACATTGTTACCTTAAAAAATAATCTATACCAAATTTTGTGAATATATCTTGTCAAATGTGAAAGTTGTCCATACAAGAACTTGATTCCGATCGTTCAGTTTGTATGACAGCTATATGCTATAGTTAACCGATCTAAACAATTTCTTCGGAGATTACATTGTTGCCTTAGAAAATAATATATACCAAATTTCGTGAATATATCTTGTCAAATGTGAAAGTTGTCCATACAAGAACTTGATTCCGATCGTTCAGTTTGTATGGCAGCTATATGTTATAGTTAACCGATCTGAACAATTTCTTCGGAGATTACATTGTTACCTTAAAAAATAATCTATACCAAATTTTGTGAATATATCTTGTCAAATGTGAAAGTTGTCCATACAAGAACTTGATTCCGATCGTTCAGTTTGTATGACAGCTATATGCTATAGTTAACCGATCTGAACAATTTCTTCGGAGATTACATTGTTGCCTTAAAAAATAATATATACCAAATTTCGTGAATATATCTTGTCAAATGTGAAAGTTTTCCATACAAGAACTTGTTTCCGATCGTTCATTTTATATGGCAGCTATATGTTATAGTTAACCGATCTGAACAATTTCTTCGGAGATTACATTGTTACCTTAAAAAATAATCTATACCAAATTTTGTGAATATATCTTGTCAAATGTGAAAGTTGTCCATACAAGAACTTGATTCCGATCGTTCAGTTTGTATGACAGCTATATGCTATAGTTAACCGATCTAAACAATTTCTTCGGAGATTACATTGTTGCCTTAGAAAATAATATATACCAAATTTCGTGAATATATCTTGTCAAATGTGAAAGTTGTCCATACAAGAACTTGATTCCGATCGTTCAGTTTGTATGGCAGCTATATGTTAAGTTAACCGATCTGAACAATTTTCTCGGATATTACATCTTTGCCCTAGAAAATAATCTATACCAGATTTGGTGATGATCATTGTAAAATGCGAAAGTTTTCCATACAAGAACTTGATTCCGATCGTTCAGTTTATATGGCAGCTATATGTTATAGTAGTCCGATATCGGCCGTTCCGACAAATGAGCAGCTTCTTGAAGAGAAAATGACGTTTACAAAATTTCAAAAGGATATTTTAAAAACTGATGGACTAGTTCGTATATATACAGACAGATGGACAGACGGACAGACAGACGGACATGGTCTAATCGACTCAGCTCATCATACTGATCATTTATGTATATACTTTATAGGGTCTCCGACGCTTTCTTCTGGGTGTTACAAACATCGTGACAAAGTTAATATACCCTGTTCAGGGTATAAATATGTGTATACCCTTAATGCTATAAAAATGCTCCTATGAAATTTAAGGTTTTTTTTTTTTTTTGAGTATAAGTCATGCCCTTGAATAAAATTTTTTTACTCAAATATGTCGAACCTTGTGCCTAAAAGAGTTTTTTTTCGCAGAATCGTTCTTCATTTATTTAGTTTGAAAAAAATCTCAGTCGAAAATCTGCGTATTCCGGTTGAAGTTGAACGAACTAATCAAAAGTGGTGGTGATTTCGGTTTGGAAAACGAAGAACTTTTTGTTTGGGCGAGCTAAGTCTCAGTATACAAACACACCTCTTCAGCAGGTGTAAAAAAGATGACACTTCACACCAGCAACTAACAATCGTTATACTTTTGACTCGATCCTTAGCGATACAATACGATTCTACAACGATTCAATCCGAATTCTCCTGGTATTGGCGCAGCCAACAAAATATTATGCACATCGTTTTTTTCAACAAAAAATTACTCGAAAAGTATATTTCTAGGAACGCTGGTCACTTGTAGATATTTACTCGACGAACTTATTATAAATATAGTTGAGTCTCGATAGCGTTAATCCCTGATTTGCGCAGCAAGCAGACGTAGCTTGAATGGAGCAGGCGCTTCATATGTTATAATTCAAAAAGAATGACATAAGAACTCTAGTAGGAGTGCTAACAGGTCACTGTCGGATTGGCAGACATGCCATTAGACTAGGTACACCATACAATGACTGTTGTAGAAGTTGTTAGAAGGTAAAAGAAGAGGAGATAGTGAAACAAAAGAGCAGATAGTAAACATTATATAAAAACTCAGGACTCTGTATAGAAAAAGAATTATCGGTCGAGGACTTCTGAACGACGTTTCAGAGGATGCATATATACAACTACATGAGCTGTTGAACTTCATCAGAACACTAAGTGTCTCAGAGAGGAGACATATAGAGAGAATATTAGTTCCGATGGTATCACAAAGAATGGGAATGGCCAGAAACGATTATTTTACATATGACTCAAGCAGCCTACGACTTCCGATCTTAGACCAAGTATCCTCTCGGTAGCCAAAAAACATCCATTTGAAGGCGGGCTAAAGTGAGCAGGCGACAGAAAGGTTTAAAAAAAAATTATAGCCCTTTGCACATTGACAACTGCGAATATCACATTCTATAGAACAATAAGCTGTACGAGATATACGACAGCAGTGGCTAGATCATGTCGTCCAAATGGATGAAAACACTCCATCTCTGAAAATATTCGACGCAGTACCCGACTGGGGAAGCATAGAAAGACATCCATTCCGTTGCAAAGACTAGGCGGAGATGGACCTGGCTACACTTGGAGTCTCCCCAAAAAGATAATAGGAGGACGGGCGCACTGTTGTAAGCTCGGCTATAGTGTAAGCGGTGTTTACGCCAATAAATGATATAAACAGGAAAAGTTAACCGATACAGATTATTGCTAAACACAAAAAGAGCTCACAGAAATCTTTGAAAGAAATGATCATTTTATGTGGTTGAATCAGCTATTTCAAAACGTATAAAAGCAACTGGATACATTCAGAAGAAAGGCAACGAGATGCTGTAAGAACTGAAGCCAAGAGAGTTTGGAACACCATTTTTCATGTCAAAAATGTTGAACGGAACAAAGGAAAAGGCTTTTGTATCGGATTGTAACTGCTGATGAAAAATTGAACCATAACGACAACCTTAAATGAAATAAAACATTACAAAACATGTCCAACCAACCAAATCCCTGGCGAAGCCGGATATCCAAGACGCCAACGTAATGCTCTGTATTTCGTCGGATCAGAAGGGTGTGCTGTACTACGCGCTTCTAAAAAAAGGTGAAACTTTTAATGGAGAACACTACCAATAACAAATCATCAAATCGAAGCAAGCAATTGTGGAAAACATCCGGCATTTGCTACAAGACACCAGGTAATAATTTTTTATTGTGACAACGCTTGGCCTCATGTTGCAAGACATTTTAAAAACTATTTGGAAACAGCGAATACAAAGTTTTGCCTCCTCCGCCTTAAAATCCAGATCTTGCCACTTCTGGCTATCATTTACTGCGTGCAATCTAAAACACCCTCACTGGAAAATCACGGAAAGCATTATAGCTTTAGATGGGAAATACTTTGAATATTACGGTCAATATTTTTCTTTTAAAAATTTCAAAAATTTTTTAAAGAGTCCGGATGAATATTTAATATAGTTATAGGCACACTATACGATGTGAATATGAACGAAAAATGATGTACACCGAGTACTTTCAATTTTGGAAAATGAAGCTATTGTGGTAACCAACCTACGAGCTTCTGTTAGAGGGCATTAAGAATCGGCTGATCAGATCGCGTTAAATGAAATATCGTCAAATAGCTATAGTGTTATTGAAGAGATGGAAACGATTATTGGCTAAGTAAGTTCATTTTCTTCCATTCATCGGTTAGTCAATGAAAAGTGCATTCAATTTTGGCTGATATTGATTGACTGATTCGTGAGTTAAATTTTTAAAAACCAGCTTTAATTTACAAATGAACTGAAAATTTATCTGTGTTCATTGAATAATCGCTCAATGCAACAGGTATCTACAGGTCAACAATCACTTTTTTAGCTTGAATGTGCAAGTTTGTGATTGAAAGTAAATAAATTTCTAAAAAACGATTCACATACATACATATGTATGTGCTTATTCATACAATACGAATGTGAAAATTTGGCAGTTTAGGCAGGTTGCAAGCAAATCCACTACCACCCAGCCTTCAAACACAGAAAATTTTAGTTAGAAAATTAAACAGAAACAGGAACAGAAAAAAAATCAAAAAGCTCAAACTAACGATTTTGCGAATAAAAGCCGATTTATTTGGATTTTTTAGAAATGCCACGCGTTCTCAGCGCCGGCAATAGCTTTTTTATTGTATTTCACATTTGCCAATTTTTGCTTCTGTTTCTTTATGATTTTTTGCGCGAGTTTTTTGCGATTTTTTGCAACAAACGCATTCGTTATTTACTTTTAATCTATAAACAACTCTTGTTGATCGTTCAACGGCAATTGGTTTGCATTACAAACACACGCACACGCCTCAAACACACATACACAGCAATGAACTCAACCAAACACGCGCCTACACAGGAAGGCACACACACGCAGAGATACCCGCACAATAGACAGTTTGCACACCAAAAAAAAGATAATAAATGAAAAAAGTAAAACAAAAATGGAAAACAAATAAAATTTTGCAAAATTCTCCAGAAAATAAAATTTGTGATATCGCTCACAGCAGCGATTGGCAGTGCGACGCGTTCGATAGAATTTGTAGCTTAATGCCTGCATATGTTTGTGCTTGTACGAGTATACTATGTGGGCATGTGTATTTGTGTGCCAAATTATGTAAATCTGTCGGATTTCTGCGCCGCCGTTCCAATTAAGCTGGACGAACGCGCCTGCAGCTGCGTTTAGACGCATTTCAGCCGTGGCTACGCATTGACTGTGACAATTAAAGTCCACTGATCGAACGGTAAAAAACGAGGCAAAAAGGTGGAAAAAGGACCAAATATATATACATACATATATATATCATTCTGTCGGCATTTAGTGTAAATTGCTGTGTCGTTTAGAGGATTATAAGTGAGTGCCAGCTAACAGTGATTTAAAATTGGTATTAAAAATATTTTCTAAGTGTAAAAATAGCAATTTGGAAAAGAGAAAATCTAAAGCTAAATATTTCCATGGTAATGAACACGGAAAAGAGAAAAATAATGGATGTGACAAAAAGAATAAATATAAAGTATTTACTTTCCAGCACGGGATATTAATAGTTAATTATTAGCAATTTATAAAAATTACCGACAGTTGCCAGTTTCACTACAAAAAAAAAAAAAGCAGAGTGTCATATCAAAATTTTACCCGGACTGACAAAAAACAACCTATTTAATATTTTTGTGGTTTTTTCAACATAGATTCGTTTCGAGTCTTTAAGATTGATCCAATTTTCCATAAACTTGTTGTAAGTCTTGGCTATGTTTGGGCTTGAGTTCTTCTTCCGTTCGGTTTCGGTTAATTTTTTGAGCGCCAGAGATTAGTAGTTTCGAATAGATCTAGTAGTTTCAACGTCATATTCATTAATCCTCGTCTCGTCAGCAGTAATGAGGTATATATATTATTTGGTGAATTTTAAAGGGCCTCAGATAGGCTATTCGACGTCGTTTTCTCAAAAGATACAATATCTTGGTACAAGCCTAGCACTGACACGCTTCATACCCAAAACTTTAAGCAAAATCTGTTGAATTGATCCATAAGAGATGTTGAGTTTTAGTGCTATCTTTCTGAAGCCATCGCGACAATTTTTAGGCATTGTTTTGTTAGAAGTGAATGGACGACACAGACGGTGCAAGCTTTCGATCACTTCGCGATCTTCACTGAAGACTTTGTAGATAAAGTAAACTCCCCAAAACACTTCTGCAACATTTTTGTTTATTTGACAGCCCTGAATGCATTGCAAAATTAAAATTGTAAGCAAACTCGTTAACATAGGGAGATAAATCTTCACACGATCATAACAAAAGCTGCTCAAAGCAGCAGAGGTGTATGGCAAAGGAAAGATAATTTCGTCTTAGGAGAAGACACACCACTGGCCCTTCTTCCAAGAGACGGTGTTACGAGGAGGGTAAAATTCACAATCATGTTGAACGTTCCTCTCGGCAGCAAGGCGGACCGGAGCGATGGTACATTAATAGCTCGAAAACAGCTGAAGACATTGCGCAACCGCATACCAAGCTATCCATACCAATGGAATGTTTTTCGAGCATCTTTGAAGCAGAAGTCTTTGCAATAAGTCAGCGGAAACTGATATCTGGGTGCCGAAACAAAAATAACGTAGCCGGTAATCAGTTGGACAAAACCTAACCCGCTCTACGGCGACTTCCAGGATGATACGGCCAAAACCGTGCATTGCGGTGGGGTCCCACAGCATAAAAAAGTTCCTCCGCATGGAGAAGAGACTGGGGAGAAACGGCACTGGCAGCAGGCAAAATGATTGTGCCACGCCAAGTTGCTGTTGGGAGGCTACAACTTAGAAAGGTCTAGAGATATGATCTTCCTACCCCCTCCCCCCGAGGCAAATTCCGTTTCCTTGACATGCTCTATACTGGGCACTGCAGGCTCAAGAAACTTGTTCAATATGGGCATAGCCTCTTGTGCAAACTGCCAGTTTTGCGTCATGCAATAGGAAACTTCAGAACACCTGATTCTAGATTGCTCAGCAATTTGTAGAATCAGGCTCAAATCCTTTGGATCTATCTACTTATGTAGACAGGGATTACATCACCTCCTACGCTCCTGCCAACTCATGGACTTGTTCAAAGTGTGGATCTTTATGAATATATGTGATAGAGAGAATAAAACCTCATAATAATTGATCTACTACTTTTATAAAAGGAACTCGCACTCATATTGAGTCTCATTCTCTTCTGACAAAATAAGGCTTCAAGTGAGTTCAGCATTGGGTTAACTCAAACATATTTACAGATACTGTAGAGGAATAAGATTTAAGAACAAAGGTGACCGCCTCAAAGGAACCAATAGACGTACTGCCTGAAGGTAGATTCCTTCAAAGAAGTGTTGGCTGTGCGCTCAATGCTTGTCAAGGAATGTTAGACATTTACTTTATATACGAAAGATGAGGTGGAATCGTTTAGACACTTTCTTCTCTATTTCTCAGCTTTCCTCGGACAGAAATTGAAATGTCTCCGAAGACACGCTTTCGGCAAACCAGCAAAATAGCTATAATTGATCATAGCCGCTTAACAGTTTAATGGTAAGCTCAAAACAATTTGTGGATCTAAGAGGATCTGGTAATTTATCTTTTTTACGCCTTCTGACGACTAATCTTTTTAAGAGTTGATGACTAGGAAGTCTGCCGGCTTTTAATATCTCCACACATTCCTAAGCAAAAGATTCCATATATAAATGCTCTTTATAATCTAAAGTGTTCAGTTCTAATATTTATTTCCAACTCAATGCATGCCTATGTCTAATGCCGTATGCTACATTGCTGTTCTACGGGCAAGATCTTAAGAACGACCCCAGTCACCTTCGAAATCGAACAGTCAACGAATCGTACTTCATGGTTACATATGAATAGATGAAGAGGTTTCACTGGCTCAATTGAAATATTAGTTTATTCTTGGGTTCGATTTTTGTGCTACGAAAGACTTTAATTTGTTAAAAAAAAATATAATTCCACCTATTATCTTCTTTCACTGCAATCCACTTTCATTTTCTTTCCACTAGATGGCCGCCATCACCAAAGACTTCATAGATATTAATCTGTCCACCGATGAGCTGATGTTGAAGGAGCTCGAGCGCCGCGATGGCATTTATTCGTTCATTTTCCACGAACTAGAAGTGCCCAAAGCGGAAACACCAACAGCCAGCATATCGCCTGACAAGTTGATTGACAGAAATCATGAAACAGCAAAGACGCCGGCAACCAGCGAGAACGAAGTTAGTGCTGACAACAACAATGCCACCGACAACAATAACCCGTCCGATAGGTACAAAATCCGAACTGAAACAGTGCTCATACAGCGTTCCAATGTAATTTGCCATTCAAATAGTAAGCTAACAGCAACAGCAACAAAAACCAAGACAATGATTTACACCGCACCCACAACAACAACGCTCAACAACACTCCACCAAGCAACAAGAGTCCGATGGAAACCGCAATGGCTACCTCAGCAAGCGTAACACCAACAATGCTACCCAGCCTATTTACAAATACACCACTGACAGCCGCAACACCGTTCACAAACGGCAACGTGCTGCCGCCGGCCGCCTGCTTCCCAAGCCTCAGCGGCATCAACATGCGCAGTTATCATGAACACTTCAAGACCTGGCATCCGCCGCCAACGCTCGTCTATGACAATCCCAAGCTCTATGCGTACATGGCCAATTGCGGCTTTCGCGTGCGCCTGGCCACGCCGCGCTTCTCGCACATCACGGCGCCTTTGGTGCGCAATCGGCGACATGCGCTCAAGGAGACGCCTCAGTACAAGCGGATGTCGGAAGTGAGCATGTGTGCGCCGGTCGCTGATTTGCGTGCGCTCTTTCCGCTCGACCCCGACGTGCATGCCCCATTTGCCGCGACAGTGGGTGTTGTGGAGGACACGTCGCACAGTGAGACAACGCCGGCATTAAATACAAGGAGTCATTGTAGAGCTCTGAAATTTTGCATAGGTTATTTTTGAGACAATTCCATTTTTTAAAAAAAAAAATTAAGAAAATTCGCCCACTTTTACGCCCACCTGCCATACAGTCGAAATTTGTAAAATGCCGTATTGTCCGTAATGCTTTAGGTATAACTTTCAATTTTGGTATACTTGAATGTTATATAGTTACAAACATTATTTGAAATAAAAATTGAACTTTGGCCCACTTTTAACCCCATCACCCATACTAACTCAACATAAAAAGTGCCATATTTTCAAAAATATATTAAATACAATCTTCAAATTCTATATTACTGTAATTTATATCATTTAAAATGTTTCATGCAAAAATTACAATAACACGCCCACTAATACGCCCACCTCCCATTGAAATGCAATAAAAAAAACAATATTTTTTTTTTCATTCAATCAATAATTTTTTAACATCATCATGGTATTCTAATTTTTTCAATTTGTTTCTCATTCTAAATGAATTAATATAAGGATCTGATGATATTTGCAAATAGTGCATTACATCTTCATTCGTAGAAATACGTGAATTTTTACGAGAATGGAATAGCCTACAGTTTCTATACTTCTTATTCATTGCTTCTTGCGCTTCTTCGGATAACATTCCTGTAGCAAAAAAAAAGTTAATATTAAATAGAGTTTAAAAAAATATTTTCAAAAATAAAAATTGCAAACAAACCTATTGGCAATATAGCCTCAGATACCATTTTGCTGCCGTGAATGAGAACTTTATGCACAGTGGTGGGCATGTAGTACCAGCCATAAAGCTCTACATATAATTTTGCAGTGTCCATGCAATACGTATGGAATTTACCAACATCTATATTTTTACTACTATTTATAGTATTTAATATAATTTTAAAGCGGTGAATTAAGTCTACATTTACACCAGTTATGTCAGCGGTTATTTCTGGATCTTCAAAAAATCTTCTAGAGACATTACCATCATTGGTTGTTCCCATGCCTTGTTTCACCACATCGACTTTTAAGCCCAGAACTAATTTGAAATTTTTTTTCATTTCTGTTTTAACAGCTTCTTTCTGTTCTTTTGTATTTTTATTTGTCCTCCACGCTTTGAAACTTTTATTATAACCAATATGTAATATACATTCCATGAATTTTATTCGAGCATGTAGCGGCGAAATTCCAAATTTCAATGCTTCAGCTGAATTTGTTCTCAAAATAACTGCATCCAAATTATTCATTTCATTAGGTTTTGCTCCACATATGAAACAAACAGCCATCGAGCAATTCTTACTGACTGTTGTTGCCACTTTTCCGTCAATCATCGTCATAGTTAAACTATGAGATATCGCAAACTTTTTGTTGAACATTTCGAATTCTGTCGTTTTTAAATTTTGAATTTCTGCATTTACACGATTTACTTCATTGTTAATAACATCTGCTGTTTCTTTTACAAATTCGAATTTCATAGGCCTGCAAAGTCTTGTTGAAGATGGTACTGAATTTTCCCAACACGAATAAAAATCATTGTAAAGATCAGTTAACTTTAACGGAACAAGAGATGTTAAAAACATATTTTTATCAGAAACATTTTCATCGGTGAAATGTTGTTGATATTCACTGTGCCCTGATGATCCATCACACCCCCATTTACTTTTTAATTTCAACTCATTTGGAATCTCATCAATCTCAGTTTTTGTTTTTGCTTGAAAAATTCTTGAAACAGTGTGATCAAGTAATTCTTGTAATCCAACACTGCTAAAACTTTCATCAACCTTAATATTTGCAGGATAGCATTTTTTTTTAACTTCCAATATTTTGCTGTAGTGTGGGAATATGTCACAACCAATTTCTTTTGCAGAGCTTCTTAAAACATCATATTGGTGTCTTGATAGTGAAGCATCAATTATAAGGCTGAGGGCTTTCTCTGGTGTAAATGATTTGAATTGTTCACTCTTTTCATATTTTTTAGCAGCAGACACTATTAAGTCTTCTGGAAAACTTTTACAAAATTGAGATATTTTATTTCTCTTAGACCTTTCTTGGCTTTCTTCGAAAGCCTTTACAGGTCGTCCACGCTTAACGGAATGCGAAGTGCTTGGTTGTTCATCATCCAAAGTTTCTTCATATATGGTGTAAAGCTGTGCAAGCCATTCTTCATTATCAGCCAAAAATTTACTTTTTATGCGCCCAGATTTGTTCCATTTGGATTTAAATTTTGGTATTAAATATTTTATTAAAAAATCACGAAATTTTTTAATAATTAAGTCTGACATTTCATTGTAATTTGTTGATATGACACCAACAACAACATCAATATCTTTATTGCTATCGATCCAAATATTAAAAATTGCACTATAAGAAATTGTTGAATTATCCATGACCTTGTTGAATTTTTATTATCACTTTATATAAACTTGTTTAAACTTGCACGCTCAAATAGAATGTGAATTACATATATAATTGCAATTACCATTTGTTGATCAATAATATTCAAAACAACGACAATGTAATATTATTTGACAGTTTGCTTTTAATAAGTGAGTGCTATAATATGGCTTGCTGGGATTAACAGGTAAAAGTTATTATTAATACAAAGAGAATATTCTTATTTACGTGAGCTTCTTTTTTTTCTCTTACTTTTTTATTTCACTAAAATTGATAAGAACACGATCATTTATGTGTGTACAGATGTACATATGTTTGAGCAAAAAAAAAAACTGGTTTGGCTCAGCGGATGGAAAAAATGCCCCAAAAAACCCAAAAACAACCAAAACCAAAATTATGCTCACTATATTAGGCTGCTTATGAGCTTTGGACAACAAAAATAATTATAATGCAAGAGACTATTTTCTATTTTCCTGCCAGGCTACAAGCGGCACTACAATATAACAATTAAACTAACCACATTAGAAAGTGATCATAACACAACTTAGATAAGAACAATATCTTGCACTATCAATTTAAATTAAAAATTATGCAACTATCTAACCCAAAGTCAATGACCTTCAACAAAATTATCTATCAAATTAATAACGTAAATAAAATTTATGTAAACAAGAATATTTTTATTAAAACATAAATGATCTTTAAAGCATAATTCTGAATAACTAACAAAAAACAAATGTAATTTATTACTATTCTCTTGCACAATAAGTGAATAGTAAACAATTAAAAAAAATAAAAGTAAAAAGTTGTAAACATGGTTTGCATGCTAACATACGTATAGCGACAGAATGTGCGCGTTACGTACTTTTTGTAGTTTTTTGTATGTTTAAAGTGCTTTTGCAAACTTTTGCTATATGTCCTCTACTTTAAATGAAAGCTGAGATTTCAAACTTTCATTTGGTATAAGTCTGCACCTAGGGCGAGGGGCTCTCTATATTTCCTAGGCCATTGAAAATGCAAAATGTTCAATTTTTGCACCACAATTCTGTTGTTAAGAAAAAAAAAATTTTGTTTTTTTTTTTTTTAAATTTATTTTTTCATTTACTCATTCTACAATAACTGAATTAATTAAAAAAATACTTTAAAGTTACATTTATTATGTATTTTTATTTAAATAAGCTTTTGATTATTACATATTGAACTAACATATTTCAAGCGCGTTGGCATACCTCAACTTTGACTTGCTCTAGACGAAAAAGTAATGAAGTTATGAGGCTGAAATTTCAGGGAATTGTTACTCATATATCTGTTAATATACTGTGAAAATTTCATCCAAATTGGACGACACGTCAAAAACCATTTTTTGCCGCGGTTACTATTGGGCTGTCTCACTGTGCGTCGCTGATCGATATTGATGCGGGGGTTGGGGAATTGGTGGAAACCGGTTGCTGTACTGGTGATTCCTTGATGCAGGACGCACCGCTACTAAATTGATTAGTGGTGCAGTTTTTAATAATTAAATTAAAAAAAAAATTGTAAAAATAAGTGTCGAATTCTTGGCGTTCAGTATGATCTTGAGTCTGTTGGGTTGAGCATTATTATTCGTTTATTTTTTTTTTTTTTTGTACTTCCGACGACGTCTACTAGTGCATCCATGGAAACCAATAAATTTGAGCAAATATACATAAGTGACCTGCAATCATTCAAATTAAAACACTTGAAAGTTGCACAAATCGAATCAAGATTGAAAGCTCCTTTACAAGTTGTGGAGAAAGTTTATTGATTGGTCCAAAAAGAAAAATATGAAATGAAATCAGTGCTTGCAAAGAAAACTATAGCTCTCAAAGAGCAAATGTGATTTCTTATCTAGTGGTGAAAATATGAATACCAGCCACTCTAGGCACTTACACTATTACATGTATATATAGAGATGTCCGCATTGGGTATATTAGGATCGTCCAATTTAATACTTAAACGTTTAGGTTTAGGTTAGGTTAGATCATAGGGCTAATCCAAAATCGTTTGAAGAGATATTCGTCTGTACCATAAACTGCTAAAAGTGGATCTTCAGATCCTTATAGACCGTCGAAGCGCTTCTAGTTTACTACAAGTTCGTTAAAACTATTAATATCAATGATGTGTCCACAGAGATATTTCAATCTCAGTTTGGCAAAAAGCCGGACAATAGAGGAGAAAGTGGCAAAATATAAGTATAATATAAAAGAAGTTTGAAGCTTTTGCTAACAGGGTCATGCACTCCCTGACCAGCGCAAATTCAGCGAGCTCCATTTCAGTTAGGAGCTCTGCTATTGGAAAAAATTCACAACTCACCGAAAGAAGCTGCATTTCTAAACAAGGATGACGAGACGAACTGAGTAGCGGCTGACTTTCTGTCTGTCCGTCAATCCGTCTTTCTACCATCCGTGCGAGCGATAACTTGAGATAAATTTAGGGTGAAATTTAAAACACGTACTTCTTATACGAAGTTCAGTATAGAAGGCTTTGGAGGTAGGAGGAATCCAAGGCCATTATTTGTTTGAATATTAAAAAAAAAGATTCAGAGGTTTCTAAAAGAACACGTGCTGAACACGCGGATATCCTCACACACTTTGACTGCATACCTTATCACTAGGATCATAGAGTCGCAAGCCGAACTCTGATGGCTTCTTCTCTGTTCATATGTTATACCGGCGAAGGAGTTGTGGATGAGAAGAAGCCGTTGGAGGAGAGGGGCAATGAGCTTTTTTACAGATGGGGAAAAAGTTTGGGGGGAAGGTTGGTGGAGAAGTTTATTGTCAGGAGCTCTCTATCAACTCCAGTTTCATACTTCCTGACTTTTGCAATGTCTTTCAAGTCGAGAATGCTGCCAAAAAGGCAGCAGTATACTTACTTCTCTTGAGTGCAGGCGATACTAGCTTTGAACTCATTAACAGTGCGTTCAGGGTTGGTCATTGATCATTGATATGACTAGTATGGCTGCCAGGCCACAGCGGAATCGCTGAAAATTGTAAAGCTGATGAGCTAGAAAGGAAATACACCCCGTAACCGCTTTCAGTGGAATGGAAGCGGATCAGTGCTCCCGTATCCCCTTGTGTTCTTCTTCGAAATAACTAGGCTTCAACTTGGTGTCCACGATTTAAGGCTGGGAATCTTACCAGACACCATCTGCGGAAGCTGTATGGAAACAACACAACACTTTCTTCTTGACTGTTCCGCATTTGGGTAGTCAAGTCTTAAACACTTGGGAGCGCATTCCTTCAGACATCCCACCGAACTGGCGGGATTGAAAATTAAACAACCGGGAAAATTTTTATTGGATACTAAGCGTTTTGTTAATTTATAATTTCGAACATTGGAGTCTTCTTCCCAAAGGACTACATATAGTCCACCTGCAATCTCTCCATATCAGCCATGGAACCCAACCTACCATACGACATATCGAAATTTGGCCACTACAAAACATACACATCTCCTCGGAAGTTGAGAAAACGATCCTCTATCTATATTACTCTCCTCGTCAATGAGCGTTGCTCCACCAAAATTTGGACTATAGGATCTCTTAGTAACTATTTAACCAATTTCAACTAAATTTTACTCATTAAATAGTTCTAACGTTCTTATGCTGCAGTGAGAAAACTGGAAACACCGGACCACAACCACATCTACTCGTACTTCTCATACATCACAATTTCAACTTCGATATAATTCTTTCACCTTACAGCATATAATTCCATCACTCTGCCATACCACGTCTAAAACCAGCTAAAATCAGATAACATATTTTCAAGTCCTCAGTTACCGACTCTGTGTACCGTACTACCTTTTGCTGATTTGTTTTCAAGAATATCGTTACAACTTTGAGATATATTATTAAAACGTCGAGAGAATCTTTTCTGATATCAAGGTGCAGTTGTGTCAAAAATTACTAAAATCAGCTTCTCTTATTGCAAAAGTACCTAATATAAATATTTTCGAACTTCTGGTTAACCCTAAACCACGCTTTCTAAATTGATCAATTTTATTAGATTAGAGTTTCCACGAAGACCGTGGAGAGTCGATTCGGCGTCATTTGCAATGTCTCAGAATAGCTTTGATCTATGGGCTCTTCAAAGGTTCCGACGGTTTCTGGCCAAATTTTGCACAGCGTTGAAGCTCATTTCTGGCTCAAGACTGCCATTTCATCCACGAAAAAACAACACTTTCGCGTTGGTTTCGGGCAGGTGAAATAATCGGTCCATATTTCTTCAAAAATGATGCCGGTGTGAACGTAACCGTCCATGGCGACCGTTACCCCGGTTTCATCAAGACGCCGCCACTTCCCACATATCGCATCAAGCAATGGATTTATTGAGAGAACACTTCGATGAGCAAATAATTTCACGTTTTGGGCCGGTTGATTGACCATCAAAATCGTGTGCTATCACACCATTAGACGTTTTCCTGTGGTGATATGTAAAATTTAAATTGTATGCGAACAATTCGACTTCGATTCAGGCAAAAAAGCAAGGAGCAAAATATCACACCATTCACGAGTTAGTCGAAATGCTCAAACGAGTCATCGAAAAATACGACTCAACGGATGGACCATCTGAGATAATCTTCAAAACATAAATACCAGAGAATATTCTTTCGAATAATAAGAAACATTCTCCACTAAATTTGAAGTTTCTGTGTTTTTTCTTTAAAAATGTAGGGAACCTCGAAATGGATCGCTCTTTAAATAAATGATAAGCGTGACGAACTAGGTCGATTTCGCCGTCCGTCTGTCGTCTAGTTCTTCAGTTTTTGTGATATAGAACTGAAATTTTTCAAACTTACTTTTTGGACCACTATATCATAGATCTGCTAGACAAACTGATCGATCTAAATCGAGTCTTTATTTGAAAAACTTTTCCGTTTAACGAGATGTCTTCAACAAATTCAATCTGAATTATTATTAAAGGCAAAGGTGCAATCTGCGAAGGAATCGTTTAAGTCGGATTACTATAGTATATAAATAGCTACCATACAAGCTTTTGCATTTGAGGAGAGATCTTCAAGAAATTTCGCATGGGTTATTCTCGCAGGTGCAATCGAAGAAAATTCGAAGAAATTGTTCAGATCGCAACACTAAAGAATTTCTTGCCTACCATAGAAACTTTTTTATTTGTAAAGGGTATTCAAGGTTAGGTGCAACTTACTTACTTAAGCCTAACCTTGACCCAGACCTCACGACAGATCTTGTATAAGCTGCCATTAATCGAAATATTTCAAACGGTGATTAGTTCTTATGCACTGCCTACCCTAATACGAGTATGTCAATAATTCCATATGTTGTGTAAGGAAATCAAATTTAACTTCAACTGTGGGAAACTAGTATTTGCTTATAAATAACTGTATATTTTCATATAACAATATATTTCACTGTTTATACTTCAAAAAGAGCAAAGAAAAGCGTCTCACAAACACTTCCATAAACACATTTGTACAAAGACTTGTATTTATTTGCTAAAAAAATGGGGAAAAAAGTGAACATGAAAAATTGCATTGCAAGCGAAGGACATCAGCCTCGAGCATATGAGCTTATACGTACATATATGTATATTTGTGTAGATGTACACACCCCAATGCAAGTACGCCTGCGCATGTGAGTACGTCGAAGCGAGCTTTTCACATGCCAACGCGTGCATAAAGCATGAAGTAGTGCGAAACGTTTCCGCTTCCCGTTCGCTTCTTTCTTCGAGCTACAGCAGAAGCGCAAACTAAGAAATACACCTCCATCTTATGCACACACACACATGTGCGAAGAAACAGCACCCAAGCACCCTTGTCTGCGAGCACGTACTCACATCAACTACAAACACTCATCTTCAGCCGCCAGGAGCCTGCAGTCCTACACTGGCGTTCGCTTGTTTCAAGTGCAGGATGTGCATTTTGCTGCTGAAAAGTCCTGCCATTCAAGCGAGCTACGTTAGGATAGCTGCAAGTCAAATAAGTGGCTGCTCGCCGGTGAAATGGAAATTGTTGCAGCCAGCAATTTTACGCCTCTGCCGTGAAACTTTGGAGGCAATGAAAGTTAGCTGTCATGCCTTTACACACACATAAACATGTGCATTTATGGGTGCGCGCTCTTGCGATTCTTGGTTACTGATCCCCTCAAAACGCTTATAAGTATGCATCACATTGGCTTCGGTTAGACAGTCAGTCCGCCAGTGAGCCAGTGAGCCAGCGGTCATATCAGATTCACCCTTTAGTTGGATCATCTGCATATACACGCCACGGCTCGTTGCATATCTGAGCGTTGGTATACAGCTAGTGAACAAGCTGACGCTATCAGGTGTGTCCTTGCAGAAGACGAGTCGAAGTGTTGAAGAATAACTGTTAAGTTAACTGCTTGTGCTACATACTCGTACGTACTCGTGTGCATGCCAGTAAGTGTTAGGTGTTTCCTAAGGCAAGTGAATGGAGCCAATGAACTGACACACTGGTTCGAAATGTTATTTTTCACAACCTAATTTTTTTTAATTTTTTAGAAGCTGTGATATCAATTTAAAACCCCATACGAAAAATTTATATAATCTCCCGAAAAGAGGAGTGTCACACATTATATGGAAACTTGTGAGAGACGTTTTTGGATATCAATTTGAGTAAAACCTATCTGCTTTAAGCTGACTTACTAAACGGTCCAGTACTGAGTATAAATCTATACTAAAGAAGGATCCCTGCAAAACTAATACGGCTATATACCAAACGGTACCAAAAGCTCCGTCAGGATCGGGATGGATCTCTCCGAGCCGTTCAAAATCAAACGAGGTTTCAGACAAAGCGACTCCCTGTCGTATTATTTCTTCAATTTACTCCTGGAGAAAATAATTTGAACTGCAGAGCTGAATCGAAAAGGCACATTACTCGATAAGTACGCCAATGATACTTATATCATTCGCTTCAACAACCGTCATGTGATTTTTCTTTCTCCAGAATGGATAAGGAAACGAGGCAAATGGGTCTGGTAGTGAACGAGTCCTGTCATCAAACAAACAGTCGTCGCATTCGACTTGGCTCGCACGTCACTGCTGAAAGTCATAACTTCGAAGTCGTAGATAATTTCGTCTATCTCAGCATTAACATCAATAACAATGTCAGCCTCAAAATCCAACGCAGAAAAACTCTTGACATAATTCAAAGAATTAAGTGACAGCGGCTACGCTGGCTATGTCACGTGAATAGATGAAAACACTCTAACTCTGATTAGGGTCACTTGAGTTTTACGTGGTTGTGCTAGGTTTTCATTTATAATAATAGAGATTGGCGTGTTCGACCGCAGCAGGGAGAAAGAAGCCATGTTCCGCGAGGAATGGAAAAGAGTGGATGTGGCTATCTTCTCAGTCTTCATGAAAGTGCTCATAGAAAACCTAGGGCCACCCCCACATTGTGAGTGCGGGATGACACCATGGCTTCATTAGCTTACGACACGTGGAGATGGTCAAACAATCATAACAAAGGACACGAATCCTTCGGAAATAGCGAGTTCTGGGGCCGGTTTGTCAATTGACGCCTTCATCCTCAACCTCAAACAGCTGTTTGAGGAAGTGCGGGTCGATCACGACGTGGCCATTAAAACAACGCTTCTGGAGGAGAGTCTAAAGAATGAGATTCCTCCAGATTAACATCCAACATGCGAAAGCGTCCCCCGCCAATTTACTGTTTCGTCGAGGCCGATGTCGTCGTGATCTAGAAACCACGTCTGACTAGTAACGCCGTCTGCATTGAGGACGAATAGTCATTAGCTGCTGGCGACCAACGATGCAGGTAGAACCAGAGCGAGTATGGTGGTCCGAAATGAATTAACTGTGTTTTTTTAAGCAACCTTCTGGAAATTGGGAAGGATTGGGCTCTCTTCTCTCTTATAGCCATGAGATCCAGTAATGGAGATCGTTAGTATTGTCTGAATCCTAATGCTTTTTTGAGATTGATTAAATATATCGATCTGAACAAGTTTGATCCAATCAACATATATAGGTATGATTCTCGTGTATATATACATACATACAATATATGTAGAACATTACCAAAAATTTTAGACTTCGAGCCAGTGTACCGTGCGTGTGCTTTTGTTACAGTTCTCTTTTTTCTCTCTTCATGTCCTCTAAACTTTTCGCCACAACTAACTCCCAAAACGCCACACATCTGCATGTAGAGTCAAGCGTTGCCAGAACTTTTTGCAACACTCATACTTTTTCCATATCGGTATCAGTCGACGCCCACACATTTGCTTGAGTGATTGCAAAACTTCATTTTCAATTCAATTTTACTCAACTCTTGTCTGCTATTGTCGCCTTGGCTGCTATTGTCGCTCTTCCACGTGTTCGCCTTCTCCCTTGTCTCGCAGCTGCAGCGCAGCTACTTGCCGCAACTGTCTTGAAGTTCAATCTTTTCCTTTTTTGATTTCGCTCACCTGCATCTAGTGTCGCACACAGGTTTGTACTGGCCCAGCTGTGGGAATTTCAGCAAGTTCTTTATGTGGACATTTGCATGTCAAAGTGTCTGGAAATTGCAACTCGTCATCGACTACATTTCGGTTTTATGTCAACCAACTGCTTCCAACTGCCACTTTTTCCTGAGTTTTATAAGTTTCGGTTGTGTGAATACATCTGCTGTGCAAATGTATGCGGGCGTACGAAAGTAATGGGGTTTTTGTCAAATTTTCAGCTGTGAAACCTTTGACTACTAACATTCTCAAAGTCTATCGTTTTCACTTGGAGAACTTGTACAAAGTCAAAAAAGTGTATAGGCAATGCTTTTATTGTAACAAAATAAATTTTTTCTTAGTGAGGGTTTTCATGGTGACATATTGAAAGGATAATTGTAAGTAATTCTGATAAGTAATTGCTTGCTACCCGCTAGGTGGCGCCAGAGAGCAGTTATTGCCAAAACTTGAATTTGTAGTCCCATTAGGCTCTCATTCCACATATGGAAAAGAAGAAGATTAAAAGAACATCCAATACTCCACACTAAATTAAAGTGGTGCCACAGTCAGATATTAATATTCGATTGAAAAAGAAAGTTATATAAACCTTGACCAAGAGATGCCGCTATGCACTAAAAACCTCGTCCACGTTAAGAACCCATTTACTCAAATTTAAAATGTATTAAAAGTGTGGAGGAACTTAACTTGAAAAAGAACTAGCCCAGAGGAAACTAATGATACTCACGCAGTCATAGGACTGAGTCAATGTTTTAGTGAAAATTTAGAAGACCGTTAACGACCTATCATAGTAGAGCACATTTTTTGACTAACATTCGTTTGTTTTTTTTTTTTTTTTATTCACATAGTTCCCTTTATTAGTGATTCGAGCGGCCCTCCAACTATTTGATAACAATATCTTAGTATGATTTGAAAATTTCTTCGAATTCTTCAGTGTTGAGTTAAGAAAATAGGAAATAGTCCCTGGGAGTATACAGTGGATGCGGAAGCAATTTGAAGTCCATTTCAAGGATTTTTCCCATCGTTTTTACAGACTTAAGTATCACACGATACATTATCTTGGTGAAGCAGTACTTTATTTTTTTTTTTTTCGAATGCGGCCGTTTTTGGCCAATTACGTTCTTCAAACGGTTCAATAATGCTATGTAATATTCGCTGTGGATGATATTTCCTTTTTCAAGGCAGTCAATAAAAATTTTTCTATCTGCATAATAAAATACACAGGCCATAACCTTGTCAACCGACTTTCGTCTTTGCTTTGGAGCGGGTTCATCGTATGCAGTATCACTTGGATAACTGTCGATTTTTTGCCGTTGTTTTGGTCAGAATGAGCTCGCGCGTTCATTCACTTGGCGCAGAGCTTTCTCATTCAAAAATATTCACAAATGATATCATATACAGGTATAGTTGAGATCTAAAACGCTTTCTCGAAAAACATCACTTTATGATCTTCCATAATGTTGGACCTTGTGACCTTTTTTCATTTTTTCGTAATCTCTTTTGGACATCCACTGCGTTCATCGTCTTCCGTGAACGTTTCATCACGTCTAAACTTAGCATACCAATAGTTGATTTTCCTGGTTCAGTTTCCAAAACCTCGTCATCAAGCTAAATTATCGCTTCGTTAAAAACTTTCAAAATAATCTCCCCTTCTCCGTTGATGCAGCGCTGCCAGCGTGATTTCCAAGCATTGTAGGCGTCACGGAGGGCATTCTCCGGAATAGCCTTGAGAGCCGAGGTGCATGCTGCTTGGATCCCCTCTGTCGTCCAAAAATCATTTTTCTTTCTTTTCAAGCAAGGAGACAAAAAAAGTCCAGGAGGCCACATATGGGCAGTAGGGTGGTTGCGGAAACGTTGGGATGCCAGGCTTGGTTAGGTGTGAGACGGGGCGTTGTCATGGAGCAAGTTCCAAACGGCTGCAATGTCTTGTCGGACCCGATTGACTCTTCGTTTATGTCCCTTGAGGACTTCCACGTAAAACTTGGCACACCATTTTTTGCCGAAGCAACATCGGGGTAAGCCGAGCCTGTTTGATCATATCAAACGTCTCTGTCGCAGATTTACCGAGGTTCATACAGAATTTAATCGCGCACCTCTGCCTCAACGAACGCTGCATTTTCGGCTTGCACCACTCACAGAAACAAGTCGCTCGAAAGTGTTTATTCTTACTCTACGGGTGTTCGGAGACAAATGAGGAACGCCCTCTACCGAATCCAGTCGGTGCGCACAGGCTCCGAAATACAGTCGCGTCGGAAGAAAAACAATCCTATTACTTTTCAGACAAACCCTGTAGGAACTGGTTATCATAATCCATGATTAAAAAAAAACATGTTTCTTTTGTGCACTTGGCCCGTATTGGTAAGGCAACGCTTCAAGAGAAAAGGAAGAGATATTTTTAGTGAAGCCACACAGACCGTTGAAATTCGCGTCAAGGGCTGGCATTCCAAAGGATGACTAATCCTCATGGACTATGTAATGTCAATCCATCTGGAAAAAACTACTCTATACGTGGCTTATTAACCTACCAGACTAACCTAGCTTACCACACAAGGTGTATAAAATAGTAACAATTTAAATATTGCCTACATTTCGGCGCTTTGACACCAAAAATGAAAACGTAAAAAATACGAACAACTTTCAAAGTATTTTTTTTTGGTATTTAAAAAAAATTTAAATAGTCATAACTGATCTCAATTATGCCAATAGACTAATATTTTGGCTGATATATGTATAGTACTGGCTGTTCGGATGCTTAAAATTATCATGGAATCCACATTCTTGAGGCCATTAAACAGAGAAGAGTATTTCTTAATATTATAATGCAAAATATATATTTTTTAAACTCTTGAAAAATTATTTACAATAAACAATTAATATAAATTGTCTCTTTTTCGCAAAATACTATCCCTTATGTCATAATCCATAACAACACTCGACAAGTACCCGGTAAAAGTTCATGTGATACCACATTAACACTCAATAAAAAGTGATTTTCCTTAAAAAAGTATGTAGAAATGCGGAATCTGAAGATAATATGGCTTTTTTTCTACCCTCCCATACATATCGCAGTAAGTTGTAAATATGTATATAATGAACTTAAATACTTACATTTCACAGGAACCACTTTCCGCCGTGGCAGCTGTCTGTCTGTCTCACATAAACTCACACGCACCGTCGGCTAAATATTAATAAGCTAAATGCTCGATAATTGAGGAACCGTGTAATAAAACCGACTATAAATAAAAGAAACAAACAACTTACAACAACAAGTGTAATCAAAGAAGTAATCATAAAATAAGCAAATAACAGCAATAACCTTAAACAATAACAACAACATAATAATATCAAAGTGACTGTGTCAAAATGCAATTATCGTAAAGTCGACACATTAAAGCCCAAATGCATTACAATTTACATACATACATACATATACTTCTGTAAGTACATTCATATACATATGTACATACATATAAAAGTATATGTGTTCATATATAGCCATGTGTTAATTAACAGCAACAAAGTGTATGAAGAAAATATAAAAGCACAAGTGGAGGCGAATCGGCATTACCGAATTTTCCTTGGGAGCATATGGTTTCATTAAATTTACCGTTATAAATGTGCACTAAATTCCTTCGGGGTGGCCTTAATATACTTATGTTGGAAAGACACCTAAGTCTAAGCATAACTATGTATGTTAAAGATAAGAACAATTAACTCCCACTCTCCCATACAACACCCCTCCTTGTTTTTGAATGCTTATAAGAGAATTAACTATTCAATAAAATAGTTCAAGCAGTAAATGCATTAATGTGTATTGAAATAGAATCGGTTAGTTATTATAAAGATAAGCCAGACTAATAATTTTCTTACTGAAATTGAGTTCTTGAATGTACATTAGTACATGTTCAGACATACTATATAAGGCAGACTAAGGAGAATGTTTGGAAATGCAAAGCAAATATGGAGAATTGAAAAGATTTATGGAATATGTATAGCATTTGTCAGATGAACAATAAATGGTTGAAAGGTAATCAAAAGGTATTTCTTATACTAATCTCGAACACATAGAATCAAGAAAGTAAAATATACATGCAGGCATAAAATTCAAGGCTTTAGTTAGGAGGTGGAAAAAAATCATCGAAATGTAAGGAATATAGGAATACGAAACAAGATCTTGTCAGACCTTTAGTACCAAGCTGGTTTTACAGAGTTATTGTAATTTGACTTAATGCTACATAAAGGCAATTTCGGCTCCAATTGAAACCAAGTGACTCTACTCAATCTAATTTGCTCAATGAGTTTCCCAAAATCATATCAGCATTTGCGGATAAGGTTTCTTGGTTCTCTCCGTTAAAACCCCAGATGTGCGTGGGCAGCGGTGATTACAATATCCTACAATCTTCTCAAGTTCAATGGATTGCGGATGCTTAGCGATTTGACGATTTGCATGACAGCGAGGGATTACCATATCGTGTAATCTCCTCAATGTCTCCTGCGAAGTTAAGTTAAGTTGGGCGGCACACCCGAGCTCGACGACACAGTGGAGGAGACACTTTGTCCACGGCCTTCACTCTGATCGCTCTCTACAGCACTCCCACAAAAGACACTACTTCTTTGTAGAGAGTTGCCGATCGCTCATCGGCACGCCTTATAAGCTTGTGAAGCTCTTGATTCTACCCGACATTTTCACACCTTGGAGGTGACACAGGTTTCTCTCTGACAACCTTCATAAAAATCGTGGAAATGGCCGCAACTTCACTTTCTACTCTCTATACGAGATGATACTATCCTTTGTACTGCGTCCTTACCAGAGAGGATTCTCTTTCAAGTGATTTTCGCCGCTTGACTGATATTTGAGGTGAATACCATTCAATTGTCCCATTAACACTTCCTTCGCTCGGCACCTTTCTGGAACACTCTAGCGTACCGGATACCGGCAAGCTGAACAAATACCTGCTCAGCCCTTGTGTCATTACGACTGCCAAACTTTAGCCCAACTTCTGTTTCCTGGCCGGAGTGTTCCGCTTTTAATTTCCACTCACTGTAGCATGTAGTTTTGCACACGATTCTAGAAGAGGTTTTTTAGTAGTCTTATCCCTGGTATTTTCTGTGGTAAATTTCCATCGACTTATCCTGTATTTTCATTCCTGCACCGGCCCTTCCAGTAGCCTTATTGGGTAACGGTTCTATCACTCTGAATGCTACCTTCTTAGGGATAAATCTTTGTGTCAGGTCCGACCTTCCTTCAACTCCCGACTCCATCTTTTACTCATTAGATTTTTGTGAACAATTCACAACTAAATGGATCCCCACACAGACACACTATCTGGGCCGAAGCGTAGTCATCTTTAACGGTCCCAAAACTGTCTTTCACGAGGTAAATCCGGAGGTTGATGTACGCCCTTAAGTGTTAGTGCGTTCGAAACCGTACAGCATTGATATATGATATAGATATATATGATACCATTACCACGACAATCGGGTCTAAGTAACCGGAGCGTATACGGGTATGGAAAACCTTCAAAGCTGGAGTATTCTCTTTCATCCAGACAGCATAACCTAGCCAGTGCAGCCACTGTCTCTTGATTCGCTGAACTATGACAATGTTGTCGTATATCTCATACAGCTCATCGTTCCATCGACTGCGGTATTCCGCTATGCGTAAAGAACTATAAATCTTCCACAAAACCTTTCTCTCGAACACTTTTAAGGCCGACTTATCAGATAAAGTTATTATCCATGCCTCTACACAATGTAGAAGGACGTGACTGATGAGGGACTTGTATAGTTTGGTCTTAGTTCGCCGAATAAGGACTTTACTATTCAATTGCCTGCTCAGTCCAAGTAGCACCTCTTGGCAACAGTGAATACGTCATTACTTTAAATCATTTTATCGAAATTTTACTCTAATGTTGAAAGCACTTTTTCAGTTACTCAACATCTCAACTAAGTCACTCTCAAAGCAGCAAGGATATTTATCAACAAATATAGCTTTGAAGTAAGTTCTTGAAGAGAAAATCTCTTGAGCGCCATAAATTAGCACACCATTTAGGCAGTCAAACGGCATGCTGCAAGCAATACTAGTATGTGTGGGGTGTATGTAGATGTGTGTGGATGGCAACGACAAGACAAAACCGACTCATCATTAACCGAATCGCAAACGTCAATTACTTGGTGATTATTTCATTTACCAGCTGTCAAGGCGAGGAGATTAATTTTATGGAAACTTAGGTAGGGTTTAACGGCACAGCAGAACCACAAATTCCTCAGATTGTATGTATCTATGGGAGTGTATGTGTGTGACAAATACGACCGCATATGAGATTGGTCGTAAATAAGCGAACATTAGCACATCAATTTATGTGTAAATATCGGTGCGGCATTATGAATATTGGCATGTAGTCATACACTGAGTGAACGTGTGTGTGTGCGTTTGCATCCGATGTGTCATATGTGTTCGTGTATGTATGGGTGCAGTTGATTCACTCATTCATTCATTTAACCACTTGACAGGCGGTAAATCAGGACACTGAAGGACACTCGAAAATCAGCCGAGCTGGTGTGTCAACACACTAACTGATATTCATTTTAGGGTGGACCAAAAATAAATTTTATTATTTAAAATAGTTTGAAATTTCATATATTTATATTAGGGCGGGCCAGAATTTTTTTTTATTATTAACAGAAAATTCGAAATTTCAATATTTCAGCACGCTTACATATATTCATATTAGGGTTGATCAAAAAAAATTTTTTTTTATTATTAAAAATAATTCGAAATTTCAGGACAATCGAAAACCAGCCGAGCTGGTGCGTCAGCACACATACATACATATATTCATATTAGGGCGGGCCAACAAAATTTTTTTTTTATTATTAGCAGTAATTCGAAATTTCAGGGAAATCGAAAATTATCATATTAGGGTGGGACAAAAAAAATTTATTATTAAAACTAATTCGAAATTTCAGGACATTGAAGGACAATCAAAATCAGCCGAACTGAGGCGTCAGCTCAAATACTTACACTTATACAAATTAGGGTGGGCCAATGCTCAATCGACAGGGATATCACATGGACCACATATAACTCCGGTCCCTTGATCATCATAAATCGACAAAGTACTTCGTGAAGAGGAACTTTGACACTTTACGTCATTTTAGAGTCGTAAAATTGCAGCATGAATGCCTATAGGACGAGGCCCAGTCAAAATATAGAAAACTATTTGAAAATGTACTTTGCTAAGGGCTAGTAGCTCAGTATATCTCACACGTTCTACTCTCGACCAGAAAGATGTCGCAGTCGCGCAGAAGCTGGCTGTCGACTAAAGTCTGCTAAGCGAAGACGAGGTACATCGGTCCAGTTTTAGAGCCGAAAATAACAACGGGAATCAAGCAAGTTCTTTTTCCGATGTAAGCAAGGTAAAGGTGATATCACTTGCTGGCTCATCGGCATTGCAGTTTCCACCCTGAAAACCACACTCCAGAAATACGGTAACGTAGAGCTCAGCTTGGCTGAGAGCACCTTACAGATGACTGCTCCAACAACTCCGTTTTTAGCATCGGTTCCTTCTTGAAAAAGCTCGCTGCGTCTCTTTTCCCGCGACTTCTCCCCATACGCATATCTTTCTTCGGTATGTAAGCCAAGAAACCGCCACCAAAAGTAGCCTCTGTGATGCAGTGTTTCAAGTTTTCAGGGAAACAATTGAAGGAGGAAATTCAGCGTGACAATGTTCGGATCCTCAGAGCAATCTACGCAGCAATATAAATGCCCGGCAATATCCACCAGTGCTTTTTATAAGCACAAAAAAAATTGTTTTGGCTCACCCTAATACATATATGTATATGTTTGTATTATTTATATACAAAATATTCATATGTTTCTGATAATATTATAGTTGAATTGAGTATTTGCGTCGCCATTAACTAAGCATTGCCGCACCAGCACATTGACAGTGCTCAATTAATTGCCGCAATCGAATGTGGCCAATACAACCGTGCAACTGTGCAACTTAAACAAGGCAACTACAAGTAGGTATGTACATATATGCTGCGTGCCACTCTGCTGCCGTATATTTGGCAACAAACAGTCGCTCTAACGGCAGTTCTTGTTGTTGTTGACTGTTGTGTGGCCTTGGCACAAGTGGCTCCTCGCCCTGCGGCGCTCCGCTCAACTTATCTCGCCTCAACTCCGTGCAGTACGACTCAACTCAGCTCAGCTAGGCGCTGCTGCTCTTTTCGGTATAACGGTTTTTTAAGTGCCGTCAAATTGGCGGCCATGCCACATGACAAGTACAACTATATAGTATTAATATCTCTAATGTATGTCGGTAGGTATGCGGTTGCGTTGCGAAGGTGGTGGCTGGCAGCGATGGTTAATTGAAATACGGAGGATAGTACACATACATTCATACACATACATACATACATTTTCACATATAAATTCATATATTTACTGTGGCATCATTCGTCCTTGCCACAATGGAGGCCGTTTGCTTGTTGCGGTTACTGTTATTATTATTGCTATTGTTAGTGTTATTGCTGTGTTTTAGTGCAATCTCATATATTCCCTTTATTTGTTGTTTGTTTGCTGTGGTTTACAGCTATCGATATTCAATTTCCATATTCTAAAAATATGAAATAAATATTAAAAATACTCATTGCTAGGGATTTACTTCGTCAAGCCACTGAAGTGTGGCCTCCGGCAAAAATTGAACTGGCTGCAACTGTTTCGATGCACTACTGGGAAAACATTGCAAAAAGTGGCATTTATTGCCCTTGGCCATATTGGGAATGACTGATCACTCTTAAAATGAGTTAAATAAATTAAATTAAAATGAAAAAAGTACACATTAATACTCAAAAATTCTGCTCAGCAGTGGAATTTATGTCCTAAAAATAAAACTATTTCGCTCTGTAAAATATTGACATTCAGTATATGAGGTTAGGTTAGGTTATACTGGCCGGCTATCACACCATACATATACCTACTGGTTCTTAGTTTCAGATTAGTTTGAGGTGAAATCTTCGTCACACAGAACGCCAACGCTTTTTGCGAACTTTAAGATCGACTTGATATCTACGTTTGATACTTCGTCTAGTCCCTTGAACTCCGAAGCTCCTAGATACTTAAGACGAGTTTTAGATAGTGGCATTGGTTGTGTTCCGGTGTCTCTCATATCCACTTCTCTGCATTTGCTTTATGCATCGTCAACACTAATGATCATGTGACGCCAGTAAATTCTGAGTTTTCCAAAAAGGCTGCTGCACATCTTTTTTGGCGATCGTGCATGTACTTAAGGGGGGAGCCTGCTTTAGAGGCTTCAAAAAATCGATTTTTTTTGGAAGGAAAGAAATAAGTGATTAAAGCAAAATTTGTAGGGTTTATAGTTATATATTTAAACATCATTCACAATTTTTTTGGATAGGAAATCTTTGATATTTTGCCTTTGGGAAGCAATTGCCCGATGCATTGATCGGACGGCGGGCAAGGTCGCAATTTCTATCTGAAACAAAAAATTCAAAGAGATTCATATTTTTTAACGATTTATCTTCTAGTTAAACTAAAAACATTCTAAAAAAGGCTAAAGTTTTAGAAATTTTTTAAAAATTGAAAAAAAGTGGTTTTTTACACATATATCTGTTAGACGCTCGTTCACTATTTTTTTTTTCTAGCTTCAAAAATATTTCAAATTCCCATTTAAAACTTTGGAGACATATTTCCAGATTATGTTTAAATAGATTTAAGCAAAAAAAAAATCGATTTTTTGAAGATGGCTCCCCCTTTAAGGCCTTCCATATCGTCATGTTCTTTCTGTCAGTCCCTTCGGAAACATCGTGGTATATCGTTTTTAGTGACTTTTGATTTCCTGTACTTATTCGATAGCCAGCCGGATGGTATAATTGGCAATCTCCTCAGCAATTCCATTTCTTGGAATTCCTTTGTGGCCAGGAACCCAGTATATATCTACTGCTTTCCTGCTTCTAAGGACTTTCTCCGGCGTAATACAATGTGAGTTATTTCTTTAATTGCTGCCTAGCTATCGACGTACATATTAGATCTTCTTTATGCTATTTCCTGAGTTGTTAGAGCCCTCGGCCGCTTTCCCAACTTCCAAACTTTCGCCTGGAAGATACTGCAGTATTCTGGCGGCTTGAAGGGTCGCCTGAGATCCGGCTCCCACTCCATTTGCCATTTTGGATCCATCAGAGTGGATATCGTAAGTTCCGCTGGTGTGTGGCAGGCTTCTGCGCCATTCACCCTGCTTCAGTTTTACTTGGAACCTTCTCTCTCAAATAAGGCATGTTGGTATGTGGAATAATTTGTCCACCATTGTGTTGCCAATCTTGCAGCCGATTTTGTTGCGATGCTTTCCACTTCATTTTTGATTGGTGATAGGCTGAGTATTCACTTTCCATTCCGCCATTGGAGTGGTTCTCATCGCAAAGAACAACGAGTCGCTGTACCCGAACTATCGGTTTGCTGTATGAAATTTTGTTCATGACGGTCCACCACACGAAAGTAGCAGAAGTGATAGCTCAAAACTAGTCAAGGAGTGGCTGTCCTCACTAGAAATAACGTCACATCAAAATGGTTTGGGTGCCTGATCACAGCGGCAACTGTAAAGCCGATAAGGTAGCCTCAGGAATCACACTTGTCCCGTTCACACCGGAATAAAAACGAGTTGGATAACTCTTGCTGGACCAATTGGCAAGCGCTTAGCAGTCACTTCACGACGACCTTCATGTGGGAAGGCTAAAAATTGAGGTTGAAGCATCTAGGCACTTTCACCTCCATTGGTCAGTCCTTGCATGAGTGAGGTTGAAATATCTCGACGAGCCAGAAGTCATAGCTGAAATCCTTTTAGTATCTACGTATATATCCAAAACTTCAGTCACGTTGATTTAATTTATCAGTTTTACTGCTTGGGTTGGTTCACAAGTCCAAACTTTAGCTACGAAAGTCAAAGGACTGAAACTATAACATTATTCTAGTAAGTTAAATATCAGGATTTTTTCTGCATTTACTACTCGTTTATTGTATATGTATATTCTAAGCTACCTATATTCAAACTCTGTGGATGCTTCCTATCTCTCCCAATACAAATACACAATTTTCATAGCTATCTGACGTTGTTGCATATTATAAAGAGAGACACCCTTACAAGGAACGCCCACAGCGTGAAGACATTTTCGGCGATTACACAAATTTTAAATGCATACTAAAAATCTTTGCCGATTAGCCTCATTGCATGCTGTGGCACGCGAATTGCAGCAATGAAATTTGCAAGACCAGCAGGAAAAGCAGGGAAAGCAGCGAAAAACTATTAAATGTCGGCACGTTTCTCTAATCGCTTTCATTACTCGCCGTCGCTCATGCTTCAAACGTTCTCCTCGTTCTTTCTATTTTGAGTTTCGCCTTTTTTATTCGCAGCCTTTTTGCGCTTACTGTAAATAGTTTCCATTTAAATTCATTTAATGCGCTGCACAAACAACGCGCTTAGCCCAACTCTGATTAGTGTTGTTGTTTTTGCTATAGAATTATGAACTTGCCACATGACCACTTGCAGACTCACCGCCAGCAGCAACAACAGCGCGCATAAAGGATACTTAATTGCAGCTGCTTGCGTGGCTAATGTGCAGCATGCGGCGGCGCAGCGGTGCTGCAACTGTTGAAAGGCGTCGAAAGGCGCTGAATTGAAAGTTTTCCACATCAAAAATTAATCGACACTTTGCCGCATTATAGTTTGCTGGCCTCTTTCTGAGTTCCGCACACGCTGACGCTTTTGTTGCGCCGCGCCTTCGTGGAACTTGCAGCGTTGGCTGCAATGTGGCATCGATATGTAGTGTGGCTATGTAAGTGGTGGCAAAGGCAGCAGCTCATTATGTTGTTAAACGCTCTATTTGCGGTTAGTTGGTGGTGACTTTATACGAACTTGCCATTACTATTTCCACTTTCTCGATTTATGTGGAGTTAAGTCAATCACTGGCAATTTTTAATATTCAATCGTGCGAGAAAAGTTAAATATTGAAAGCTTTCAAGTAAATATGCTTAGGGTGAAAATTGGTTTCAGATTTTAATACTAGTATTATAAGTTTAACAGCCTGATGTGTTATCACCTGAGAAGTCGTCAATTGTCGAATCAAGTGAATGTTCGTTACAGGTAATACATTATATGTATGTAGTGAAGAAAACGAATCACCACTCCGTAGGGTTGTGCGGGACAACGACTGAAACGAGTAGGTATTTGTGGCATTTACTACAGTGGCCATATAAAGCAACTCAAATTCGCTGTAGGATTCCGTCGCCGAGTACTGGTATTCACCCCGGTGGATGAATGTCGAGCCACAATTCGCATCAAAGCGAAGTTTTTCAACACATCGCTGATTTCTGTCTACGCCCCGACAGGAGGATGTGACCAAAGCTGTCTTCTATGAGCGCTTAGGCTGCACCTATGAGAGCTGATCTCGCCAAGAGCCTCCATAACATCGCGCATAAGGTAATATCAAGTGAACTGTATGAAATACTGAAATATACCATCAGCAAACTGATTTGACCTTATCAGTGTGGCTTTAGATCTGGAAAATTGAAAATCTGCAATCCATCAGATGTTCACCATAGATCAAATCTTGGAATAGGCCCGTGAAAAGAAGATCCATACACACCACCGCTTTGTCTATTTTAATATTTTAGTCTATGCCACGGCAAATCTCAAAGATAATTTTGGAATTACTAGAGAGCAATATACAATAGCCTATAGGATGAATAAGCCACAAAATAGATCTAGCCTAATAAATATCTTTTATTCTTCTTCTTTTAATTAGATTTGTGAGAACGATCTCATTATGATCAGATATGTACATATGACCATGATCTCATCGGACGAAGTATTTCTAGGCGATTTCTTCCTTCAGTTGGTCCAATTTTACGCAGTACAAGTACAAATTAAGAGTTTGGCCAAAGCGATGCAGATAATAATAGATGATTTTCTACGCCTACTAGCAAACACATTGTAAAGCCTTCCCTTTCGCCAATTCTTTCTTTGTTATCGGAGCGTCGGCTCACTGCGATTCGACAGTTTTCAATTGACAATTTCGTAAGCGACTCACTTTTTATCATCAGCAACCATCTGCCACAAAAATGGGTCGATTTTTTGCGATTCAGGCGAAAAGTTGGTGCAATATGTGTTTTGAGTTAACTTGTGTAGAACCTTTGTATGGAGATTCTGCTTGTATACATCCTTTCTGAAACGGTTTCAAACGTTTTTTAAAACAAATTTTATTTGACGGTCGAACTCGACGATATCCGTTATTTTTCGATATTTTGGACAATTGGCTTTCCAGAGTGTGGTGCACCTTTACCACTGGAATTACCGACAAAGCCGTAATCGAAATTGTGCGTTATTTTCTGTTACAGTATCAAGACCAAAAACTCTATTAATGCATATTATCAAACACCTAGCTTGCGTTTTTGTCTTTATCGGAGATAAGCTACATAATATGGCGTAATTTTTCTTTGGTGGTATCCATCCTTGTTTTAGAAGTGGAACGCAGTATCTCTCTAATGCTGTATTGTACAAACCCGATCCCAATTATTTAGAAAGAAATACTGATTATCAAACATATATTAATAAAATAATGAATAGAAGGATTTTATGTAAGAAAACCTCATCTTCTCCAAAGCATACTTCTCTTACCCGGAATTGCAAACCCCCTATATATAACATTCAAAAAGCCAACGAATTCTGAGGAAGTAACTATAGATATATTTTAAAGTTTCGTTCGGTCAATAGGGAATATTTCAAGGGATTATTTCTGATTGATCTAAGATATAAGTTTTGAGACAAACTCAGATTACAAAGATCAAGCCACTTTTAACCATTTATCATCAAATCGGTAATTATTATCGGCTGCTTTCGAGGGGTCATTTGGCTACCACGAAGCAGCGATTTTATGTTGCAAGGACAAATTTTGAAGAATGGTAATTACTGATACATCTAACATTTATATATTAGGTTGTCAAAAAAGTCTTGCGGTATTTTTATTTAATGATTTACTGAAATGGTTTATAATGGTTTGATGACTCATGCCCAGCTCTTGACCGATGCTACGGCTGCTACTGTGCCGGTCTCTTTCGACCAATTCAGCGATTTTATCGCAATTTTCGACGACAGGCCTTCCGGAGCGTTGCGCATCTTCGACCACCTCTACATCAGAACGAAAACGTTGAAACTATCGTTGTGTGGTGGAAATGAAAACTGTATCGGGTCCATAAACTTCACAAATTTTATTGGCGGCTTGAGATGCATTTTTGCCTTTATCGTAGTAGTACTGTAAAATATACCGTATTTTCTCTTCATTTTGCCCCACGTTTGCGACGCTATAACTCACGAACGACTTAAAAGAAACGACAATCCGTCAAACACGTGTTAGCGCGTGAAATGAGCTTTCCAAAAAGGTATAGCATGACCCGATGCGATGAATAAAACTGGAACTACGTGCTTTCAGCGCCAGCTAGCGAAAATACCGCAAGACTTTTTTGACAACCAATAAATGTCAATTTTGTTTGCTTTTTCACAATATCATTTAATAAACGAAAAAATAAATGATGAAGTAAATTAAATTAAATGTTGACGAGGAGGGCGGAGAGAATCAAAATCCAACTTGCCGGCGTTCGAATTGATGCAGATCGTGGTCGAGTTGTTGTTACGAAAAGCGAATATTTGGAAAAAGGGGTCAGCGCACAGGAACCGAGTTGTTGCAACGTTTCTCTTTGAAAGTTTAAGCGAGTGCAAATTGTAGCGCGAGATCGATTACTGAAAAAGACATTACTGCTTGTTACTCTGGACTTTGCTAAGACTCTTAGTGGGTAACTCGGTTAATATTATCTGGGTATACAGTGATATCCGATTAAGAGGAAATGAAAAGGCAGACGAGTTTGCCAGCTTGGGGGCGGCTTAAAGGAATTGTGTTCCCAGCTCTTTTCGCTTCTTCACGAAAGCTTTGAAGCAATGGATCCTCATGCCAGAAAACACCAGTTACTTTGGGGTAGTGTTGATGGTGTCCAAAGAAAAAAATTCATCGACTTTTAGACAAAAGGAAACTTAGTAATATTGTATAGTTCATCAGAGGGCACCTAAGCTTAAGATCCCATTTTAGGAAAATAGAAAAAGTGCATTAAGCTTGCATCCGGTGGGGAAAACGTCAACCTAAGTAGTGTCAAGGCAAAGCCACTATGTGTGCTTGCATAAAATTATTATTATCATAATGGCCATGCAACCGAAATTTTGAATGAGTGATGTTTTGGGACTAATTATTCGTAAGTATACCTAAAGCGTATATGCCTTAGCCATATGTACACACATATGTCTGAATAGCTTAAGCATATCCATAACAATATTTCATATGAAGTCTTAACGGATACTTTCCTCTATATAGCTAAGCAATATAACGGGTGATCCAAGGGGAAGTACATTTTCCAGTAGCCTTTTTTCGACAGATCACGCTAAGTCGTGTTAAGCTCGCATGTAATTTTTGTTCAGTATTGTTTGGCATTTCATCATGACAAGACTTATTCCTAAAGAACGTTTACAAATCATTCAACTTTATTACGAAAAATGACATTTTATCATGCAATTAATGGATTATTGAGAGAACACTTCGGTGAGCAGATACTTTCACAATTTCGGTCGATCGATTTAGCGTTAGATTTTTACCTGAGGGGGATATGTAAAGTCTAAAATCTATGCGGATAAACCCGCTTCGATTCAGGCCTCGAATGTTTTGCAAGCGTGTCATTTCTAAGTTACCAGACGAAATTCTTGAACAAGTCATTGAAAATTGGACTCAACGGATGGACTGTCTGAGACGTAGCCGCGGCCAACATTTGAAAGAGTTGATCTTCAAAATATAAATGCCATTCCCCATTAAATTAGAAGTTTCTGAGTTTTTGTTTAAAGAAGTAGGGAACCTCAAAATGGCTTGCCCTTTATGAAATATTTTAAGATCAGTATAAAATTGTTCAACCCGATTTTCTACCCGCCTTCCCTGGTAATTACTGAGGCAATTAAATCCTTCGCTCCACCAACGCCAACAGCCACCTCAGCGCCATCAACGCGTACTCATTTATCTCGCACACGACATGATAATTATCTCCCGACATCGATATAAATAATGCCGCAGCACTTAAGCATAGTCTTGGACAGATAATTAAACAAAAGTGAAAAAGCAAAGCAAAAAAACGCTGGCTAAATAAAAGCGTGGAAATGCGCGCTTAAAACGGCACAACAGCCTGGAAGCAAGCAAACAGAAAGGGAGAGAGTAAGGAGACAGAAGTGAAAGAGGAAACAGCAAGTAAAGGATAATCCAGCGGCAAGAAGCACTACTTATCCAGAAATTCACCTACACACCCGGATATGCGTAGCCAAGGAGCACAGACAATAGCTGGAGGCCGCAACAACTACAAGAGCAACAGCAATAGCCAACATTGACAACAATCAGCGCCCAAGACGTAAGGAGTACGGCACTAAGTGAGCAAAGCGCAACTGTGCGCGCCACATCAAGCCACTCCAGGCGGCGCAGCGTTGCACAGTAATGTACTTGCAGCATCATTAATTCATCATTTAGCGACAGGTAACTGAAAAGCGAGTACGACACTTTGCTTGCGGCCATCAAATGTCTCCGACTACAGTAATGCTTCCTTGTATTGTTGCAACGCACACACTCACCCACACACATTCATACAGTTATACAAACTCACTTATATAAATGAGTAAAAATGCTTGCAGTTGAGTTTAATAGTTTCCCAGCCCCCTAAGGGCTGCGCGCTCCGGCGCCTTGTTGAAGGCCTCATTTGGAGCAGCTGAGTGAAATTTGTCGACATTTTGCCGCGGCAAAGATTGCAGGCAATTCTGCGCTACTTACGCGCATTAGTTCGCAAATATCTGTATGTGTATGTATGTATATACCCACATTATATATAAATGCGCTGGTATGCGAGGTGAGTGCGTGAGTTTTAGCGCGCACATGAGGTTTTGGCGTTTCACCTTGACGACGTCGACACTTTACTTTAAGCGCATTTGAAGGCCAAATGCCAAATTACACTGAATCTATATCAACAGTCAACTTTTAAGTGCAGTCGGCATGGCCAACTGTAAAAATCTCAAAATAATGGAGCATCGAGTTCGACGAGAGCTCGTGTTGTGGCAAAATGTGTAGTTTTAAGGTAATGATTTGATTTAGTGTATTTTTCGAGAGGTGGCGCTCTGGACGGACCATCACCTGCATAACGGTACTGAGATACTCAAATTTTACATAGAGGCTTGGCTTTGCCGACAGCTTCTCTTCAAGCGCACGGCATTCCTCATTGTTTTGTACTCAAACCCGAGCAGTTACATAACTTCGATGCTGTGTGACAATGATTCAGTACCCTCATTTCATCTAGGAGTGTAAGACTGCGACATCTGTAGTCGGTATTAATTGTTTGTCCATATTTTAAAGGCAAACTAAAAGGACTTCTTATATTTCAAGAAATTTTTAACAACTAAAGTTCATTTTAAGAAAAATTTATTCAAAGAGCAAGAGATTAGGTGGTAAGTACTGCAATGAGGTTTAACTCTTAATCTTCCAAAATTTTCGAAAAACCATTGATAAACAGCGGATAACCCTGATGAGGGTCGTGTCATCAAGTCGTCGACAGTCATAACTTCGAAGTCTTAGATAATTTCGGTGCTATACCGTGCAGATACATGGAAGATGACAACATCCGATGAGTCGATGAGAGATGGAGAAATATTGTATTGGATGGAACGATGAGCTGTACGAGATATACGACGACATTGAAATAGTTCCGCGAGTTAAGAGACTGCTACGGATGGGTGAAAACTCTCTAGCTTTGAAAGTATTCGAAGCAGTACTCGTCGGGGAAAGCAAAGGAAGACTTCCACTCCGTTGGAAAGAGCAGGTGGAGTAAAACCTGGGTACATTCGGAATCTCTAATTAGCGCATTCGATGGAACGATGAGCTGTACGAGATATACGACTACATTGACATAGTTCAGCGAATTAAAAGACAGCGGCTACGCTGGCTAGGTCATGTTGTCCGGATGGATGAAAACACTCCAGCTCTGAAAGTATTCGACGCAGTACCCGCCGCGGGAAGCAGAGGAAGAGGAAGACCTCCACTCCGTTGGAAGGACCAAGTGGAGAAGGACCTGGCTTCGTTTGGAATATCCAATTGCCGCCACGTCGCGAAGAGAAGAAACGAGTGGCGCGCTGTTGTTGACTCGGCTATAATGGCGTAAGCGGTGCCTACGCCAGTAAAGAAGAAGAAGAATTAGCGCCAAAGAGCGAAAAGTTAGACTTATTGTTTTAAGCTCGGTTACAACCGCGGAAGCTGTATAGCTTTAAAGGCGTCTACATCAATAAAGAAGAAGAAAAAGGAGGAATATCGCTAATGCCTTGAGTAATGTTGCATTTTATATTTTTTTGATTAGTTTAAAATAATGGGTTTCAAATAGAACTATGATAAAGATAAAACATGAGCTCTCATTAAACTAGAACACTGAAAATTTTTGGAGTTTCTGAAATAATATTCAACTATTAGTTCTGAAGCTTGTTCGAAAGCGAAAAGTTCCTTATTACACACTACTCTAAGATCAGTCTTTATTAAAAGATGACCGACCAATTAGCCAAAGCAGCCAGCTACTAAAGATCTTCAAAGGAGTCTTAATCCCCTAATTTCCCTGTCTTTTCTTCACGGTTTTCTTCTCTTTCACATTTTTATGATATCTCAAAAGACTTAGTATCTCAAAACACACTTGGTATCCTAAATAATCTAAATCTTTATTGAGCTAGGTCCAGTGTTATGCCGCAACCCTCGGAAAAAAACGATTTTTGATTAATCCAATTATTCTGCTGTGTATTAAAACTCAAATCTAAACGACTCGAATAGACTACACGAAAGTTTTGATGGTCAGCTTATAAAAAAGAATATATGCTATGTGGGATACCGTCTCCAGTCTCCAATTTCGGTTTGAACATTGTGAAAAATGTAATTTCAAATGAATTTGGCATAAAGCAAAAGGACAAGTTAGAGTGGACTTAGCTGGATACAGTAAGTTTTTTGAAGTTCAGCTATAAACTAAAGGGCTAGATTGATAGATTCTGCATGCATACTGTTAGATCAGACGAAAGTAGGTTGCATAGCTTTGAAGGCGACATTTGAAGATAATTTTTTTGTTTGATAAGGAACCCCACATAGTCGAACACCAACAAACTTTCAATATTAAACTTGTATACTGACTAGGGTATATACTTAGTCTTGCCATAAATTCTATTACATAATTTACAATATATATAAGGAGTACAAATTCCAGAAAGAGCTATGATTATTGTACACTACCCACAAGCGCTACAACAACCAGAAGAAAACGTCGTCGACCATATGGAATACTAAGACATCGTGAAAAGTACCGATTTAGTCAAATTCGTCTGTTTTCCCGTCTATGCGTCCCTCAGATTTTGAGATATCCTCTGAAATTTGGCTCACATCCCTTTCTTTCCAGGAAGCTGCTCATTTGTCCGAACCGACGATATTAGATCACTATTATTATCAGGGATCAAAACCTACTGTCGGCCAGCTGGTCATTTCCTGACGAATCTCTTGAAAAAAAATTAGGCTCAATAGATACAAGCGGTTTTAGTTTTCCTTTTACAGAGACAAATTTTTGACCACTGAACATGGTTCTAATAGAAAAAAAAACAAAATCCACGCAAAATATTTCAAAGACACAAAAATCCACCATTCAGCTATTGTCACCATTTAGCTGATTTAATGGTTTGGTGGGTAGCCTCCTAAAAGGGTTAAGACATTCAGTTCTGTGTCTTCATTTTAGAAGACATGGTAAAGCTGTCAAGCAATATTATCTTCTGTGGATAATGTTAAGTTTTCCAGGAAGCTTCTGTATTATTCTTGGTTTCATAGCTGCTGATGTTTGGCTCCTTGGAAGTCCGGATTTGAATATCTACATATTCTGAATTTGTAGTCAGAGTTGAAGAATGTTGTCTGCTGCAATTGCTAAATCGACTTGTTCAGTTTTTGAAACACTTTGCATAATCACTTTTTGAGATTGTCCGTGGAATTTATTTGCAATTTCCGTGTGCTTTTCTATTATAATGTAGACTGCATAACCTCTTTCAACCACCAGCTTCCAAACCGAAGAGCTAAGCTTTGAGGATGCTGATGGATCCCTAGTATAGTCATATGTAAAGAACTGATTTAACAAACAGAGGAAGTGAGCTCTAAACTCTTCCACAGTCAAGTAGATGTGGCCAAACTAAGGACAAAGATTAGTAAAGAAACTTATCTATTACAATGTAGCAGCGAAACTGGATCTCGAAGCTTTAAGCGAATACTCCCTAAAATCTCTCCCATGTTTGAGAATTTGACGGGAAGAACTTTTTAATTATTTTTCTTGCTTTCGACTTCTCATAGAATAAAAGACTATTGAGCGCCAGGGCTCTGCTGTTGAAAGCACACTCAAGATCTCACTCTAAAGCGAATAGAATCGTCTTATAAGACGATTATTCTAGATCTCAAACGTCGTAAAAAGTATTTGGTTTAAATGTTCGACCACCTGCCTTCACGAACTCATTCCATCACAATTATTTTTACAAATTTCCACTGAAGCAACAATGGAACTAAAGTGCATAAACAGCATTACAGTAATTTGTTTCATCACCTTGATTGCCAGCGCTAACTTTTATGACAAATAAAATGCCGCCGACACCTCGGCCACAATAAGAATAAAAAACAACAAAGTCGCACTTAAACAACAACTACAAATGTTGCACCACAAATGCAAATGTGGCACTAAAAGCAATAACGGCAAGTTGGCATTGTATTGAATCGCTTTCGTTTGGCTGCAAACGACGAAACACACGCCAAGCTAAGTGCACTGCTGTTTGGCTGTAGGCAGACTTTTCTAATTGTTGCCAGTTATTTTCAATTCCACAGCGTTTTTATTGTTGCTTTATGCAAGTTCCAACAGTTAGTTTGGTGCAATTTGACACAATTAACTTAGCTACTTAGCAAAGTGTAGAAAAGTGTAGAAAAGTTTAGCCAAATGAAGCAATACCAGTCGAATACTACCAGCAGCAGTGAAGGCTGGTGGTAGCTACGGCTGAGCGCCTTCAAGTATGCAACAATAATTGTAATTGTTGCGAGTATGAGTATATTTCGTGTCGTGGTAGTGTGGCAGTTGATTGGGGGTAGTAGTGCACAGTTATTAATTTTTCTTTACTGAAAACTTTGCCCAAAAATAAACAGAAAGTAAAATTAAATTTTAAGTTGTAACTGATACTAAATGAGCGTAGAAAATATAAGTAGAGAAATGAAACGTCACGTCGCGCAGCCTAAAATTATTTATGCTAATCCTTTGCAGATTGGCTTTTCGCCTAAAAGTAGACTGAGTTGTTTTTCCGCCTAAAAGTAGACTGATATGGTGTGTGTTTGCATTTAGTTTGGCTGCTTTTAGTGCCACCTCTCCTTCTGCAATTTATTTTGGCTTCCTTAGATATGAATGATTTATTACGGATTTTCAAATGTATTATTACAAGGTGAAGTATAACTGTAAACTTTACTGTAAACAACCCAGAAAATTATCGTGTTCTCGCTAAAATGATTAAGTGCTCTTCTACGAATGGCCGTTGGCGTTGAAAATCAATTTTAAACATTTGAACCTTTTAATAAGATTGGCCTGTTTTGGCTAGGAACTAACACTTGAACACTTTGTAAAAAATTCTGCGGTTGAGAATTGTCCACAGTAAATATGTTAATAGATATTATCAAAGTGTAACTTTAGTAATTCAACCCATACTTTTGTCCAGAATATTTTTCGCTTTCCTACTTGAAATAATGACTTCTCTTGAACGGAATTTTTGCCCAGTAAAATCATTCGCCATAGACAGAACCGCGCAGTAATCATTTTGTTCCAGTGATTCTGTGAAACACAATTCCTCTCCTATTGGCCACTCTTATGCGATAGTTTACTTCAATTTTGAAAGGCAAAATTATCGGAGCGGACTTCACACATGACTGGCTGTAACAGTATCAGCACACTTACAGCTTCAGCCGCCTGATTCGTATGAGTCAGATCTCCTGGCGAGCGAAACTGCGAAAACCATTCCGGTAGGACCGGAACCGTTCTGTACTGTAGGCCGCAACACTTTACAAAAGGAGCTACAGAAGAGGAAAGGATCAGTAGAAATTGCCACTGGCAATAAGTGCCCAGGATTCAAAAGGCGAGGCTATTTCTGGGAACGTTCAATACAAATTCGTTCAATAAATTAATAGTCCTTTATATATACTAAAATGTCATCTGAACAGCTTAGGTACTGTTCCATGGATGTATGTCGCTTCTGTGACCAAAGCGCAGAGACAACAGAAAATATATTCTTTGGTTGCTTCTTGAAGTTTAGCTATTGGGCAAATGAAACTCTCATTACAAGTGCCACACTACCAGAAAAAATACAGAGACTTGTTTCGTAATATTCGAGAAAACACGACACTTTCAAAAAATAATGAATTACATCTTCGAAAGTGAAATAAACTGTCACGACATTTTTTTTTTCGCTTCTCGTGATGAGAATATTATGAAAGAACCATAAACTAATATAATGAAGACATAAACATAAACTCAACGCCGTCGCTGCCTATAAAGGCCTTAAGTACAGCATATTTGCGAGCCTCACATCCGTTTCGTGGTTTCATTACTTCCTCCACAGACGGCTTAGCCAGGCTGCCTACTCCCTATTCATTTATATGAGTCTGCTGAGCATTTCCGCTTAAGCTGATACACACACACACGGTCATACAGTCATAATTATGGACGATAGACGCATACATGCATAAAAGCAACCGAAGCTGCACACCTACAGTACTAATTAAATCTTCCGGCTCATATGCGCCTCGCATCGTCACCTTTTACAACAACACACATCCACTCATATCCATACATAACTGTGTCTGTGTGCGAGGGCATAATTTCCAACTGACTTTTGAGGTCTTTGCATAAATTTTTTATGAAATGAAATTTTCATTCAGCAAGTTCATTCGCCATTGGGAGTGTTCTACCTCAATGAGTTTAGTATGTGGAAAATTTATAATAAATTGTTTAAAACACAACTTTATGGTCAATTAACTAACTATTAAGTTGGAAAAGGAAGTGCTGTAAAATTTTACATTCGTGTGAATGAGGGGAATATTGGCGTTAAGCCTGATATGCCTGCGTGTGTATGTGTTTTGCATTAAGAGCATACTTTTGGGTCATTTATTAATAGGTATTTGTATTTAAAATGAAGTGCACTTGACAGTTCATCATGAAAATCTATTAATTGATTGATTATTTCTGCAATTTTCCGGCTGTTTTTCAAAATAATCCTCAAATTAAGAATATCCTTCAAAAGCTAATTTTACAGCTCATAGGAAGGACATAGAATCAAACTAGATTATATGCCTAGTTGAGGATTAAGACTGTAGAAAGACCTCAACAAAAAGTTCAATCAAGCAAAAAAATAACAATTATCCCAAAATGTATGCAACACACACACACACACAAATACACTTGTAACCTCGAAAGTAACCATGCTCCTGCCAGCAAAATTGATATATTTATGGCATTTCATAAATGTTAACCACGCTCATTTGGGCCAATAAACCTAAAATATGCAAAATAGCTTTCAGTTGAACTTGTTATCAGCTGCCATGATGTTCTAAAATTCGAAGTATGCGTATGTGTGTGTGTGTGTGTGTGTGTTAGTGTCCATGCCTGACTGTGAAGTGTGGCGAAAATTTAGGCAGCCGAAGAGCGGGCACAAACCGATGTCTACTAATTGCGGCAACAAGCATCGACTGTTCAATAAAAATTATAATAATTGGAGGCTGCAGCACCACAAACAAACACACTTAACTGTTCACGCTCACACACACAAAATAATACATGTATAAACATATGTACAATTGTGTGTAATAAACTCGCTTTGAAATTCGATGAATGCATTGAAATTCGCAATATCGCTGAGTAATTTGTTGCTGGGCGGTGTAGGGCCCACATATTGGCCACAATTGCGATACATTCTATGAACCGCACACTAATAGATTGGTGAGCAATAGTTATACATATGTAATTGAATGTTGGTAGGTACCCAGATGGAATTTTGAATTTCACAAACAAATCGTGTTTGTGTGTAATGGATACTAGAGCATACGTGATGCGGATATAAAATCATACTATTTGAACCTAAAATTCCAGAAAGCTAAAAAACGATAAGAGATTCAATAGACACCACAATTTTATCTCTTACTGAACTCTCATATTTGAAGTTAGTCAATCATCGCACGCCTCAAAAGCCTCCACTTAGTCTCAAAAATCGTAGACTCTAACTGAAACCAAAGTTTTATGGAAACAATAATTTAATTGAATTTTTATTTAGAGATTTACATCAGCGTATCTGTGCTTAGGTCCAGCTATTTCCGTATTTCTGGATAATCCCTGCTTTATTGGAATAACCAGGTCTTCTATGGCGATCTGTAAAGAATGTTAGTTCTGAGTCATCTTCTATAGTGTCGATATAGTGACGGCTTCACGACTTTTCTCCAGTGTGTAGAGGTGTTTTTTGAAATATCCATGTGTAGATGGCAGCTTTGCTGTGTAGAACTTAGCGTGTAAGTTCAAATGTCTTAATATCTCATAGACTCCAAGTCATAGAATTGCATATTTCTGATAGTCTTATAGCCTGTTTTGGTTCACTTGCTCTTGTTTCGGGTCTACGAACGAGATACAGACTTAGATGAAAAATAAATTGAGGTTTGCACTTCGACCTGAGGTGCATTGAACCCTCCTCTCTTTCTCACGAACTCACGAACACGAAGTTCCAACATATAAATGAATTCCGGGATCATGCTGGACGCTATTGCGGCGATGTGATCCCTAGGCGGATGTAGAGATATATAGATATATGTATATATAATCTAAACAGGTACTCAGAAGTTTCCGTCTCCTTCTCGCAAAACTGGTGCTGTAGACTTAGACTTATACCTTATATTTTCCATAGATCAGACGTCAGAAAAATACCTAATCAGCCATTAAAACTCTGGATAAGTAATTTTGATATTCACTTCAAGATAACCTCGCGTTTAAAAGATTGATCTATATCAGGCGTTTCTTTACTGCTTGAATACCAATATTTCAGAGCACCTTAGACATCCCCCTTTCCTTACCACATACTTCAAAAGATTACTCGTGGCAAGCAATACCTTACTACCTTTCATGTTGTTATTGTAATAGAGTTTCAATAAATTTGATCTGTGATTTCCTCCCACGAAGAAACAATATGTGGTAAAATTATTATTTCAAAACATGTTTCATATAACTAACACATCAATCCCCTTTTCTCTTCAACGTGTACACCCAGAGAGAGAGAGAGAGAGAGATAGGAAGATTATCGGAGCTGAAAAATCTCATCACCAATCAAAACTTAATCGTATATATGATAGATCTAAAATCACTTCTCTATACAAGTAAAAGTTGTACCTGCCCTAATAACCCGATATGGCTAAGCATTAAGGTTTGTACTATATCCTTAACGGGCTACATGGGTTAACGGGTTTCAAGAAATCGATTTTTTTTATTATCTTATTAAACTCACCAACTTCTCTAGAATATTTTTCTAAATTTTCAAGTTGATCCAAATAATAGTATCGGAGATACCGCCTTGATAACTTGGGCGGTCGGGACTAGCCAGGCTAAGTGCGCCATCTTTAAACGCGTTTTCGCGAAACTTCGTTTTTGAAATTGGTTGGCAATATTTGTCGAGAACTGCTCAAACGATAGTGATGAAATTTTACAATGGTCTTTGAAATACAATTCTTAAAGACTTGGACGACGGTTTTCTTTGGATTACAACTATTTGAAAAAAACTGTTGCGAAATTTTTAGTGAACTTTTCATTTTTTTTTTATAAAAATGCCTGACAAAAATCCAAATTTCAGTTTTTTTTTTTATCATCCCAGTTTTAACTAAAACACGAAATTTTTCATTTTAGATTATCCTTTGAGGGGTTATGCTGAAAATGCGGGCGAATTTTTTCCGAGGGGTCACCGCAAATCGCGTCGCACTGGCCGAGTTTAAAATATTTTTTTCAAAAAACTTCAGAATTTCTTTTTTAATAGCTTTGTTTGTAACAATAAAATATGCGAATAAAATATTGCATCTTTTATATGACAAAAAAATTTTTGAAAAAAAGGTTTTTTACCCGAATTATATTAACTTAGGGATTTCAAGCAGCCAAATATATTTATTGCATTTTAATTGACAAGTGTCGTCCAACTTTAAAAAGATAATTCATCATCAATTCAATATCATAAAAATCTTTAAAAAATATAACCCAGGTCTTACAAACATTCTGCACAGAGCTCCTTCAAAAATACTTTGTTATAAAGGCTGAGAGTATCTTGATAAAGGCATTGATGATACCAAACAACGTAAGTTCTTCGAAAGCTCTACAAAACTAAATAAATTTCAACAAACTCCGGTTGGTTGTCATACTGTATTCGGGACTCTGAATTTGAACTTCTTAAAACCGCATGGACGGATCGGTTTGTGCACCAGTAATGCCACAATTCCGTCAGGGTTCCTACACACTTCAAGTAAATTGTTGCATACATATATATATGCTAGCTTTTGCTTGGCAATGCGCTTTTGTAGGCTTAGAAAATTAATTAACTTAATTACATACAACATTCACACGGCTCACTCACACTTAATAGGTTGGCAGCCGCTGACGGTGGCGACGGCGCTGCTTTTCACGTACTATTCGAGTCTGAAATGCTGGCAGCCGCTTTTAAAGCATTCTGCTGCTTGGGACGACCGAAAGCCAACCGTCGCTTTGGCGAACTTAGCGGCGTTGCATTGAAGTAGAATGCAAACATGTGCAACGTGTAAAGGTGGCAAGTGGCATGTTGCATGCCACAACAACTTATTGCAACGAGACTTCAGTACGAGGTGGTGTGAAGTTACTTTGAATGCACGTTTGATATTGGTCACACGATTAAGAGACGCACGGAACATCTAGATATGGCTAAAGAGAAGAAAATAGGTTGGCACACTACTAAAAATGCAGTTTGATATTTCGACTTTTTAAAAATTAAATGCAGTTTGGGTTTTGTAAAATATTCAAATATCTGATTAAAACCAAACATAACACTTAATTAAAAATTTAAAAATATCCAAATATTCATGCTTTAAAGGGAGTCCATACCGCCCCTTCCTATTATTCATTAGAACGTAGAATGCCTATAATTAAAGAAAAATTTCTTAGAGCATCAGTAATTGCCTGGGTTAGCCGTGCCTGTTTAGCTTCATTCGGACCACATTAAATCCTCTTACATTTTTCAGAAACCGGACTACAGCTCCTTCTACACAACCCAGTGTCGGTTTGGGCCTCGATCACGAAACTTTGCCAGTCACCTATATCCTTTATGAATTCATTCCAGTTATACATCCTCAAATGCAGACAGGTTGCTTTGTCTTTACATTGGATGCGTGAGCACCCATGCTTCCGTTGTCCACGCATGGGACTCAAGTTGAAGAAGCTTTTCGCTGGAGCATCATCTTCAATGCAAACGACACGGCCTAATCAGCGGTTTCTCTCAAATGATCCAAGTGATTTCTCATCTCGGGTCGTCATCGTTCACGTTTCTGAGCCGTATAATAAGACGCGAATAGTGAGTGTATTATAAAATGTAATTTTTGTTTGTCGACAGAGGAATATGCTTTTTAATTGCCTACCGATCCCAAAGTAGCACCTCTTGGCAAGAAATATTCCCAAAACGTGAGGAATCTTTGTATGTGTCCTCCGGGTACTTTGTTTTGTTTTGTTTGTTTTTGTGTATCACAAGATCAATCTATGTCGCTTCTTTGTCTAGACTTGAAAAGGATGCGCTGACAATGCTGTTGTTTAGGCCTATTATGTCAATATCATATACGTATTTATTCCAAGAGCATTGTACAAGGTTCTCCAATAATAGTGATATGATTTCTTTTCAAAAAAAGCAAATGACTTCAAATAACCCCATATGAAGTAGTCTAATGGTTTTAAATCACAACTTCTTCGAGGCCATTCAATATCACAATTTCTTGAAATAACCGAATCTCCAATCTTTCCCCGCTATAATTCGGTTGTTGCATGGCTGTGTGGCACGTAGCCGCGTCTCGTTGGAACCAGATGTTGTCAAGTTCAACTTCTTCCAGTTGTGGCCAGAAAAAGTTGGTTAGCATCGAACTATACCGCTTTCCATTGACAGTAAAACGGTATCACCAGCTTCATTTCGAAAGAAGGACAGACCTATGAGTTCATCATATCAAAAACCACACCGAACTGTCAATTTACGTGAATGTAATGGTTGTTCATGATTATTTTGTGAATTTGAATTGCCAGTTTTATTTATTTACCGCACAACTCAGATGAAAGTGAGCCTCATTGAAGAAGATGATTTTCTTACATTAAAGAAATAGTAAAAATGGTCCAATCAACACTTATACCTTCAACATATTATCCCTATTGGAAAACCCGGTACTTTTAGAGTAGACAGTGCCACTGCGGTTCGCATTAGCCACACGTGATACGTTTTCCAGCATTATTTTGAAAAGGACGTACGATAGAGAATCACTTTTTTGATATGGAACGGATCGGAGAGGTCCTTCCCGATTTTAATTTCACTCTATCAATAATAAAGAATAATAACAACTGGTACGTTTAAGGTATATCATCGCTTGGACCATAACTTTCACCATATCAAATATGTGGACCTCAGTGTCATTCTATAATTTTTTACCAAAAAAATCGGTTGATCTATGACACGCTATATACTACTTAAATTCGAACAGAATAGTTTCCTGCTCTGGCAACAGAACTTCTTAAAATTGAGTCAATACCACCTACACCTCCTCTAAGGCTTTTCAACCTATAAGTTAAGCTTGTAGACATGTGAATGAAACTCAAAAAAAAAAGAAAAAAACAAAATAAACCAAATTTGTGGAAAATGGAAGACATGAGTTAATTTCATTTGAAAACTGCATAAGTTTATACCAGGTATGTGTATTCGGTATTTGAAAAACAGGGCCTAAATATAGATTCCAATTAACCTTAACTAATTGTTTTAATTCTTTTATATGTCTGATTTTGATTTTTTGGTTACTAATCAATAGGGGGAAAACCCCTTCTGGTTCACTATCTATTAGAAATATAGACAAGAGTCCCAGTTTTCATAACACTATTTGGAAATATACAAGTTGAATGACATCCGATACTTATCAAGCAAAACGTAACAGTGAAACACTCGAAAGAACAAACTTAAACTCTAAGCTAAACTAAGTTAAAATATTACAAAACTAGAGACCCACTTAACTACTGCGCAAATCTATTCTTTACTTATTGAACCACTCCGACGTAAAGGTCAAAATTAATGGCGCTGGGTAAAATTTTAATAAACCCATTATAAGTGGCGCGCTCAACACCTCGAAGGATTTATCAAAACAGGTAAATCGTTGTTGTAATTTTTGGAATGTTTCTGTAAATATATTAATGCACTGAAGATAACTTCATATAAACCGGTCCATGCAAGTACGTATGAAAGCCGCAGAAGCGGAAACAAAAATAAATTTCGAGAGAAACGCACCTAATTGGTCTGGGTTACTTCAGCAAGCCGCCGAAGAATGTGCACTTCCACTTGCGTGGGTAAAGGAATACATACATACATGTGTGTGAGAGTACATAATATAAATTCAGATGAATTGTGTATGTATGAGTGCTTTTGCAAACCGCTTCACACTTCGTTGTATGTATAACGGTGAATTGGCGAATTAAGTGTTTCAACAATGGCGAAACCCCAAGCAGCTTTTCATTATTATGATACACAACAACCTGAGTAACGGTATACTGGTGGTGCACTGTGCGAAGGTGAAAACAAAAATTCCGAAAGGATAAACAGAGGGTGAACAAGTCAACACAAGATGGCTGTAGAGTTGGTTGCTTGTTGGGCTGGTCAGAAATAATGGTGAGAAATAGCAACATATTCACAAGGAATCTCTTTACAAAATATTCAAGGAATTTCGCAACACCGCGAATATAAAAGCAACATGTAAAACTTATGTGAAAGCATTTCACTGACGAACTTGGGTCTTATTTTCACGAGCATGACGCATATGAATTTCGCTGTCATCAGCTGAAGTTGGAACCTCCGGCCACAGCGCCAATGGTAGTGCTGAGGCATGTGTCTCAAATTGAAGACCAACGAAAGAATAAACAAAATCCATATTTTGGAAAAAAAATTAAAAACAAAAACTGTAACTTCAAGTCAAAGGGTTACACGATTATTTTTCTAACACAGGTATCACAAGTTTTTGGTACCAAATCCATGTCCAGATATAATAGAGTGTCAAAAATAAATGTTGTAGTTGCTTTAGCTTTGTTGAGACTTCATAAGCTGCCCGACCTACCACGATTTTTAGCCTATACAGTAAGGATATCACGTACCCAAAACCGTTAGAGATACGTTAGGGACAGACGGTGATTTATATTCAGCAATGGATCAGTAAGCCTTAAAAGCCCTCGAAAAGTTTGAGTTGAAATCGAACCTCAAGCACTTCATATATAATCTTCTTTGCGACAAAACGGTGGTGGCAGTGTGGGGTAGTGTCATCCCGAAAGGTTAACAGGGAGACCCCGCCGACCTCCGCAAAACTATTTTATATTTCATATGATACTTTCACTTTCTTCTTCTTCTTTTGCACTGCAACCGAAGGTCGAGAAAACGAAATTTCGCGCGTTGTCTATTTATCCTTTATGAGTTCAGATCAGATGTACATCCCAAGTGCAGACCCTTGATCCTTCTATTCGATGCGTGAGAGCCCTTTCTTCCGTTGTCCACCCGTGGATTTCGAGTCAAAGAAGCTTTTCGATGGAATGACATGGTCCAATCAGCACATTCACTCGAATATTCCAAGTGCTTTCTCATCTCCAGATGAAGACTTTAGAGAGTAAATTTTGTTCGCCGACACAGGGATCTGATTCTCAATTGCTTACCAATCCGCATCTCGCCGATTGGGATACGTTCCACACTGCTGTAAACCTTGGTGTTTAAAAACCTACTTCAAGAACTCGAAGATCGGAAAGAACTTAGTTAAAGAGTGTGTGTTCTTACTAGAAATAGCATCTTCATCATTAGACTCGTTTCATTGCCTGGTCATATCGGTAGTGCAAAACCGACCAGCTGGTCATAGACCATGCACACATTGGAAACGTAACGTGTTGAATCTTCATTGCGTTCTTGCGTTCTAGCACGGGATTAAGGTGTTTTGGATATTGGGAATTATCCAATAGGCACTCGTTAGGTAAGGATAAAAATTTGACGAACGCAAGTTGTCTAAGTTTTATGAAGGAAGGTGAGAGGAAAATTTGAGAGAGAAAGAAAAACATTAGCCTTAGCAAGGTAGTCTTACCTTCTTGAACCAAAGGGAAACAAAAGTTAGATCCTGTATTTAAACTTTTGGAAATATTCAAGAACATCAGTTTTACAATTTTACTAACACATAAAATGCATCAATTATAGTTTTACCCACCAACATTATAACTATGTAATAAACACCAATACCCGTTACATCATAACTCTCTTATCTGAATTCATAAAATATTTATTTGCATTGAGTATTCACTTACGCCGCGGTGGGTTATTTTATGCTTGTAAACAATAAAAGTGCAGCGAGGCCAAAATGCTTTGGGACTGCCATTAACAAAGTTAACTCTGCGTTGCTATTGCTTATGTTGTATTTTTGGTTGCACTTTGGCTGTTATTCGCGGGCTGTGGTCAAAAAGTTTAAAGGCAAGTCCCAACGAAGCGAACAGAGGAAAAATGAACAAATGTGTTCGGTGATCAACCATTCAAGCACTTACCAGTATGCGATACAAAGCGCCACCGACATTCTCTCACACTACTGCTTTATGCCGCACAAACAATGTTTTCGGAAAATGTATAACCATAATATAGAAGAGTATTAATGTAATGTATTTCGGATAGTCGAGTGTAATATGTGGCACACAATGTACTATAAGGAGTTTTAAATTCATTCTGATAAAAAATTAAATTGTAATTAAATTCCCCATTCGACAGATCGTTGAAAACATGCCTCATTATAGACGACCTTCGACCTTTTCAACTGTTGAAAATATTAAAAAAAAAAATAAGGGTATGGTGCTTGAAAATCGTCAGGCTAGTGTTAGAGAGATGGCAAGAGAGCTGGGTAACTCTCGTGAATCCGTTCGAATGATTTTAGTGGATATTTTGAGTATGAAATGCGTATTTGCTCGACTCGTGCCAGTAAAATTGAATTTTTTTCAAAAAGAGTACCGTAAATAGGTCTCTTTGGACTTGCTTGATCGTGCAAATTTTGACTCCACATTCATAAAAAGTTCAAAAAAATAACTGCTGATGAGACATTGGTTTATTAGTTTGGCATACAAACAAGTCAACAATCATCGGAATGGAACCCGTTTTCAGTTGATCGAAGAGATTAAACAAAATTCGTTCCAATTCCATTTTAAAGCACTCTAGCATACAGGTGTTCTCAAATGCAATTCATTAAAGTGTAGCCATTAAAGTTCATATCGATAAAAAGTGGGACTTGCAAGATAAAAATCCAATATCATTTACACTCGCAACGAAAACTATTGAATTTTGAGATAAATATGTAATTATATTAAAAAAAAAATTATGAGCAAAAAAACTGTGAATATTTTGGATTTACTAGACCGTCAGTTTCTTGTCGTTTAGTGATTGAATAGAACTTCGAACATACTCGTTTACTTAGATATCGCGAAGCGTTAGTGAGGACACAGTGTCTGTTAAATTTCGTGTCAAACCAGGCATCGTAACGGATGACTAACCCTCATGTTCTTCGTAACGGAACTCCATCTGGTAACACAACGTACCAAAACTGGTCTATACGTGGCTTATTGACCTACCAGACTAACTTAACTTACTACTCAGGACACAGAAATAACCATCGAATACCACAAACTATATGTATATATATATACATATACATATGTATGTCCAGTATTGTTTGACATTTTATCATGGAAAGATTTACACCCGAACAATGTTTACAAATCGTTCAACTTTATTAGGAAAATTCACGTTTTGTAAGGAATGCGTTTCGCGAGATTCACTCAATTTATGGTCAACACTAACGGCCTAGTGAGCGTATTATTCGCAACACTATCATCCATCTTGAGACCCCAGGTGCATTATTAAATAATGTTCGACCAAAGAGACCACTTCCAGCACGCAATGAAGAAAATATATCAGCCGGAGCTGAGAGTGTACACGAAGACCCTGGATAGTCGATTCGGCGCAGTTCGCAGACACTCAAACCGACGTATGGAACGACTTGAGGCATTTTTAGTCGAGATCTTTAATTGAAAGCGTAGCAAACTTGGCTTGGGCAAGAACTGAAGCCGGTCGACCTTCCCAAGCGGAATTGCTTCACTCTATAGTCTCTTGAAAAGTTCCAAGAAAATTTGAAGTTTTCGAGACAAATTTTATTTGATAATGAGACCCATTTTTGGCTCAATGGGTATATAAACAAGCAAAATAGCCGCATTTGGAACCAAGAGAGAGACTCAAGAGCAGCAATTTCATCCAGAAAAAGCAACGGTTTGGTGTTGTTTGTGGACCGTTAGAATCATCGGTCAATATTTCTTTAGAAATGATGTCGGTGAAAACGTAACCGTTAATGACCACCGTTATCGCGCCATGATAAATGACTATTTGATGCCTGAAATTGAAACTCGTTATCTATCATTTTCGGATTTATTATTTGTTAGCTAAACTCATAGAACAATATGTACGTAGGTATATATGAATTCCCGAAGGTAGGTGCTTTTTTTTTGAAGCATAGTTAAAGAAACCAAAAAAAAAAATTTCGCTTGGCGAACATTGGTATAAACGCATGTGTATGAGTATATTTATGCGTGTTTCCGCACAGTTTATTAATACGAAAAGCGTTTGCTGATAACGGCGAATGATGAAGTCTCCACGTCTGATTTGTCGCATTTGACACATAAAAACACAAATTTATGTGCATATGTATATACGAGAATATACATAAACAAGTGCAATTATTTGTGCTAGAAAATACATATGTATATAAAATATAAATATGTAAATATGACGGCGTGAACATATGTATTTAAATGTAGACACTTCATATTGCAATCGCGATGGAAAAAAATGCGAGTTCAGACGCTTCACAACACACGCTGACGTTGACAAATTGCAGCCGAACGTGGGACGATACACTTTAACCTTCTTAGCGCCGACGCCACAGCACACGCGCGCTCTCCCCCAAGCTGCCACCAATTGTGGCATAGATACTAAACACAAATACAAAATCGGCGGAAAGTGCGCGTCACAATAATCACATACACACATAAATCAAATATGTGCACGAACAAACACACACACGCACAGAAACACAGGC
>CM050323.1:29802820-29825058 GCA_027475135.1 Bactrocera correcta | reverse complement strand
CGATAACGCTCACCATTGACTGTTGTCGTGGCTCCATCATCGTCTTCGAAAAAATACGGTCCGATGATCATATTCGCGCAAACACCGCACCAAACTGTTACTTTTTGGTCGTAAAGAGGCTGTTCTTCAATTAATTGAGGATTTTCGGTGGCATAAAATCGGCAATTTTGCTTGTTTACGCCTCCATTCAACGAGAAATGTGCCTCGTCTGACATGATGAGTTTTCGCCAAAAGTCAAGTTCGTTTTCAGCCATTTTGATGGCCCATTTGCCAAAATTAAGGCGTCGCGGATAATCAGATGGTTTTAGTTTTTGTGCCATTTGAATTTTATATGGAAACATCTTCAAATCTTTATGAATTATGCGTCGGAGAGTGGTGCGAGAGATGTCTAATTCCTGAGAGCGGCGATAACTCGATGTCGATGGAGTCTCCTCAATACTGGCTCGTACAGCTTCGATATTTTCATCAGAACGTCTTGTGCGTTGTCTGGATGCATGACTGGCATTACTGAGATTACCGGTGTTCACAAATTTTGCGTATAAAGACTTAATTGTGTTCTTAACTGGAGCACTTTTCACTTTATTTTTTTTGCGAAACGCACGTTGAGTTAACACAATTGAAAAGTTATTTTGAATATAAAGCTGAACAATTTCAGCGCGTTCTTTTGGAGTGTACTGTTCCATGGTATAAATTGTCTTCGAATGACGCTTCTAACGCGGTATGACATTAGCCGATTTGTCAGCGCTGTTAAAAGTTACAGCGTTGCCAGATAGGTCAACTTTAAATGGCCTACCCTGTATATAAATATGTATATATTTTTTTTAATTAAAAAATGGTTTTTAATAAAAATAATAAGTTACTGATTTTTTAGCATTCGGTTGGCCATTTTATAATTAATATTAAAGGTGTTTTCAATAGGGCACTACATAAGTAGACCGATGGAGACTGCAAACGACGGCATATTATCCCGTAATTTTGAAATTTCTCTTTAGTAGGGTTTGCCATTTCATCGTGGAAAAATAAGCGATCCAACAACGAGTCGAAGTTTTTAAAATTTACTACTGAAATTCGGACTCAGTGGCCTCAACTTAAAGAGCAGGTTTTAAAAAAAATTTTTTTTTTTTTTTTAATAAAATATAAAATTAATTCTTTATTTCTCTGAAAGTACGTTCGATGGCTTTATGTCAACTCGATTTCGTTGTAGCGTTCTTTCTGGAAAACCGTATACATCCTCACTTGTTAGAAGACGCTTCCAAACGATTATTCCTACCCACTGGCGTCATGGCGATTTCTATTAGCTTCTAACCAAACATGTTTCAGTTTTTGGAATATTTATGTGGTTAGCTCACAAAATTTAGAACATAATAAGTGCTCTTTCTTGATTTATTCTGTTCGAGGTTGGTTTTGGCTAATGCAGTTAATAAACTTTAGTTTAAACTACTTTAAAGAAATAATAAATACTCGATAGCTCGGCAAGTGTGCGAGTGAGTTTAGTTTAAAGAAAATAGTGTTTGAAGTTGAAGTTCTTTATGAATCAATATGATGCTGTACATTTATTTAAATAATTTTGTTTTTTTTTCTTCATTTAGTCCACTATTTCCATATGCACGTTTCGGACTTTCGACTAGAAGAATATGACTAAAAAAAACCCCTCGCAGAATATTCGATGCGTAATTAACTCTGAGCATAAATTTCGATCATGTGTTATAGTTAAAGATATCGTTATAAAAAAGTTTCTCTCTGAATGCATCAAAACGAAGGCTTCCTTGGCTTGAATAATATCGATGTAATATCGGAAGCAAAAAATAATATGGAAAATTAAACAAATAGCAAATTAAAGTACAAAAGTCATTTAAGAAGCCTTAGAATTGTAATTATCTTGTATGAGGGTTGCCACCTATTTAAAAACTAAAATCAATAAATTTTGAAAGATAAGTGAGTTAATAAAACGTGGCATCTTGATGTTTAAGTTAATGAGAGCTTACAGCGAAAAATATTTTTGAAGAACGTTGCCATAACTATGCAAATTTTTATTCCAACCAATTTATAAAAAATATGAAATATGACAACGTGTTATCGAGTTAAAAGAATTCCCCCTTTTGAAAATTTTAATGCCAAAAAATTGAACAAATAAAATCGAAATTGAAATAATCAACCATTAGTTGACCAGTATTATTACACAGTCTGCAAGCTATTCATGTCTATAAATTTTTTAGCAATTTTATAATCTTTGAAGTTGAGGTGGGTCACTAATTAAAAGAAATAAAACACATTTTTCCTCTGCCTTTACATAAAAATTCTTGTTGCAGCCCACACATAAACTCGTCTACGCACGTCGTTTTCGCACTTAACAGCCATAAATATAAGTTTAGAGTTGAGAAAAAAAGTCACGTAAATGAAAATTGCACAAAATAAATGCGTATAGAACAAGTAAAACAACAACAGCAATGTGTTGCTACATATCCGAAATATGAATTGTGTCACTTTCTACGCGTAAATGCGCTCACTCACACTCAAAATACTATTTGTTTAAGAGCTTGTTTGTTTATTTGCTTTGTTTACACGCTTCGCTGTGATTTGCTTGACTCTTGTGCACTCTTGTGCACTCTTATGTCGGCGCTGTGACGCACAAACACGCTGCTCTACGTCCATTTGTACCTAAAAGTCACTCATACGACACGACACACTGCCAACTCACATTAACGTTTGCTTGTAGCAGTACTTGTGTTTATGTGTAAATGTATGCGCGTGTGTGCGTTTGCAAAGTGTCCACCCACATGTCAAACTGCATAAATTGGCTGCATTTCCAAAATGTTTGTTCTGACTTTTATTTGTCTGTTTATCATTAGCTGAGAGATTCATAGGCACACATGCATACATAACGCTATACATACATATGTGTGTGTGTGTTTGTAATATTGCGTGCAACATCAAATTGTCGCATCATTTGGTATTTCAGTTTGCGTTAAAAATAGTTGCGGCTGTCGTTGCCGCTGTGCAACTCGCAGTGGTGTCCCACTAAATGGCTGCAGTATATAAATTTAAGCTCACACACGCACACACACACATTCATCTATGCAGCGTGCACTGTGCTTACGTGCGTGTTGTCAACGCTTTGATGCGTCTGCCGCTTTTTTATATGCATTTTATATAAAAATAACCAGCAGCAGTGCATTTTCAACGCGGCAGTATTGTCCGCCAAAGCAACAACAACAACCAAACAAGCACCAAAAATAAGCGCAAATGTAATAGAAATGTCCGTCGTCAGCGTGTACATGTCGTATGTTGTCCAAATTTATTTGGTGCAATTTAATTTTATATTTTCTTGGTATGAATAGAAGATTCTTAAACGAAATTAGAATTTAAAATTTTCGAAGTAAAAATTGTTTCATAATTATTTTAGTTTTCGAAAGAAATTTTTCTTTAATATTTTTTTTTTTCGTTTTGGTACTAAAATGAAAATCGAACAAAAATTCTTTGAACTTAAAACAATTTCAGTGATTTTGTTCTCATATATTCTTCGTTTGGTTACTCGGTTATTAGATTTGAAAGCAACAAATTTTTTTTTTACCTCATACTAGTACTACGTACAAACAAAAAATATTTCCATAAAGTTTGAAAGTGTTTGTTATTTTTTTCGGGATTCCGTCATAACTTCAAAATCCCGAAACTTTTGGTAAGCATATTTTTAACAGAATATTCACATGTGTTTTTCTGTTCGGTCATTAGCTATTTTTTCCGGGATCCCGATATTACTTAGAATAGACATCACGAAAATTTCGGTAAGCAAATTTTTTACCGAAAATTGTAGTGCGATTCGTTTTCTGGGTTATAATTTATTTCTTCCGGATTTGATTTGGTAAGCATATTTTTAACTAAAAAACTAAAAATCTCATTAGTCAATAGTTATTTCTTTCGGGATCCCGATATAACTTCAATTCGAAATCACGAAATTTTTTAGTGAGCATTTTAACTAAAAATTATAATTCGTTTATTCCCATCGGTTATTGGTTAATTTTTTCAGGATTCGGAAATTGCTTTCATTTTAAAACTCGAAATTATGTCAAAAATATGCATTTCTTCTCACCGGATAATAATTATTTTATTCAGGTTCCGGATATTGTATACATATAAAATCACGAAATTAATTAAACAATATTTTTTACTGAAATTTCCTTACGTTTCTTCTCACCGACTGATGGTAACTCTTTTTCGGGTCCAATATTGCTTAAATTTTAAAGCCCGAAATATTTTATAAAAAAAAATTTTATAGACAAAAAATTTCACTAATTGTTGATATTTATTTATATTTTTATTTTTAAAAAGTTTCGGTTTCGCGATGTTGCTTGGATTCGTAATCCCGAAATTAAACATTTCAAAACCCGGAATTCGAATTTCCATTTGGTTCCAAAATTTAGGATGTTTATTTAGCAAGCGATTTTTAATATTTATTTTTTTCGGGATCTCGAAGTTAAACTTTTCAAATCCCGAAATTCCACTTTTCATTTGGTGCAAAAATTTAGAAGAAGTCCTCTAGTGTCTGCTATGTTTTCTCTATTTTTCGATGATGTTTAAAAACCTTATTTTACTCTCACCTAAAGGACGATTTTTTTCCTCGAGTTGCCTTTTGAAATGGTTTACCAATTTTGTATTTCTATAAAATTTCCTTTTGCAACGAAGCTTTTGTTGCCCCTGCTTCTTACAAGGATAATTGCTGAGGTATACTCGCCGTGTCCAGGGTTCGCTACAATAAATTTGTAAATGTTGGGGCTCCTCTGCGAACCGTTTCTTTATTTATTCAACTCAACTAAATATCTAATATAATATATTAGCCCACGACACAGGACGTCTCCTGAGGACGGCGCTGTTGGGGTAACGGTTCGGTGTGCTCCGCTAGGGCAATACCGTTTCCCCGCTCTGCTGCGCTCCTGGGTGCTAGACGACTTGCTGCCACCACTTCGACCACGCGCTGCTGCTTCTGCCGGCGCTCGTGTGGGCCTCCCTGTCGCTGCCCTGCTATACGCGTTCACTCTCGCGTGCTACGCTTTCTGCGCTCGGCTACTTCTGCCGACGCGCGCGTAGGCTTCACTACGCCTTGCTGTCGCTACGTTGACCACGCGCTGCTGCCTCTGCCGACGCTCGGCTGTACTGGACCTTGCTATCACTACGTTGACCACGCGCCGCTGCCTCTGCCGACGCTCGGCTTTACTGGACCTTGCTATCACCACTTTTACCACGCGCTGCTTCTGCCGACGTTCGGCTTTACTGCGACGGTCACTTTTAAAGGCCCCGGACCACGGAAGACTGCCTTAGCGACCGCGATGTTAACGGTTGAGTCGGTCAGAGGATAAACTCACTACCGAGCTCACCCTTAACATACGGCGTTCACAAGTTAGGGTACCAAGACTAGCCAGAGGATAAACTCACTGCATAGTCTGATGCCCAACACGTGTGTGCGCTGTCACAGTCCCGTGCTGACTCCCTGATCGTCCGCCATCTAACTACCCACCAAGCCTGTGTTGCGTGCTAGCACCTTCGCAACATGTTGCGTGGGGATGGCGTGTGTTGCTGGGATGGCGTGTGTTGCTGGCGGTGGCGTGATTTTACCGCTGCGTATGCATACTTGCTGTTGTTGCGTTGGGATGGCGTGTGTTGCTGGGATGGCGTGTGTTGCTGGCGGTGGCGTGATTTTACCGCTGCGTATGCATACTTGTGAACAATAGGGTGGGCCTTTGTGTGGACTAAATTCTAAAAGATATTTAGTTCTCACACTCCCCCCCCACTTCGGAGGGTTTTGCATTCCATGCAAAATTCAATAAATTCTATTGTAAATTTACAATGGTTTCTTAAAAAGTTTAAAATACAATATTGTTAACTTACAATAGTTATTTGTTATAGAAAAAAAAATCTAAGATTTACGCCTAAAAGTACATATACATATGTAGTTACAATCGTCATTTGGCTTAAACAAGAAAAATTCTAAGGTTTACACCTATAAGTATACAGTATATTTGATACCCTTGTTTTTTCGTTTTCGTTTTGTTTGTTCAATATATATATTTTTTTTTTCACGCTTATTCCATATAAATTCAATTTTTTTTTTTTTTTTTTTTTTTTGTAATTAGGAACTATATAGCTTAAACTAAGTATAAAGTTTTAGAAAAAGAAATTTTCCCCCTTAGGGCTCTTCAGTTGCCGGGGTTGTTGTTGTGGTTTTTGCTTTGATGTGGGCGCCCCACCGGTACATGACCACTTTGTATTTTGTGGTGTTGAATTTGAGGCGGTGCTTCCCGATGCCACCTGAGAGGTCGTTGAGGCCTCTGCGAATTCTATCCGCGATCTCCGGGAAGGCCTCTAGCGCTGTCCCGTCTGCATCGGCGATGGAAATTTTTAGACCTTCTGGTGGCAGCTCTACTTCCACAGATGATGGTGGTGGTATTGCAACGTTGGGCGCGGGTGTTGTCTGGTGTCGTCTGAAGGTGGCCAATATTTGGGCTCGCTTTTCAGCTGCTAGCTTCGCCGTGAAGGGTTCGGAGATGCATCCGGGTGCCCCTTCGCCTCGTCCTGCGTACCGCATGACCCGCTCTATTGTCTCCAGCACGTAGATACCGCAGTCATTTGTGTTTTCTTGCTGGGGTACGTCTAGCAGCAGTTCCCGGTATTCGAAGTCTCCTTCTCCGCCCCTTTCCTTGTACTCCCACAGGAGGAATTCGCGCCAGGCCGTGGTTGCGTGGGTGACCTTGCCCCTCATCCAGGAATCTGCAACCCATATCTGGTGGGGTTGATGGCAGACTGTGTCCGTGACGTGGTGCGTGAGCTCACGGTTGGATAGGGCGAGAAGGTACCAGTGATGAGCGGCGTTGTGTGGCGCTAGGACTACCCTTTGTCCAAATATGTCCACGTTGCGAATCCAGCGGTGAATGCGGCGGAAGTTTTCGTCGCGCCTTCCTGGCTGGTTCAGCTGCCAGACCACGAATGGGCTAAGAACTGTGGCTTCCGGGCCAAATTCAGTTTCCAGGTACTTCGCATACGCATCGATGACCGTGTCGGTGAGCCACGATCCGTCCTCCAGGGATCGTAAGTCTGTTTGGTATAGGCAGACTCCGCTTGGTCCCGCTGGGAAGGTAAGTTCTGCCTTCTCGTTCTCCAGTAGCGTACCTTCATTTTCGGAGGAGAGTTCGATCACTGGCGATCTCCAAGGGACGGTGGCGTCGTCAGAGGTAGACGCTTCGCTGCTACTGATCCTTCCGACGCTTACTGGCCCCGTGGCCAGGCTGGTTCTTTGTGACGCTGCAGTCCATGAAGCTCGGCGCGTCGTACTTATGTGCGCTGCCATATAGCGCCTCATGACAGTCTGCACCTTACGGGCCTTTGCGGAATTTGTCGCGGCGTTAAGGTCGTTGGTGTGCGCTGTGGTGGCGTCGTTGACCTGGGGCGATGTGGTGGCGTCGGTTCCGTGGCTCGCTGTTGCTACCCTTGTGCGTCGCGCCAGATGTTGCGTCGCTGCCTGCAAGGCATCTGCGCGTGCCGATTTGGCACTTCTAGTGCCAGAAGTGCCTGCTGCCTCCAGTGTTCGTATCCTAGGTAGCTTCCGCTGCTCTTCCTCCATCCGTTCGCGGAATCGCTTCACGCTCCGTGTCAATTTATCCTTATCCATCTCGTATGTACGTATAAACTTTAGTGAAATTCTCCGGTTGTCTTACTTCGCTGACGGCTCACGGTCGAATGAATTTTGATCTACTCGTTTGGCCAGCAGATATGCTCGTTTGAGTAAGGATTTATATTTATTTTTATTTTCATTTTTTTTTTTTTTTCCCAATTTGTAATTTTTAAGTTTGAAATTTTTAAATTTGTAATTTTTAAATTTGTAATGTTTATTTATTTTACACTGCCGCGAAACTGTTGTACAGCTTCAATTCGCTGATGTTCACTGTTTTCTCCTTGCCACCGTCGATCTTCTGGACATGTACGATCACTGGTGAAATGTATCTTAGAATTTTATAAGGACCATCGTACTTCGGGGCTAACTTTGCGGCGAAACCGTCTGCGGCTTTAGAGAGATGATGTTCCTTCGCCAGAACTAGCTCTCCGATCGCAGGGGTCCATTTTCTACGCCTCAAATTATAGTGGCGGGCTTGGTCCGTGGATGCTCTCTCCATGTTTTGTCGAACGATTCTGAAGGCTTCCTGCATCCTGTTGTACTTCTCTTCAGCCGTCGTGGGCATCATACCTGTGCCAATATTAACTTCGTCGAAAAGGGCATTTGGCAGTCGCGGTTCTCGTCCTTGTACGAGAAATGCCGGGCTATACCCTGTGGAGGCCGATATGCTGGAATTCACTGCGAGCTCGATCTCAGGGAGAAAATCGTCCCATTGCTGATGTCGTGATTTGCTGAGTTGTGCAATAATTCGCTTGATCGTGCGGTTTACCCTTTCCGTGGGATTTTCTTGGGGTGTATACGGCGCCGTGAATTGCTGGCGTACCCCTAGTTCCTTTAGATAGTGTTGCCATAGTGTACTCGTAAATTGAACACCATTGTCCGAAATAAGAATCTTCGGAACACCAAATCTTGCGAGGATTCTCTCTCTAAATGCGCGACGAAGTCCTTCAGATGTAGCGCGCCTCATGGGGACTAGCTCAACCCATTTGCTGAAGCGGTCGAAAAACACTAGTAGCATTGTGTTGCCATGGGTTGATCGCGGTAAGGGTCCGATGAAGTCGGTGCAAACTGTGGCAAACGGTTCCTGTGCTACCTGTGAGAGCATCTTCCCTGCTGGTCTCTGCTGTCCTTCCTTGTATTTCTGGCAGGACTCACACCGCCGTACGTACTGGCTAATGTCGCGGAACATTCCTGGCCAATAATATCGGTTGGCGACTCGGGCTACTGTCCGGCGTATGCCCATGTGTCCGGCGCTAGGCATATCGTGGTTCTCCTGCAGCACTCTTATGCGGAGTGGCTTAGGCACGCATAGCTTCCAGGGTACGGCCTCTTCATCCTGAGATCTGCACGGAATGTGGCGGTAAAGTTGGCCATCCTTCTCCATGTAATCTGCGTACTTCTCTGGGTTTGCGCGAACTTCTTCTACTCGTTTACGCCACCATTTGCATTGTGGAGCCATCGTCGTCGCTTGCCTTATGGTCTCTAGCGGCTGTCGGGACAGTGCGTCTGCTACTTGGTTGAGTTTCCCTTTGCGATATTCGATGTCGAAAGTATGCTGCTGTAACTCTAAAGCCCATCGTGCTATCCGACCGGAAGGGCTCTCTATGGAATTCAGCCACTTCAGTGACATGTGATCGGTTATCACCTTGAATCGATATCCTTCTAGGTAAGGTCTCATTTTCCTAATTCCCCAGACTATGGCGAGGCACTCCTTTTCGGTAGCTGAATAGTTTTTCTCTGCCTCATTTAATTTTCGGCTGGCGTAGGCTATTACGCGTTCTCCTCCTTCCAGATTCTGCGTCAGTACGGCTCCAAGGCCGATGTTGCTGGCGTCCGTCTGCAAAGTGAATGCCTGGCTGAAATCCGGACATGCCAGGACGGGAGCCTCCGTTAACTTTTGCTTGATGCTTTCAAATGCTGATTGTTGCTCAGGTCCCCATTTCCAGTGCTTCCCTTTCTTCAAGAGAGCTGTGAGCGGCTGGCTCATGGTCGCGAAATCTGGCACAAAGCGGCGATACCAAGAGGCTATCCCCAGATACTGACGGACTTCTTTCACGTTAGTTGGTGGCTTCAGCTCCTGGATTGCTGCAACTTTCTCGGGGTCGGTGTGGATGCCTTTGTCACTAATCACATGACCTAAGTATCGGAGTTCCTTCTTAAAAAATTCGCACTTTTCAGGGTTAATTCGAAGGTTGTTCTGCTGTAGTCTCTGCAGTACCTTTCGCAAATTCCGTATGTGTTCCTCGAATGTAGAGCCTATGACGATTATATCGTCCAGGTAGGCGAAGGCGTGTGGTTCCATCTCCGGGCCTATGACCTGGTCGAGTACTCTCTGGAACGTCGCTGGTGCCGAATGTAAACCGAATGGCATCACGCGCCATTGAAATAGGCCACGCCCAGGTACGGTAAAGGCGGTATACGGGCGGCTGCCTTGCTCCAAAGGTATCTGCCAGTAGCCGTTCTTGAGATCCAGACTACTAATGTACCTTGCTCTTCGTAACTTGTCAAGTATATGTTGTATCCTAGGTAAGGGGTATGCGTCGGGTACAGATCGGGCGTTGAGTTGCCGATAATCCACGCATAAACGCCACTTACCGTTCTTCTTCCGTGCCAACACAATCGGCGCGCTGTGTGGGCTGTGAGACGGCTCAATACATTTCTTCGCCAGCAGCTCGTCGATCTCGGCGTTGATGATGGCCTGCATCGCTGGATTCCGCGGAAAATATCGTTGCTTGATTGGTCGGCTGTCGGTCATAGTGATTTTATGTTCCGCCACAGTCGTCACTCCACTCATGCTTTCAAATTTTCGAAGTTCTTCGTCTAAAAAATCACGTATACGGGCCGCTTCGTTTCTCTGGTTGACGGCCGATGAAGTCCCGAGTCGATTGACCCTCCTGCACTTAAGTTTTCGTCTGTTCTTCTTCTTCATCCGGCGTGTGTCTGGCGTAGTAGGGGTTACGTTGCTTACGGCTTTGGATGACATGGTGCGGGCTGCCGTTGATTGCTGCGCATCTGACGCTTTCAGCACTACCTGGTGACCTCCGCAGGATACTACAGCTCCCATGTTTCCCAGTGTATCCAATCCAAGTATGACGTCATCAATCGCTCCGGGCATCACGTGTAACACTGCCTTTAATGATGTCTTTCCGAGTTGAATGGTGGTCTCCACGGCGTCGAAAATCTTGCTGGTGGTGCCATCGGCCATTTGTATCTCGATAGCTACGGTCACCTTCTTACTGTTCCCGGTTGCGTCCATATGTTCTGCAACTCGTGGTGATATAAAACTTTTCGAAGCGCCGGTGTCGATGACGGCTTCCGCCGGTTCTCCGCCCAGCGTGATTAGGGCGTATAGCCGGCCGCGTTCCTGATGCATAATTATTGGTTGTTCGGCGCTGAGTCCCGTGGGTTCGCCGCGCCTTGTCTTTGGCGAAACCCTTGGTCGTTTCCCTGTTGTTTATGACAACATTCTTTCGTTAGCACATCCGCTCGGCCACACTCCCTGCAACACAATTTCTTGGGATTACGGCATCTCCTGGCATGGTGACCTTCCTGACCACATCTGAAGCAGATATTTCCCGGCCTAACGGCTCCACTCGTAGATGGTTGCTGACGATGCGCATCTACCGTTGCGCGGTGTTGTGGTGCACGTGGTAACGGCCTACTTACATTTCTCACCTCGTGGTCACCTATGATGTGTCTCGTCATCTCGCGTCGAGGTGGCTCTACTCCTCGTCGTTGTCCTTCGTATATCCCTTCGTACTCTTCTGCCAGTGTGATGAGTTCGGCCAGCGTCTCGAAATCTCGCCGCTGAATGTAGAGCAAATAATCGGTGTGACTATTCCGAAAAATCCTTTCCAGTCGCTCTTCCGGATTATACCCAACGTGTCGCATTAAGCTCTGCATAGCTAGAACGTAGTCCTTGTATTTTTCTCGAACGTGTTGTCTTCGCTGCCGTATGTTATCTTCGAGGCGTTCGAAGTAACGTGCTGGTAGGAAGAAGCGCAGAAAGTCCTTTTTGAAGGTTGCCCAACTCTCCCAATGTTCGTTATTGTTGCGATACCATTGGAGAGCGGTACCGCACAATAATTCGGGCATGGTTCTTGGAAGAATGTCCATATTCACCATGTACACTTCGGAGAGCTCTTCTAATCTCTCGACAAACGCTAATGGGTCTCGCCCGCCGTCGTATTTCACGGACCACTTCCTCACCTGGTCGATGATGGGTGCGAATGTAACAATGTGGTTCTGTTGAAGTAACCTGTTGATTTGTGGCGGCTGTAGCCGTGATGATTCCGCGAAAGTGCTCGCGGTCCCTCTGTCTTGATCTGGTGGGAATGTTGCCTTCTGATCGCCTTCGTCTCGTGAAGCGATCTCGCCTGCTTTGTATGCAGCTTCCATTTTTAAAATTTTTCCCTCTACTTCCGGGTCTCCGTGCGCCTTGGCTGCCAATGTAGTTATGCGCTTACGAATCTCCCGCGTGGTGCCTATGTGGTCAACTCCCAGACTCTGTGCGAAGGAGATTAGTTGCTCCTTGGACACGTTGTCTAACCACATGAGATCTGCCATCTCCGTACTAAATGTCGTTTTCCTGATAATATACGATCCGCAGGGTCCCTGCTCGGGCGCCAATTGTAACGAAGCTTTTGTTGCCCCTGCTTCTTACAAGGATAATTGCTGAGGTATACTCGCCGTGTCCAGGGTTCGCTACAATAAATTTGTAAATGTTGGGGCTCCTCTGCGAACCGTTTCTTTATTTATTCAACTCAACTAAATATCTAATATAATATATTAGCCCACGACACAGGACGTCTCCTGAGGACGGCGCTGTTGGGGTAACGGTTCGGTGTGCTCCGCTAGGGCAATACCGTTTCCCCGCTCTGCTGCGCTCCTGGGTGCTAGACGACTTGCTGCCACCACTTCGACCACGCGCTGCTGCTTCTGCCGGCGCTCGTGTGGGCCTCCCTGTCGCTGCCCTGCTATACGCGTTCACTCTCGCGTGCTACGCTTTCTGCGCTCGGCTACTTCTGCCGACGCGCGCGTAGGCTTCACTACGCCTTGCTGTCGCTACGTTGACCACGCGCTGCTGCCTCTGCCGACGCTCGGCTGTACTGGACCTTGCTATCACTACGTTGACCACGCGCCGCTGCCTCTGCCGACGCTCGGCTTTACTGGACCTTGCTATCACCACTTTTACCACGCGCTGCTTCTGCCGACGTTCGGCTTTACTGCGACGGTCACTTTTAAAGGCCCCGGACCACGGAAGACTGCCTTAGCGACCGCGATGTTAACGGTTGAGTCGGTCAGAGGATAAACTCACTACCGAGCTCACCCTTAACATACGGCGTTCACAAGTTAGGGTACCAAGACTAGCCAGAGGATAAACTCACTGCATAGTCTGATGCCCAACACGTGTGTGCGCTGTCACAGTCCCGTGCTGACTCCCTGATCGTCCGCCATCTAACTACCCACCAAGCCTGTGTTGCGTGCTAGCACCTTCGCAACATGTTGCGTGGGGATGGCGTGTGTTGCTGGGATGGCGTGTGTTGCTGGCGGTGGCGTGATTTTACCGCTGCGTATGCATACTTGCTGTTGTTGCGTTGGGATGGCGTGTGTTGCTGGGATGGCGTGTGTTGCTGGCGGTGGCGTGATTTTACCGCTGCGTATGCATACTTGTGAACAATAGGGTGGGCCTTTGTGTGGACTAAATTCTAAAAGATATTTAGTTCTCACAATTTATTGAATATTTTTGAATTACCAAACCTTATTTTATTCATTATGGAAACAAATATATTAACATATCAAATAAGCCTGGAAGATTGTTTCAATCCCGTCATAGTTTCAAGCGTCTTACATCTCAATTAGCTGTATGCTTAAGCTGTTACTGTCACATCACATAACCTTTCCTTTCAATTGCAGAAGCAATTCTCGCCAAGCAGCATCCTTCCAACCACACATTTACATACATCAGCATTCATGAGTTCATCGTGTTGCTTCCTTTTTCGTTGAAATTTTCACAATTTCTTATGATTTATTGACAATTTGCATTTCCCCGAAGTGTCAACATAGCTAAGACATGGAAAAAATTGCTTCAAAATGCTTGGTTGTGGGTTGCAACATAGTTTGCGATTTCTGGTTGTTGTTATTCTTGCTATTCCGTTCATTTGCGATATTGCAGCAACTTTGCGTCCATAATTTACGGCATTGTTGGTGCCATGCTGGTGGCACAGTCTTCGCAGGGGGTACAACAAATCACCGTTATATGCACAAAACAAACGTGTTCGCTGAAAAATTAGGAGAAAAGAAACTAAAAATAAAAATGTTCTGCAATGAAAATGGAATAAATTTCCAAACTTTCGTAATATACATATGTATGTATGTATGTGTAAAAGACTATTAATGAAGGTGGGAAATGCAAATGGGTTGAAAATCAAGCCTGAATGAAGGAAAATGTTGGCCAAAAAATGAAGGAGTGAAAATTTGAAATTGCATTTCCTAGAATTTTGTTGGAACCGTGTACGTTTATATAATTGGAAATCTAAAAAGCTATTTAGACAGAAATGCTGGAATATTTGAAGTTGTGAATAAGTCTCCACAAGATTTTAAGAATAAATATGATAATTTGATTTCGAAAAAACTCTTCAAATAAAGTCTATTGATTTAAAAAAAATCTTAAATTTTGAAGTGAGAATTTTTATTAGAAAATTGTAGTACTTGAAACAAGGCTTAAAAATTGTTCTTATTAATATGGAAAATTTACGGTATCGCGTTGTTGCTTAACTTTGAAATCTCGAAATATTTGAGGAAATTAGTATTTTTCAAGAAAAAGTGTTGACGGTTTCTTCTCACCGAATAATAGTTATTTTTTCGGGATCCCGATCTTGTTTAGAGTGTAAATCCCGAAATATGGACTTAAAGTTATCATGCTTTTTTTCATACAGGCTAAAATTTTTTGGAATCCCGATGTTGCTCAGATCCGAAATCCCGAAATTTTTTGTAAAAGTAGTTTTCATTAAAATTCTAATTTCTCCCTGTTTAATTGTTAATTTTTCGGGATCCCGATATAAGTTATTTTCAAAATCCCGAAATCTATGATACAAATTCGTGTCAGCAAATTCTTGTGAATAACAAAAATAAGAAAATAAGTTTACTTTTGAACGTCTTATATGATAATTTCATTGATATTGGAGCACTTGACCCTATATAAATGTCCACGGCTTTGGCCTTGAAATCAAAAAAAGAAGGAAATCATCAACGTAAGCAGTCAAAGCCACAAAAGTAAATACCTGGACTCCCCAACTTTGGCTCTTTACCTTCCTCTAAGTCCCGAAGAGTAGGATGGAGTCATGTGTAGAAGTTCACGCAAGTGAGGAAAGTTCTCTGATCGCCATTCACTTGGGAGTGGCCAGAAACGATTCTCTTACATATGACTCAAGTAGCTCACGACTTCCGGTCTTTGACCAAGTATCCTCTGGGTAGCCTAAGAACATCCGTTTGAAGGCGAGATAAAGCGAAAAGGCGAAATATTCCCTACTTAGGGTTGTGCGCTGGGTTTGGGACCCGCCAGGTAAAAAAACACCCCCAATGAAAGGAAACTACAAGACTCGGATGAGTGACCCTCCTTTTGATGACGACCATTGCAAAGGCATTGAGGATTATGATTTGAGAGCATGCACCTGGAATGTCCGGTCCCTTAATTGAGAAGGTGTCATTGAGGACATCAACCACCTCGTGAAATAAAGGCTGACATCACCGCCGTAAAAGAAATGCGATGGACGGGACATCCATTCATGTGACATTTACTACAGCGGCCATATAAAGGAGCGCAAGTTTGGTGTTGGATTCGTGGTGGGAGAGAGACTCCGTCGCCGAGTACTACCATTCACTCCGGCGAATGAACGTCTAGCCACAATCCGCATCAAAGCGAGGTTCTTCAACATATCGCTGATTTGCGCCCACGCCCCGACGGAATAGAAGGATGATGTGACAAAAGTTGCCTTTTATGAGTGCTTGGAGCGCACTTATGAGAGATGCCCCCGCCACGATGTCAAAATCGTGCTTGGCGACTTTAACGCCAGGGTGTCAAAGAAGGTATCTTTGGCACTACGGTCGGTAGTCAAATTTAGTTTTTGCCGAAATATTGGGACCCCTAAAAAATAACTATTAAGTAGTAAGAAGAAACGCAAGAGAATTTAATTAAAAAAATTAATTTCGCGATTTTGAATGTACGAAATATTTACAAAAAGTTTCGGAATTTCGAATCTAATCAATATCGAAATATCAAAATTTAAGCAAAAATATTTTTACTTTACATAAATACATAACTATAAATTGGAGAGAAAAAAGGCGTGAGAGTTTTTTTTTAATTTAAGAATTAATTTTTTATTTAATTTAAGAATTAAACAGTCAGAGCAAACTCAAAAGAATTTAATTCAGAAAGAAATTAATTTCGGGATTTTGAATCTACGAAATATCGGGAACCCGCAGAACCGAAACATGTCTATGGTAAGAAACGCATGAGACTTTTTAGTTAAAAAAATGTTTATAAAAAATTTCGGGATGTCGATTCTAAGTAATATCGGGATACCGAAAAAGTTATTTCGATTAAAATCAAAGCGACTCCAAATTTTACATATTAAAATCAAATAAACAAAAATTAAAAATTTATACAATTTGATATGACCTTTTCATCAACCCACCCTTTATCATTGAAAATAATTATCACATTGCCATTTAGTAGCGCCGGTTGTCAACCAATATGCCTCCGCTCATAATCGTACGTGTAAACCCCATTATGGCAAACAAACGCGTTAAATCATTGAAATATAAAATCGGCAGTCTTAACTTTATCACAGTGATTAATGCGCATAATTAAAATTTACAAAAATAAACAAAAAAATTTCGCGCTCTTTTGCCGCGCTTACGAATGTAAACATAAACCACGACATTTATGCCGCCATTTAACGCGATATATACTATATATTATACGATTTTCTTTAAACTTTTCATTGCGCTTTTATGACTTTGTTTGGCTGACAGTAAAATTTACGAGCGGTAGACGAGCGCAAGCTCAAACCGTCATTGTCTCTATACATATGTATATGCAAAAATGTATTTATTGTAGCACGTTGCAACAAGCTGCATGCCACAGCGCGTGCCAGCACCGGCAGGCGTGCGTGAGCCCTTCAATAAGATTTTGCGGCACACCTGAGGAAGAGTGCAGAGTTTGCAGGGCATTGGTAGCCGCCAACGGTGTGCGGGCGATAGGCCGACAAGGCAGAATGAAAAATTGCCACGCTCGGCGAAATTGAGTGCAACATGCCGGCGTTACAAGCGACGTGCCATAAATAGCTGGCCGAGATGCCGGCCGGCCGGTGCGTCGCCTAGCCGTGCGGTCATAATTCATTATTAGAGTAATGAAAGAAGAAGAGAGAAACGTTTTTAATTGCCGTGAATGAGAGCGCGAAGACAAACAAGCATATATGTATATACTATATATGTATATTGTGCACATATCAGCTATATATTGCCACATGTCGCTGCCCACATTTGTCGGCCATAAATTTCCCATAGCCTCAATAAAATGGGTCTTTATAGGCCTCAAAAGCACAGTGCATGCAAGCGGTATGTACGCATGTTGTTGTTGTTGTTGTTGCTTTTGTTATAACAAATTGACAGCATTTCATTTTTAATTCATGCGCCAAATCAGTAGCTCATTTGTCGCCAATTAAATAAATATTTGAAGGTCTACTTTGAGGCATGCCACCAATTAGCAGCTTGTCATTGTGTATTTGCATTCAAAGCGCCTGTGTTTTTTATTCTCAAAATAAGAATTCATTTATGTTTAATTTAAATATGAGACATAAAATTATGCTTTAGTATGTGCGAGACACGCCCCTTTGCGTTTTTGGAATTTATTCGCACGTGCTTCGTTTGTCAAAGCGCTGGTGTGCGGCAGACGTCGGCAACGCGCCTAAATATAGGCAAGATATACATATGCAGGCATATTTAAATTACTTTCGCTTGGCGGCGTGGAGGCGGGTCAGCGCTAAAAGCTTGTAAATTTTGTCTTAAACATAAGTTGGCAACGCCATAAGTTTGCATATTGCCTTTGTTACTTTTGTGTTTTGTGTCTGAAAAAAAAAACAACAAAAAAACTTCAAGTGTTGGTTATATAAAAGTAAGCAAGTCACGAATCTTTTGAGGGCTAAAAGTCACACCAAACCTATTAAAAATCACGAACTCACTGAAGATGGTGACTTTGTATTTTTCTTCTTCTTTCTTTTGTTCTTAAATGCTCTTTGTTGTACTTGCCCTGCATTTATTCGTCTTGCGTGTTGGAGGAAAGTTTGTAACATACAAACACTATGTTACACAAGAAGTTTGTTTTTCCTTATATAATTGTATATATGAGTGCTAAATAGTGGTTTTGAAAGTATGTGATGTTATTCCGTTATTCGTGTATTCAACTTCGTAATATACACATTAAAATATTATTAGGCGAAAAGAATATAAATGAATATTAGGGTGTCACAAGCTATAAAGAAATATTATTGCTCAACCTTTATTTTTTTCCTATATAACCTTACTAGCATATATGAAAAATATTATTACGATTGAATCATGACAATTCCAAGCGACTTGATACCAAGCATAAAGTAAGGTACTCGGGAACTGTAAAAAAAGGCAAAATATTTAATTATTCCTCCATATTTATTTCATTTTATTCTCCATCATATGTAATACACTTACGACAACGAGTTTTCGAATCTCCGAAACCTTTTTATAAGTACTTTTTTGGATGACCTTCAGCTCTTTCAGCTTATATTGTTTTATCTTTTCGATCGACTCAAAATGGGTTCCATGGAGCGGCAATTTCAGTTTGGAAAATTTTTTTTTTTTGGTTTCGGCTAATTTTTTTCCACCATTCCGATGATTGTTGACGTGTTTGCATGTCAAACTCATTAATCCATGACTCATCGGCAGTTATAATGCTCTCTATGAATTTGGGATTGGACTCGCATGATCAAGCATGTCCAAAGAGACCTACCCTTTTTGAAAAAAAAAATCAGCTTTGTCGAGAAGAGTTGAGCAAGAACGCATTTCATATGAAAAATATTCACCAAAATTATTCGAATGTCTCTTGTCTGATCTCACGACCTTTCAAGGCTTTGTACAACGCGTAGGCTTGTGTTTTTGATAAAACTTAACTTGGCATGACACGAAGAACAAGCAAAGCAGTACCGCCTTAACCTCGCTTCTCATTTTCATTTGGTTGCTAAGAAGTGCTATTTTCAATGCGTAAATCGACGTCGCCATCCACCTGATTAAAGCCATGGTACCTGGAGATCGACCTTTAAATTTTCGATTCTTATCTCCACCTGAAAATAATTCTGAGAGCTCAAATAGTTGCCGATATTTATTCAAGCCACCTTTGCCATCTTCCCTTCCTGATGAGTTCTATAATCCTGGCACAGCTGTTATTTGTTCTTTATTATCATATTTTATAAATATCGGAAGACGTACTTCTTTTGATTTGCGAGCACTTAAAGCAGGCAATAATTTTCCATCAAATTTTTTGGTACACCCTAATGAATGATGATGATATGCAGTAACAATCTGTGGAAATGTTTGAGCTTTGTTTTTTAGCCAATCTGAGCTTAAACCCTCTAGAAAATTTAAAAATGATGGCCTTAGATTAAGCTTTGTTTTATCTTGTACCTTAAATCCAAGAATTAACTATTGGACTTTGTGGGAACATTCCTTAATTTTCGAATTTTTTAAATGATCAGTATGGCGAACTGAGTTAACTTAACCATATTAGTCTGTCCGTCCACCCGTCTATTTGCATATATGCGTACCATTCCGACAGTTTTTGAGGTATCGACCTGAAATTTTGCACTTTTCCGTTTCTCCCCAAAGCAGTTTTCATTTGTCGGAGCGGCCGAAACAAAATTGAACAACCGGAATCAAAAGTTTGCATAGAAAACTTTTTACTTTACGAGATGTCTTCACGAAATTTGGTTTTGATTATTGTTTATGTAAGTGATGCAATCTCCGTTCAGATCGGATAACATATGGTGAGCCACGACTGTCCCTGGAAGCTAATTTTTTAGTTTCGAAAATAGTCACAAGGCGTCAAATGTGGTGAATTTGGTGTTTGGGCGATGACTCGCGATTAATGTTTGGCCAAAAACTCAGTCACAATAATGATGGAATAGGACGGGTTCTTTACGCTTCATACACTAAAGACTAACCAAAATCTGTTGAGGCGGTCCATAAAAAAGGCTGAGATCCTCTGAGATCCAAAGCTTCGATTTTTATGTACTTTTTTCTTAAATGTTTCGATGTTATCGCCATTAACAGCAGCTTCTTATAAAGAAAATGTTCGAAAATGCAATATTTCAAATAAACTCGTTGTTAATTCCATTATTACTGATTTTAATTGAAATAGATGAGGGACCCTATTTTAATTTCATAAGAAATCCGCTTTGGACTACACAACAATATTTTAGGCAATTAATCTAAATTTTTCCTACTGGCGTGTATGTATGCCGGCATATTTGTAATATTATAGGCTATGACGTTTGCCATTTTATTCCAGCTTTGATTTTTGTTGTTGTTTTACACTTTGCTTTTGTTAAACACTCCGCACTTTCTTCTACTTTTCAGTAGTGTGGGTAATAGCAATTCCTATGCATGCAGGGCAGTGATTTGCAAAAATATCGAAATGTACATTATGACCACATAATTTGGGGAAATATCGGTAGCCCATTCTCGTACATTTTGTGGTCATTTCCGGTTGTGTAAATTTCCTTTTGCTGATAGAGAAATTTATAAAAAAGAAATAATATAAACTATAATTAGACTACTTGTACTTTGATGTTACATTGAAGTGGGATATAAAAGCTTGTGATGCCTCCTAAAAATTCTTTAAATTATTCGGTGCGAAAAGCAAATGGTGAAAGTGGACAGAAAAGTTGAATAGCCGCGAAGGAATAGATGGCTGATGAGAATGAGAAGTAATGCTATTACACTATTACTATCGTAACGTTCTTGCTACTTAAAATTTAGACTACTAACTGCTGCCCATAAGTTCAGTTAAAAGTTCGTATCGTTATAAAAATTAAACTGTATTACAATATTTAATAAAGTATTAAATTAGCGATGAAGAAAAAGTTATTGATTGATATCTGATCTTCTAGATAACCAATTATCTGCCTCTATGAAACCAAGAGTATTACCTCCTCTCTATCGAAGAGAATATTGCTTAACTGCTTAGCCACGTCTTCTAAAATATCCTTTTGACGGTATGCTTTTATGGCGAGTTCACCTCGAATAAGTATCGACATTTATTTATGCATTTTCTTTGAAATAATTTTCTGCTTCCCTTTTTCCCTGAAACCCTTAAGATTCCAGTGAATGCAATACGATTTTCTTTAGGTCACCAGTCCATTGTTAATAGGCTAAACCAAATACTGAGCTGTTTATTATCTGCATACAAATTACATATAACCAAAAACAAGAAGGAACGTTGACTCCGTAAGGCACCCAAGCTCTAATAACCTTCACAAGAGCATGTTTTTTATAGCATAAAAAGGTATACGTATTTCTTTATTCTGGTTTTAATCGGTCCTTTCATCAAATGAGTTGATTAATGTTTGAAAACACTAGTTCTAGCTCGCTTGTATATGGATGAATTTACAGACGAATATGGCTATATCGACTTACATAGCTCGTCACGCTTACCTTACATTAGTATATACATTGAGTCCAAATATCACCCGGAAATTTTACTTAAATTCCCCAAGTAAATGATATTTTCAAAAAAAAAATGTAGTTTGCTAAGTTGGTAGGACTGGCCTTAATTACCATACCAAATACCAAGTCGATACATCTCAGTAGGCCGTTGCAATTTTGACAAGGGATTAAAATATCGAAAACAGAATTTCTCACAAATTTTTTATTTCTAACAAAATTCCGTGAGCGAAATGAAAAAAGCTTCCGGTGATTCAATTTTATCCAAAACACAAGCCGGCGAGTCGTACTAAGCCTTCAAAGACGGTCGAGAGATCGTTAAAGACATGCTTTGTTCTGGACGACCTTCGACCTTTGAACTCTTCTACTAGTGAAAACATTAAAAAGCTAAGAATATGGTGTTTGAAAATCGTCAGGCAGGTGTTAGAAACTTAGCAAGAGACCTCGAAATGTCTGGCGTGTCCGTTCGAGTGATTTTGGTGAATATTTTTTGCGATTTTGTGTTCTCGTGCCGATAAAAAATTTTTTCCAAAACGTACCATAAAACGGTCTCCTTTCTGTTCCGATTTCACATTCAAGGAGAGCATTATGTATAACTGTCTATGAGATATGTGTTTACGAGTCTTGGCATGCAAATAAGTCAACAATCATCGATATGGGACCTGTTTTTAGTCGAATGAAGAGATAGAGCAAAATTCGGTGAAGGAGCTAAAAAACCCTCCCGAAAAGTGTTTATGAAAAGACTTTCGATGCCTAGTAAAATCGTTGGCATAGAATTAAGAATTACAATTTCTATTTGTTTTTAAAGATTTATTGTTTTAAA
>CM050323.1:29660938-29801820 GCA_027475135.1 Bactrocera correcta | reverse complement strand
AAACTGCTTTAAAGAAATAATAAATACTCGATAGCTCGGCAAGTGTGTGGGCGAGTTTAGTTTAAAGAAAAGAGTGTTTGAAGTTGAAGTGCTCTATGAATCAATATGATGCAGTACATTTATTTAAATAATTTTGTTTTCTTTCTTCATTTAGTCCACTATTTCCATATGCACGTTTCGGACTTACGAATAGAAGAATATGACTAAAAAAAATTCCTCGCCGAATATTCGATGCGTAATTAACTCTAAGCATAAATTTCGATCCAAATCGTGTGTTATAGTTAAAGATATCGTTCCAAAAAGTTTCTCTCCGAATGTTAGTAAAATTATTCAACCAAAACCATGTAATGTTGTGCATCAAAACGAAGGCTTCCTTGGCTTGAATAATATCGATGTAATATCGGCAGCAAAAAATTATATGGAAAATTAAACAAATAGCAAATTAAACTACAAAAGTTATTAAAGAAGCCTTAGAATTGTAATTATCTTGTATGAGGGTTGCCACCTATTTAAAAACTAAAATCCATAAATTTTCAAAGAAAAGCGAATTATTAAAATGTCGCATTTTGGTTTTGAAGATAATGAGAGCTTACAGCTGAAAATATTTTTTAAGAAGGTTGCCATAACTATGCAAATTTTTATTCCAACAAATTTATAAAAAATATGAAATATGACAACGTGGCATCGAGTTAAAAGCATTCCCCCCTTTTGAAAATTTTAATGCCAAAAAATTGAACAAATAAAATCTAAATTGAAATAAACAACCATTAGTTGACCAGTATTATTACACATTCTGCAAGCTATTCATGTCTATAAATTTTTTGAGCAATTTTATAATCTTTGAAGTTGAGGTGGGTCACTAATTAAAAGAAATAAAACAAATTTTTTCTCTGCCTTTACATAAAAATTCTTGTTGCAGCCCACACATAAACTCGTCTACGCACGTCGTTTTCGCACTTAACAGCCATAAATATTTGTTTAGAGTTGAGAAAAAAACGTCACGCAAATAAAAATTGCACAAAATAAATGCGCATAGAACAAGAAAAACAACAACAACAACCGAAATGTGAATTGTGTCACTTTCTACGCGTAAATGCGCTCACTCACACTCAAAATACTATTTGTTTAAGAGCTTGTTTGTTTATTTGCTTTGTTTACACGCTTCGCTGTGATTTGCTTGACTCTTGTGCACTCTTATGTCGGCGCTGTGACGCACAAACACGCTGCTCTACGTCCATTTGTACCTAAAAGTCACTCATACGACACGACACACTGCCAACTCACATTAACGTTTGCTTGTAGCAGTACTTGTGTTTATGTGTAAATGTATGCGCGTGTGTGCGTTTGCAAAGTGTCCACCCACATGTCAAACTGCATAAATTGGCTGCATTTCCAAAATGTTTGTTCTGACTTTTATTTGTCTGTTTATCATTAGCTGAGAGATTCATAGGCACACATGCATACATAACGCTATACATACATAAGTGTGTGTGTGTTTGTAATATTGCGTGCAACATCAAATTGTCGCATCATTTGGTATTTCAGTTTGCGTTAAAAATAGTTGCGGCTGTCGTTGCCGCTGTGCAACTCGCAGTGGTGTCCCACTAAATGGCTGCAGTATATAAATTTAAGCTCGCACACACACACACATTCATCTATGCAAGTATGTAGGTGCAGCGCATGTGTGCTTACGTGCGTGTTGTCAACGCTTTGATGCGTCTGCCGCTTTTTTATATTCATTTTATATAAAAATAACCAGCAGCAGTGCATTTTCAACGCGGCAGTATTGTCCGCCAAAGCAACAACAACAATCAAGCAAGCACCAAAAATAAGCGCAATTGTAATAGAAATGTCCGTCGTCAGCGTGTACATGTCGTATGTTGTCCAAATTTATTTGGTGCAATTTAATTTTATATTTTCTTGGTATGAATAGAAGATTCTTAAACGAAATTAGAATTTAAAATTTTCGAAGTAAGAATTGTTTCATAATTATTTTAGTTTTCGAAAGAAAATTTTCTTTAATGTTGGTTTTTGTGTTTTGGTACTAAAATGAAAATGGAACAAAAATTCTTTGAACTTAAAACAATTTCAGTGATTTTGTTCTCATATATTCTTCGTTTGGACACTCGGTTATTAGATTGGAAAGCAACATATTTTTTTTTACCTCATACTAGTACTAAGTACAAACAAAAAATATTTCCATAAAGTTTGAAAGTGTTTGTATATTTTTCGGGATCCCGATATACATAACTTCAAAATCCCGAAACTTTTGGTAAGCATATTTTTAACAGAATATTCACATGTGTTTTTCTGTTCGGTCATTAGGTATTTTTTGCGGGATCCCGATATTACTTAGATTTGACATGCCGAAAATTTTGGTAAGCAAATTTTTTACCGAAAATTGTAGTGCGATTCTTTTTTTCGGTTATAATTTATTTCTTCCGGATTTGATTTGGTAAGCATATTTTTAACTAAAAATCTCATTAATCAATAGTTATTTCTTTCGGGATCCCGATATAACTTCAGTTCGAAATCACGAAATTTTTAGTAAGCATATTTTTAACCAAAAATTATAATTCGTTTATTCTCATCGGTTATTGGTTAATTTTTTCAGGATTCGGAAATTGCTTTCATTTTAAACTCGAAATTATGTCAAAAATATGCATTTCTTCTCACCGGATAATAATTATTTTATTCAGGTTCCGGATATTGTATACATATAAAATCCTGTAATTAATTAAACAATAGTTTTTACTAAAATTTCCGTGTTTCTTCTCACCGACTGGTAGTAACTCTTTTTCGGGTCCCATATTGCTTAAATTTGAGAGTCCGAAATATTTTATAAAAAAACATATTTTAGACAAAAAATTTCACTAATTGTTGATATTTACTTATATTTTTATTTTTAAAAAGTTTCGGTATCGCGATGTTGCTTGGATTCGAAATCTCGAAATTAAACTTTTCAAAAGCCGGAATTCGAATTTCCATTTGGTCCCAAAATTTAGGATGTTTATTTAGCAAGCGATTTTTAATATTTATTTTTTTCGGGATCTCGAAATTAAACTTTTCAAATCCCGAAATTCCACTTTTCATTTGGTGCAAAAATTTAGAAGAAGTCCTCTAGTGTCTGCTATGTTTTCTCTATTTTTCGATGATGTTTAAAAACCTTATTTTGCTCTCACCTAAAGGACGATTTTTCTCCTCGAGTTGTCTTCTGAAATGGTTTACCAATTTTGTATTTCTACAAAATTTCTTTTAGCAATTCATTTATTGAATATTTTGGAATTACCAAACCTTATTATATTCTGTGTGGAAACAAATTTATTCACATATCAAAAATAAGCCTGGAAGATTGTTTCAATCCCGTCATAGTTTCAAGCGTCTTACATCTCAATTAGCTGTATGCTTAAGCTGTTACTGTCACATCACATAACCTTTCGTTTCAATTGCAGAAGCAATTCTCGCCAAGCAGCATCCTTCCAACCACACATTTACATACATCAGCATTCATGAGTTCATCGTTTTGCTTCCTTTTTCGTTGAAATTTTCACAATTTCTTATGATTTATTGACAATTTGCATTTCTCCGAAGTGTCAACATAGCTAAGACATGGAAAAAATTGCTTCAAAATGCTTGGTTGTGGGTTGCAACATAGTTTGCGGTTTCTGGTTGTTGTTATTCTTGCTATTCCGTTCATTTGCGATATTGCAGCAACTTTGCGTCCATAATTTACGGCATTGTTGCTGCCATGCTGGTGGCGCAGTCTTCGCAGGGGGTACAACAAATCACCGTTATATGCATAAAACAAACGTGTTCGCTGAAAAATTAGGAGAAAAGCAACTAAAAATAAAAATGTTCTGCAATGAAAATGGAATAAATTTCCAAACTTTCGGAATATATGTATGTATGTATGTGTAAAAGACTATTAATGAAGGTGGGAAATGCAAATGGGTTGAAAATCAAGCTTGAATGAAGGAAAATGTTGGTCAAAAAAATGAAGGAGTGAAAATTTGAAATTGCATTTCCTAGAATTTTGTTAGAACTGAATACGTTTATATAATTGGAAATCCAAAAATGTATTTAGAACGGAAATGCTGAAATATTTGAAGTTGTGAATAAGTCTCCACAAGATTTTAAGAATAAATATGATAATTTCATTTCGAAAAAACTCTTCAAATAAAGTCTATTGATTTAAAAAAATCTGAAATTTTGAAGTGAGAATTTTTATTAGAAAATTGTAGTACTTGAAACAAGGCTAAAAAATTGTTCTTATTAATATTGAAAATTTACGGTATCGCGTTGTTGCTTAACTTTGAAATCTCGAATTATTTGAGGAAATTGGTATTTTTAACGAAAAAGTGTTGACGGTTTCTTCTCACCGAATAATAGTTATTTTTTCGGGATCCCGATCTTGTTTAGTGTTGAAATCCCGAAATATGGATTTAAAGCTATCATGCTTTATTTTCATACTGGCTAAAATTTTTTGGAATTCCGATATTGCTCAGATCCGAAATCCCGAAATTTTTTGTAAAAGTAGTTTTCATTAAAATTCTAATTTCTCCCTGTTTAATTGTTAATTTTTCGGGATCCCGATATAAGTATTTACAAAATCCCGAAATCTATGATACAAATTCGTGTCAGTAAATTCTTGTGAATGACAAAAATAAGATAATAAGTTTACTTTTGAACTTCTTATATGATAATTTCATTGATATTGGAGCACTTGACCCTATATAAATGTCCACGGCTTTGGTCTTGAAGTCCAAAAAAGAAGGAAATCATCAACGTAAGCAGTCAAAGCCACAAAAGTAAATACTTGGACTCACAACTAAAACAATGCAGTGTGACTCAAAGCAAGAGCAACATTGCTTCATATTGTATCCGCAACAACCATGTGCTCCGACTTTGGCTCTTTATCTTCCTCTAAGTCCCGAAGAGGAGGATGGAGTCATTTATAGAAGTTCACGCAAGTGTGGAAAGTTCTCTGATCGCCATTCACTTCGGAGTGGCCAGAAACGATTCTCTTACATATGAATCAAGCAGCTCACGACTTCCGGTCTTTGACCAAGTATCCTCTGGGTAGCCTAAGAACATCCGTTTGAAGGCGAGCTAAAGTGAGTTTCGGAATTTCGAATCTAAGCAATATCGAATTATCAAAATTTAAGCAAAAATAAAGTAAAAATAAATACATAACTATTAATTGAAGAGAAAAAAGGCATTAGAGGTTTTTCTTATCAAAAATTTCTGGATTCCGAAAAACTAATATAAATATGTCATAAAAAGTAATATGACCTTTTAATTTAAGAATTAAACAGTCACAGCGAACTCAAAAGAATTTAATTCAGAAAGAAATTAATTTCGGGATTTTGAATCTACGAAATATCGGGAACCCGCAGAACCGAACATGTCTGTGGTAAGAAACGCATGATACTTTTTAGTTAAAAAAATAAAAAAAAAAAAATGTCGGGATGTCGAATCTAAGTAATATCGTGATCCCGAAAAAATTATTTTGATTATAATCAAAGCGACTCCAAATTTTACATATTAAAATCAAATAAACAAAAATTAAAAATTTATACAATTTGATATGACCTTTTCATCATCCCACCCTTTATCATTGAAAATAATTATCACATTGCCATTTAGTAGCGCCGGTTGCCAACCAATATGCCTCTGCTAATAATCGTACGTGTAAACCCCATTATGGCAAAGAAACGCGTTAAATCATTGAAATATAAAATCGGCAGTCTTAACTTTATCACAGTGATTAATGCGCATAATTAAAATTTACAAAAATAAACAAATAAATTTCGCGCTCTTTTGCCGCGCTTACGAATGTAAACATAAACCACGACATTTATGCCGCCATTTAACGCGATATATACTATATATTATATATATATATATATATTATACGATTTTCTTTAAAGTTTTCATTGCGCTTTTATGACTTTGTTTGGCTGACAGTAAAATTTACGAGCGGTAGACGAGCGCAAGCTCAAACCGTCATTGTCTCTATACATATGTATATGCAAAAATGTATTTATTGTAGCACGTTGCAACAAGCTGCATGCCACAGCGCGTGCCAGCACCGGCAGGCGTGCGTGAGCGCTTCAATATGAGTATGCGGCACACCTGAGGAAGAGTGCAGAGTTTGCAGGGCATTGGTAACCGCCAACGGTGTGCGGGCGATAGGCCGACAAGGCAGAATGAAAAATTGCCACGCTCGGCGAAATTGAGTGCAACATGCCGGCGTTACAAGCGACGTGCCAGAAATAGCTGGCCGAGATGCCGGCCGGCCGGTGCGTCGCCCAGCCGTGCGGTCATAATTCATTATTAGAGTAATGAAAGAAGAAGAGAGAAACGTTTTTAATTGCCGTGAATGAGAGCGCGAAGACAAACAAGCATACATGTATATACTATATATACATATATATGCATATTGTGCATATATCAGCTATATATTGCCACATGTCGCTGCCCACATTTGTCGGCCATAAATTTCCCATAGCCCCAATAAAATGGGTCTTTATAGGCCTCGAAAGCACAGTGCATGCAAGCGGTATGTACGCATGTTGTTGTTGTTGTTGTTGCTTTTGTTATAATAAAATGACAGAATTTCATTTTTAATTCATGCGCCAAATCAGTAGCTCATTTGTCGCCAATTAAATAAATATTTGAAGGTCTACTTTGAGGCATGCCACCAATTAGCAGCCTGTCATTGTGTATTTGCATTCAAAGCGCCTGTGTTTTTCATTCTCAAAATAAGAATTCATTTATGTTTAATTTAAATATGAGACATACAATTATGCTTAAGTATGTGCGACACGCCCTTTTGAGTTTAGGAATTTATTCGCACGTGCTTCGTTTGTCAAAGCGCTGGTGTGCGGCAGAAGTTGGCAACGCGCCTAAATATAGGCAAGATATACATATGCAGGCATATTTAAATTACTTTCGCTTGGCGGCGTGGAGGCGGGTTAGCGCTAAAAGCTTGTAAATTTTGTCTTAAATATAAGTTGGCTACGCCATAAGTTTTCATATTGTCTTTGTTACTTTTGTGTTTTGTGTCTGAAAAAAAAAACAAAAAAAACTTCAAGTGTTGGTTATATAAAAGTAAGCAAGTCACGAATCTTTTGAGGGCTAAAAGTCACACCAAACCTATTAAAAATCACGAACTCACTGAAGATGGTGACTTTGTGTTTTTCTTCTTCTTTCTTTTGTTCTTAAATGCTCTTTGTTGTACTTGCCCTGCATTTATTCGTGTTGCGTGTTGGTGAGAAGTTTGTAACATACAAACACTATGTTATACAAGAAGTCTGTTTTTCCTTATATAATTGTATATATGAGTGCTAAATAGTGGTTTTGTAAGTATGTGATGATATGTATGAGGTTTCTAATGGCATTTCTGTTTTTCGTGTATTCAACTTCGTAATATACACATTAAAATATTATTAGGCGAAAAGAATATAAATGAATATTAGGGTGTCACAAGCTATAAAGCAATATTATTGCTCAACCTTTACATTTTTCCTATATAACCTTACTAGCATATATGAAAAATATTATTGCGATTGAATCATGACAATCCCAAACGACTTGATGCCAAGCATAATGTAAGGTACCCGGAAACTGTAAAAAAATATTTAATTATTCATCAATATTTATTTCATTGACTTCAAAGTAATCTCCATCATATATAACACACTTACGACAACGACTTTTCCAGTCTCCGAAACACTTTTCATAAGTACTTTTTTGGATGATCTTCAGCTCTTTCAGCTTATATTGTTTTATCTCTTCGATCGACTCAAAATGGGTTCCATGGAGCGGCAATTTCAGTTTGGAAACATTTTTTTTTTGGTTTCGTCTAACTTTTTCCCTCCATTCCGATGATTGTTGACCTGTTTGCATGTCAAACTCATTAATCCATGACTCATCGGCAGTTATAATGCTCTCTATGAATTTGGGATTCAAACTCGCATGATCAAGCCTGTCCAAAGAGATCTACCCTTTTGAAAAAAAAATTCAGCTTTGTCGAGAAGAGCTGAGCAAGAACGCATTTCTTACCCAAAATATTCACCAAAACTATTCGAATGTCTCCTGCCTGATCTCACGACCTTTCAAGGCTTTGTACGACGCGTAGGCTTGTGTTTTTGATAAAACTTAACTTGGCATGACACGAGGAACAAGCAAAGCGTGCCGCCTTATCCCGCTTCTCATTTTCATTTGGGTGCTAAGAAGCGCTATTTTCTATGCGTAAGTCGGCGTCGCCATCCACCTGATTTAAACCATGGTACCTGGAGATCGACCTTTAAATTTTCGATTCTTATCTCCACCTGAAAATAGTTCTGTGAGCTCAAATAGTTGCCGATATTTATTCAAACCACTTTTGCCTTCTTCTCTTCCTAATGAGTTCTGTAATCCTGACACAGCTATTATTTGTTCTTTATTATCATATTTTATAAATATCGGAAGACGTACTTCTTTTGATTTGCGAGCACTTAAAGCAGGCAATAATTTTCCATCAAAGCTTTTGGTACACCCTAATGAATATAGGCAGTAACAACTCTGTAGAAGTGTTTGAGCTTTGTTTTTTAGCCAATCTGAGCTTAAACCCTCTAGAAAATTTAAAAATGATGGCCTCAGATTAAGCTTTGTTTTATCTTATAACTTAAATCCAAGAATTAACTATTGGGCTTTGTGGGAACATTCCTTAATTTTCGAACTTTTTGACTGCATGATATCGTCCATCGAAAATTTATATTTTCAAAAATTAATATAAAATAAAGTAGATCATATCGAATAATATATGACGGCGGCCTTAGAAGAACTTAGTCCCACGGCTGGATAACGTCACTATCATAGTGAAATTTGGTTTGGATTATTGTTTAAGTAAGTGATGCAATCTCCGTTCAGATCGGATAACATATGGTGAACCACGACTGTCCCTCGAAGCTAATTTTTTAGTTTCGAAAATAGTCACAAGGAGTCAAATCTGGTGAATTTGGTTTTTGGGTGATGACTCGAGATTAATGTGTGGCCAAAAACTCAGTTACAATAATGCTAGAATAGGACGGGTTCTTTACGCTTCATACACTAAAGACTAACCAAAATCTGTTGAGACGGTCCATAAAAAAGGCTGAGATCCTCTGCTACCTCTCTGACGCCTATGCTTTGATTTTTATGTACTTTTTTCTTAAATTTTTCGATGTTATCGTCATTAACAGCGGTGGATAGCTGCAGTATATAGGAAATTTTCGAAAATAGGAAATTTTCGAAAACACAATATTTCAAATAAACTCGTTGTTAATTCCATTATTATTGATTTTAATTGAAATAGATCAGGGACCCTATTCAAATTTCATCAGAAGTCCGCTTTGGACCGCACAACAATATTTTAGGCAATTAATCTAAATTTTTCCTACTGGGGTATATGTATGTCGGCATATTTGTAATATTATAGGCTATGACGTTTGCCATTTTATTCCAGCATTGATTTTTCGTTGTTGTTCTACACTTTGCTTTTGTTAAACACTCCGCACTTTCTTCTACTTTTCAGTAGTGTGGGTAATAGCACTTCCTATGCATGCAGGGCAGTGATTTGCAAAAATATCGAAATGTACATTATGACCACATAATTTGGGGAAATATCGGTAGCCCATTCTCGTACATTTTGTGGTCATTTCCGGTTGTGTAAATTTCCTTTTGCTGATCGAGAAATTTATAAAAAAGGAATAATATAAACTATAATTAGACTACTTGTACTTTGATGTTACATTTCATTGAAGTGGGATACAAAAGGGCTTAAATTCTTATAACCTTGTGATGCCACCTAAAACTTCCTTAAATTATTCGATGCGAAAAGCAAATGGTGGAAGTGGACAGGAATAGGTGGCTGATGAGAATGAGAAGTAATGCCATTACACTATTACTATCCCAATGTTCTTGCTACTTAAAATTTAGACTTCTAACTGCTGCCCATAAGTTCAGTTAAAAGTTCGTATCGTTATAAAAATTAAACTGTATTACAATATTTAATAAAGTATTAAAATAGCGATGAAGAAAAAGTTATAGATTGATATCTGGTCTTCTTCCTCTTCTTTACTGGCGTAGGCACCGCTTACGCGATTATAGCCGAGTCAATAACAGCGCGCCACTCGTTTCTTCTCTTCGCTACGTGGCGTCAATTGGATATTCCAAGCGAAGCCAGGTCCTTCTCCACTTGGTCCTTCCAACGGAGTGGAGGTCTTCCTCTTCCTCTGCTTCCCGCAGCGGCATCTGGTCTTCTAGATAACCAATTATCTGCCTCTATGAAACCAAGAGTATTACCTCCTCTCCATCGAAGAGAATTTTGTTTAACTGCTTAGCCACGTCTTCTAAAATATCCTTTTGACGGTATGCTTTTATGGCGAGATCTCCTCGAATAAGTCTTGATATTTATCTATCCATTTTCCTTGAAATAATTTTCCGGTTTCTCCATTTTCCCTGAAACTCTTAAGATTCCAGTGAATGCAATGCGATTTTCTTTAGGTCACCAGTCCATTGTTAATAGGCTAAACCAAATGCTGAGCGGTTTATTATCTAGAAGTAGAGACTGCATACAAATTGCATATAATCAAAAACAAGAAGGAACGTTGACTCCGTAAAGCACCCAAGCTTTAATAACCTTCACAGGAGTAATTTTTATAGCACAAAAGGGTATATGTTTTTTTATTTTATTTTTATTCTGGTTTTGATCGGCCTATTCATCAAATGAGTTGATTAATGTTTGAAAACACTAATTCTAGTTCGTTTATATATGGATGAATTGACAGACGAATATGGCTATATCGACTTAGCTCGTCACGCTTACCATTAGTATGCACATTGAGTCCAAATATCACCCGAAAATTTTACTTAAATTCCCCAAGTAAATGATATTTCCAAAAAAATGTAGTTTGCTAAGTCGGTACACCTCAGTAGTCCGTTGCAATTTTGACAAGGGATAAAAATATCGAAAACAGAAATTCTCACAAATTTTGTATTTCTAACAAAATTTCGTGGGCGAAATTGTTGCTAATGTTGAAAAAAGCTCCGGTGATTCAATTTTATCCAAAACACAAGCCTGCGAGTCGTACTAAGCCTGCAAAGACGGTCGAGAGATCGTTAAAAACATGCTTCGTTCTGGACGACCTTCGACCTCTGACCTCTAGTGAAAACATTAAAAAGTTAACAATATGGTGTTTGAAAATCGTCAGGCAGGTGTTAGAGACCTAGCAAGAGACCTCGAAATGTCTGGCGAGTCCGTTCGAGTGATTTTGGTAAATATTTTGTGCGATTTTGTGTTCGACTCGTGCCGATAAAAAATTTTTTCCAAAAAGTACCATAAACCGGTCTCCTTTCTGTTCCGATTCCACATTCATGGAGAGCGAATTATAACTGTCTATGAGATATGTGATTATGGGTTTTGTCATGCAAATAAGTCAACAATCATCGATATGGGACCCGTTTTAGTCAATTGAAGAGATAAAGCAAAATTCGGTGAAGGAAATATAAGATTTCGTGCTAAAAATCATCGCAGCTAAAGGTTACTGCTGTTGAAATGTGGGTTGCGCGCGGTCAGCCTTCGCAAACAGGCACTCGAATAGAATTGACCATCAGGAAGGTATAGCTATGTGTTTAGTAGTATTGATAAGTAATTATCTACTGAGTTGATCTCTTACAGTCAGAATATTAATTTGGGCATATACTGTCAATAGTTGTCTGAAGGAGGGATAATACAGTCCATTATATTATAGAGTTAATGGAGCAGTGCATAAAGTTCTTTAATGGTTTTAAATTTATATAATTTCCAGAACGAAAGCGAGCGAACCATTGTTGAGCTATACGAACTGATACAGCATCGTCTCCGTAAACCTTCACAAACTTCATTGGTGGCTTGCGTGGCATACTTCCCTTTTTATATTTTTGAACAGCTTTCTTTTCAACTTCCCCCAATTTAATTTTTTTTTTAGTTAAATGAAGCTTAAAATCTCACCTTTTCAACATTATATGGCACTAAACAATGTGATTGGTAGCACTGAAGATATACCACTGCAAGGACATCTATTGAAAAAATGCGAAAATACTTTTTCGACTATTCAATATAAGGCTCAGTATTTTATATTTCTTAATTATAATTTTTTATTCTTGTTATATTTATCTCATTAATGTGAAAGAGATTTAAATACATATATAAATACAAATATTTAATCTCTGCAACAGTAATGACTCATATAGGCATATAAATACACATAATAAATTAGCCAAAAATAAGACTCAGCAAGAATAATTTTCTTGCTGCCACGTGGTGTCATTGAGAAGCCGATGCCATTTTATGGCTGTTAACTGCATTTGTTGCTGCTCAATTAAATCTGTCGACAGTCGCACAAATTGGCGACATTTCATTGACAGTCAACGGTTGTAGGGGGCACACAGACGCGATTATTCGGCAGATTTCTTAGGGAGGTAGACAAACTACAGTAATTTTCATTATATTTTTATATTAAAATGAAAAAAAAAAATTATTATTAATTCACACATGCAGAGATAAATATTTTATAGAAATAAAATATATAATATAAGTAATTACTAATAAAAGATAGATGAAAAAATTAAATGTTAACTAATCCTAAAATAACTCGCACAGCAAAAATAGTCAAAAGTAGGAACAAAAACAAAAAAAAAAAAAAAAAAATCGTCATTCAGTGCCTGCCGAAGCTTGAAATGAAAATCAAAGAGATTTAGACATTTTTAATCGTGTTTTGTGCTGTTGGCACTTTTTTATGATTCTGGTGCAAAAACAAAATCAAAATAAAATGAAATAAACTCATAGTAGCAAAAGAAAATCGTATAAAAAGCGCCGTTGGCTAGACAAACATATACATACATACAAACACATCTTTGTTTGTGCATTTGCCAATTTTATACGATAAAAAATATATGCGTCGCTCTATATGCATACTGAACAGCCATATAGATGTTTGTGCCACACACGCAAGTGTTATAAATATTGTGTCACACAAGCAATATGTCAACAAAACACACACACGTATACCTTTACCTATAAATATAAAATCAAATACACCTACACTAGCGAGTATCTAAATAGATTTACATTTATCCCATCTGATAAAAAATGCAGCTTGCTCACACACACACACTCACACGCACGCAACATATAATATAAACTAAAATATATATACATATGTATTTACTTTTTAGACCGCTACTTTGTCAGCTGACTATTTTGATTTTAGCTTTTAATCGTATTAAAAGCTTTTTAGTCGCAGCGTGAACAATTTGTACACGCACAGCTCAGGGAGCGTTGGAAAATTGTGTGATTTCGATTTTTAGCCGCCGATAACAGCAACACCCGACAAATTACGAGCGTATTAGAGTGGGTGTGGAATATGAATAATTCATTTGCTATGAAAAATTAAAATTTATGAACAGCGATAGATCGCGTTATGATTAGTGAAAATAAATGCATTAAATTTTCAATAGATCGCTTTATTCTTCACTGTAAAAGATGTTCTACTTCGACTACCCTACTTTTCTAAAGAAAAAACGTATAAACTTCAAATTTTATCATTTGTAATAACATTCTTTGGCATATTTTTTTTGGAGATAATCTCTTTAAGATTTTTGTCGCGGCTATGTCTTAGTTGATCCGTCCGTTGAGTCCAATCTTCGATGACTCGTTCTAACATTTCGATTGGTAACTGGCGAACGATACGCGTGATGTTTTGCTCCAAGGACTGACTCGAAGCGTTATTATCCGAATAGATTTTAAATTTTACATATCCCCCAGGTAACAGTTTAACGGTGTGTTATCACACGGTTTTGGTTTCCAATCGATCGGCCCAAAACGTGAAAAGGACTGAACCCCGAAGAGTTCTCTCAATAAATCCATTGATTGATGCGATGTATGGGAAGTGGCGCCGTCTTGTTGAAACCCAATATCGCTGAGATCATGAGCTTAAGTTTCAGTCATCAAAAGGTCGCCTATATTGGTGATTCCACCGGCGTGTAAACCACACCAAAGCGTTGCTTTTACTGAATGAAATGTCAGTTCTTCAATCTCTTCAGTTTGGTCGTCGTCCCAAATGCGGCAATTTTATTTGTTTACATACCCATTGAGTCAGAAATGGGTCATCATCGCTGAACAAAATTTGGCTCGAAAACGTCGGATCTTGGTGGATCTTTTCAAGAGCCCATAGATCGAAGCGATGTCGCTTTGGAAGGTCGAGCGGCTGCAATTCTTTTTTTGAACGCTTTAAATTCAAGATCTCGACACCAACACGTTTCATACGTCAGTCCTAGTTGCTGACGATGATGCCGAATTGACTCGCCGAATTCTCTACGGCTGCTATATTTTCTTCAATGCGTGCCGGACGTGGCTTCTTCGGTCGAATATTATCCAATAATGAATGCTGGGTCTGTTAATGGGTCATGGCGTTGCGAATAGAACGCTTCCTATGTGCAATGCCGACCGTAAGTTGAGCGAAGCGCGCGAATTTTCGTAATAAATTTGAACAATTTGTAGACGTTGCTTAGACGTAAGGCTTTCCACGACTCACGCGTGATCTGTCAAAAAAAAAAAAACTATAGAAAAATGTACCCTAACTTGGATCACGCGTTAGTAATGGACTTGTCTGAGAAGTGTTGACTCGGTGTAAAGATCAAATATATTTTTAACCAACTTATGAATTCTAGTTATGGCTGAAGACAAATGTGATCAGCAGTTAGCAAACAATGCCCTTTAACTGTACACGAGATGTGGGAGATCTTCTAGTAAACACTCAAAATTACACTTGAAGGGAGTATAAAAATCCTTTAGTTTGAGAGTCTGTTTGTGATTAAAATTGGGAGCTTTTGGTTTTAGACAGTGTAACTAACTTAACTTTCGCGTTTTGAGCTTTCTGTAGAGTTAAAGTGTAGTCGCATGACTTCTTTTGTTACAATGTTTCTTAACTTATATTTGTAGAACTACTCACATATATGAAATACCGCTTCAAAGCATCTTGAAAGCTAAAATAAACTTCTATTAATTCCTTCTATTTTTTATTTTAGGTAAGCGTTTTTTCATAAAATGAAAGGTTTCTAAACACCGCAACAAGTAAGACCTAATCACTATATTTTTGAAACAAATATTTATTTTTGTTACTAATGAATGTTTGGTAAACTAAAATTTTAGCAATTTTGGATACAGTCGAGTCCGAAGACTATGCTAGTACTGTTTCATTGCTCAATAGTTAAAACTTGCACAATTTGCGAATAAATTTTGTAGAAAAAACATTCATGAACCAAATTTCCATTTGCGAATCGCAACAAAATCGGTCCATTTCTGGATTATTTGGTTATTGGTGATTACTACCGACAGCATCAAGCGAAAATAGTCCTGATTGAATCGCATTTAGCCGGTTCAAGCCAGGACTGGCGGTCGGGAAAGATTTTCTGTATGTTTGGTGGGATCTTATCTTCTCTGAACTGCTCCGCTATAGACACGTTTATAACTCAGGAGATTATTTTCAGCAAATAGAATATACTTTTATTAACCGTTCTACTAACTTTCTTTTGAGGTATCATCCGTACATGTGGTTCGTACGAAATAATCGGACGCAGTTGTCGATGTTAGAGATCCTTATTTCTGAGTGTATTTCGAAATGCCGTAAAATTCATTCATAAAATTTAAAGTTTTGTTTTAAAGGATCAGTGACAGCAAGTTCTGATTTTCCGTGAAAAAACAGCAAAAGAACGTTGGTCTTAAATTAATTCATGTAAGAATGTTACTGCCTTTTTTCGTCTTGAAAGTCTCTCGATTTTTCGGTTATTTTATTTTATGTTTAGCGTGGCTTTCTTCTGGCCTTACAGCCATTCGGTAGTGAGAATCAGTTACAAACGACAGAAAAGGATTACCGTCAGGTTTTCACGAGAGTTTATCTAGTATTGTTTGCATTTTTTAGTGTAAGCACTTGGCCATACGGAAATTCAGAGTTTTTTTTTACAATCTTCACGTATATCAAATAAGACATGAGGGCGGTCCGATAAGTAATTTGAGTTTGGCCACCAGATGGCGCCGCTGTGGTATCAAGAATCGCTTGGCGATTGTTTGCGGAGACTTTTATGCCTCGGTGGTTACCGTCAAAAATTTATCAGAATGGTTTTAATATGATCGAACGCCGATTTTGATGAACGATTCCTTGGCGACAAAAGTCCACAATCTCGTAATGGTAGACCGCCGATTGAAAGTGTGCAAGATTACAGCGACTGGAGTCATTTTATAATATCAATATCGGAAGTAAAGGCACCTAGATTGTGCGATTACCAAGCTAATTCTGCAAAATCTTATCTTAGTACTTACATAGATATATCCAGAGTGCTTACATAACCGAATATTTCATATTAGTGTATTAAAAATCAGGCAGACATCAAATTTTAAGAACAGATTGAAAACAACAGAGTGTAAGCTGTTCTTAAGCAATTTTCATGCTCAGAAATTTTGCTCCAGACGTTGGGATTTAAAAAAATGGCTTTACTTGAAATCAGCAATATTCCGTACTGGAACACCTCTCTCTTTATCGTATTCAAGCGTTTAATGCATTTTACGGCTATATTTAAGTATTCTCGTCTGTATGTGCCGCATATGCAGTAAAGAAAGAGTTGTAAAGGTTAAATTACGTGCCTTGTGTCGATGCAACATGGTGCACATATGAACACATCTAATATTCCGCACATAAACTTGGTTTTTTTACGATTCCCCTTCTCCTTTCCTTTGCATCCTTTTTACCCACTTGCACTAAATAAAGCTGAACAGTTTTTTCTGTTGTTGTTGTAGCATTTAAGTTAGTCAATTTCAAGGTTCTAATGTGTCGTTAGAGTCTGAGCAGCTGCCACTGGAGTTTATCACTGCGTAATGTCTTTTCGCAAAGTTTCGTTGCTGCAATAAAATTGTTGCCAAACGCAAGTGCTGGATATTCGACATTTTACAGTTTCTTACGCCACTTGAGCATCAAGTGCAATTGCTGGGGATGTGATGGAGTTTCAATTTGCAAGGAAAGTACTACGACTATTTGGTTTAAAGTTCGTTGGAAGGTGTTGCAAGTACTGAAATCGCTGAAAAAAATAAGTGACCTTTTTTAACATTTGAAAAATACATACATATGTGTGGACATATTTGATATTTTCTTAAGTTAGACGTTTGAGAGATTTACTTATAATAGGTCAAATTGAAGCGGCTGTAAGGGTTAAACTTTAAACTTTCACTATGTGACATTTCAAAAAAGTTCGTCTCGCGTTACTTGATCCTCTACTTTTTCCAATACTTGGTATTTCATGAAGAGATGAGACGTCTGAGCGCTTGAGTGTGTAACCTTTTTATGTGTTATCTCCAATCATACTATAGTGAAGAGTAACCTAAACCTTACTTGAAAAGTAAGCTCGTATTCCTGCAGTAAAGTCTATGTCTATGTCTATGTCTATGTCTATGTCTATGTCTATGTCTATGCCTATTACTTAGCCTATTATAATCTAAGTCTCAAACTAATTAAAAACATATGTAAGTTAAAGTTTAACTTAAAGTTTAAGTCTTAGTCTAAGTCTAATTCTAAGTATAAGTCTCAATCTAAGTTAATCTAAGTTTAAGTTTAAGTTTAAGTTTAAGTTTAAGTTTAAGTTCAAGTTTAAGTTTAAGTTTAAGTTTAAGTTTAAGTTTAAGTTTAAGTTTAAGTTCAAGTTTAAGTTTAAGTTTAAGTTTAAGTTTAAGTTTAAGTTTAAGTTTAAGTTTAAGTTTAAGTTTAAGTTTAAGTTTAAGTTTAAGTTTAAGTTTAAGTTTAAGTTTAAGTTTAAGTTTAAGTTTAAGTTTAAGTTTAAGTTTAAGTTTAAGTTTAAGTTTAAGTTTAAGTTTAAGTTTAAGTTTAAGTTTAAGTTTAAGTTTAAGTTTAAGTTTAAGTTGAAGTTGAAGTTGAAGTTGAAGTTGAAGTTGAAGTTGAAGTTGAAGTTGAAGTTGAAGTTGAAGTTGAAGTTGAAGTTGAAGTTGAAGTTGAAGTTGAAGTTGAAGTTGAAGTTGAAGTTGAAGTTGAAGTTGAAGTTGAAGTTGAAGTTGAAGTTGAAGTTGAAGTTGAAGTTGAAGTTGAAGTTGAAGTTGAAGTTGAAGTTGAAGTTGAAGTTGAAGTTGAAGTTGAAGTTGAAGTTGAAGTTGAAGTTGAAGTTGAAGTTAAAGTTAAAGTTAAAGTTAAAGTTAAAGTTAAAGTTAAAGTTAAAGTTAAAGTTAAAGTTAAAGTTAAAGTTAAAGTTAAAGTTAAAGTTAAAGTTAAAGTTAAAGTTAAAGTTAAAGTTAAAGTTAAAGTTAAAGTTAAAGTTAAAGTTAAGTTAAAGTTAAAGTTAAAGTTAAAGTTAAAGTTAAAGTTAAAGTTAAAGTTAAAGTTAAAGTTAAAGTTAAAGTTAAAGTTAAAGTTAAAGTTAAAGTTAAAGTTAAAGTTAAAGTTAAAGTTAAAGTTAAAGTAAAGTTAAAGTTAAAGTTAAAGTTAAAGTTAAAGTTAAAGTTAAAGTTAAAGTTAAAGTTAAAGTTAAAGTTAAAGTTAAAGTTAAAGTTAAAGTTAAAGTTAAAGTTAAAGTTAAAGTTAAAGTTAAAGTTAAAGTTAAAGTTAAAGTTAAAGTTAAAGTTAAAGTTAAAGTTAAAGTTAAAGTTAAAGTTAAAGTTAAAGTTAAAGTTAAAGTTAAAGTTAAAGTTAAAGTTAAAGTTAAAGTTAAAGTTAAAGTTAAAGTTAAAGTTAAAGTTAAAGTTAAAGTTAAAGTTAAAGTTAAAGTTAAAGTTAAAGTTAAAGTTAAAGTTAAAGTTAAAGTTAAAGTTAAAGTTAAAGTTAAAGTTAAAGTTAAAGTTAAAGTTAAAGTTAAAGTTAAAGTTAAAGTTAAAGTTAAAGTTAAAGTTAAAGTTAAAGTTAAAGTTAAAGTTAAAGTTAAAGTTAAAGTTAAAGTTAAAGTTAAAGTTAAAGTTAAAGTTAAAGTTAAAGTTAAAGTTAAAGTTAAGGTTAAAGTTGAAGTTGAAGTTGAAGTTGAAGTTGAAGTTGAAGTTGAAGTTGAAGTTGAAGTTGAAGTTTAAGTTTAAGTTTAAGTTTAAGTTTAAGTTTAAGTTTAAGTTTAAGTTTAAATTTAAGTTTAAGTTTAAGTTTAAATTTAAGTTTAAGTTTAAGGTTAAATTTAAGTTTAAGTTTAAGTTTAAATTTAAGATTAAGTCTAAATCTAAGTCCAATTTCCTAAGTCTAATTTCTTTTAGTCTCTTAAAGTCATGAACTTCGCTATATTTACATAATTACTAAGAATTATATATATTGACTTGTTGTGTTCAACTACAGTCCTACATAAATATTCGTATGTGGCTTCCTTTATGTAAGTATAGTTACAGAGTTCTAATGTGTGCAAAGTCATATTAGTATTATTGCGTACAAATGTTAACTAAGTAAATGTCACTGTTATTTGCTATCATTACATCGAACAACAACAACAACTGTTTAAACAAAAACAATAATGGTTGCACAAACAATTACGTTCCTATTTACATACATACAAACCCACAAATGTTTACGGCTATTTCACAGACTTTATGGAGTCAACTGGCAGACAGGCAAATGACAGTGCGTATATTTGTAAGAATATTTACTCACATGCATAATTCAAATTGCTAGCCAAGTGTAGTTTGAACAAACTTGATTGTGTGTGCATATTTGTAAGTGTATTTCCGAGTGTATGCGCCAAGAACTGGCAAAAAACGCAAAATTGCCTGAGCAGTCAGCAAAGAACATTAGAGACAATAGGCTGCCACATACACTTCAACTCATGAAAATATGTATAAGTAAAAATATGCATATATTTATTTAAACATGTTGAACATACACCTTTTCTTACTGAAACCTCCGTAACCATCATTGAGTTGAAAACTACGCCATCGTTAAAAGTGCAAAAATAAGAAATTCCAAAGGAAAATTCTTTCGAAAACTCAGTGACATTTCCCAACCAAATTGTTGGAGAACATTTTTCAAATGCCAAGTTGACATTTTGGTTTTTCTTTGCCACAGCCACAGCCATTTCTCTTTCAGTATGTAAAAGTTGACGTCGAGGAAAACTTAATTTGTAGAATTTATTTAAGATGACTGTTTTAGCAGACGCATTTGCATGCCTTTCTACATTAAAATTTATGCATTTATTTGCATGAATTAACATAAATGAAGGCGTTGGAGCAAGCTGTTGTTGAGGAATATATTTAAATGTTATTCTAAAGTTGGAATTCTCGAACTTAGAAGCACTTAACTTTATTGGTCGAAGATTGAGTTAAACAGAGCTCTGTGTTAAAGCACAATTTTGTTGATTCGAAAGTAAGATGGAAATATTGTTCTTTGAAGTATGAGTGAAATAATTACTAAATGCTTGAGCGTAATTGCCTTGACCTAGCGTATCTTTCGCTGGTTTTACACACAGAGAATAATAGTATTGTTCACCTAACGATTGTATCACCCAAAACCCCAAAACTAAACGAGATAGATATAGGGTGACGTATATATAGATGATCACGATGTCGAGACGAGTTGAAATTCGTCCGTATTAATCAGAGTATTGACCATCTGAATACAATATTTTCACATCACATCAACAACAGTGCGCCAGTCGTTTCTTCCTTTCGCAATGTGGCAGCAGTTCGAGATTCCAAGCAAAGCCTCCTGGTCTTTCCAAATGTGGAGTGAAGAAATCTCGTCTTGCCCTCGTTTACTACCAGACCCATGTGCTTCGATTTCTTATCCAGTCTGGAGAAAGCAGAACTACCGGCGCGGTTGTTGAGAAGATTTGGCTCATGGTGAATCTCTGGTCAGTTGTTGATTTTCCAGATCTAAAGCTACACTGTTACTGCCCAATCAGTTTGTTGGCAGTGGTCTTTAATCTTTCGCAGATTGTATGGTCTCCCTCTTAGTGGATTGGACAGAGCACATTTAAATTCCAATCGTCGGACATGTTTTCGTTCGACCATATTCTGATGATGGCCTGATTCATGCTCCTTATCAGTTCTCCGAATTTGAATATCTCGGACGGCAGTCGGCCAGTTTGTCAAGCTCTTTGTATTTACGGATTTCGATTTCTCTTTTTTGTCTCGCTTTCCCCTTCAACTCTCGGTATTTATCCCATGCCGCACGAGTTGTGGTCGATTGTAGCGTTGAGAGGCAGGTAGTCTGGTTTGTCTCCACTGCAGTACGGCACTCCTCTTCGAACCAGCTGTTCTTTTGTCTTTTCAGAAAACCAATGGCTGTGTTTGCAGCTGCAATTGAGCCATATTCTGATACCTTGTTTTGCTGTGAACCTGTATAGGGCCTCCCAGCCACTGTTTTTCAAAAAAGTTTAAACCGGTGTGACAACGAGAGGCAATCGTTGTGTCAATGGAAAATTATTGCCTCATATCTAGTCAAAAATTCCAGGCAGTTGACATATATAGAATGGGTTTGTGCAGTCGCTCCATACAAAAGTAAGGAATATGACTTATTAGGGAAGATTATTAAGGATTTGTTTAAAAAATCTAAAGACCTAACCTGGACATAAGTATGCAGTTGTAATTCTCGCGATGCAGATACATAACGTCAGTCATGAAGACTTCTAAAAATGGCCATAGATTGAGCCGCGATTCCCAGTAACCCATTTCTGGCATTTGCCAACTCATTATAGACCAATTTTACTAACCGTTCATCAACTTGTTTGCCATTTACACATTCGCACTGTGATTCCAATTTATTCTCTCTCCGTCTAGTCCATAATTTCCAGTTCCAGTAATTGCCAGCTGCGCAAAATGCACAATGATTTGCAGCGATAAATTAAATCCTCGCACAATTGCGGTTCAGGCGCAATTATGAACTCCGACCCGCGCCGCTTCCACACTTGTCACACCAACACAGTCGAACGGACTCTGTGGTATTCGCAGAAGCTAACTGACAATAGAAAGGCATTGTGTAGACATTGCATAGTTTTGAATTATTGTTGGCAAATGTGAGAGCGACAAAAGGTGCCAAGTGTCAACGACGGAAGTCAAAATGCATGTAATGTGTCAAGTGTGAGCAACAACAACTTCTACACACATTTGAAATCATGTGAGCGCACATATACATACAAATGTATGTAGTCTAATGGTTTTTGAGTTGTGTATGTTTTTTTGTTGCTTTTGTAAGCGTACTGAAGTGGTTGCCAAGTACTGGTGGCTCGAAGCAATTTAAGGCGCCAGATGTTACTGCTAGTGAAAGTTAAAAATGGCGGTCAAGTGTATAATACTCGTAGTCGCTCGCTCGACTAGCGCTCCTCCGTGGCAAGAAGTCAACGAGATTATGGTCAAAGTTGCATATGTGCATGGATTTGTAGATCATGTTGCATAAGCGGAGATAAGTATTAGATATACATACATATGTTACATATGAGTCCATGGTATACATATGTGCATGTATGTGTGTACTTACGAATGTTCGGCAGTGAAGTTAAAGAGAAAAAATGGGTTTCACGAAATTCTGTTGAAAATATTCATTTATTTCAAAAGATAAAGGAACTCTTCAAAAAAAGTGAATCTCGAAATTTCGGGATTACATAAATTCGGGATGCTGTTAATGCTAAATTTTGAAATTTGAAAACGGTGTCAAGCGTAATTTCAGTAAATCATGCTGTTTATTGTTTTTTTTTAACGCAGATTTGAGAATTTCATATTTGACCGCCTTCAATTATAATCCCAACACTGTACTAAAAAAAATTTGGTAATTCTTAAAAAAATACTATATATTTATTAAAGTTAGTCAAAAGATTTTTAGAACGCGTTAAAAAATGTTTAGTCCCGAAATTTCGGGATCTCATTGTTTCGGGATACCGAAATAATTTAAAATCGGATAATACTATTATTTACGGTAATGTGGCGATGCTTAAAAACGATATTAAGCGAAATTTCAATAAAACATACTGTTTATGTTTTTTTTTTTTTTTGCACAGATTTGTGCATTTTACATTTAACCGTTTCCAATTAGAAGGCCAACACTGTATTAAAAAGTTTAGTGATTCTTAAAAAAATATTTACTTCAAAAGATTAGTTAAAGGATTTTTAGAACACTTTAAACAAATTTTCAGTACCGAAATTTCGGGATTTCAGGAATTCGAAATACCGAAATAGTTGAAAGTCCTTGAAAAAAGTATTTACTTTAAAATATTTTTCGAACGCTTTAAAAAAATTTTTAGTCCCGAAATTTCGGGATTTAAAAAATTCGGGATTCCGAAATAGTTGAAGGTTAGAAAAAAGTAATAAATCCAATTACAACTAAATAGGAATATTCACATTTTTATTTTACTTTTTATCGTGCCCAATGCTGTATTAAACATGTTTAGCAGTACATTTTTTTATCTCAAAAGATTTGTTAAAAGATTTTCAAAACTTTCTTAAAAATTAAAAAAAAAAATAAATTTTCTTAAATTCGGGAACCCGATATTAGTATGAGGTCTGAAAACAGTCGTAAGTGCAATTTCAATAAAATATAAATTCCTAATTTTTAACACAGATTCTTTCATTTCACATTTGATCGTTTCCAATTAGCTGCCCCACACTGTAGCATACTGGCATAAGGAAACTAGGCGCAATAACTTATCGCCTTAGAACGCAATAAAATGTACAAAAGCTAGTAATTTTTGTCAACTATTTTTTATGCCAAATTTTATTGTTGGTTTTGTGCACTTGTAATTTCAATTTCGAGTTGCACACTGCGGATGTGACTAAGTGTGACATTTCCGTGACCTCGTGCGCCGCCAGCTCCCCAAATACACAGCAATTCGGCATACACATTCCTTGTCGCTCGGCATGCTAGTTTGAATTGGGTAACAGGAACGAGAGGTCGCGTTGCCAGATTTCCCGTTGCTAAACTGCGCTTTCATCAAGCACACAACAGCGGTAATTGCAAATTGCACAGGTAAAGTGACACGCTGTGAGCTTTAAAAATGGCGCGAAGAAAAATTCGTGGAAGAAGTTGGCGCACGGAAATTCGGATTGTTTTTGTAGCGCCACTAAACAGTTACGCAAATATATGTCACAGAAATTACGGCTTTTTGCTGCTTGTTTTCGTGGAATGGCATGCAGGATGTGTCAGGAGGTAAGCGTCTGGAATGCACTTAAAAGGTGAAGTAGATATTATTCGTTTCAAATGTTAAAGATTTAAGGGGGTATTCTACTCTAGAAATTTGAAAAAATCCAATTTTTTTTATAATTCGACAGTTTTGATATTCAAAAATATCTCCCTAAAAGGATTTTTTAACACTAAAATTATTTTCAAAGTTATAGCCATTTTAGTGACGTGTCAACTAGACCGGTTGAGTGAATATCGTATAACGTAAAACTTTAAACGAGTTTTTCTCGAAACTACATAAGTACTTTTTTTCACACTTTACCGGCATTATCTCAAGTTCTGTACAACCAATTTACTTGAAATTTTGTGTGAACCTTCTTTATATAATCCTTTATCGTTCCTATCAGCATCGTATCAAAATTTTTGTTTTTAATATTTAAAAAAAATTCAGGAATTTCAAAAAAAAAGCGTAAAAAATGAATTTTATTTTCAGGCAGTCGCCATTTTACAAAAAAAAAAAAAATTTTTCGTGCTCAGTAGGGGCTGAGGTAGGGACTATAACAGCATCCTTACTGATTAAGAATTTCTTTTGATTTTTTTTTTCAAACCACCAGGAGAGTCAGGATCAATTTCACCAGGATGCGCCATTTTTTTTACACCTGTTCCTTCCCCCTCTTATTATTTTAATTTTTAACATTTTTTTGTAAAATATTTTTTCTGTATTTTTAAGATATCAATAAAAACACCATAAAAAAATGGAAAGTAAAAATATTTTTTGGTTTTTTCTTAAATAAAATTAAAAAAACTGCCTAGAATTTGATGTCTAGACTAGACATCCCCCTTAAGTGTAATAAAAATTAATTATGATAATTAGAAAATTAAACGAAATTTCGTGATTTACTTTTTTTTATTGTTTTTAATGAATTTATGAAATTTTTTCGAAACCGAACTTATTTTTTTGAAAGATTTTTTAAAAATTTTTTCGAAACCGAACTTCTTTTTTTGAAAAATTTTTTGAAATTTTTTTTAATACCTCTTTTGAATTGCTTTTTGTTTTTCTAATTTTATGCAAACATTTTTTAAAATCTTTTTAAATTGTTCTTTAATTTTTTGATAGAAATTTTAATCTGTTTAATAAGTTTAGTTTGTAGTCTTTCAAATATTTTTCAGGATTAAAAATTTTATTTCTCCAGAATATTTTTTTAACATTCATTTTCAAAATTTGCATAAATTATTTCTGAAAATTTTGTGAAGCTAAAAATATAAAAAATAATTACCAGTTGAAAAAAATATACGAAATTTCGCGATTTACATTTGTTTTTGTTGTTTTGAAAGAATTTGAGATTTTTTCAAACCGAGCTTAGTTTTCTGAAAGATTTTATGCATTTTTTTTTCGAAATCACTTTAGAAATGTTTTAATTTTTCTAATGTTTTCCGAAATTTTTTAAAAGCTCGTTTGGTTCAAAAAAAAAAAAAATATTAAAATTTAAAATTGTTTAAAATTGTATGAAAAATAACTTAAAAAAATGATTTTTGATGATTAAAATTTTATTTATCAAAATATATTTTTAACACTTTTTTGAAAATTTTTGTTTTTAAGTTATTTCTGAAAAATTAGTAAATTTTTTATACAGTTTTATGAAGGTTTTTCTGACTTTTTTTTATTAAAGTTTGAATTGTTTTAAAAGTTAGCATGAATGTTTTTCGAATATTTCTCAAAATTAAAAATTTTATTTTTCAACCTTTTTTGAACACTGTTTAAATTTACAAAAATGTTATTTGATAATTTTGCGAACATAAAAATATATAAAATAAATATTGGAAAAATTTACATATTAAAGCTTTTTCGAATCGAAAAAAAAATTAATATTGTTGCACGGTATTTATTGAGTAGTTTTTCAGTTTTCTTTTATATAATTTTTGCGACTTTTTTTCTACTACATATTTACTAAATTTTTTGAAAATTTTTTTTCAAACTTTATTTTTTCGAAATCAACTAATTACATAGACATAAACATGGGATCATTAAATATTATATATTTTTTGCAAACCCGAAAATAATTGCCTAATTTTGTTGCACGGTGTTTTTTTTTAAATTGTTAAGAAATCTTCATAATTATTTTTAATTATAAAATAATTTGTGGTTTTCAAATTTTTTTTTGAAAATTTTTTCTTCGAGTTTTTTTTTCCAAATTTATTTTTAACGAAATTTTGTTAAAATATTTTTCTTTTTTTTCAAATTAAATTTTAGAAAAGATTTACAAAATAAAAACAAAATTTGCGCCACCCAACATTATAAGTTTTTTTTTGCAAAACGCGAAACTAAATTTCTGATTTGAATACATAGTGTTATCCTCAAAAAGTGCTTGTATTCATGTGCGAATAATGCCACTATAATAGAAAAACTGATTTCGTTGGCATTCCTCTCATTTATATCTATTTTTCGGACTAAATTGCGCGCAATTTTAACTTCACCGCCAGCCAACATTATCATTTTTCATGTGTTCGTGTGGAAGCTCTAATTTCGCGTACTTTGGTTGATGTAAAGTCTTAACCGTCGTTATTGTTGTTGTTACACGCATTAAGCTCGCCATTCTTACAACAAATATCCACAGTTAAATTTACATACATGTATGTACATTTGTGTGCGTGTGTGCGTGAATACATATGTTGCGCTTGTAAGGCAAGAAAACAATAGTAAACGCACACAATGCGCATATGAACAACAACAGCAGCATTAATTATGTTGTTTGATGTGCTGTTGTGCGAGGAGAAAATTTGCATTTTGATGAAAGCGTAATTTGTGTTGATGTAAATTTATTTAGATATTTATATGTGTGTGTGTGTCTACTTTGAATACTTTGTTATTGCCTTTGTTTGATTGCCTTTTCGCCATTACTACTCGTATGGTTCGTTTATACATTGTCATACAGGAAAATCTTATGATCTTAAATTGAAACTTGACGACGCAACTTTGAGATATGGGGATTTGGACGAAGGCATGGTCTTATTTCTTACAGTGGTTATACCGTTATATTAGCAAGTATTCTTCACCTAATTTATCTTCAGATTTTTCTGGTATCAAACAAGACTTAAACCTATGAATGTTACTGAACCCAAAAGTTTCACTAATTTGTTTTTCTGCTGCGAAACAGTTTACGTATGTACTAAACCCCTTATTCCGGTTGCTGAAGTTTGTATTTGGACCTGCGGGACTGCCATTAAGCACTACTTCGCAAGACCAAGCTGGTTGATAAAGGCCTCTTCACATTCTACTTTCAGGGTTACTCATATGGTTTTATGCTTCTCCGCTGCATTTATTTTCATTCTGAGTAGTCGGAGCGCTATTAAGATCCACTCTTTGTCGGGCACTATGTTGTCGGGCGCCATTCTTTCGTTTCTTATTTTAGTGGCTTTCTCCACTACATACCTCGAGCAGGAGAAAAAGTTGAGCTCTACGTTTACTGTGGCATTTTCACAGAAGGAACATTGTGTTTCGTATTCTCTGAAACAGCCATAGCCCGATAAGAACTGCATTACGTAGAAGTCTGTCTCTCAGTGCTGTTTGCCAGGCCGGTTCTTTCTAAATTAGTCTACATGTCAATCTTCCTTTATCTGCCGCATCCCATTGTTTTTACCACTCATCGAGACTTGTCTTTCTCTCCTTTTTGTGCTCGTCGCCCATTAGGCACCTATTCATGGCTTTTGTTTTACATTAGACTCTATATAACGTAGGGGTTCGCATAGCCAGTTATCTGTGTTTCTTTTGTGAGCGGTAATCGTAATTCTCCATCGTACATTCCATAGTAATGGACTTAGTACGGAGTCTTGTGGTACTCCACCTGTCACCATCTAGATTTTTGGACCTGTATATTACTAAGTCGTAGATAATTTCGTTTATCTTGGAACCAGCGTAAACACCACCAACAATGTCACTTCGGACTGAGTAGACAATTGAGAAGCAAAGTCCTCTCTCGACGAATAAAAACCAAACTCTGTAAGTCACTCATAATTCCCGTCCTGCTTTATGGTGCAGAGGCTTGGACGATGACATCAACTGAAGAGTCGACGTTCAGAGTTTTCGAGATAAAAGTTCTGACAGACAGCGGCTACGCTGGCTAGGTCATGTTGTCCGAATGGACGAAAACACTCCAGCTCTGAAAGTATTCGACGTGGTACCCGCCGGGGGAAGCAGAGGAAGACCTCTATTCCGTTTGAAGGACCAGGTGGAGAAGGACCTGGCTTCGCTTGGAATATCCAATTGGCGCCACATAGCGAAGAGAAGAAACGACTGGCGCGCTATTGTTAACTCCCGGGGTGGTTTTTGCCTCAATTGCTCTCAGTATATAGGGCCAGTGTGCCGAGTGGAAAGATTTTCTCACAACTGCCCAGTATTTTTTACCGCCATGCATTCATCTGGTGTCCTCTATCTCGAATTTCTCATTGTTTATCACCGAAATGTCTCTTATTGGTAATAAATATCATATAATTGTCTCTTCCTAAGATCGAGGCCAATATATTGCTTTTCAATGTTAGTCAACTGTTATGATATTGTCCTCGATTAAAAGTAGTATCTGAAATAACGCACTGGATCGATTTTAGTAGAACTTAGAACTCATTTTCGTACCAGATGGAACATTCTTTATTGTACTGAGCTCTTCGAGTCGTAGAGTATGTTCGACTTGAAAAAAAAGAAGTAAGGAAGAGCTGAGATCAGCTATAACCGAATATTTTATACTCTCGCACTCTTTCAACGATCAAAGCCGGGAGAACTTTTTTCGAATTTTGATAGTAAATCTGACAGTTTTACCGATATTCTCGGTTCGCAATAAGAACTAGGATTTAAAATTTTGTTATTTGCGAAGTTGATGTGATTCGATTTCACCTATTTTCAGACTGTAATTTAAGAATTTCAGGATAATATTGATTCTGATGAATTATTTAATAATTTATATTTATATGGAATCCTTTTATTTGAACGAACATTAGTCGTTATAATCAAAATATACCTTACACAGTCGATTGATCGAAATCAAGTCGCTATGTATGCGAATGCATTACAGGTCTTACTAAAAAAACATAAAACAAAGGCTAAAAATACGGAAAAATATATTTTAATAGAATTTTTCACTCACTATATATTGACATGCAACTTGTGATATTTCTCCATCGAAAAACTTTTCCAGAAATCTAAATTGCCCATAAACATAGACCTTCGCTTAATAACACTTCCGAGGTTTATGGACTTTTCAGAAAACCAATTAAATAATGAAATCTTCCAGCAATCTTCTATAAATACATTTCCCAAATTATATTTACGTATAGACTAATGCATGTGCAACAACTACATATATTTACCTGATGGTAGACAACCGGTGAAATTGAGCCCAGCACCGCTGGGAGTATCAAATTTCGAAATCACTTGCCGGATATGAGTGTCTGTATGACGCCTGCAAAGACACAGGCAAGCGCAGGCAAAGGCGCAGAGGTAAATACATTTGTATGCACCTTCTATGTACACTATGTAAATGCTAATGTGGATGCAACACACACATACTTGCACACAAATCCATTAAATGTAAACTCAGAGTTCACCTTGCCGGAGAAAGTGTAATCTAAACGATGCTCTGCGACATGTGGAGCAAGAGCAGTGGCCATGGATGTATGTGCGTGTGTGTGTACTACATGCAAGTCGCTGCTGCCTGGGGCTTGTGTGGCATTACAAATCAGGCTAATGTCGTCGCTGCATCAACTATTCTATGTCACAAACGAAGTAGAAAATCTGTAGCTGTGTGTGAATGGTGAATATGAGCTGCTGCTGTTGCGGCAGTCATAAGTAAAGCGCGACGCTGTTGCAAGTGGCGGACTAAAGCTGCTGCATAAGTAGCATGCAACTACTGCAAAACATTTCCGAGTCAAATGTAATGAATGGCAACTGAACCTATGTATATAATTTTAGTATTTTAATCTACTTAAATCTTTTTTTGGACCGAAGGCACAGTTACTAAATGAATTAAATGCCGTTAGAAAATTTTTATTCTTTTTTGTTAGCTTTCTCTATGTAACTTTCTACAGGTTATAAGGGAAATCAAGGTTAGCGCAGAAAACAAAATTTTGTTGGAAGTGGTTTAAAGAATTTTAATTACTTTTTATACCCTGAACAGGGTATATTAACTTTGTCACGACGTTTGTAACACCCAGAAGGAAGCGTCGGAGACCCTATAAAGTATATATATGAATGATCAGGATGTTGAGCTGAGTCGATTTAGCCATGTCCGTCTGTCTGTCCGTCTGTCCGTCTGTCTGTATATATACGAACTAGTCCCTCAGTTTTTAAGATATCCTTTTGAAATTTTGCAAACGTCATTTTCTCTTCAAGAAGCTGCTCATTTGTCGGAACGGCCGATATCGGACCACTATAGCATATAGCTGCCATATAAACTGAACAATCGGAATCAAGTTCTCATATGAAAAACTTTCGCATTTGACAATGTATCATCACCAAATTTGGTATGGATTATTTTCTAGGGAAAAAATGTAATATCCGAGAAAATTGTCCAGATCGGTTAACTATAACATATAGCTGCCATACAAACTGAACGATCGGAATCAAGTCCTTGTATGGAAAACTTTCACATTTGACAAGATATATTCACGAAATTTGGTATATAATATTTTCTAAGGCAAAAATGTAGTCTCCGAACAAATTGTTCAGATTGGTTAACTATAGCATATAGCTGCCATACAAACTGAACGATCGGAATCAAGTCCTTGTATGGACAACTTTAACATTTGACAAGATATATTCACGAAATTTGGTATAGATTATTTTTTAAAGTAACAATGTAATCTCCCAAGAAATTGTTCAGAACGAGTTACTATAGCATATAGCTTCTATACAAACTGGACACATAGTTACTAACAGAAATGCACCTGTGAAGGGTATTTAGCTTCGGTGCAACCGAAGTTAACGTTTTTTCTTGTTATAAATATTATTAATAAATATAGAACTGTCAAAAACTGCGCTCAGGACGAGCTACTATACCTAATATTATGTAAATTGCGTTTACCCTTTTGCCAGATTTTTCACTCTCCTCAAATTTCTTGTTGAATATGTTGGTTTCTATGAAAGGGTTTCACATTAAAATTCGAATGAGTCCGTTGTTAAGTCCGATAACTCTTGTAGTTGGATCTTAAGTACCAACAACATGCCATGAACCCATCACAAAACTGCTTAGGTGTCCAGACCATTGACGCCACTCTGTTATCCCTTTAAAATTTGGTTGCTAACTTTTTTACTGGAGGTTTACACCATCAGAAAATATGGACTTTCATGAACACATAGCCTACCGACTTAAAAAAAATGATATTTTGACTTGACTCTATAAGAGTGTACAGATGATGCAACAATCGCAATTTCTTCTGGCTGGATAGGGAAACGAAGCAAATGGGTCTGGCAGTGAAAGAGGGCAAGACGAAATATCTCCTGTCAGCCAACAAACAGTCGTCGCACATGGGACTTGGCTGCCACGTCTCTGTTGACAGTCATAACTTCGAAGTCGTGGGTAATTTCGTCTATCTTGAAACCAGCATTAGCACCAACAACAACATTAGCCTCAAAATCTAACGCAAAATAACTCCTGTCAACAGGTGCTATTTCCGACTGTGTAGGCAATTGAGAAGTAAAGTTCTCTCTCAACGAACAAAGACAAAACTCTACAAGTCAGTCATCACCCACGCCCTGGTATATGATGTGGGGGCTTTAACGATGCCACAACTGATGAGTCAACCTTAGGCATGTTCGAGAGAAAGGTTCTTCGAAAGATGTTTGGTCCAGAGAAAGAGGAGGATTTCCACCCCATTGGAGAAACCAGGTTGAAAAGCACCTGGCTTTGCTTGGAATTTCCATTATTAAGAAATGATTCTCTCTAAATTTCAATATAGCATATCTCACAAATTGACTGATATTTCCGGCAAAAGTCAAGTATAGGCTCTGGCGTTCACATATTCTGTAACTAGGGGCTTAAACAGTTAAATGGAATTTAAAATTATGTTATATGGGAAGTAGGCGTGGTTTTAGTCCGATTTCACTCATTTTCACACTTTGACGTATGAGTGTCAGTACAATGTCAATTACCGAATAAGGTTTAAATCGGTCGGGCGAATGACGAGATAATTGATTGATTTCACTTAAAAGAGGACGCACGTCTGCTGCCCAATTTTTATTTTGTTACCTATGAAGCTCTCTTTTACTATCTTCCAACCATTTAAAATGCAGACTCACCCTCCTAATCCTTCTCGCAACCTCAGATCGCCGGTCATTTATTTCCCTTAATGCTTCTTATTTTATCTTCCGTTTCCGATTGATTTTGACCTACTCTGAATTAGGTGCCCAGTAAAGCACCAACTTACTTTTAATAAGCAATTAATAGCAGCTCTACACTTTTAACTACGTGGTTCAAAATGTAATCTACGAGCAAAATCGATTTTCTTGAAACATTCGTGACCTTGTTTCTAGTTCTATCACTAAATCCAATTTATAGAACTTTTTTTATGAAATTATTACTTGAAAAAGTCTATCATCTTCAGCTTTTCAAACTAATCTACTTCAAATACGTTATGAGAGGATGACCAGTTGACCGACGGTCATTTCATGTGGAGAACACATCAAGTAAGGCATTGGCATTGATTTGGACCAAGTATCCATTTCTCTTGATATCATTTTCCATTTTCTTAGGCGACTTCTCAAATAATGAGAATGGGGGGTAATTGTTTCCTAGTTCTCTTATCATATGACCCCTTTGTGGTACTGGAAAAGATAGAGTAAGGTTAAAAAAATCACCTCACACAAGCAATTTGAGGCCATAATTTTATTTCACTTTCTAACTGAGTCAACCGCATTAATTCGTCTTAAAACTGTTAATTGTCATCCAAATTGGTTTTTCAACTGAACCCTTATTCTGTCGCTCTGCTGCACTTGACTCACAAAAAATTGGCCATTAACGTTTATGCGAAAATCACCAAACGCCTCTCCTAACATCCTAGACGAGTAAACAAAGCCTATCAGAACTATCTTTGAAAAAAATGAGAAAAAAAAGCACGCGATAAGCGACAACTTGGAACAAAAGAATATTTTTGAAGAGGAATCCTTTTGTGCGGCGAAAATAGATGCAAACTGAAAGTAAGAACAGAAAAGCAACAAAAACAACTCGCGCAAACAATGGAAGTGTGCCAAGACCAAAAGCAGACAAGACCAGACAACGGGGCGTATGAGTAACCATAAACTATGTGCACAGGCCTGACAGTAAGGATAACGGAATGTTTACGTTTGTGTGGTTGTGGCATGTGAGTATGTGCATCGCATATTTAGTGAAGGGAGGCTGCGAGCGGAGAGGGGAGTGTGCAGGCGGTGGACAAGAAATGTGTGAATGAGCACTTTACTCATGAATGAGCGTAAATTGAAAGGAAATATAAACAAAAGGCGGCGGGGGGTGGCGCTGCGAAAGAAAGCGTGATGTGTGGGGAAAACACTTGCTGTAAAACAACAACAACGATGGTGCGAAAAAAGCACTTAACGGCAGATGCGTGCGATATTGAGACAACAAAAAAGCTGCGCTGCGTGCAAAAAATAGGAAATAACAAAAGCCACACAGTCTGCCTGAAAAGTATGCGAAAGAAAACTAAAAATATAAGAAAAAACATACGGAACATGAGTTGCCTGTAACTATTCCACACACACACACACACACACATTAGTGCATGCATTGTTCTCTTCTTGCTACAGAGTACGTGCGAAGCATTTACAGCTCTTAGGTGCGGTTGGTGAGACTGCCTGGGTTGTGCTCCTACGACTAATGAAGCATACTCGTCTGCCACTGAGTACTACTAACTACGTGCAGATAATTTAGACATTTTCTCGGCTCGAAAAAATGAATATTTGTTTGAAAATGGGTGCGGTGAAGAAGTACTGTTGCACCAGCCGGTCGGTGACAGCAACAGAAATTTCGTAATAGTTTGAGTATTACGAGGGCTGCTATATATATTTCTGGCCTAATAATGAAAATAGGAATATTTATCAACGAAAATGGTTTTATTGTTTTTCAAAATATTCTTCATCAAGATCTATATACTTTTGCATGCGCTCAAACTAATTTTCCGATTGAGACCCCTCCAAAACATGGTTTTTGAATCTTCAACAGTATCTTCTGGCAACGAAAATCGTTGACCACGCATTATTTTCTTGATGTGGGAATAAAAAGAAGTCATTGGGTGCCAAGTCAGGGCTGTACGGCGGATGACCCATCAATTCGACGTTTTGGCCGGTCAAAAAGGCGCTGTTTTGAGCCGATGTGTGAGAGCTCGCATTGTCATGGTGCACATGACGCTCATATATCTGTACCAGTCATACGTTGCTCAAGCGGAACTGTACGCCACATGACCAGTTTTGCCGAAGAAACAAGGACCATTTGCCTCGAAGTGCTTCTTCCACGAACAACTTTCGTTAGATTTGGCTCGTCTTGGAAGACCCACACGGTCGATTGCTGTTTTGTTTCGGGCTCATACGCATAGATCCATGATTCGTCACCTGTGGACTATGGCGTAGACTCGTTATAGCCGAACCATTTCAAGATACCAAGTGCAGCCAGGTTCTCCTCTGTCTGATTTTTCCAAAACAGTGAAGGTCTTCGTTTTCCTCTGCTTCCACCGGCGGGTACTGAATCGAAAACCTTTAGAGTTGCAGTATTGCCTTCGATCCGGATAATATAATCTAGCCAATGACGCCGTATATCTCGTACAGCTCACCGTTTCATCGACTAATGTACTCGCCATTGAACCATAAATCTTCCACAAAACCATTCTCGAACACTCCTAAGGCCTCATCAGATGCAATTATAGTTCATGCCTTCGCATTATATCTCAAGTTTGATCTTTGTTCATCTATAGAGGACCTTGCTTTTCGATTTCCCACTCAGTCCAAAGTAGCACCTGTTGGCAAGAGTGATTCTGAAAAAGTCACAAAATAAGGAGTCACCTTGTCTGAAACCTCACTTGCTATCGAACGGCTAGGAGAGTTGTTTTCCGATCCTGACGAAGCTTTTGGTGTTGCTCAACGTCAACTTACAGAGTCGTAGTAGCTTTGCGGTGCTACCAATTTCAGACATCGTGGCATAAGGGCAGTTCGCTTTCGTGCAATCGAAGGCGAAAATCGACGAAGAGGCGGTGTGTCGATCCTTCTTTCACAGGTCTTTTTCAAGATTTGGCGCATATTGAAAATCTTGTCTATTGCAGATTTTTCAGGTCTCCAGCCACACCGATAATGTCCAATCAGTTTGTTGACGGTAGGCTTCAGTCTTTCAAATATTATGCTCATTAAGACCTTATATGCGATATTATTGTGGGGTTCCACTTTTTGCGGATTGGGCAAAGCAGACTTAGATTCCAATCGTTGGGCACCAGGATAAATTCCATTTACTTATTTATATGTGTATCTAGGATTTGTTATGACTGAGCCAAGATACTCTAGAATTCTAACATACATTGATTTCATTACAAAAATATGAATAACCAGGTAGCCGACCGTCTATAATTTTTCTTCTCATCTATGCGATTCGATAGAGGAGAGAGCGGTAAGTGTTTCGGATACCTAAAGCTTGCGGGAAGGGTCGATGGAGGAGTATACTGTCGAACTTTTCCATCAGCTCTAGTTTTAAACTTCCTAACTGCAGTAGCGTCCTCCAAGCGGAGGTGGCTGACAAGGCGGCTTAGAAGCGGTACTGCGGTAGAACTGGAAGGCTGAACAGCTTGCTCGAACAGGTACTTCATTCCCAATAACTGTGGCATGGAAGGGTAAGAGTCTGTTGACTTCTTTTAGTTCACTACTGGATTGGTGGGCCTCAATCCATTTCAGCAAGAGTGCTTCAACTGCCAGCAGCTGTCCAGGAAGTAAGGTCCTTCTCGCCAATCGTAAATCGTAAGATGTATAGGGAACTCTTCGCTCTCAGCAAAGTCCACCTTTCAATGGTTGTAGTAGTTCTAACTGGACTCTGACCGTTCGATATTCATGCGCAAAGATTGAACATCTGACAATATATTAGCTGTCTTAGGATTTTTAAATAAAATCGAATGTACCGCTCCATAGGATCTGATACTTATAAACCGTCAGGTAAAATAGCAGAACCAATAACTCATATTCAACTACAGGAGTTTTTCATCTGGCTTCAAAAGGATTGTTCATAACAGTACGAATAACAATTAATTAAAATGGAGAAGTTGAGTGGTCGCCTTGGTTAAACAGAAAAATTGATTAAGAGGAATCAATTAAACTGGCAACACAGCAATTGAAATAATTTTTCGCCTCGAAGCATCAGCCGACATTAAAGTATAACGCAAACACAAACTGACGAAGATATATGATTGGTCATTACCGTTAAGATGCAAGACATTATATTTAAGTAGGGACCTTCATTCATTTTTTCAAAAGCCGCAACAATGTTTAAGAATCTTTGTGTTGTATGTTTAAAGCTGTGTGTGCCCTCAACAGAGAGAAATTTTGCGGGCTGCCACTTAAAAGGGAAGGGAAGAAAAATGAAAGTTGAAAGCAGAAATAATGTGCAACACGTGTTTATAGTATGAGAGAACGATAGCATACGCTGTCTGCCTGCTTATTACAGCAGCACACTCACCTGCTCCGTATTATATCTGAGCGATAAATGCCACCAAGAATGTTGTAAAGACATGCGTGTTATAAATGTGCCGACTCAATTTTTACTGACGTTTCTTATTACATTTAATTTTGCGTAAAATTTAATAAGTGCTCGGCGTTGGTTAACTAAAAATCAGCGATTCGAGAAATTTTTGTCAAATTGGGAAATTTTAATATGTGACCTGGTCTACGCTTAGGTGTCAAAAAATATTTTTTTTTTATTTTTTTTTTCTATTTTTTTATTTTTATTTTTATTTTTATTTTTATTTTTATTTTTGACACCTAAGCCCCTTTTTCGTAGACCAGGTCATATATATGCTTTTGGAGCCATTGTATGTGCTGGCGCAAAAAAACCAAAACTTTTCTTAAAATACCATACGTTCGAACTCTCAGTTCTAGAATGCTAAAAGTAAAGTTTTCAAATCGTTTATTATGGTAGGATGTTCTGCAAACAAACTCTAAGATTCGAAGATCGTAACGCTTAATGTACTCTATATGTAGGCCACTCAAACTTCACATTTAACACTGGTATCTATAGTTAGACCCATAGCCTAACCTAGATATACTTATAGTAATGGACTTGAAGGATGGAGTCATGTAGAAAGTTCACGCAAGAGAGGAAAGTTCTCTTATCGCCATTCACTGGGGAGTGGTTAGAAACGATTCTTTTACATATGACTCAAGCAGCTCACGACTTCCGGTCTTTGACCAAGTATCCTCTGGGTAGCCTAAGAACATCCGTTTGAAGGCGAGCTAAAGTGAGAAGGCGAAATATTCCCTACTTAGGGTTGTGCGCTGGGTTTGGAACCCGCCACGTAAAAAAAACACCCCCAGTGTAAGGAAACAACAAACCTCGGATAAGTGACCCCCCTTTTGATGACGACCATGGCAAACGAATTAAGGACTATGATTTGAGGGCATGCACCTGGAATGTTCGGTCCCTTAATTGGGAAGGTGCCGCTGCCCAGATGGTTGATGTCCTTGTGAAAATAAAGGCTGACATCACCGCCGTCAAAGAAATACGATGGATGGGACAAGGACAGAGACAAGTAGGTCCATGTGGCATTTACTACAGTGGCCATATAAAGGACCGCAAGTTTGGTGTTGGATTCGTGGTGGGAGCGAGACTCCGTCGCCGAGTACTATCATTCACTCCTATGAATGAACGTCTACCCACAATCCCCATCAAAGGGAGGTTCTTCAACATTTCGCTGATTTGCGCCCACGCCCCGACGGAAGAGAAGGACGATGTGACCAAAGATGCCTTTTATGAGTGCTTGGAGCGCACTTATGAGAGATGCCCCCGCCACGATGTCAAAATCGTGCTTGACGACTTTAACGCCAGGGTGGGCTTTCGTCCGACCATATTCTACAAAGAAGTTGATGTATGCATCCTTATTAGTTCTTCGCTGCCGTGTTTGAATAGCTAGGCCGGCAATCCATCGGCCCCGTCGCTTTGTTGTTCATCAAATCATCGGGTAATTGCTATTCCAACTTTTTCATGGTCGGGCATTGGAACATCTATTTCAGCATTATCGATTGGTGAATCGGGTTCGCCTTCTCATTCACTGCCATTCAGCAGGCTGGAGAAGTGTTCCGTTCATAATTTTAGTATGCTCTGGGCATCGGTTACTAGTACAACTCCTTAGGTTCTACAAACCTTCTTTCAATCGCTGCGTCTTTTCGTAGAATTTTTGAGCATTACTCATATTTGCCAGCTTGTCAAGCTCTTCGTACTCTCGCATTTCGGTTTCTTTCGTTTTTTGTCTGCAAATGCTCCCCTCTTCCCCCTCGGTATCTATCCCATCCCACATGTGTTGTAGTCTTTTATAACATTGAAAGGTAGGCAGTCTGTTTTCTCAACAACGACGCTCCTCATCGAACCAGTTGTTTTTTTGCCCTTTCTGACAATCAGTAGTTTCGTTTGCAGCTGAACGTAAGCTTGAAATACCGTCCCATAGTTCCCTTATACTGATTTGCTGATGAGTATCTTCAGAGAGCAGAAGTGCAGGTCGAGTAGAAAATTGTTCGACTGTTTGTTGTGATTGCAGTTTCCCGACTTCGAAGCTTCCTTGTGATTTTTGACGCTGGCTAGGTCATGTCGTCATGTCACGAATGGTTAAAAATACCTCAGTTCTGAGAGTATTAGGTGAAGTATTCGTGGGGGGAAGCAGAGAAAGGGAAAGACCTCCACTCCGTTTGGAAAGACCAGGTGGTGAAGGACTGGCTATATTAATTATTGTATTAATTTTTTTAAAATTCGCGTTTGGAACTTTCGGTAAAGTTAAAGTGTAGTTGCCTGACTCCTTCTGTTACTGTCTTCCTTAACTTATTTATTTAGACTTACATATCTGAAATACCTCTTCAAAGTATCTTGAAAGCAACAAAAGTCTTGAATTAATACTTCTCTTTTTCTTTCAGGTAAGCGCTTTTCATAAAATCAAAGGTTTGCAAGTAAGTAAGATCTAATCACTATATTTTTGAAAGAAATATTTGAGTTATTATTACACACGAATATTTAATAAACTATAATTTTAGCAAATAAACACGTTAATAGTCTGCATACATTGTCTGTGCGTCTCATGTCTAAATTTTCTCCAATTCCTCCCCATTGCTGTTGACCTGCAGCTCGCCGCGCCGTTCATGCGGCATCGCATACCGAAGTTTACGCCAAAACCACGGATCGCCCCACTTTAGATAGGTGTTCATCTTCAGATAGGCTCTCAGATCTGGATCCAACAACTCTGTTTCTTTAATTTCACCATGAACCACAAGAATAATACGCGAGCGACCCTCATTCACGGCGCACTGATGCGCTGTGCGAAACTCCATCTGAGCCCAGTCGGATTCGATAAAATGCTGTGATAACACAATAATTGTACGACGCGACTGCTCCACCGAGTCAATAATCTGTTCGGGTATATAAGCGCCCGCCAACCAATCACGTACATGTATACAGACCTTAAAGGGCGGTGTACCTTGCTCCAATCCCGGCACTAGTTCTTTCTCCACAAATTCCTCATCGTGATGTGAATAAGAGATGAAAGCATCCCATTTGCGATCACGATCCACATCTCGCTCACTCACACAGCACAAGCACAAGCGATGCGCATAGAGCCAGATTTTCAATTCGATGCGGTATTTGTAGTAGCACAGTGCGGTGGTGGTGAGTGTCAGGCCCAACGCTATTACACAAACCAAAATGACCACCAAAACAGTACGCACACCAATCTCTGGCAGACAAAAATCGCGAAAGGAGAGATCAAGTAGACGTGCCAACTGTGGATTCTCGCAGCGCATGTCAGCCGCATCACCGAGCCTCCTGCGATTGCTCTTGACAAAGTTAAGTAACGGCTGAGCGCTACAGTTACAATCCCATGGATTCTCCGAAAGGTGGACGGCGGTGAAGGACTCACTCGTATTCAGTGTCTCAATTAATTGTGGACCGATTAGTGTTAGCTGATTTTGACGCACATCGAGGTCGGAGAGTGCATTGGTGGAGTGATTGCTGGAGCCTAGCCGATCACAGAGATAATGTAGTGAGTTATTGCGCAACAGTAGACGTTGTAGGCGTTGCAGACCTTCGAATATCGCGCAATCTTCATCAGCTGCCCAATCGAGTTGATTATTTGTGAGATCGAGCTTTATTAAACGATTGGGTTGGACGAAAGTATGCGAGGCGATTGTGCGTAGCTCATTGCTGTCGACCTCTAGTTCGATTAGGGACGTCAAGGGCGGAAGCACATCGGCAGCCAAATGTCGCAAACGATTGTGACTCAATGTCAGCTTCACTAGCTTGGTAGTTGCATCAAAGAATCCCAGTGGTATTACTTCAATGCGATTATTACCCAAATTCAGTGTTTGTAGACCTTTCTGTTGTGCTAATAGTTTAGACGGCAGCCCACTCAATTGATTGCCCATTAAATTGAGATTCCTTAGCATCTTCAGTGGCGCAAATATATGCTCTGGAAGTGTGGTTATGCTGCAGTTCCGCATGTAAAGTCCTCTAATCATAGTCAAATTCTGAAAGATATTCTCACCCAAACGATTCTTGAAATAATGGCCACGCAAGGAGAGCTGACGTAGTCGTCGCAAGTACTGAAATGTATCACTCGGAAATGTCAAAAGCTCGCCGATCAAAGTGATTTCATTAATATTCGGCACAGGCTTGAATAGATCAGTCGGCAATTGCGTGAAGTTCAAGTCGATTGTGAGTGCAAAAAGATCGGGCATTGGTGTAAGTATATCACCAGCAAGTTCCTGTCGCGGCAACTTTAACTCGTTGAAGCTTGGCGGGTTCGTATCAGCGCATAACTCTAAGGTGGTTACTTTGCGTAAACGGTTGAAATCACTTCGGAAAATCTCGAGCGTTAGTTGTTTCATCTGCAAACCGCGTACATCCAGCCTTGATCTCGGCGTTAGCGCCAACTGGGCTAGCAGATCGGTGATGTGCGTACAGTTGTATGTGGTTGAAGAGGTGGTCGCTCGTACTGTACCCAAATGTGGTAAATTTGAGATCTTATTCACATGAAAGCCATCGCCACATTTTAACTCCACACCATTCAAATTGCTCACAGAAATATTTACTGCGGCCGAGGCACACATTATTTCGGTCGAATTGTTCACATCACGGACGCAGTCACAGTTACCAAGCGCTGTGATACTTGCACAGTCTTCAGCGGTTATTTCTTGTACAACTTCTTCATCGAACTCTGTAGCACGCAGCATGTGGAAATGTGGAATAACCACTAAAATGACCAAGACTAACTCCGACTGCCTCATTTTCCGAGACAACAATTATGGTTCCGTACACGTAGCTTTGTGGCGATAGACTGAACTTTGTAATCGCAATGCTGTGGATATATTGTTGCTGGTGTCCAGATAGTGTTAGTTGCTTACAATGGGTTTCCTTTCATTTTGTGATTCTTCTGGAGCGCTTTATTGACGTTAGCAGGTATTGAAAACTCTTCTCTCTCGCTCTAATCACTACGTTCTACAATAATTAGCGGTTAACAAATAATCGCTTTATTAATAAATAATAAAGATGTACATTCTATTATATTGAGTGCTTTAGTGAATGAGACTGGTGTGAAAGCGTAACTGATTGGCGGTTTGCGGATTGTGCTAAGAGATAATTAATTGTGTGAATATGAATCGCATTTTTAATATAATTTCATGAAAATGTATTTAAAGTGTTTAGGAAAATGTAAGTGATGACGAAATAAAACGCGTTTTTACGTACAAATAACTCTTATGGGCTTCAAAATAGGTTTCATATGAAAATCAAACTTCACACAAAGACAAAGAAGTTTATATCAATGGTTCATTAAATTTTTCTTTATCGATTCGGCTTGCGCGGTCAGTTTAAATGGACCAGTCCGAGTCAAATTGTTCGGCTGGTATTACGGGCTCTCAATACTCTCCAAAAATATTTACCAGCTTTAAGATTCTAAGAAATCTGAGAAAGCTTTAAACTCTGTAAGCGGTTTGTCCAATATTTTTGGATTCTTCGATACGGTAGAACTCGTAGAAGAAGATGTTAATATATTGATATTATGAACCCTGATTCCACTTTTTTTGGCGAAATTTACCTCAAATAGTCGCAATTTTAAAAAAAGTATGTTCACAAATCCAATCCATGCAACCGCTAAATATTTATGACCATAGTTAAGATAAGTTTTCGAGCTTGTCGTTTCATCTTCCTCTGAATGTTTTGTTGGAACACTAACTGTGTATCCATAAAGCAACCAAACCAGCTGTGTATCGCGTCTTTGGATCAGTCTAACCCTCTAAGTGTAAGTCTGTAAAGTTCTAAAGAAGATTCCAACGCAGCAAGTTGTGTTTATTCCTATGCCTCTGGAGACAAAGAGGAAGTTGCCTTTGAAACAAAAATTTTCCAGTTTAGTTGAGGTTCTTCTTCTTTATTATTGATATAGACATCGTTGACACTGTTATAGCCGAGTTTGAAACAACGCTCCAGTCGTTCTTTCTTTTCGCTGTTTAACGCCAACTGGAGATTCCAAACGAAGCCACCCTCTGCTTCGCCCAGCGGGTACTGCGTCGAACACTTTCAGAACTGATGTGTTTTTGTTTATTCTGACGACATGACCAAGCCATCGCAGTTGCTGTCTTTCTAATTCGTATATCAAATTGTAAAATCCACAGAACCTTTCTCTCGAAAACTCATCTGATGAATTCATTGTCCATGGCTCCGCACCATATAGCACGACGGGGATAATGAGTGACTTATAGAGTTTGATTTTAGTTTGTCGAGAGAGGACTTAACTTCTGAATTGTCTACTCATTGCTAAGTAGCACATGTTGGCAAGAGATATCCTGCGTTGGATTTCGTGGCTGACGTTGTTGTTGGTGTTGATGCTGGTTCCAAGATAGACTAAATTTTCTACGGCTTCAAAGTTATGACAGTGACGTGGGAGCCTAGTCGCGAGTGCGATGACGGTTTGTTTGATGAAGAAGTTATTTCGTCTTGCCCTCGTTTACTGTCAGACACATTTGCTTTGCTTCCTTGTCCAGTCTGGTGAAAGCGGAACTAACGGCGCGGGTGTTGAGGCCGATGATATCAATATCATCGGCATATGCCAGCAGTTTACACTCTTATAAAACCTGCTCGATTAAGTTCTGCAGCTCGAATAATTTTCTCCAGCAGCAGATTGAAGAAGTCGTACAACAGGGAGTCGCCTTGTCTGAAACCTCCTTTGGTAACGAATGGCTCGGAGAGTTCCTTCCCGATCCTGTCGGTGCTTTTGGTGCTGCTCAGCGTCAGTTTCGTGCTGTCGAAAGCAGCTTTGAAATCGACAAATAGGTGGTGGTTATTTTCTCCAGCAGCAGGTTGAAGAAGTCACACGATAGAAAGTCTCTTTGCTTGAAACCTCGCTTGGTATCGAACGGCTCGGAGGGGGCCTTTGTGATCCTGACCGACCTTTTGACATTTCTCAAGGTGAGCCGTATTAGCTTTGAGCCATGAGTCTTTTCTAAGATTTGGGCCATGGTAACAAATCTGTTCGATTGAAAATTTTTGGATTTAAGTATATCATACAGTGCGCTCGATGGAATCCAAAGGGGGATCTTTCATCTGAGGCTGTTTTGATATTTTCATTGGGTGTGTTTTTTTTTTAATTGGCAGGTGCCGAACCCAATGCACAACCCTGGGAAAGTATGGTTCGCTTTCTCACTTGAGCTCACCTTCAAACGGATACTTGGTCTTTGACCGGAAGCTGTGAGCTTCTTCAGTCATATGTAAAAGAATCGTTTCTGTCCAATCTAAGTGAATGGCGATCAGAGGACTTTCCTAACTTGCGTGAACTTCTACGCATGACTCTACTAAACTAAAACTCTCTAACTAACCTTAAATTAGTTTAAAATACCAAAAGCAAAAATTACCTTGACAGCCATTTTTAAAGTAACCAATGTGCTATGAATGTAATAAGTGAACTATTGGACCACTTTCTTTTACACTCTCCTTTAAGTTCTGTTCCAACTTTTGCTCTAATTAAAAATTCCAATTCATTTAAATGTTGCAAGAAGGAGGGCACAAGTGGCGTTTGTGCATGTGAGATGAGGTGCTTAAGGGTGGGTGAAAGAATGAAGGCCTCATTAAAGCAAAGTGGCGGCTGGTTGGAAAGGTCTCATAGTACACGTGTATGTGGAGCGTGGAGCGACATCTTGGAATATAATTAACGTAATTTTGAATACGAAGACGGCAAGGCATGGCAAAACACTGCAACCAACTAGAGAGCATAGAAGGGGTAGGGCAGTAGAAGAACAAGCAATGCAAAGGAAATGTCGGTAGCAGTATGAGTACATTAGCGCCAAGTGGTAAAGTCAAACATTACACAAGATGTCGTTAGCACCAACATCAACGTACATGAAAATGGCGGTAAGAAAGCCAAAGGTGACGGAGAGTTGATGACGGTGAGCGAACGGTTTTCTGTAGAGGTTAAAGTGGGAGGACGCTCAAATGAATCGACAACTAACTAACCTGGTGACAATAATATTTTGGCGTTGGTGTGGGTTTTGGGCCGGAATGCCACATTATAAGGGGCGTCATGGCTTTAAGGTGTCATAGTTTTCATTACAGCTAAGATGGGATACCGCAGAACCCATTGCCTGTTATGTGCTCTTGAAAGCTTGACCTATAGCCACCACACTAAACACAAGGGCGCAACGGTCACCGTCAGCATGCGGTGTAAGCTTGACGTTGATACGATGTCGGAGAACTTCCTATTGTGGGAGGTCACATTAGACGTTACCACAGAGCTCGCAAAAATTTTGACAAGCTGAGTGCGCGATCTGCCGAAAGGTCGTAATAGCGTTACACCGTTAGTAAAGTGTAATGCATATGAAGCGCAAAGTATGAAGTAACAACGCCATCAGCCCACTCCGGCGCATTACGAGCGACAGCAGCTGCCTTGCGCTGAATTAATTATGCATTCATGCCGTGTGCGCCCTCGCGTGTCTGTCCACGTAGTCACTCAAAGACATATTCGCATGCCAAAATTCTGCTCGTGATCTGAGTAATATTGACAGCTCTAAGCATAACGGTTACTTAGTAAAGCTTAACGACAACTGCAATGACTTCGTGCATCTGGGCAAAACGCAGAAGATGGCGTGTAATTAAAGGGGGCAGCTGTGTCGCGGCCTAAGTGAGGAAGTAAGAAGGTGTAAGAGCCAGGCAGAATACAAATGAGTCAGTGGAAGTATGAAGAAGTGATAGTTGGTAGTGTTGAGATTGCATTCTTTAGACTTCGTCGGATGTTACGGCAATATTAATGACGACTAGTTTAAGCATTATGCTCACAATTTATTTTATATATGCGTGAGAGTAAAATCGAGTCGGAGAAGGTATTGAGATTGTGAAGAATTTCGAGGAAATAAAATGCAGGTGTACTATATCAGATGAAAAAATTCAAAATTAAATGTTAAGAACAATTAAAAACTGACAGCTGATGAGCTTGGGTGAGAACATATAAAATCTGAACTTGGTTAAGAAGAGTTAGGAATAATTTGATTTCTTCTGCTAATTTTTGAAAAAAAAAAATTATTAATACTTTGTATTGAAGTATGATTCGATTTTTGCTTCAGATCATTTCCTTGAGTACCGACTCATACCGTTTGAAGAGAGAAAAAAGTCGTTAGGTACCAGAACCGATGAATGTCTTATGTATAGAGGAGGATCCTAAATTAAGTTGGAAGAAATTTAAAAGTATTTTCTACATTATTTAATTCGTCATTTTCTTTCAAGTTAGATTCACTGAGAATCACTTTTTAAACAGCAACTTTGAACTGACTATATGCCTGCAGTCTAACTTAAAAACTCAGAATTCCAGAGTTTAATGTAATGACTAAAGTAAAGTTCGGTTACACTGGTTATGAGCTGAAGCTTACGACGTGCAGTGCGTCGATGCTTCTTGGAAAATTTAATAGATACTTGTTATCTAATTTTGATACATCATTCAGTCCCTTGAATCGCGAAGCTACCAGATATATTAGGTTGTCAAATATCTTCCTTTCGCCTTTTTGTCTTTTGAATTTCGCGGCTACGTATAAAGCGCTACAGAGCTTGTATCTTGCAATACTATACGTCTTTGAACGGTCTTGACATAACCAACAAAACGACGCTATGCATAATTAGTTTTTATATTGCGTTCAACAGTTGTAGACGTGCAAACATGGAGTTCTCTAACACCGAAATTCGCGCTATTTTAAAGTTTTCCTTCGTCGTTTAACGCAAATCCGCAAGAGAAACTTTCTGTGAGATTAATGGTGTTTTGGGGGATGGTACTCGTATCACTCCGAACTGCGGACGAATGGTTTCGACGATTCAGGGCGGGTGAAAACGACACCATGGATAAGCCATCCGGCGGAAGACCTGTGACGACGAATACCGATCAAATCATGGAAAACATCGTGTTAGACCGATATGTGGCATCTCGTGACATCGTCCAGAAGATGGAAGTTAGTCACCAAACCATTTTAAACCATCTGCAGAAGGCTGGATACACAAAAAAGCTTGATGTTTGGGTGCCGCATGATTTGCGCAAAAAAAAAAAAACTTCTGGACTAAATCAACGGCTGCGATATGCTGCTGAAACGGAACGAATTCGACCCTTTTTTGAAGCGAATGGTAACTGGCGACGAAAAAGGGATCACATACGACAATGTCAAGCGAAAACGGTCGTAGTCGGAGAGCGGTGAATCGTCCCAAACAGTGCCCAAGCCAGGATTGAAAGCCAGGAAGGTTTTGCTGTGTGTTTGGTGGGATTGGAAGGGAATCATGCACTATGAGCTGCTCCCATATGGCCAGAGGCTTAATTCTACCATCTACTGTGAACAACTGAAACGCTTGAAGCAGGCGATCGACCAGAAGTGTCCATAATTGGCCAACAGGAAGGGAGTAGTGTTCCACCAGGACAACGCCAGACCACGCACTTCGTTGGTGACTCGTCAGAAGCTACGGGAGCTCCGATGGGAGGTTTCATCGCATCCACCATATAGCCCCAAGTGATTATCAACTATTCCTGTCCATGGCGAACGCCCTTGTTGGTGTAAAGTTGAACTCAAAAGAGGGGGGTATTCTGAAGTAGCCCCCTAGATGGAAACAGATTAACGAACGAAACGGCGCAAGAAAACATGCTGTGAAGCTACTTTCTATCGGTAACGCGAGTTCGAACAGTTTGAATATTAGATACTGATGATTCATAGAAAATAATGGTTAAAATATAGGAAAATGTCCGATTCATTACTTACCCAAAAGTAACAGAATTTAGAAGGACTAAAATTGAGAATTAGTCAGAAGGACGTTCTCTCATCCTGTGGTCATTGCACAATTAAGAAAATATAAGTATACTTTTTCCGCTTTGTAAATGCTGATATCTTTCTGACAGTAGTCAAATATCTCAAATGACTTAAGTGGAGTCTTTCTGAACACTTCTCGTACCTCAGGTCCCCTATAATTACTTTTCATAACTAAATGGTTTTAGCCAGCACGGGTCTCATGTATTTCTGAGGCTTATAACTCACGACTTTATCGGTGATCTATGTATACAAATGTGGTAAAATCGTGGGCAACTGCCACCAAATTTACGAACCAGTGACTTTTGACGCATACTTTCAGAATAATTACTTTAATTTTTTCACATTCATGAGTAGTTATAACTTTGTATCAAAAACTGTATAAAAATATTTAAATACAAAAAATGCTTTGGAGAATCACTTTCTTCAACAAAAGCTCAACGGTCTGATGGCCATTAATATACGCGCGACATTTTCACGCAGCATCGAGTCCATATTTCGCTGCTTCTCAAGACTGCTGGGAAGCGCATAAACCTGTGACAGCTGATAAAGATCGGCATAGTACTCCATGCCAGCAATGCCAGCCGAATTGAAGCTCGGTGAGACCTCAGTGCAGTCTATTATGGCGGTCTTCAAAGGAGTCACCAGCAATGTGGAGTGATAGGGCTAGCCAGAGAGATATCAAAGAATAAGAGTTGTCAGATATAATTAAAGATATAAGTTCTTCATACACAACTCACCACTTTCTTGCCCTCGATAAGTTCGCGCATAAGCAATACAATCGTGCGGCTGCCGGCCAAAAGATTCCAACGTGACCAACTGAAGTTGTGCGACTGCACCAGTGTTGATATACAGGCATACAAATGCATTTCCATTACAAAATTCTTCTCGCAAGTACCTTCAGTGTAACAAAATGTATCTGGCTCTGGAAAAATATCAACTGCAGCGGCAATGAGTATGGATTTCAGTTCAGCTAGGGATAGTGTCTTGCCAAGCATGTCATTGATGGCCGGTGTGCTGCCGCCTTGAAAATTATTAACGCAATAGCCGACAGAGGTAATGTTCATATCAAGGCTAATAATGGAGGCGGTAAAGCTGAAGAAAATCGTGCCGGGACTGTGGGGAATAAAAAAATTGTTTCTTTAACTTTTATCTTTTAACTACTAACGATGTACTTGTATGAAAGAAGTGAGAGTAAGGGTACGGAACTGCTTGGAGTTTATGCAGGATTTTATAAATGTGGATTAAGAAGTTAAGAATGAATGGGGTGTGATGAAAATATGAAAAAAAACTGCTGTTACAAACGGGAAGGAATAAGTTCGCGTGCGTCTGAATTTTGTAATCTCGAAAATTGTCAGGATCAAAGTCTAATATACAGTTTGGCAAAGCTTTAGATCGTGGAACGTTTGCTCCTATTTTTACCTTTTTAGTTGTTGTATACCATATCTTATATGTTGTAGTAACGGGTACCTAATCTCCGTTAGAATGGTAAGGATTAGATAAGTTGCCATCGAGGTCATTCAACGGTTGGTCCGGGAAACGTGCTGTTTTGACTCGATCGGACCATAGGGAGAGGTGTGTCAGATGAGTAGGGTTAACAGGGCATGCAAAGGAGTGGCTAGTGTCATGCGAATACTTGTTGCACGCTGGACATATGTTTGAATACAGTATCCAGAACGAAGGTGCGCAAATAATTCCCACAACCGCCGGTTCTACGTTACGGAATTGACCCCGAATTTTAAGGCTGTATTTTCGGTGATATAACCTCGTTTAGATGGGTAAGTTTTAGAATAACATATATATACATGTATATTATAAAGTCAACCGGAAGTTTGAGAATCCTTTTACCTAAGCAGATGGGTGAACCATTTTAGAGATAAGGCACATTTTGATCGCGAATATACTTCCATAATGTATCTTTTAGATTGATAGATATTTTCGGTAAACAGCCGGTCACTGGCACTGAGGTCCACATTTTTGTTATCTGAGGGCTTAAAAAATTAAGTCTGGCATATATAAGGTCCATTGTGAAACCATTGAGACTATCACACTATTATGTTCTCACTGAAAAAGCCCTCTTCTGATGAAGTTCATTAATATAAAAAGTTGTATCTGTCCAATTTTCGAAACATCGTCAAGAAACCCTGGAATCCCTGTTTCTTTTCGATACAAAGTTTGCATTCCCTTAGAATACGCTCTCTGGTCTTCTAGCCTCCTCATTTTCTACCTCTTGACAGCTTCTACAATAGTCATTGTATGGTATTCCCAATCTACTGGAATGTGAGCCAATTAGACAGTGACTTGTAGCACTCATACTATAGTTCTAATGTCATTCAGTTTAAATTTGAATAGTCGACATTGGCGGTCTTTATTTCCACTCATTCTACGTTCGCCTGCTTGCTGAGCAAATCAGGGATTGATTCCTTTGAGACTCAATTATAACATAATATTTGTTGCTTAAATATCTGTAAATAACCAGAGGTATATAAATTCCTTTTTTTCAGTCTGATTGTAGGGCTGTGTCTGTTCTGCCTAGTTCATCAGCTTCACAGTTATCGGAAATATTACGCTGTCCTGGAACTCATTGCAGGATTACTAACACCCTATAGCTATACTACAAGATGTGTTCCAAAATAAACAGGACTTTTTGAATCGGTTGTCCTGTGAAAATTTCATGACATTTCATTGTATGGAAGTGAAGCTATTGCGTTTTAAGTGTCAGTATGTTTGTCTTGTTGGTGCGAGAATGAGCTTCAAACAAAGAGCCAATATTAAATTTGGTTTAAAATTGGTAAAATTTTTACCGAAATGTTTTCAATTGATGAAACAAGTTTATGGCGATGATTGCCTATCCCATAGCAGAGTGCACGAGTGGTTTCAACGTTTTCAAAGTGATCGTCAAGACATAATTGACGATCAACATGTGGGCCAATCAAAATCCGTGAACACCGGAAATTTCATCGAAACTGTGCGTGAATTCATCAAAAATCAGCCGAAATCATCATGGAAATTCATGGAAATGGAACCTTTAAAAACATCTGCAAAACTTTTCAAAATTTGGGGGTTCCGCACAATTGACTGGCGACAAAAAACTGCTCAGAATCCTACGTTCGAAGGACGATTATTTGACCAAAAATCACATTTTAACCATTAACCACTCCCCGTATTCAGCTGATATGGCACCTTGTGACTTCTTTCTTTTGAAACGCATTTGACATGAAAGGAAAGCGTTATGCAGACGTAGAGGCCATTCAAAAGGCTTGCACGCGGCATATGGCGGTCATGCCGACCAACGAGGTAAAACACTCGTTCGACATGACTTTTGGACCGTGCAAAAAGCTGTATTGAAGCAGAAGGAGACTATTTTGATTAAAATAAATTGATTTTGCCGAAAAAAACTATTTGTTTTGTTTGTTTTTGTTTAAGTACTGTTTACTTTGGAACACAAATTGTTAGAGTTGTAGATAAGAAATTTATAATTGCTCTGTGTTTTAACATAATTGAATTATAAACTGTCCTATCTTTTAAGTATAATCAAACTGAACGCAGTGTGATCGATTTTACTAAAATCTGTTCAGTACTTTATGAGTTTACCACGGACAAATCGTGACACGTAATTTTTTTTTATATGCGAGTAGATATTTGTGAATCTTAAAAATTAAAAGCATACTTAGTTGAGCAATTAGAAGAATTTCAGCAGTTAAAAAACCATTAGTTCTCAGCTTAATTCTTAAACAATATGACATTGGTACAGACAACCCTGTGGAGTGCGCGGTAGGACTCATTTAAGAAGAGCCAAACGAAGTCTTTTTTATAAACGATTAAATTTGCAGCCGATTTAAATTTACTTACGCAGTGAAATGGCTGAATTGATTATGATTTTGTAGGCTTCACACAGTTTCGCACACATTTTAAGTGATTCTTTGTTTATCTTCGCCCTTTGCGTATTTGCTCAGGTGTGTTGGCGTTTGAACAGTGAAATTTGTGGAATTCGAGCGCCATTTCGCATGCCGTTGGAATGTGTGCATAAAAAACATACATACACACATTTGTGGTTACAACACACCCGAAAATATTGCATTTAACGGCCATTAAAAAGCTCCACACACACACACTCATACATGTATTTCTACTATACTCTACCTATACATACCTCTTAAAATCGGGTTTTATTTCCCACGTCTGATACGGCATATTGCTGTAGCGATTCATCGCCAGCCCAAATATACCTACGCTCGCTCAAATAAATGGAGAGTAACGACCATGACCGCCGTGTTGTTGCCACATCATCACCAGCAGCAGCAACCAGTATCAGCCAGCACAAACATGGATTTGTTGGAACACAGGTGCATTGTATGCGATAGCGCGAGTGCACATTTTCCCATTTACAGTTCGGTCATTTGCATTCGTCGAATTTTGCGGTTGTTTGTTTGTTTACATTTCATTTTGGCAGCGCCAAAGCATTGTAAAAATGAGATAAACCACGAAAAGAGTTAAAATTGAAATTTACATGCGGTTGCGGCACACGCATACTCACCCAGGCGTCCTGTGCGAAATTGTAGCGAAAGCTTCTCCTCATTAAATTTGGTATCGTGGACGTCGCGTGTGCTCCATTTGCCTTGTGTGAGTGCGATTAGATTCGACGATTTGCATTTTTTGCTGCGGAATCAGAGCAAAATGAGATTAAATCATTAAACGCTAATATAATGACAATTAAGTGCATTTGTTTATAATTGAAATGGTAGTTGATTGAAGAATCTCCTGAAACATTCATGTAATAGAATCAGTGCGAAAATGAATGAACCTCGCTCACTATCCATATAATGGTACTGTTTAAAATCACTAAAAGCGCAATAAATCAATAACTAACAACGCCAGAGATATTAAATTTTACCTCCGAGATTCACTAATATTGCTGTGACTTTTTTATAACAATTTTTTAATGCAAAAAAGCAGCAAACTCTTTCACAATCGTATTTCATCTATTTTCGATTAAATTTTCAATTTCCGCTTGACGCGACAGAAATAATTTTTCCCATTCAAAACTCATTCAGAACATAACTCAGTCCAAGCAATGCCGCACTTGAATGGGTTTGTTATTAAACGACAGTGACGAACTTTATTTTAGGCACGGAAATGAAGCTTTGTATATGTGGTTGTGTTCTAGATTTTTTTTTGCTTTTCTGTTTATCGATTATTTTTACGTAGATATAGCTGAGGATATGTACTGTGAACAGAAATTAGCACACCTCCTTGTTACCAAATGTTTGTCAAAAAGTGTCAAAATCAACAACGAATCACACTCACCTCAAATCAAACTGAAAAAGCAGCGATTCTAAAGTGACAGAAAAACTGAAAAAAACAGTGGTGAAACGACAATGTCAGTCACAAGGCACCAAAAAACATACCATATGTAGATATTTACTCACAAAAGTGTGTGTATGTATATATGTATGCATGTAGCACAGTTAGAGGCTGACACTTCAGATTCCAAAAATCAATTGCCGTCAATTGGCAAATGTTTGCCAATGTCATTATTACACAAAAGAGCTGAGAGCGTTTCAATTGTTGCTCTTTCGTCACCTACCGCTTTCTTTTTTCCCCTCTCACTTATTCCTGCGTTTCTTTTTGATTTTTTAGGCTTTCGTCTGCGTAATGTTTAGGCTATGATTCTCTCTAACTTCGCAGTTGCTCGTTGATGAATAGCGATTGCTACAGACATACCGGTATACGAGTACATATTTGCTGTTCATTGAAAAAGTTTTGAAATGAAAAGTTCAAACAATGGACTTTATTCTGCCGACATTCAATTATTTATGTAGAATAGAGAAAATAATATGCAAAATCATGTAAGAAGAGGCTTTATGTTTTATGAATGAAAAAATTACAAACATTATCTTTCTATATGTAGTAATCTTTCTGGATGTTGTTCTTATGGTAAAAGGAAAATTTCTAAATACCGTCCACAAGCTAGCCGAGGGGTACATTAACGTGGTACTCAACTGGGTAGATAGAAGTGCTAAGCCGTCAACCCAAGTAAAACTGAAATGTTTTTATTTACTAGGGGTTATAAGATTTCAAACGTGGTTCTCCCCTCTTTCAAGGTTTCACGTCTTCATGCCGTTGGCTTAAGGCTTATCCTTGATGGAAGGCTTTCATGGAGGCCAAATGTTGAGAAGAGAGTTTGGAAGGCATCAGTTGCCTTATATTGCTGTAGAGGAGCTATAGGGAAAAGGTGGGGACTCCCACTAATGGTGGTGTTCTGGATCCACGAAACCGTAATCAAGCCAATAATGCTCTACACTAGCTCAAAAGCTTTAGCGTGCCCAAACCGCGGCTCACATCCGCTTCTCCGGTGTCCTAAGGACTACACAGCAATGACACTTAATGCCTTCTTAAATATAGCAACGGCTGGGGATTCTACAAAGATCCTCAAGTGAGATCCTTTTTACGATCGAATTTTGGACCTAACCGAACCAAGTTATCAGAGTGGACAAAATTCTTCAGAAACATAGAAGATAACTTAACAAGAACTCCAAATGATTTGACATTATAAATCACATTGACTTTATGGATAGGATAGGATTATGAAATGGTACTTGAATCTATATAAAAAATAGGTTAAATAGCTCTTGGAATGAAAATTATCTATGAGTTGACATGAAACTCCTTTAGAGTAGTGACTAACTATTCTGATAGCTACGCGCCGATACTAGACACACCAACTGAGAGTTAAGGAATGTCACTTTGTCATAAGACTACATACTGGTTACGAGATCACAGCGGAGTCGCAGAAAACTGAAAAGCTGAGAAGCATGTAAGGAAAGGCACCTTCGCCTCGCTCTCAGTAGATTGGGAACAGGTTGGTGCTCTACTCTCCTCATGTTTTTAACAACTGCATAGCTGGGTTTCGCAAAATTTTGGCTAGTGCTGGACTACTATCGGTTCTTGCGTTGCTTTTCAGGTAAAATAGCTGGTAACAGATCTAACCAAACCGGTTGTGTTTACAAACTACCTACTTTAGAATGGTTAAAGCGCTCAATATCTTAATATCCAAAAGAATCGGTTGAGCACTTGGTCCGAAGCTTTGAAATTATAGCGTAACTAGAGAGATTTGCTAGAAAGTAATGACATTAGTATATCATAGTAAAGGTCTTCACCGCAGCCATCCACACCAAACGAAAAGAGAAGGTTATGGTTCTATCGGAGGTTATACATAAATATTGTAATCATTACATTCCATTCATTCTCAAACTGTTCCGCAATAAACGGAATATCTATCTATAACTAAAACTCTATCTCTGGCAACCCAACTAATCCTTCTTTATCCTTTATATGCCTTGAGACTTCTTCTTTTTCGCAATCGCTTCTGACTTTCACATGGAAAATTCAGCTAACGCAAAGCGTATATTCAAGAATACCGCAATGTAGTTATAAGATTACGTCACTCACCCACCACTGCTGTCACTTTCACTCTGCTGATGCTTGGCGAGCATTTGCTGTAGACCGCCTGACGCTGTGTCGCCACCCGCGTCGTTGATATTACCCAAAGTTTTGGCATCACCATTGAGCAGTGAATTCAAATTCGCTACAGCCGAAGGCGACGCATCCTTACGCGCACTAGCTTCAAAGTTCTCAAGAAGCGCTTCATCATCCCAACCGTCGCCGTCATAGGCATCTTCATCATCATATTCATCAGTGCTGCTTTCTTCATCCTCATCTTCGTCATCTGCCAGTTCGGCCGTTTCGTCTTTATTATTATCGCCAATGCCATTTTTCGCATCCAAATCACGTAGAAATGAAAAGCCCGGATAGTAGTTGAATGCGGGTTGCATGGCTTCCGCCAGCCGTTCAGCCTCTTGGCTACTAGCAGCTGCTGTTTCGCCGGCTGCGGCATCACGTAATTCTGCCGAGCCGTTTGCGGGTGGCGAGGTCAGATTAGCCGAAATTCTTTTGAGCGCATCCGTTTGTAGCGGCAGCTGCAGTTCGGCAAGTTGATCCAAATCCTTTGGAACATTAGGTGACACATGAAGCGAAAAAGAGCGAGTCGTATGTGTAGGTTAGTAAGGGTGCTTCAAATAGGTTGTGAAATAAAATAAACGATAAAAAATTAAATGAAAATTTATTACATGATTTTCTACGTGGCTAACTGGTCGTCGTCGTTGCCTTTCGCTGTGGTTATTGTTGACGCTTTGCTTTTGTGCTTTTGAAGCTTTCGAGCGCAGCACAATTTACTTTATCGCGTTGGTTTAAATACTTTCCTTTCGGTACAAATTTGCTTCTAAAATGGTATCCACTATTTATCGTCTCTGTCGGCATTTTGTTGTGTTTGTTCTGTGCTTTATAATGTCACACGTACATATACTTCGGTGGCTTAAAGGGACGCTTTGTGTAGGCGCTGATATTTTTAATATGTGTTTCTATGGACATTTTAGGTTTTTATTCAGTTCATTGTGTTTAATGGTGGCATATTGATAAAATTAAATACTGAATGGGCTCAGAATTCTATTGTAGGTCAACAATATTTTTTATGAAAGTGACTTAATGGGAAGCTTTAATGGCTTAAGCAGCTTAAACTGTCCGAAATCGGGAGATATTGCGACAATTTAATAAAAAAAAGAATTGAATTATACAATATAAATTGATAAAGTGACCCTTTCTTATAATAATGTTATAATATTTCTTTAAAATTTGATATTCTGAACTAATAATATAGAGGCATCACTATGGAGAAGCCATTAGTAGCTAGTGTGAAGTGCCATTGGAATTCTAAGCAAGAAAATTAATATCTTAGTTAAAAGAGCTTCTATTTCTCAAAGTGAGTACTACAGTAAAGTAAATATTAGTTAAATGGAGATAGGGGATCGTGGTCATCTTTGTCGGGAAGGTAAGGAACTTTCAATTATGTGATTATTCACTAAGGACGTCCTTACATAAACTCAATTGGTGATAATGAAATAAAAACTTTATCTACCAGTAACGTGATATTTTTTAGAGCGCTCCTGGATAGCCTTCTTAATAAGATGGATACTCCAATGTCAGTCAGAATTGTTTAGAATGGATCCGAAATAGCGTTTGTAAAGATTTTCTGTCCCTTTTATGATCATGAATGGAGTAGCTCAGACTGAGATTGAGCAATTTCAAAAAATCCGTTCGGATCGGGAAGGATCTCGCCGAATCATTCGATACCAAACGAGTTTTCAGACAAGGCGGCTTCCTGTTGTGTGCCTTCTTCAATCTGCTGCTGCAGAAAATAGTTCAAGCTGCAGAGCTTAATCGAACAGGTACAATCTTCCAAGAAAGTGTACAGTTGTGTACGCCGATGACAACATCTGACGAGTCGACGTTATGAGATTTCGAGAGATAGGGTCTGCGAAAGATTTATGGTCTTTTGCGGGGTGAATAGCGAATATCGCGTTCGTTAGAACGATGAGCTATATGAGATATCCGACGACATTGACATATAACAGTTCAGTGGCGGCAACGTTGGCTAGGTGATATCGTCCAAATGGACGAAAACACTCCAGCTCTGAAAGTATTTGACTCAGTACTCGCTGGAAGAAACAGAGGAAGAGGAAGACGTCCACTCCGTTGGAAGACTAGGTGGAGAAGAATCTGGTTTCGCCTGGAAGCGATAAGTGGTGTCTACCCCAGTAAAGACGAAGAGGAATTTGGTCTAAGTAAGGACTTGTTATACGAATAATCCGAAAAAGTCAGTTTTTGGAGGTTGTTAGTCGGTTCGGCTAAACATCTTAGTTACGCGAAAATACCGCACTTCGAGCTAATAGTTCCTAGAAGTTCTGATAAGTCCTATTTTTGAGATTCTAGAGCTCTGTTTCCTTACAGATTTTTTTCCTTAATCATGACTTTGAAATATTATTTCAATCATTTGCTACATTTATCTTGTACTGGACAGAAACAATGAATATACACTGAAGATTGGAAAAGCTCAAGCCTGATTTTACAGAAAGTTAGAGAAGTTGGAAAAATTTACCGAGTCAATGAACCTCCTCATTGCCTTCGACTGAAATCCAAATTGTAAACTTACCTCCAACAACTTTGAGAACATATAAGTTTTCCGCATAGCCACCACTTCCATTTTTTGCGACGCTGCCTCAGCGGCCTCATCAGAACTCCGTCTAGAACTGTTATCATTAACTGCGCCTCCATTACCGCTTGTCTGACCATTACCAGCTTTTGCGCTAGGTAGCTCTTGCTCCTTGCTGTTTGGACCATTGCTGTGCCCATTAGTTTTGCCATTTCCATTGCCAGTTGTTGTACCATTTCGTGCACAAACTCCATTCAGGCTCACACGCTTTGTTTCAACACCATTTTTTGTGTTCGCATGCTTTTGGAGCTTATCCCGATTGACGCCGTTTGCCGTCTGATTTTGCTTTGCCTCTTCACTACTCAAACCCAACGAGCGCTTATCGTTTGTGTGCTCTTTAAATTTGATCAACTTTTTTATTTCCATTTCCGGGAAAAGCTCACGCGGCTCATCCCAGTCTAGGAACTCATTTGTTATATATTCTTGACGCACTTGAAGTGTGCTCTTATGTCCACCACTTGTCCTCGCCAATGCCTTTGAATCATTGGCAGCTTGGTCTGCTCTGTTGACACTTCGATGCCGTGCCAACATAATCAAACGCTGTGCAGGGCCCTCACGTTGTCGTCGCTTCTTCTGTTTACGTTGTTGACGCGCTAACACTTTGCTACTCAACACCGGTGTTGATTTCTCCCAACGCAGACAGAAGCCTGGTGGCAGACGTGGCACAACGAAATCTTGCAACAAACCGTAAATATCGATGCCACGCGGTATGTTGAATAGGTCAAAGTCGGTCACCTCACGCACAGCAGCCACTGTTGACAGACATTCCGTTTCGATTGTTGATTTCTGTGAGCTGCGTTTACGTAGCTTAGCAGGGAAACGTGGCGAACCCTTAAGTGGACTGGCATTGGTTGTGGTCGACAGTGGTGTGGCTTCGGTAGGTGTGGCGGTGGTGTTGGCGGCATTGCCGAGTGGTGGTTTCGCACCATCCGTCAAATTTGACTCCAACGTTTCAAAGTTGGTCTCCCAGCGACAAACAATGGGCGGTTCGAACCAAATGACAGAGTCGGGCAAGCTTTTCATATGAAAGTAGAGTGGCGTGAAAACCAGAAGAAGAAGGTGGGACATATTGAGTTGACACTGTCTGCCATTGATTTTGCTTTGCTTTGATTGATTAGTCAAACACTTACTCTAAGCTGACCAATGCCAATTTGTCGAGTGCTGCTTCAACCATGCGCATCTCCGCTTCAATTTCCTCGGGCAAACGTCGTACACCGGGCTGTGGTGGCGGCGGTGGCTTGTAGTTTTCGTAAAATATCTTATGACTCAAGTGGTCTGGTGCGATTACTGGACGTGCGAAAGGTTAAGTATACATTATTCATAAATATTTGGTAGATGGCTTCTATGTCTACTCACTGGTTCTTATAAAAGAGCGCTCATTAAGCCGCTTATCTTGCTGCGGCGTCTCTAAGTAATCAATGCGATAGACCCCGCCTATAATGCGATATTTACGTAAGTTGACATCTGTTTCGGCCAGCCTGTAACTCTCCGGTCCAATGGCACGTCGTCGTGCTTTATTGAGCTCCTCTTCATATTCAGCATAGATTTTATCCACGTCAAAGCTTCGTTCACGTTTTGCGATAATTGAACTTGAGTCTTGATCTGCTGCACCGGTGGAGAGTGGACTGTCTTTAGTGCAGTCCTCGAGCATATTTTGTAGAATATCTTTGCGTTTAGTCCACTCCCGTTTGGTATAACGAAGCATATCTAAGGTAGTGAGAAAGAGGGAGAAAAAGGGATACAAAGGGGACATGTAGAGAGTTAGAGAATGCAAAACTTCTTCACGCAGCTTATACTTGTATACAAGTACTTACTTATATGTTCGGGTAGCGCTCTTTTTGCTTTGAAGCTGTCACAATAGTCACTAAAGTGATCATAGTCCAACCAAAGTCCACGCATTGCAGAGCTCTGTAACTCCACAGAGATCGGCAGAGCGATTTGTAATGTTAATGCAGGAAATTCGATGTCGTTGCTGGTAACCTGTTCGCCAATACGGCCTTTCGGATTAACGGAACTGTGGAAGGAGACAAAAAGTGGTTTGGATAGATGTTAAAAATACAACAGTAGAAAGTCAGCTACGTTATCCTTTTTACAACGAACGATTAAGAGTTGGAAAAGACACTAAGCCCGCTGTTTCATAGATTAAATTGAGATGAGGTACAAAGGTATCGTATTCCATTTTCAGTTTTTCGTTAAGGTTATAAACTTACATCTGCGCATCCTTTGAAAATGTCCAAATGTGGCTCTTGAAGACATCAGACACATATATATGTGTAAACACACCTGGACGATCATTCCTAAAGCATCATATTAAAGACATCAAATACCTTGTAAAAATTAGTCTGGTCAACTCACTCCATATCGCGATCTATGTGCGACATTGTTTTATAAGTAAACTCATCCAGATGTTCGCTCAACAGCACACGTATTTCCATTTTGAGACAAATCAGATCGGCAATGATATGCGCTGGCTTCTTTTTATCCAGCAGCGCCTCATCGAGCTCTGCGAGTATCTGGGTGAATTAGTATAACATAAGTTGAAGTTATTCACCCTAGTGTTCCCTTTCTCCTGCTCTACTCACCCCCAACACTTCACGTATACGTTGTGCGTACACATCGCCCGCATTGCCTTGGCGCTGACGCAAGCTCTTACGCGATAAATCCGGCGCGTCGAGATCTTGCGTGAGCAGCGTGCGTTCGTTGGTGTTCAATAGCCAGTTGCGTGAGGCACGCTCACGTCGCTCCATATCGCTGCGCCATTGGTGTATGTAACGACGCAAATCGCTGGGGCTGTTGGCGTTGGGCAGTCCATTGCAACGCATAAATCGCTCCCAATCACGTTCCTCCTGCTCCAGCGCCTTGATGCCGGTTGTTACTTCGCGTACCTCTTTGAAGAAGCACATGCTGTTGCGCAGCTGGGCACGTCGTCTTTTGTTCTCTTGTATTTCCTCCTTTTGACGGCGCTTAGCTTGTTCGAACTCGATTTGTCTTCGCTGGCGCTCCTCTTCCAGTTTTCTTTGTCTGTTGGAATTAAACGATGCATAAATTTAATGCTAAGCTTGGCGTTTTTTGTGCTCATTTACCTCTCTTTCTCCATTTCGATACGCAAGAGTTCGGCTTGTTCGGCCTCCAAGCGCGCTTTCTCCTTCTTCGAGAGCTTTTTCTTCGGTGGCTTTTGTAAAGAGTTTTGTATTTATTTTCAGTTTATTTTTTATTTAATATTTTATCAATTACTTACCATTGTTGAAATTAACTATCTCTTTCGAATAAATATAATATTAAAATCCTCTTTTGTAGAGTAAGTAGTTTATACTGGCGGCTTTAGTATCGATCCAACTTTGTTGAACCGGCTTTTCTTGGCGGCAGCGTTGCTTTGCTACCAGCTGTTTATCAAACACAACAATATTCACCATGGCAGACAGTTGTACATGTGGGCACTTAGACTCCTCCTCTCTCGCTTTCACGCGTTCATGTATTCCCATACCATTTGCTTAAGCCGTTACCAAGTACTTCCGCTTCCGTTACGAAAAGTAGCAGCAATTTTGTATGCCTTGTTTACTGCGGAGATGAAAAGTTGTTGTTGAACTTTAAATGAGTCAAGTGGGAAATTAGAGAAAGCTCCACTACGTACGAGTTATTTATTTCGAACTAGCACGGCGAAGTAGGCGTTGCGAGACTCTAATAACTTCAACCCGAATTAGTCGGAAAGTTGTACCCGCGGCCTGTTTGATATTTACAGTGAAAATGAAAAATCCAGAAACACATATTTTTTTTAGATATTAGCAAAGCTTGTCAGTATAATGTTTAAAATATTATATTTTTCATTCCAAAAATAGTACTGAAGAAGTTTTCAGATTTCCATCCTTTCAACAAACTGTTGCTAACCGCATGGTACCTCAACGTGGTATCCAACCAGACGAACAGAAGCAGCTTAGAAGTCAACACAAGTTAAACTGAACTAGTTTTGTTTATCAGGAAGTATAAAATGCCAGAAGTTTCTTTCACCGTTATTCGAATACTCACGTCTTCACCTTGATGATAAGATGAAATACGTAGGGGTTATACACGATAGAAAACCTATCTGGAGGCCAAGTTTTATGGAGTGTGTAAGGCATTTATGCGGTAAGGCTAGAAGTCTTGGCGGACGAAAGTTGTATGGAGAGAGGTGAAGTGGAAAAACACCAAGGAAATTTCTTTTTCATTGTTCAGCCGTTGTAGTCATGCATGGGTAGTGAAGGGTTGCATTATCTGAGAATTTTCTCATTCTCACTCGCTGAGGAAGGTTCAGCTGGCAACCAAAAGCAAGTACTACGGCGTAGGGTAAAGTCAACTTTGTTTACAGCTTCCAACCTGGCTCTCTTCCATACCTTCTCTACTCGAGAGATAGCCTTCTTATATAGGATAGTTGATTCCCCCTTCAAACCCGGCCATCCACCACTCTCACACCTCTCTTCCATTCATCGCGGTAGATAACACCAGGGAGGATGGCGGTCGAACATGCCTAGTTCTATTGAGGCAGCGTTTTTACCGATTTCGGTAATGGTTGGCGCAGCCGTTCGCAGCCTTTTAGATACCTGACTAGCATGCTTATTACCGTGGCGTTCCACGATTCTGGCCTTTGGAGACTGCCTTCAGCCTCCTAGCTAGCCCTGTCTTGCTTCTGCCTCCTGTAGAGCTCTTCATGAGTCTAGCAGAGGTTTTTGTGGTAGTGCTGAGATTCCGTTGCGTATGAAGGCTCTACCCACGTCATTTGGCGGCAGGTTTTCATCGGCTTCCCCCATCCTAATACTAGTAGAATGGTCTAATATAGAAATTCCAACTGGGTATCAGTATTGCTGCATTTCGCCAGCGACAATTTCGTCGGCTCAGGAACAGCACTCCCACCCCTGACAGATCTGGGTATCGATTTCAACATGTCTTCATATCCTTTTGTCATCTTTCTGTCAACGTTTATTTTCTTATTATTGTCCATGCAATTTAAGTAATTTCTCAGGAGTCAGAAAGCCGCAATCACCAGCCAAAATCATATAGAGCTAATCCTACTCATAATTCAGTTTCATACAGCTAAAGTCGTAAGGAGTTGAAAGACCGTAAGCGTCGAAGGTCTTTCAAAGTTAAACTATTCGGTGAACTATCAGAAAAACAGTAACAGAATAATATGATGAAGGTCTGTGTCCGAGAATGAAAGATCGAGGTAGGACATTTCATCAAATCTGATAAGAGGAATCAACAATTTAACTAAATTATTAACACAGAAGTGACCCCTTTTTCCACAACCCACAACCTCACTATTATGCGAGTTTTTTTTGCTGGTACAGTTTAAATTTGTTTTATTCTAAAGAATTTGGGACGATCTTCAAGAGAACCAGAAAAAAACGTTGATTTCGACGGCATGGAAACTATAATCCCTTCACAGGTGTATTTCATATAGCAAATGTATATATGGGCCATCCCATCAATTGACGACATGGTTTTGTACCCGTGGTTCTCCGATTTCGACCAAACTTTAGAATATCATAATATAGACCAAAATAAGAATATCTGTTAACTTTTTAGTGGTCAAAGTTGCTCCATTGTTTTTTGGCGCGTAATTCAAATTGGGATCAAACAAAAAGAAAAAAAAAATTACTATTTCTTTTATTTTTTAACGACCTCAAAATTGAGTAAAAAATATTTAAGTTATCCAATTTTATGTAAAAAAATCTCAGCTTTCTGATAAAAATAGTTTCAAAATCCAAAAAAATTTCCAAAATCCCAAAAAATTATTTTTGTTCAAAAATACCGGTTTTTGTGCTTTTCCCCCATTTTTTGTTTTTTAAATTGACTTTTCCATTCGATTCCTCGTCCAATTCTACATAAGAATCAGTGTTCACAAATATGGGACTCTGCTCCCATGAACAGCAAAAAAATTCAAAGTTGACGCTCAAAACCACAAAAAAAAAAAAACGTTTTTTTTTTTGTTTTCAAAAAATCTGTTTTTTTGTGCTTTTCCATCAATTTTTTTTTTCAAAATTGACTTTTCCATTCGATTCCTCGTCCAATTTTACATAAGAATCAGTGTTCAAAAATATGGGACTCTAATCCCATGAACAGCAAAAAAAAAATGCAAAGTTGTCGCTATACGGCGCAGTCTGTTCGCTCATTTGTTATTTCATGAGAATCTATTTTTTTATCCATAGATCGCGTTTAAGTTTCTCAGTCTTATACAACTTCTCATTAAGAGAAATGCTGCTCGCTCATAAAAACCACACAAATCCCATTTAATTTGTAATTATGTAGTTTATTAAATATTTACAAATGTTTATTCATATTAATAAGTTTAACGGTAATAAATTTATATATGTTGTACATATGTATGTTATTCACATAGGCATATGTATATTTTTCTACTCAAATAACTTTTTCCCATGGCAACCCTCGTCAACTCACACCGTTTTCCTTTGCCCGGCGGGTAAAAACTCATTTGAATTTCTTAATGACAGTGTTAATTTGGAGTGTTACTTTGAAAATTTCGGCAGTTTTGTGTTTATTTACGAATATAAGTGTGTATGCCTACCCAATATGTGTGAAGATTTGAAAACCCCCCTTTTATGAAAAGCGGATTTGATTGTATCTCCTTGTACGTATTTGAGGTTGAAAAAGCTTTGGCACATACCAACTAATGCATAATTTAGCATAACTAATGCTCGTGGGACTCAAGCTATGAAGGCGAAAAACAGCTTTACTACCTCCAATTCCTTTGACGGATTTGAAGCCTATGCATGTAGAGGCTGTGGACTTGTTTATACCCAAGAGTAGTCATGGTGTTACGAGTAAAAATGTAGATATATATATAGTCATGTGTTGTAGTAGGCAAGTAGATATACCCTTTTAAACCTTTTTTCGTATGTATGGATGGAAACCTTTTTTCGTCTCAGTGATTTTTGTCGGGAAAATTTTTTTTTTTTTGGCTCTGTGTTAGAGATTTCATTCATCTTTTATGTAGTATAAAGGAGAATATTATATAACTAGTTGGAAATTAGCAAGTAAGCCCTTGAGTAGCACGAAAGACGTAGCAACCACATTTCAGGCACCCAGCGGTCTACGAAAAGGCAGCGAACAAGTAAACGCTCGAAGAGAGCGCGCTTGTTATAAGATTTCCCCGTTGAGGCCATGGTGTTGCGCCTTCAATAGACTAATATTGGAATCTTTGTCAGCTGCTGTAATCAAAAGCTGGTTTGGTTATTAAAGTGAACCCAATATGCTGATGAGTACGAAAAAACGACTAATAGTCCGGTCCTTCTTCCAAATAAGTGAAGTTTTCAATCTTTTTAGAATACATTCTCATGAAAACCAAGAACCATTTTGAAGCAATTACCTAAATACTATTAAACTTCTATATTTTAAAGAAGTTCTCTCGATATTTTTGTTATCCACCATAATGTCATTTTCCAAGGGGCCCGGAATTAGAGTTTAAGCGCTTGGATACCGATCAAGAGACTCGGAACCTTTACAAAACTCACTCAACAATATGTAAAAAATATTTCGTTCCCACCAAACTCATTTTCTTAACTCCTTTTGCATCCTTAACTCATTAAACTTGTAACCGCCGCTTGCGTGGCTTCTCAACCTCGTGACATTGCGGCTTACGTACCAAAAATTGTTGCTTCAGCAACGCTCCGCCTTGGTTGGCAGCCACTTTCGCACTTCGACCGCCCACTTTTTAATTTTGATGTAACAACGCCGCTTAATTACCGCAATGAAAAGCCGAAATTTCTTAAGTACACTGCGGATCCGCGGCTTCACAGCGCAACGGCGGTTGATTATCCCGGCCCTGCGCGCTTTGTTGCCTTAGCCCAGCTTTGTTGTTGGTCTTTTGTACGCCACATGACAGCTGATGCCGCTGATTACCCGCTTGTTTGGAGAATATTTTATGTGGAAACCGCATGCTGGGCTGAACTGGTGTACTCGTGTGTATTTGCTGTGTGAGTTTGTGTACTTGTGTGGGTGTGAAACCACCGCAATCCTTCTACTTAGCCGCCGTCAAACTTTTTGGCAACCCACTCGCCAAATTTCCACATTTCACATACATTTATGTTGTGTTTAAAAAATCCCCTAATTGTTGTGGCAACTTAAATTAAATGCGCGCTTTATACTCGCCGCTATTTTTCTCTCTCTGCCTTCGCTTTCGCTCTCGTTTTAATGTTTTTTGGCTCTTAGTGGCCATTTTATGAGGCTTATAACCAGCTGTTGGCGGTGTGACGCACATTTTAATGGAATTTGTTTAATTAATGTTCCACTCCGGGCTTTTAAAATCGTTTCATGTTATTTACGGGCCAATGAGCCATAAAAGGCTCAATAAAAATACAAAAAAAAAAATTATGAGAAGAAAAAACGACTAGGCGTTGACAAAAATTGGCAAGGCTCGTGGCGTTCATGGCGTTGCGTAGCGCAGTTCTACATGCAGCCTCTGGTCTATTTACACACATGCAACACATGAAGGCAACGCTCGTTTGTTCAATGCAACTGTGTGCATCTGCGCGCCAAGTAAAACATGCACTGGCACAGCACTAGCATTTATTGCGCTGATCGCGGATGAGTTGTGGCTAATGTGCGTGTATGTGTGTGTGCATAAAAACCGTTAAAAATATTCGCTCGAGTAGGCAGACAGCAAAAATTGGTCAATGGGTGGTTGCACCGAAAGAGGCATATTGCCGTTGTCATCACAGTTTGTTGTTTTTATTTTTTTTATTTGCGCCATTGTTTATAGTCTCGAGGCGCTTGCAGGCGCGAAATTTCGTATGTGTAAGGTATGCAAGCATCAAGTGTGCTGTCGAACGAAATTAACAGTAGATCGAGAGCATCAGTATTTTGGTCAAAACATAAGTTAGGTAAAATTTGTAGGGTATATATGGGTCATTCCATCAATTGCCGACATGTTTTTGTACTTTAGAATATCATAATATAGACCAATAGAAGAATATCTGTTAACTTTTTAGTGGTCAAAGTTGCTCCATTGTCTTTTGACGCTCAATTCAAATTGGGATCAAACAAAAAAATGACTATTTCTTTTATTTTTTAACGACCTCAAAATTGAGTGAAAAAAATTTTTAAGATATCCAATTTTATGTAAAAAAATCTCAGCTTTCTGATAAAAATATTTTCATAATCCAAAAAAATTTTCAAAATCCAAAAAAAACATTATTTTCCCAAATATCCGGTTTTTTGTGCTTTTCCACCAATTTTTTTTCAAAATTGACTTTTCCATTCGATTCCTCGTTAAATTTTACATAAGAATCAGTGTTAAAAAATATGGGACTCTGCTCCCATGAACAGCAAAAAAAATTCAAAGTTGTCGCTATACGACGCAGTGTGTTCGCTTAGAAGGTTGTGTGAAAGAGGTAAATGTGTAAATTGTATTCTTACACTTGAATTAAGAAGAAATCACTGTCTTCATTCATAAAAATATGCGCCGTATAGCGACAACTTTGCATTTGCAGAATTTCATTTGAAATCATCAAATTAAGGTAATTTCCATGACTGGACGCTTTTTCACCCAAATAGCTTTCCTTTTACATTTTTTTCTGTAATAATAGAATGAAAACAAAGAAAAAGTTTTTTTTTTTCAGTTTCTAACCAAACAACAACTTAAGAATGCTTGGACATTTTTCTTCGCCTTCCGTATACCAGAGCCCAGCAATGTCACTCAAAGGGAGATCGCAGAATTGAAAAAAATACATCCTTTCTGACAAAATGTGGGCTCACAATTAGAAATATACGACTTTGAAAACACTAAAGTCTCTTAGAGTTTCGACAAATATAGTAAAAGATCCTTGATCTAACATCCTATTTCACGATAAACCTACAGTGGGTTCTAGGCTACATAATTTTTTCGGCAATTTGAAACAGAAGATTTTGTCTCAGATGGACCATCCGTTGAGTCCAATATCCGATGACTCGTTCGAGTATTTCTACAAGCAATTCGAGAATGAAAGTCGTGATGTTTTGTTCCAAGGTCTGAATCGAAGCGAGATTGTCCGCATAGACTTAATGCTTTGTATATCCTCACAACATGTCACATGATCTTGTTGGCCAATCGCCTGACCCAGTACGTGAAATTATCTGCTCGTCAAAATGTAATCTCATTAAATCCATTGATTGAAGCGATGTGTGGGAAGTGGCGAAGTGGAAGTCTTGTTGAAACCCAGTGTCGCCGAGATCACGAGCTTCAATTTCTGACATGAAATAGTCGAATATCATGGCGCTTTTGACTGTTACGTTCTCACCGGCATCATTTTTAAAAAGTATGAACCGATGATTCCACCATCCCACAAGGCACACCAAATCGTTGTATTTTCTGTATGAAATGATAGCTTAGGAATCTCTTTAGGTTACTGTTCGTCCCAAATGCGGCAAGTTTCGTTATTTACATTTCCATTGGGCCAGAAATGGGCCTCAACGCTGAACAAAATTGGTCTCGAAAACGTGGTAACTTCTTCCAACTTTTCAAGAGTCCATCGAGCAAAGCGATGCCGCTTGGGATGAAATGCCAAACAATACTGATCAAAAGTACTGCTTGACATGAATCACGCGTGATCTGAAAAATGTATCTCTACTTGATGATGTTTCGAGGCCTTCTTAAAGCCTAGATGTGTGGTCACGCATGCTCTTTACCTATACACCTTTCTACAGTCAAATAAAATAACTGCTAATGATAGAAAAACGTCCATGGAAACGTTGGGAGCCTCAATAAAACTGCCCCTATATTCATTACCTGTCTGAAATGCAAGACTTCGTCATACTTGTTTTAGCCATTCCGACAGAAGTAATGTTCTGTAGTGCGCCTAAAAGAGTGAATTACCAAATTTTTAAAATTAGGAAAATGTACCTTGGACCATCCCAGCGAACTAGACTTATATCATAACTTAATCTCAGAATTCAATTAATGTGTCGATGTAATGCGTAATAACCATCAAGTTAATTTGACCTATGAACTGCTGAGAAAACTTGGAAGATTAGTATCTAGTAAATGATTTGTAAAAGAAATTATGAAAGACCTTTAGTAATTGATTCAGACTTTTGATTTTCTTAAACATTATATTGGGTAGTCGTAAAAGTCTTTTCGTATTTCTTATTGACTACTCAATGTTTGTAGAGGTTACTACGAGCACAACTTAAGCCTATAAATTTAACTTCCTCTTAACGCTATCAGAAATATTTTCTGAGCGTGTGTCGTTGTTAGGGGAGGTAGGAAAACGTTTGAAGCATTGTGTTTTCGAAGATAATTGCCAGAAAATAGCTCTTTCAGAAATTTCAGGATTTCTTAGTAGAATTTCAAATATGTGTGCTCAAAAACGATGTTAGAATCGGGTTTCTGGAAATTTTCTTATATATTTTGTTGTTATAGGTAATATTATTATTCGACTAAACACGTCTTTATTGGTCTGAGAGAGCTTCATAAAAATATTTTTCATGACACAAAATGAATATAGGGCTTTTAGGGTCCGATAAATGTAGCTGGAACTAAGCAAAATTGTTTGCAGTTACCTCTATACCATACATATTATTACTGAGAGCTTAAATCCAGTCGAAAGTGAATGAAAATTGAAAGTACCGCTTAACTGAACCCAGTGAGACAAGTATATAAATGCCGATACAAAACTTAAAAAAAACAGGAGACACATTTTAAAATATACCAAACACTCACACACACACCAATTCGACCGCAAAAGCCTTCACCCTTGTTATTTACGGTTATTTAATTTATTTCACAAGCAAACCACAACATCCTTGAAACTGGTCACTTTGAGTTAAGTGAGTGCAACAATTTTCAAATTTCAGACCGCCAACTGGTACTAACCAAAGAAATATTTGCAGGACATTGCGGTCCAATAGAATACTATTTACAGCATGACAATATGTTCCTCTAATGTGCATGTGTGTGTGTTTGTATGCGCCTGTATGCGTGCAGTAGTGACTTTGGAAAGACTTTCGAAGCAGCATAAGCGCAAAGAATGCCGGAAACCAGCAATTCGAAGACTGCGTGAGAGCACCACATGCACACAACAACAAAAACAATAACAATACCACACTACAGTTATAACATATGTGTACATGAATATATATTTGTGTGTGTGTGTGTTGGCGTGTTGGCACGTGCCCGCTTGTAGGGATATTTGTGTCGCAGCATATGTAAGCGCATAAGTAGACGAGTACGTGTGCCCTCACGCTGGCATGCAATGCCTGTTGCAACAAGCATGTTATTGCAATTAAGTAATTTCTTATTGCCGCATTGTTGTGCAATACAATACATACACATATGTATGTACATGTGTCTGCTGTTGGCAATTGTTCGACAGTTACATTTAGTTGCGGTACTTAGTTGTCATTGTTGTTGTCTGGTAGTTGTTGCTGGTAAAAAGGACATTAATTGTTATTTTATTATAGCAATGAGTTCATTAAAATTTGAAATAGATTTATGGCAGTGCGTGTCATGCACGAAGCGCTTAGCAAAAAATGGCTGAGTTAAGTGGCAACAGCTGTGGCACGACTTTATTGACTCTGGTAAATTAGCATCTATAAAACTATTGGATACTTTTATTTCTTCAGCCCGTCTCTTTAGTTTTGAAAAAGTGCTCTGTTTGCTTTGATTGGCAAGAACTAACTACTCACTAGGCTACGCCGTAACTTTCACAAAGATCTTTCAGTTAAAAGAAGTTCTTTTCATGTATTGAATCACTTTTCCATCAAGCCTGAGTGATATATAACGAGGTTTTCAATAAGACAAAAGTAAAAAAAAAAACGGTTTAAGTTACCAATGATACTCTTTATTCCTGTGAAAGTAAATTCGATGCCATTTTGATTGGATTTCGATTTCTTTTATATGGCCACCACGGGTACGGTAGCGGTCCTGACGCTGAACCCAATTTTCGACAGTTTTCAAGCATAAATCGGCCGATACTGCTGCAATTTCACGTTCAATTTTCGTACGTAGTTCATCAACCGTCGTTGACGTAGACTATAGACTTGACGTAGTCTCACAGGAAATAGTCTTATAGGCGACCAATTCACTGGACCATTTCGTGAGATAAAACGTTCATCAAACTTGGTTTTCAATAAAACGATTGTAACATCCGCTGCGTGGCTTGTGACGCCGTCCCGTTGGAACCAAGTCCATATCCCATCTTGATCATCATCGGTTATCCCGTCTTGATTATCACGGCAGAAGTACGGCCCGATAAATCCACCAGTCCAGAAATCGAACCAACCCGTAATTTTTTCCAGATTCAATGGTGACCTGACCAATAACGCATATTTTGCTTATTGACGAAGCCATTCAGCCAGAAATGAGCCTTATTGCTGAAGATGATTTTTCGATGAAAATCCGGATCATTTTCAAGTTTCTGCTTAGCCCAATTCTCAAACATATAATGGTTTTGGGGGTCAAGCAGCTTCAGTTCTTGCGTCAATTTGATATTGCAAGGATGTAGGCCAAGATCTTTTTAAAAAATCGCCACAACGACGTCACAAAGATGCCCAACGCTTGGGAACGACGTATGAGAGACTGATTTGTGTTTTCCTCAAGTGTTGCGCCAGCGGCAGCAATATTCTTGACACTTCTTTGTCTCACTGGCGTGGGACCATTTTGTATTGTGCCTCAAAATTTTCCACTAGACGCTCAATTGTTGATTTAACAGAATGATTGTGACGACCATATATTAGACGTAGCGTAGTTGGGTTGACTTCGAATTTCAGTTGTCATTTTTAAATAATTTTGACTCTTTCCAAAATGGAACGGCAAACCTTACTGATGAGAAATGTTAAAAGAAAAAATATGGCATCGTTTGCTGTCTTTATTGGTCTACTTTTGCAACGTCCCTCTGAAAAAAACCTTTAGTAGCTCTCGTTCCAAGAGAGTGATCTTAGCAGAAAATCATTTCAAGATCGTTCGAGTAATGGAAAAATCGCAAGATCTAAGGTGGCACTATTAGGATTTTATTATGCAGTCCGCTAATTTAATAGTCTTGGAAGCTAGGGGATGCCATTTTGATCCCTCCAAATGCAAAGCATTATAAAGGCGCTATAGATATTCGGCTTTGCCAATGCTTTAGCTGGTTGAGCAGGTCTTACATACGATTTTTTGCGTTTAAGTTTGTCGCTATGGATCCTTAATCAATCACCAGTCACCATTTCTGTCTTTCAACGTCTCTTGGCTTCAGTTCATACGTCACTGACTTTCCTTGCTTTTAAATGTATGCGGCTGCTTTTAAGCTTCCAGGGTCAATGCGATAGTTTCTTGTGTTTGCAACAGTCTTCCACGAGTAATGCTTCCAGTACACTATAGTCAAATCTTTTTGATCGCACTGAACACTCTTCCCCATCGATTAAAAATCAACACTTTTAAGCCATATAAACCACTTTCGGTACGCACGCTGAGCCCTTCCATTAAAATACCATGAACTCTCGATTAAATCGCTACAGCTTAGTCCCCTGAAGCAGTGGTCGTAAATTGCAGATTAGTAGAAAAAGTGGAGTAGCCTCGGTTTATAAATTCGATTGGTTTTCACATTCCGCTTTCTTTAGCACAGTTGTCTCTTCATATCACAACCGATAACAGTTTCAGACAGTGCAATTCCATCTAACAAGCTTATTTTTCGTTCTTTGCGCCTGTCACTGCAATACTTTGTTAAGTGAAGCATAACAAATTTTCCAAATATTTTCCGAAACCCACAAAAGTTTGCTGGTCCGGCGACCACATTTAAGCCACAACAATAACAAAATGTCGCGCAATCCAACACATTTGACGTTGACAGATTATTTCCGTTATCTTTGTTGCAATTCTGTTGCACAAATCCTCTTTTATTCTTATTTGCGTTTCACTTGCCATGTTTGCTTGAAGTTTGAACCACAACGTGGATGTGTGGGAATGTGAAATCGCCAGCGGGCGTTGCTTTGGAAAGTGACAGTGCGGAAAATATTTTGCATAAACTAATCTTATATCTAAATAAATAAAATTGAAAGTGGCTGCACATGAAAATGTTTCGTATTTTCAACTTGAGCTTGGTTGAGATACTTTTTGGGGAGAAGATGAAGCGATTATTTCGGACATAGAAGGCGAGGAATATTTTTAAAGATTTTGAAGATTGGAATGCTCTAAGAAAGAGAAATAGGGAGTGAAAGAAGTAGACATATCGTTGGGTATAATAAAGGTCCATGAGGCAACCAAATAAATTTACATAATTTTTCTGACTACAAACCATGGCTTTGCCAATACAATGACGTACGCAAGAGTAGGAATGAACTCAACTGTCCTTGCTATGAATTATTACTCAGTTGGTAAGTACGGAACGAAGTAAATACTTGATAGTATAAGAAAGGTTGATGCGCCTAAAGCTGGTTCTCGGTAATCTGATTGAACCCAACTCCTCATTACAGCCTGAAAGACTGCAGAAGAGGTAAGAGGTAAAGTTGTTAGGTACAGAGTATCTTCTGGAATGTTCTTGGCATAAAAAGATTAATATCAATGAAATTTAGTGCGTCCGAGTTCCATGGGTGACAAGTCAAGCAAGTATAAAAATAACGAAGAATAATGATTAGACTCAACTTCTCTTCACAGACCGAATGGGCAAGGAGAACAGAAGAGGTTAAGTTGTGGAGTACAGATTCTCTTCTTAAATGGTTTTCGCATATGATAATTAATATCAGAGAAATTTAGTGCGATCGAATTGGGTACCAAGTCAAGCAAATAATTGGGTCACCAAGAAAAAAAGTGACATTAAGCTTCCGATCGTCAATTCTTCTACGAGTAGTACTCTTTTTATTCGACTCAGAGTATACCCTTCATTCACTTTATCTACCTTTTCGATCAGTCAAACAAAGTTGGTTATTAGTCCATACCATATGATCAAATTTGACCCGGACAGAATTATTTTTTAGTTTCAAAACGAAAAAAATAGTTACAGAGAGCCAAATCTATATGGCTGAGCGATGACTGCTATTTCGTGCTTAGCATCCAAGTCATTCGCAATCATACTGTAATCTGACGGCGTATTACCTTGGTATAAATTCTATGAATTTTCTGCCCATGAATCCGGTTGTTTATATCGAAGTGCTTTACGTAGACGCCTCAAAATGACAAAGTTGTAATGCTTATTGGCCATTTGTTCCTGTGGAACCAGTTTATGGTGAACCAAAGCACGTCAATTAAAGAAAATGATAAGCATTACTAGGGCTTTCCCGATTTATACGTTGGTTTTGCGGATTTCGGCTCATTGTTAGAGAGTCATTACAATTTCAGAACAATTTCAATGTCATATTCATTCACCCATTCAGCTACAAGCATCTCTGTTGCGACCTCTATCAGCGTCGTCGATTCTGACACGTTTTATACCTAAAATATTAACCCAAATGTCTTGAGTTAAACATAAGAGGTGTTTAGATCTTCTGCTACCTCTCTGAAGCCAACAAGACGATTTTCAAGCACTGTAACTTTAACTTTTTCTATTCCGAGTTAAATTTGATCAGATTGTGTAGTAGGTTCTAACACCAAAAAATAGTTTATCCTTGGCAGAAACTTGAGTGTATGAGCATATATTTTCTTCTGCAGGAAGATTTATGAACTCAAGCAGCATCCTCAGCTCAGCTCAGTGAGGAAGTCATCACAACTATTCATAATAAAATCACATAAAACCCCAAACTCACAGATTCCTTAAAGCCATAAATTCAATTAATCAAAAGCTTCAAATTGATTAAATCACTTTTCGTGAACATTTGTAAGTAAAGTGACATAAGTAGAAAATCATTGCTAATATTTGCAATGCGATTATGGGCCTTCATAATGTGAATTGATATTTGACATTTTTACAAACCCAAACAAACACCTACCGGCGAAACAAGTTTATAATCCATATAGGAGCAAAAGGGTTTTTGCAATGAAAAAATGAAAAGAGAAATGTGCAAAATTTTCATGTGACAAGGAGAGAATACGATGAATGACGAGGAGAAGGTAGGTAGAAGGATAAACATAAAAATTGGTGTGGGGTATAAAGATGAAAACACTGTCTGTGATTTAGATCCAGCTAGTGACTCACACCAAATTCTAATGATTCGATTAGTAGGCGAATTCAATGGATTTGTTCTGAGTCTGTTTGTGTGTGTGGGTGGATGTGTGTGTGAGTGGGTGGCGTAATTGATTTTAATGTGAGAGTGTAAATGTCACTCGGCTGAGTGCCGTTCAGCCTTGTTTGGTGCGATATGCTTGAATAGTGTGTAAATGGCCGACAACAATCATGGATTAACTACTTGATTTAGCATAATTATTGTACAAGCAATTAATGAGCAATCAATTAAGTCTGTTGATACACAGTCAAGGCAGCTATGGGCGTTGGGAGGTAGTCAGAATTTGGAAATGAGAGAAAATGAAAAGCGAAACGTAATAGAAGAATGACTGATTGATGGTTGTTGAATCTGCAAGTTGTCGTAGATTAGCCAATCAGTGGCAATATCGCTGAGGAGACCAGCATCGCACTTGTAGGTGTTTGAGTGTTGTTCTGGCGACTATTGATTAATTAGGTAAATGGACCCATGACAATTGAATTTTAACGCAATTAGAGATCAGACAGTGAACTTTGTTATATTAAAAAAATGTCTAATTTATATGCTTCAAATCTCGAGGGGTATATTTGCGGCAAGTGCTCAATTCCTTGTAAATGATGTGAAAGAAAGATATTTGATCCCACTTTTTTAAGATTAATAATCTCTTTGGGAAAACTTAGAAAAAATAGAAGTCATTAACATGTTTCAATCAGTGATGAGGTGCTCTAATCTTTTCGATTTTGAGGCCAAGCTAGCAATAAATACTACAAGAAGCCGCTGTGTAATTGTAACAACTGTGAGGTTATTTAAGTTCTACTGAGTATCTCGCAGTATTGTTTCTTATTCTTTATTGGCGTAGATACCGCTTACGCGGTTATAACAGAGTATTCAATAGCAGGCCCTTCGTTTTCCTTTTCGCTGTTTGGCGTCAATTGGAGATTCCAAGGACCTGACTGGTCCTTCTCAACCAGGTTTTTCCTACGGAGTGGAGGTCTTCCCCTTCCTCTGCTTCCCTTGGCGGGTGAACGAATTATTTTCTCTAGGAGTAGATTGAAGAAGCCTCACTATAGGAAGTCGCTTTGTCTAAAACCATGTTTTATATCAAACGGCTTAAGAAGTGCAACCCGATCCTGACGAAGCATTAGGTATTATATAGCGTCATCTTACACAGACGAATTAGATTTCCGAGTAAACCAATTTCAGACATGACGGCATAAAGGCAGCTTCTCCTTTTCGTGCGTTGAAAAGCAGTTTTGAAATCGACGATGAGCTGCTGTGTAGCGATCCTCAAGATTTGGCGTATGATGAATATCTGATCAGTTGTTAATTTCTAGGCCTGATGCCACATAAATATGGTCCAGCAGAGTACTTAAGTGTCCAATCGACGGGCAAGCTTTCCTCCGACTATATTCTGCAAAGCAATTGGTGCATGCTCCTTATCAATTCTTCGCCGCCGTATTCGAAAGTAGCCCCGCTGCTTTATTGTTCTTCGGACGGGTAATTGCTATTCGTCACTTCGTGGTCGGATTATGGAACGTCTGCTCCATCGCCATCGATTGGGGAAAGGAGGGTCCCTTTTTTGTAAGACAATGTTTTGTTCTTTTCATTTTTAGTGTTTTTAACCTTGTGGGTCTAAAACTCAGCGTTCAACCCAGCCTTCTCACTTTAGCACGTCGTCAAACAGATGTTGCTTGGCTATCCAGAGAATACTTCTAAGACCGAAAGTCGTCAGCTGCTTGAGCCATATGTAAAATAATAGTCTCTGACCCCTCCTAAGGGAATTGCGCTCAGTCAATTTTCCTCTCCTGCGTGAACCTCTACACATGGCTTTATCCTCCTATTTAATAGCCCCGGACTTGCGACCGATAAATCCCATATTCTCCCAAAGCTTTTTCGAAGGTTTACTATTTCTCCTTCTTTCTGAGAAATTTTGGACTCAATGACAAAAGAATTTGGGCGAATAAGAATGAACCAAGTCAAGGTCTGGGCTATAAGGCATGAGGCTAAACTTTCCAGCCGCTGTTTTCAAAATAGTTTTCAGTCGATCTTCCAACATGAGGTCGAGCGTTGTCATTATTAAAAATATTGTTTCGGATTTAGTCACAAATTGCAAGTGTTTTTAATTTAATGTCTTGTCGGTAGCGGTCCTTATTAATGGTTTTACCCTGGCTTAGAAGCTCTTAATACAGTATGCCCTTCTAATCACTCGAAATACAGAAAATTTCCTTGGCTTTGTCGTTGATTTGGCTGGTTGACCAGGGTTCACTCATGATTTTTTAAGGTGCTCTTAATGAATTTTTGATCATTAGTCATAATCCTAGAAATAAGTTCGATAGATTCTTCAAGTTTAAATTTAAAAGCTCGGCAGACTTTTCCTCCATTCACAGAAACTTTCTAGATTGGCCTCTAACTGCATTAATAATTTGCTTTTAATCAGTTATGAAAGCTTGATATCATGCTAAGCCCTATATCTAATACCTTTTCTCAAAAACCGAAGTATGGAGATGTTGTAAAACATATATAACGGTTTTATCGAGAGTGTAGTAGAATGGCTCTTAATTTAAACATAGAGGTATTTAAAATTTAATTTAATTTATTTTTTTTAAAGCAATAGAAAATCTGTAGATTATTATTATTAATTGATTCCATAAAATTCTAACCTCAAATTGTATTTTGCTCTTTCCTTTGCAGCTAAATGATCTTATAAGCGACAACACCAACTAGTTTAAGCTAAATAGAGAGCAGAGCGTCGAATGAGAGCAAAGTAGTGATTTTTAATTACAAAATTCCTTAATTAAACTTAGTCAATAATAGCGGAAGTAAAACTAAAGCAAATAATTAAAATAAAATGCAAGCAATTCAAAAGTAAGAAACTTTAGCTAGAGCAATTTACTTAAGAAATTAGTAATACATAAAGCAAAAAGATGAAAAAAATTAATAATTAATTGTAAAAAATAAATAATTTAAATTTATGTTAACGGAAATAACGCCATTGTGATTCTTAATTATAGCTTACTAATAAAAAATAATTACTAAATTCAAAAGAATTGTACGAAAATCATAATTATAAATATAAAAGTTCAAAAAAAAAATTTAAAAAATACTAAAAAAAAAATAATTATAATAATAATTGAAAGCCGATTTAATTTATAATAAATTCCAAAGTAGTTAGCTACATAGTTATATAAAGTCGCCATAAAATATAAAAGTAATAACTGCAGTGAAAATTTTGCCATTAAAATTATATAAAATATAATAATAATTTAGTAAAAAAATTACGGTAATTCAAAGCAAAAATAATTCAAAATAAAAACATTAAAATTAATGAAAACTATTGTGAATATATAAAGCGAAAAATATGTGGGCATACAAATTTAAATTATTTCCAATTAAAAAAATAGGCTCCCATTTTTAATTAATTATAAGTAATTAATAACAAAAAATTAAGTTGAAAGTATTAGTTAATTAAAGTCTTATAAAACTTATATAAGTATTATATAATAAATAATACATATTATAACTGCTACACAAAATTAATCCAGCGTAACGTCAGCCGCCCATAAGTTACACGCCGCTGCTTAGAGAAAAGTTATAATAAAATCAAACAAATAATTAGTCCAAATCCATACACTTCCCTATGAATGCGTCATTATTACGACAAATGTTAAAATATTTACTTAAAGCAATTTCAATTAGAGTAAATTCAATAAAATTTAGCTAATACAAGTTGTACGGAATTCAGCAAAGAAATCGTAAACACTGAAAGTTCACAAATACAAAAGCGGTTACTTGGATTGAACCGGTTGCTTAAATCAGATATCATAAAATAAAGCTGCATAAAAGAAGTATAAATAGCAAGCACATTATAACGATTAATCATTGAAAACCGATTACTTGAAAAACCGGTTAACCACATAAACACCGATTACTTACAACAAAATCTTTTAACGCGTCGTGCAATAAATTTTACGCCTAAAAAAAAATTAACTGAAATAAAAAAGTTGGAAAACCGGATACTCAGCACGCAGTCCACTGAAATTCGTAAAAAGAGCAATAATTAATGAGAAAAATAAATCATCCTGCAAATTATCTAAGAGCTTTCATTAATTGGCAAACATTTGTGGAATAAAAAGCTGCGGTTGCCTAAACCGATTACCCATAAAAATTGTGTTATAATTAAATTAACTAAAAATAGCGCAGGAAAAATTCAAACTTTCATTGGCGGCCAAACACATTTTCGCATTCAAAAAGCTACTCCGATCTTAAAGTAAAATCTAATAAACTCGCTCTAACTGAATCGGTTACTCTGCGCCATGCCGTGTCCGCGACAGAAAATTTTCACGCGCTCGTATGCGTTCACGCCGCCAACGACGAATGGCAATCGCTGGTGATTGAACAGACTGCATAAGAATTTGTGATGCAAGAACGCACTACAACAACAACAACTATTCATTACTCAAAGCTCAGCTCTCCATAAGAAGCAAAATTAAAAAGTAATTCAAGTATTAAAGTTAAATTTGCGCGTTCGCGAGTGTTTGTGTTCTATATAATTTAATTATTTTCGTTTATCGTCAACTCAATTCAATTCTCTACGCAACTCAACTCAACGCTCAACTCAACTCAACGCCACTCAGTGCGACGCGACGTAATCAAAGCACGAAGACGCTGACACGCGTTGACGTGCTCGTTGTGCCACTACCACCACTACCACCAATTTTCAGGTTGTTTGTTGTGTACATTGCTATTGTGTTCGTACAACAACAACAGCCGGCAAAATGACGATGTGGCAGAGTGGCGGCATGGGAGGCCATGGCTCCCAAAATAATCCATGGATGAAATTAATGGGCATCGTACACAAGGAGCGACGACATGCGGACAATGTACAATCGCAGAGCGGCTCCAACGAACGGAATCTAAATCAGTAAGTACATAATTTAAGAATTTTTATGCAGAGACTCAACTAAAAATGTCTGTTTGTCTTGAATTATAGTAAAAAAGGGAAGGGAAAACTTACGACTGTTTTTCAAGTAGATTTCAGGTGAAGCGCATTGCCTGTGGAGATTTGATTATAATCTTTATGATAATGCCGCGGCAAGACCAAGTGCATAAATTTGCAAAATAAAAGTATGAAAGCCTCGTTTATGCTAAGGAATTATGTACTTACTTACAGCAAGGATCGTTGTAGCCACTCAAAAGATGATTATCTAGCGCTCCACTGTATATTTGAATGGAGTGCCATGAGATTAAACTTATCTTCAAAGTTATAAAGCTGTCTTAAGAATGTTTGATAGACCTCCTTTTCTCTTAATTTCATGCACTAACATATTTTCAGACCTGCTTAATGCTTTCCGAAATAGATTTTCAGGTGCTCGTTTCGCTCAATTGGCTTCTACCGCTGTGGGTGTGATTCTCAGAAAGATTTGTGATTTTCAGTAGTAAGACCATTAGCTTTTACGACATATTTCTAACTATTCATTTTATGGTCTGGAGATTTTGAGTATACCGACGCTTTATATCAAACAGTTAAATACGAACTCGGAGTCGCTCTGGTTTAACTTATAAAGATTTCAGTTGTTAAAAAATGCTTAGAAGTTGAAGAATATCGATAGTTGCATAGACCCCACTAGACCTCTGTAACACTTGAACTCAGCTGAAAAAAAAAACTACAAAATGCAAATCTTTATTATCCTCTTCAAAATATGTTCCCTTTAAGCCAATATAAGCATGCCACCGCTTAATCCATTTTTCTATATGATTGTTAAAAGCCTCGCCTGCGATGGCTTTCAACGATGTTTGGTTTCTTCGTTAGATTCCACATTCTAGATTATTAGACTGTTTCGACGTCGTCACAAAGGAATGCTGAGTTCGATTACCATACATTAATCAGCTACGTTGTCAAGCATCTCTTTCGCGACCTCGTTTCGATGTCATTGTTGCAAAAGATTCAGGTCTTTTGATGTGAGTCTAGCATTGACACGATTCATACCCAAAACGAATTTTCCAGACTTTTTTGTGAGAAAACTTTTAAATTTATTGATCGAATATTTCTTACACATCTTATGCTATCTTTTAATTGCATTTTACGACTTCGATTTTTTGAAAGTTATAGCTTTATGTATCCTTTTAAACAAAATGTGTAGAGTTATTCCATAAGAGAAGTTGAGATCCTCTGCTATATCCCTGTTGCAAATGCGACGATTTCGAAGTACGTTTTCGGAAAAAGAAATTAAAATTTAAAAAGCGGTGGATGATCTGACTTGCTTGAGGTCATATCAATATTGGAAGAATTTATTATTCAATCGGCTTACGACGCAGCATAGTTATTGATTCGGCCTAGCGATTTTCTCCTTGAATTGCTAATGATGTGCCGGAAATAGGAGATCTAATTTAAGATTGTACATATATCTTGGAATAATTGCGCTAACAGAAATAATCCCATCCTAGATGCCACAAAGGAAATAGCTCACTAGTTGCGATTGCATATATGAATAATACGTTTTTCATAATATATATTTCCGAATTAGTTTAGAAATCAGAGATGAACACGAATGTTGCTGGTTCCTTTCACATTTTTGGTTTTTTTTTATAAGACCTTTTACGTTTTAACCGTCCGGTCAATGGAAAAACTTTCACCATTCGTTCAATGACCGGGTACCCGGGTACCCAGGTGGAGCAGATGTAGAAGTCGTTAGTATACTGAATAAAATTTTTTTTTCTGTGTAAGTTGGCTACATGGCATAGGAAATAACTATATATGGGGACATACGAGGGCTGCTATATATATTTCTGGCCTAATAATGAACATAGGAATATTTATCAACGAAAATGGTTTTATTGTTTTTCAAAATATTCTCCATCAAGATTTATACACTTTTGCATGCGCTCAAACCAATTTTGGAAGAACTTTTTTCACTCCGATTGTGACACCTCCAAAACATGATTTTTGAATGCTTCAACACCATCTTCTGGCGACGAAAATCGTTCACCATGCATTATTTTCTTGATGTGTGGGAATAAAAAGAAGTCATTGGGTGCCAAGACAGCGCTGTACGGCGGATGACTCATCAATTCGACGTTTTGGCCGGTCAAAAAGCCACTGGTTTGAGCCGATGTGTGAGAGCTCGCACTGTCATGGTGCACAAGACTTCAGGCAAACAAATGGTGGTGTACCACTCAGAATTGACCGTCCTACGTTGCTCAAGCGGAACAGTCGCCACATGACCAGTTTCGCCGAAGAAACAGGCGACCGTTTGCTTCGAAGTGCTTCTTCCACGAACAACTTTCGTTGGATTTGGCTCATCTTGGAACACCCACACGGTCGATTGCTGTTTTGTTTCGGGCTCATACGCATAGATCCATGATTCGTCACCTGTGACGTTCTTATAAACGTTTTTTGAAGCACCGTGATCGTATTTTTTCATCATTTCTTTACACCAATCCACACGAGCCTTTTTTTGTGCGATTGTCAAATTGTGCGGGATCCAACGAGAATAAACCTTTTTTACGGCCAGGTGTTCATGCAATATCGAATGTATGCTGGTGGGAGAAATGCATAGGCATGCCTCTATCTGAAGGTACGTTATATGACGGTCTTGCATTATCAGTTCACGTACGGCATCGATGTTTTCTGGCACAACGGCTGTTTTTGGACGACCTTCACGGAATTCGTCGGCCACGATTGAATTCGTTGTACCAGTTTTTCACAATGCTATAGGATGGTGCTTCATAGCCATACAAAGATTTTAGTTCATCAATGCACTCTTGTCATGATAATCCACGTTGAATGTTGTGAAAAATGATCGCATGAAAATGCTCACGAGTTAATTCCATTTTTTGGCCGAGATGAATTTTTTAATTCCCTGTAAATAAAACAATTCACGATTAAATGACAAAACGTTCTGAGTGATGTTATGCTAAAAAATGTCAAATTTTCCAATGGAAATGTCAGATTGCACCTGGCAACACTTAGTGTTGCCTCGGCCAGAAATATATATGGCAGCCGGACATACATCATTTTGAAATTTTTGTAAATAGTCTCTGAAGCATCCATGCCCGCTTAATGTATGGGTCAGGTAAAAATCCACGTCCCAATGCTGTCTAGTTATCCACATAGGGATATCAGTATACTCGTAAGTCTGTGGGTCCACCGTCCTTTGGTTGAGGTATGCTACCGTTGCTGCCACATAAGTATGCTCTTCTTACTCGCCTCTCTTTTCTTTATTTCTGTATTTGGCGTTGATAGCTCATATTATGTCGTGAATACGTCTCGCTGGATGTCGGCAGGCGGCATACTAGCTGGTACATCAACAGCTTCGTTGGATATATTTCGGAAAGCACTTGTTACTCTTATTGCTGTGAGTCTATGCGCCGCATTTATTGGCCTGGCAACCGCTTTCAAGCTCTAAGTTGTATCTGTGATCATGCAAGCCACATTATTTGGAATGAGTTGAAGTAAAATTTTTTGCACAATATGCCCGAGTTTACCAGCTAAGCGTTTTAATTCGATTTTGAGTAAATTTAGTTTAATATATTTACCAAAATACCAAACAAGCTAGAAAGGCTAAAAGTTTTCAAAGAGGTCATCAATTCGTTTCCTCTACTCCAAGTGGCATTAAAGCCTTTTAAGCCTTACAAAATTTAGCCGGCTGCAAATATTATAAATAGTCTAGCGCCATACACAGTAATTAAAAATTAATTAAAATGTAATTATAACGTAATAACGGTACAATTGCTCTGACAGCGCTGCGCAGCATTGCGTTATTTATTTCGAAATATATATTTAAATTTCTTTCTTTCACCTCCGGCCAGCGTTCGAAGCTGCATTTGATTTACTCGGCCATTAAAATTTCGCACATTAAATCGATTAATTGGTTTTGTGCCACAATGCGTATGTATGTTGTGTGAGTGCATTGCGGCGTGCGCGCCATTTGCAGTGCGCGCGGAACGCACATCGGCACATCCATATAAACACTTCCGCAGATCTTGCAGCAAATGCAATTTGTGCGCTCGCTCACTGCAATTGACTTACAGCGCAGAATTCAATTTGGAATGCGAAAGCAAATTACAACACCTCTGCATTACACTGCCGTTATGTTATACCTAACTATGAATAAACATTATGACTGTGCTCGGGTGTGTGGGAGTGCGTGCCTTGCAGCTGCCGTCCAGTCGTGTGAATAATCCTTATTACATTTACTCCCACGAGCGCGCAGAGTACTCGGTTTGTGCCGTTAGCATAGAAATTTGCACATTTGTTGTAATAGAGTGAGTGCTGCGTGCTATACATTCCGATGTGGCATACTTATAGTATAACAGTATTCATATATGTGTATGAGGGCGCTTCAAACTTCAACGCATTTCAACCCTGAGTATGCTTTATGGACCGCCGCTTCGAATTGCTGCCGTGGAATATGGATTATGGTCATCAGTATGCTGCTCGAGTGCTGATAAGTTGTTAATTGTCTCAAATGTGCTAGGTACTTATGTATATGGTATATATGAAGGTGCAAACGGTTTTATAGAATATGCGTTCGCTTGGGGGCTTGGAGCCACTGGAAATCGCAATATGAAATGAAAACAGGACGAATATGAAGTAGCGAGAGGGAAGTTTACGGGAAGTAAATAGTTTTTATAGATCAAGTGCATGCTCCTCTTTAGCTTTTAACATTGGATCTGGAACACGAACTAATTAGATCGGTGTAGACCATAGAGATGGGTATTTTAGATCAGATGTGCGTAAGTTTTTTTCAAGATGAGGTAGGAAAGCATAGATTATGAGTCTGGATGTCAAAGCGTCAATATAAAATTGTAGATTTTAGAAAGATACTATATTTTAGTAACAAAAAATGTGGACCTATAGACCTTGGCCCTTCTCATGATTGCTTTTAACAAAGTACATATAGGTCGAAGGATTTTTGTTTCATCCTCATATGAATGAATGAAGCGCGAGATGTGATCAGAAAATATAACAGAAAGAATGAAAGATGTGTGTTTGGATAGTTGGTGAAAATTCCCGTTATTTTTAAACACACCACGTATCAATTGCCTTCTAAAGCCACAAATGATTGACGAAACTGAATAGTCGAATTAAATCTTGACATGCAGGTTGGTTAAAAATTTGATGGTTGACCACGGTCTGATGTTTTATGTGCCTATATTGATATAATAGTTTTGGAAACATCGAACTGAGCTCTCTTATAAGCCGAATCATGGGGCCAATTCGTAGTTTGATCCAGTGGACCTTTAAGTAGCGAAAGCTTTTAAGTAACACTAGATCTTAAATACCTTCCGTTGTTGTTGTTGTAAAGGGTACCTAATCCTCGTTAGTGTGGTGAGGATTAGATATGTTGTCATCGAGGTCATCCAACGGTAGATGCAGGAAACATGTTGTTTCGGGGTCGGCCCCTAGATAGATGGGTTAGCAGGGCATACAAAGAGGTGGTCAGTATCATCCAGGGACTCGTTGCATGCTGGAATATATTTGATATGTCGGGGTCGATTCTGGATAAGTATGAGTTTAACCTACTACAGTATCCAGAACGAAGCTATGCAAGGGTCACTTCACGATTCCCGCTGCAACTCGAGCTTATTATTATGCAATAGGTGTTGGTTTGACTCCAAGTACGCCATTTGTTGAGAAGGAGTCAGTGAAGGTGTTAATGACTCCAATGTGAATGGCGGTCACTGAATGTCTGAAGTTTGTTGCGTCCGAAGTCTGGTCAGCATATGTCGTCGATGTAGTTAAGTAAGGTCCTATTAGATGCTCCTAGTTATGCTTCTCAACTGGGAGTATACCGACCTTACTGTGCATGTGTTCCGTGGTTTGAGTTGGTCCGACTTATACTTTCCGGTAGTGGACTGCATGTCCGACCTGATAAATCTTTTGAAGTAAAAGTAATCGTCCGGGTCAGTGTTGCGGTATGTGGAGCTTGCATCTACTGGCCAGAGATAACCATCTAGTCAGGTTAAGACTCGACAAACCGTTGTTTTCTGACCTTCCGTCGTCCACAGCGCCACACGCCTGAAATCTGTTCGTTTCAGAAGTAAAAAGTCATTACGTATCGAAGAAAAATCGATTTTTTGATCACTTTTGCTGATAGTTTCTCGGTCTTTCAGCATTAGATTCGGCATTTTAGAAACTCTTCGTTCGTGACGAAAAATTTATTCAATAGTGATGCTGACCATTTCCAAAATTGGTTACATTAAAAAATATGTCTCTATTTTGATCTGGAATCCAATATTTCATACTTTTCATAGAGGACATTTCAATCCTTCGCCAATGCGTATAGTCCTTCAGCTCATTCCATTAAGGAATTGCTGTTACCAAAGTTGGAACTAATTGTCTAGAAAAATATACATCAGTTCACCTATAATTTTTACTTCAAGAGCCCAGCCAGTCTTTTCAAGTCCTCAAAAAATATTTATATTTTTTTCAAAGTTTTTTCTTTTTCTTCTTTTTTCTCCTTCGCATTAATCATTGAAATCCGCTTTTTCGTGGCTACAAAAATCCAACGTTATCTCCCGAGGCATTCTCTTTTGTACTCTCGCCATTCACTCGACTTTGAGCGACTATTTAATCCCACTGCTAAGCGAACTTACTGACCCCACGTTGACTGGCCTTCATGCGGCTGTTTGTCCTTTCGTTGGAGAGCCTTAAACTACCTGTACATATCTAGCGTTATGTAGATATAGTTGTATGTAAATATATGTATATACGTTGCCATACTTGCGTAAAATATTTATGTATGTAACATTTCACATTTTTCATAGAGGATTTCTCATATTTTCTGTTCGTAAAAAATGCAAATCCTTTTTAAATTTTTTACTCTTAAAGGCCTTGTCGGTTTGTTTGACTACATGCATGTACCTTTGTAAGCTGCGGCCGAGCTGAGACATTCACTAAACCCTTGCGTCTTACGCTTTTACTGCCATAACTTATTTTTCCTGCTTTTTCGTCCTTTGCGTTTGGGTCAGAATGTTAACAATTGCAGGTAAAGAATTTATGCGTAAGCGAGTCTGCAAAAGGATAAGGGAGCAACTAGCGGCACAACTTACATGTTTTATTTGCACATAGAATGGCACTTAAATACACAATGTATTTTGTAGGAAGTGAGCCTTTAACTTGTGAACGCTGATTTCCTTACCCTTTACCTTTTGTATACCTTTGCTTGTGTGTGTATGTGTATGTTGCTCACACACACTCCTATTTCACTCGACTTAAACTTGTAGGCGTGCTTTGTGTATCGTTAGCGCCCATTTGAGGTTAAGTGTGCCCACAACACATGCAGGATAGTCGAAATGGCTCGAAGATTGTGCCAGCATGATTGAGAAAGATACTTATGACCCGTGTGTGTGCACGTCTTGTACCTTTGGTGCGTTGCGCTTTTGTGTATTTAAATATTAATGATTTAGAGTGGTTGTTTGTGGTAACGAAAGCAACAGTTTCATTTTCGTATTTAATGTAGAGGCTGCTGGAAACATGCGCCTTAATATTAAACGATATAATTGAGAGCATAACGGTAAAGGGCTACATTGTTTAGGTGGATGTGGATTTGCTTAAAACTCGGTTATTCTGTTTTCTGTGAGTTTTTATCTTTGGGATAATAGCTTATTACATGTAATGGATATAATGGAAGGTTTATTTAAGGCTTTTGTATGCTTTAAGAATTATTCGGACCATTTTTTAGTAAAAAAGTAAGTGATATTATATTTATTTGATCAAAAATCCCGAAAGATGTCTTTCAAATGATAAATTAAACAAGAAAAAACGTTAACTTCGGTTGCACCGAAGCTAAATACCCTTCACAGGTGCATTTCTGTTAGTAACTATGTGTCCAGTTTGCATGGCAGCTATATGCTATAGTTAACCGATCTGAACAAGTTTTTTAGAGATTACATTGTTGCCTTAGAAAATAATCTATACCAAATTTCATGAATATATCTTGTCATATGTGAAAGTTTTCCATACAAGAACTTGACTCCGATCGATCAGTTTGTATGGTAGCTATATGCTATAGTTAACCGATCTAAACAATTTTCTCGGAGATTACATTTTTGCCCTAGAAAATAATCTGTACCAAATTTGGTGAAGATACATTGTCAAATGTGAAAGTTTTCCGTACAAGCCCTTGACTCCGATCGATCAGTTTGTATGGCAGCTATATGCTATAGTTAACCGATCTGAACAATTTTCTCGGAGATTACATTTTTGTCCTAGAAAATAATCTGTACCAAATTTGGTGAAGATACATTGTCAAATGTGAAAGTTTTCCGTACAAGCCTTTGACTCCTTCGATCAGTTTGTTTGGCAGCTATATGTTGTAGTGGTCCGATATTGGCCGTTCCGACAAATGAGCAGCTTCTTAAAGAGAAAATGACGTTTGCAAAATTTCAAAACGATATCTTAAAAACTGAGGGACTAGTTCGTATACATACAGACAGACGGACGGACAGACAGACGGACATGGCTAAATCGACTCAGCTCAACATACTGATCATTTATATATATACTTTATAGGGTCTCCGACGCTTCTTTCTGAGTGTTACAAACATCGTGACAAACTTAATATACCCTGTTCAGGGTATAAAAAAGTTTAGGTGCGCAGCTAAGTTCTCATTTTTTCAATGAAAATGCAGTATTATAATAAGAAAATGGTTATAAATCAAATTTTCGAGGTATGGGCCATCGCTAGTCACAACTTTTTCAAGTATTTCTTACAAAGCTCGAATACCATCACAGTAAAACTGTTCATCTTGTGATGCTATCGAAGAGTCAAGCCATTTTTAGACATCGTCTTATATGTGGGTCTGCTTCCGAGCCAGACTATTTGCCATCAAACGGAAGAAATAAAGTTTAGATTAGAGATATAGCTACTCTACCCACTCGTTCCCATGTATAACATTTTTTAACGGATTTGGCAACGTGATGCCGATTGTTCTCATGTAACAGAATCCATCTAACGTGCCTCTTCTGATATTGAGGTTATAAGCAAGCCAAGTTCCTTGTTTCTAAACCACTTCCAGCGCACATAATTGCTTTGAAAGGGTTTGGTGGGTGGCTCCCAATGTTGAAGTAAAGTTTTTACGCTTCCTCATCGATCAACGTCTCCAATTTACAGTCTTCGTACGATATTTGGCCTTCTTTCATGCGGACAGTCGTTAATATCAAAAACGCCGTATGGGAAACTAAAAAAAAAAACAGTCAAGGCACATTGTTTCACTTGACGCAGCACTTCTGAACTGTTTAGAGTTCCCGATGTGCTTCATCCGTCAATGACTTTGACTGGAGGAAAAAAATCAACACTTTCCGCAAATGACCATTGTTTTGCAAAAACTCTTCTTTGGCAAAAACTCGGACATATTTGCTCAACCAAAAGTATGAGACACCCAAACAAAAGTGGAAACGCAGCTTCTTTTTGAAATGTCTAGGTTAAGTAAATCACGTTTTGAAATTATATAAAAACCGATCGGCACAAATTGCTGGAGCTGTTTATTGACAAACAGCAGGAACTTATATTGCGTGTCTAATATTTAACAATCTTAATGAAGAGTTAACGATTTTAAGTACCGACTTCGTAGTTTTTGACCAACGAAAAATAAAAATTATTTGAAACTTGCTGTGCCAGCTTCTATATATCCATATATCGAATAGCGAGGAGCTCAGTGTCTCTCAAAATCTCAAATCCTTCTCGCCGTCATCTCGCAGTGAGCCAACCCAGGTTTATACTCAAAGTTAAGCTCTACATTTCATATGTTCTACGTTTATAAAAGATATATTAAACAATAGATTACATGGAATTTATTGTATGTAGGACCATCAAAAATATTGAGCCTAGAGGTGAAGTATATGTTGAATGTTTCTGGTGCATTGGTCTGTAAGGAACTGCGAGGTCTTGTCAGAGCGTGCGATAATTCTACTTTTTCACTTTCTGTTCTGTTTCTTTAGCTCTTTCAATATTATCGCCACTAACAAAGCGTGATGGATTGGCATGAGGCAAGTTTTCGATGACTTCCCGACATTCACTGAAGGGTTTGTACCACTCTAAATTAGACTCCTCAAAATATTTTGCAACATTTTTATTGTGCTGTATTTATTTGGAAACACACAATTTCAACGCCGAATCCGGATCAAATTTGGTCAGATGTAGTTAAGGCTTTAAATTCTGAGAATAACTAATCTGACAATGAAAAATATTGTTGGAATGTTTTAAGTTTATTTGTAATTCGTAAGATGGGTGGTTTTTCACTCTAAAATTTTTTATGTGCAGGGAATATTTAGGACGGGCCCTCTGGTCCTTGTTTTAGGAAATACAAATAAAATATTTAAGCATATTATTGATTCTTTATTGTTATTGTATTCTAGTGCAGAGTGAGAGAGAGTGAGAGATTCGTTCAGTCGTTGTTCAGTTAACTACTTTGTGATTCCCGTCATTGTTTTGTTTAATTATCAAGAGCAAGCACAAACAAAGCATTAGACATTCCATCCCTTGAACATGACACAAATAATTGACCTCGCGAAAAACATGTATATTCCAGATTCAAACCACAAACTTTAAAAGATTGTCCTTGTGATTTTTGGTGGTCGTTACGAATGACAGAGTTGGAAATTGAAATATTTTAACCTCAAATGGCATAGCGGTTGGGATCAGCGGTATTCTCCGAATCAAAACTTCCTCATCTTCGAATTTTCCTTTGAGTATTGTAACGCAAATCATATTGCTCATCAATTTACGGTTAAATATTCAATTAATTAGTTAGTGGCTTCATCTTCATTAATTACTTAGCCATTACATTTGAATTCATGCATTAATCAGATAACCTCATTCTAAACTCGTACTTGTAGGTTAGGTCTTCTACATCTATATTCTTTGCCGCTAAAATTGCTCGCTGCCTCAGCAATTCATTACTTTTCTGGTTAGTAGAGATGTTTGTTGATAACTTCGTCTTTCGATGACTTATGTCTATGGTTGCCACTGATATAAAATGCAATGTATTTCCAAAAATATTTTCATCCAGATATGGTTTTATGTACGCTTCTCACTCAAAACGATGTAATTTGGAAACCAAATAAGAATACTCACTCACTTAATGGTACATTTTGAAGACGACTAAAGGACAAACACACTCATCGTGAAGCTATTTGCAATGCTAGTTTCATAATTGCTGAAATAGGGTGGACAACTATATTTAAAATGAAAGTCTAACTACATTTTCTCAGCTTAAAGTTGCCTGAAGTGCAATGCGAAGTTCTGGAGTAGCAATACGCCGAAATACATACAAGCTTAGAAAAACTAAGATAAAGCCCCTTAAACACACAAAGAATGATTGTTTATTCAACTTAGCATACACAAAGGTAAATGGTGACTTAAAACGCATGTTTAGACCAAAAGCAACAGTAAAAACTGCAAAAACCAAACACAAACAAGGCTAAAATTCTAAAAATAAGGAAAAAAATGGAGAAAGGTAAAAGTAAAAACAAAAATAAAAAAAAAAAACAACAAAAACACAAACAACACTTATTAGCCAAACACGAAAGGAAAAAGGTGCAGAGTAAACACGAAACTGCGTTAGAAACGCCGAAAACGGTGAGCAAAGAAAGCAAATAAAAAGACACGACCAAAAATGGCGAAACTCAAAAAAAAAAAGAAACACAAAAATAAATGCGAAATGTTAAACGCAAACACAAGTGACAGTTACAATCACTCAGCGCCAATTTAAGCATACGATTCATCAGGGAGAACTTTAGCTATGAACCGTACCCCCCGCAGTGGCTCAACCACCGCGCCAACGCTACTACCGTCTCTTCAGCATTTGACTGTTGCTGCACCCAATATGCCAATCAAGCGCAAATTTATTTACTGCGCTGCGCTTCGCAGTGCTTTACTTACCATTTCAACCAACCAAATGGTCACGACGACAATCCACAGAAGGACTGGAGGGCGAACCGATACAATCGAACGCGCCAGCATTGCTCACTCACTTAATGTGGCCACCTAATGCTCAGTAGCGTGCAGTAAAAATGGGTGTGTAAAACGCCGTTAAATATCGCTAAGTAAACAGACACACACCTAATAAATAGATTTTTTTTTGAGGTCGGTGAGCTTGTTGGCATGTAATTAATTTGCAGTATATCGGCTGTTAGCAATCGCTGGTGTGTTGAAAGCGCGAAAAGAGTCATTTTGATTTATATAAAGAGCGATCAAGCTAACGACTTTTGATTAATGTAAACTTTGTTCGGAGTTGCTTAGTCGTTGTCACCTTATCAGTGCAGTGAATTGTTAAAAGGAGAATAAACATATGTATGCATATGTATGTTGCCTTGTATAGAATTATTTTCGTAGTGAAACCCAAAAGGCCCAAATAGTTCTTTAGGAATTTTTCTATCGAGTAAGAACCCGGTTTGTTTCTTATAGGACTTCCTTTTAGGAAAAATTGTGAAGTAAAATTTTTGTTGTAGCTTTCAGTTTTGTATATACTTTAGTACAAGGTTTTTGGTACCGGAAAACATATCAGTTATCTTGTAAATTACTGTTCTCGTCTTAATTTTGTTTTTAATGTTATTTGAAAAGATTGATCTTTATGTACAAAGCTGTATTACGTACACCTTGTGACTGTAACTTGAGTAAAACTTGTGAAAAATTGATAAAATTTGGTGTTCGTGTTTCTTTGGAGCCAAGAAAAGTTGATATTGCGGTGAAAAATTCGTGAAACCGAGTCAATACTACCCTTAGTCCACATGTCCCAATATTAATATATTTAAACTTCCGGTTGACTTTATAACGCATACATATACTACAAGTATATGGGGGAAGTCTCTCAAGTATTTTAATGAATCTCAAAAAGCATCCATTTCTGAGATGCTGTAGTATCAAAACTGGGTAAAATCGAATCAGTACATCCTCTAGCTCCCATATAATTTATATAAGAATTTTAAACTTCCCGTAGACTTGATAACGTATATCGGGCTCAATGTATAAGATCTATTGTCAAAATTAATTGCATGTATAGTATTGGTAGTAATATGATTCGTATACAAAAGTTTTTATACTGAAAATGTGAGAAATCGGCACGAAATGATTTTCTTACTCCAGTACACTTTCTATTATATATCGGTTATGTACCATTTACAAATCTGTTCTGCACCGATAATATAATATTGGATATACTGTGATTTTTATATTGCTCAAAATGTAAGAAATCGGTTCGCAGCTCCCTTATACAGCACATAATTATCTTATTTAGTTCAGCAGACTTTAAGTTATGTATCGGTAACATATAGGTTATGTATCAGTTATAAGTCGGTTATGTATCAGTTATAAGTCAGTTATAAGTCGGTTATACATCGGTTAGTGTATGAATTATTTTCGAAAAATTGCATGAAAACATGTTTCCGTTTACACTTGAACTATTGGTTTAAAACCTATTTACATGATATAGCGATTTCCATCTTTCCATTTTGACTTTCCATCTGACTTTAAAGCATTTACCTAACCGAAAATATTTCAATGAAATATCAAATAAATAATTAAAGTGGGTCCAAGCTTTAATATTCTAATATCCGATTCTCTGCACGATGTTTTCCTTACATAGCCTTGTACTAAATTCAGGCCTTTTGGTTGAGTTTATATCACACATATATCCCATTTCATTTAATTAGCTTGTTTTTAGTAATTAGGGATATGAAGTAAAATGTTGTTGTAATGAAACTACTAGAGTCTAAGACCAATAAAATAAGTCAATAAGACACAAAATTTAATTGTAATCCATTCGATTTATTCAATTATAACCAGAACTTAGCCCCTCCTTTCTTATTTCGATTTAAAAAAATCAGCCAGGTAACAACATGGAATGGACTTGTATATTTTTCCTGAAAAATGAATTCAGAATTATCATCGGCAGCCATATCCACATTACTAATACCAAATGTTATAAAAATAGCAGAAAAACGGTTGGTGTGAGTGTTGAATGAAATAGAGAAAAATGAAGGAAGCGAAAAAATAAATTACAACACGTAAATAGCGGATAGTCAGAGCGCTAAAAGCGGTCAGCAGGAAGCATGCAACCGAACAGCGCCAGCGTTTGCAACAATTACAAAAGCTGCACATAACTACAAACGAACGCCTGCCTAACAATGCCTGGCAATAGCAACGACGATAAAAATAACTACAACACCACCAACAATGGCATTAGCGCAAAGCAACAATAAAGGCGGCACAAGAATACCGACGGTCGGTCCTTGGCGGCTTGCATGCAGCCAGTGGCCAATCGCCGGTGTATGGCAGACGGCACGAGCCGGCGAGCCTCAGCGTCGGGGCAATGTAATAAATCATTGCATCAGTTATTATAGCATAGTCAGTGGTAACTAGTGATTGGCTGGTCATTGTGTTTGTCTACTGATTGTTAATATACTTTTTTATTATTATTACTAGTGGTGTTGTTGTGGTAGCTTGTATACCCTCAACAAGGTATATTAAGTTTGTCACGAAGTTTGTTGAACTAAAAAGAAAATAGTGGATATTCTATAAAGTATATAGGTTCAGTGTGACGCTCTAAGTCAATATAGACATGCCACAGACAGACGGACTGTATATTTACGATCTAACCCCTCAGTTTTTGAGATATCGATCTGAAGTTTTGTCTTCTTCTGTTTCTCACAAAAGGGACTACTCATTTGTCGAAATCATCGATATCACACCACTATAGCATATAGCTGCCATAGAAACTGAACGATCGAAATAAAGTGTTTGTATGGAAAGCTTTTTTATTTGACGAGATATCTTCATATAATTTGACATGAATTATTCTCCAAATCAATGATGAACTCTCCAAAGAAATTATTAAGTTCGGATCACTATAGCATATAGCTGTCATACAAACTGCCCGATTTAAATTTAGTCTTCCATAGGAAACTTTTTTATTTGTCGAGATATCTTTACAAAATTTGGCCTAGATTAATACCCAAAGCAACTCTGTAATCTTCGAAAAAATTGTTGAGATCGGAGCACTATAGCATATAGCTGCCATACAAACCGAGCGATGAAAATCAAGATGTGGTTTCTTATACACCTTTTTATCCTATAAAAAATGCAGCCGTGAAGGGTATTATAGCTTCGTTGCAGCGGAAGTTAGCGTTTTTTTCTTGTTTTATTGTCATTACTGCTGTTGTTGTTGCATAGGGCAGTATTTTTTTGCTTTTATTGGCACACTTGCGCTTTGTAATTCTAATGGATATGCCGTTAGCCAGTTAGCGGGCACACAAATCGACATACGGATATTCAGGCTAACTGTGAACAGTTGTTAGGCAGTAAATGTGGCTTTAAGTATTGCATGAGCGGTTATAAATGTCGAAAGTGGGACATAAATGGGGCACTAACAATTATGGTAGAGAGGAGGCAGGTCAAGAATAACTTTATATAGAAATCACAGCTAATAATAGCGAAACATTTCGCTAATAATTGCAAAGTTATTGATTTTTTTTTCGAAATATAATGATATTTGATTGTTTTTTAATGGATGATAATTGATTATTAAAAGGTTGACAAAATGTTGCTTATACGCAGTGTAGACATATGAGAAAATGTCAAGTGAAGTAAATACAAAAGGTACTAGAAATTATTAGTCGATTCGGATTATAACTAAGACAAGCATTTAGCTTTTATTCAGATTTTATTGCATTTAAATATTTTCTTGTGCGCCTGCAGGTAGGCAACATGAAATTTATGCCTCATAGTACTTCATATAATTTTTATAATATTCACTGCTTAAATTCACATATGACAATCAGCTTCTTGCTTTTGTGTTAAGGACTGTAGCTCGTAAGCTACCCCAAAGACAAATTTGTCACATAGGCAATTTGCCATTACTTACTTGCGGCTATACACGGCAGCTTGTTAGCGCACTCTTGTAGTGTAACTAAAAGTATTTCCATGCCAACGCAGTTGCCTGCCTCCGCTGCCTGTTTGCAGTTGGTAACTTTGATAAATTGCAACATCTGATTTGCCTGCGGGTATTGTACTCGTATCGTTACCACATGCTTCCTTCAAAGTATCCGAAAGTCAGCATTATTTGTCGCACTCGGCGCAATCACTCAGTGAATATATGTAGCTAAGTAAAATAGTTAACATATACAAAAATATGTGTGTGAGTATATATATTTATATATAAGCTATATGCATATATTGCAAACAAATCAGCATTTTCGCTTCTTAAGGCGAAATTTGACAACTCATATAAAATAATAGAAATGATGTGTAATTCAGATGCTTAAGGCTTTACAAACTTTTGTAAATTTGTGCGTATGAAGAGTCATGTGCTTATGTGCATAACTCTTTTTATGAATAAGTTGATTCTTAGCAGCCAGCAGTTTTTGGAGTCGATTTTGATAAGAACTTTTCTGAGTTAAATTTTTCAAATTTCCTTAGTTATTAAATAACTTCTGTCATGTACCAGTACATGGTAAAGCATCCAGTCTTCGATTGTTACCAAGCAAGTAAGTACTACCAACAAAGTTTCCAAAATGTTAGAAGTGAAAGCTCAGCTATATTCGAGTATTTTTTTTTTTTTCATTTAAATAAGTCGAACTTTGTGTCTGATAAATTGTTTTCGAAAGAAGTTCCGCTTTGAAGAAAATTTCAGCTGCCTGTTCGAAGTTTACGATGAAAATGCTGTAGCTGAGCGAACCTACCAAAAGTGGTTAGCACGATTTAAAAGCGATGATTTTGGCTTCGAAGAGGAAGAATGTTCAGTATAAACAAACAAGTTTGAGGTTGAGAAAACGGAAGCACTATTTGATGAAGGTTAATGCCAAGCACAAGAAGAGCTCACGAAATTTTTGAAAATCACTCAAGCAACCATTTCAAACATTTGAAAGCAAGAAAAGTGGATGCGATATCAAGCCAAGAGACTGTCGGAAATGCTAATAATAAGTCGTTTCTATAACGGATTGGGATTGGTGACAAACAATTCTTTATGACAACTCTAAATACCAATAATCATATATGAAAATAATACTAAAGGCCAAGTCAACGACAGAGTTGATTATTTAGACACAGAGGTGTGTATATATAATATTTGGTGAGATCAGAAAGGATTATGAGCATTTAAAATATTTAATGGTGAATGCTCCAAATAATATCTCATCGAACTGTAGCGGGCGATTGTTGAACAATGCCACCAACTAGATACGAGGGAATAATTTTCCATCATGACAACGCATGTTGCAAGAAGGATTAAAAACTTTATAGAAAAAATCGGCAGAGAACTTTTGCCTCCCCCGACTTACATACAAGGTCTGTCGCAAAAATAACAGAACTTTTTAAATATAACTGTTTCTGGTGGCGCCACCTATTAGTGGGTATATGAAATAAAAAGTTTAATCTCTTGTTGACATTTCGTAAAAATTTTAAGACAATTGGATAACTATAATCAATGTTACCGATCAAAAAGTGACAGCAGCTTTTGGTTATTGATCGTAGAATGCATTTTAAAGAGCAAATATTCAATTTTATTTTAAACTTGGGAAAGCGTTTACTGAAAAATTTCAAATGATGAAAAAAGTTTATAGTGATCAGTGCCTAGTAAGTGCGTAGTAATGTGCAGGAGTGGTTTAAGCGATTCCAAGAAGGTCGTGAGGACCTCGTTGACGATCAGAAGTCGGGTCAAAAAAAGTCGTCTTTAGAAGACAAACAAAAAAAAAAAAAACAATGCTGATTTATTTTTACGATTCCGAGGGTGTTGTACACCGAGAATTCGTCAGACATAACCAAACAATGCTGTGTTTTTGCTTGGTGTTATGAAGCGTCTTTTGTCACGCATTCGTCGTGCTTGACCACAATACCGTGAGGCAGGGTCCTGGCGCCTGTTGCACGATAATGCGCCGTGTCATCGCTTGATTATTATAAAATAAATTCAGTCAATACGAAGGTTTAGTAATACTTCATTTACTTCAATTGGGGCGTCATACATTTATAGTGAAATGTCTCAAGAGAACAAAACTTATTACTCGTTTTTGTAATAACTTCTTTCAGCTACTATTTCTATAAAATTTTTCATTAATTGTTTGAGAATTACACATTTGTAATACATAGTGAATAAAACCAATTGTGCGTGGTGCCTAAAGCTATGCTTTGATTTTCTCATACTGAGCATAAAATACTTAATATCATTGCCTCATAATGTTCATTCCTTGTGATAATTTAAAATAACTTATCTACCCTTTGTATGAGATTATAGAAGAAATTAAATAATTAAACACAATGTCATTCAACTAAATACTATCAATTCACTGAAAAAATCATTATATTTTCACACACGAACCGAACCGAATTTAGCTGGTTTTCAAATTTGAGTTAAACAATTTCAGTAATGCAATTTAGTCTGAGTTCAACTAGAAATGAAAACATTCCTTAAGCTAATAAAAGTTGTAAACATATGAATGAATTCACTGAAAACCGCGAGCTAAACTGGAAAATTGCCAGTGGTGACAGGAGCACAACAACAAATCAGCGAGTAGTTAAGGCTGCAGCAAACAGCATATGTGTAGTGAACATATGCGAATGAAAGGTTGTATGCGAGTAGCATTGTTAGAACGTGAATTTCGTAGAAATCTAATACCCAATGACAGAAAAAAAAGCGTTGAGTTGCCTGCCGGAAAAAATGAAGCCGTTCAGGTTTCAGTCTCCCGCAATGCATTAGAACACATAACATTAATAAGGAAGAGAGAAATATAAAATAATCAACCAGTTATGAGACATTCTAAGTAGATTTAGGTTTCTTAAGATACTAACTTTTAATTATGGCAAGTTTTTTTGTCTACACTTTTACTCGTCTTTTGGGATTATTACCAACCGCCAAACGTATTGCAGGTTAGGACTGAATGTTGAAAATGAACGAAACTAAATATTCTCAGAAACTATCAAGAAAAATTTGGAACTGACCAAAACCCTAATATTTTGTAATGTAGCTGCTTTCGATAAGCGTAGGATACGCCTCCTTAATATCGCATATAGGGTCCTAACGAACGTAGTGTGTGAAAGACTGAAGCCGATTAACAGATTGGAACTTATCAGTGTGGCTTTAGACCTGGAAGAGCGAAAAGATTTTCACCATACGCTAAATTTAAGACACAAACTACCTCTTCGTCGATTTAAAAGCCGCCTTCGTCAGAACGAAAAGGAACTGCTGGAATGAGTTCAGAATTTTCGAAACTCTAATAAGACTGTGTAAACACTCAAAGCTCCGTCAAGATTGAGAAGGACCTCTCTGAGCCGTTCGATATTAAACGTTTCACACAAGTGAAGCAAATTGGTCGCTAGTGAACGAGGGCAAGACGAAATATCTTCTGTAATCAAACAAACAGTCATCACATTCACGACTTGGCCCACACGTTACCGTTGACAGTCAAAACTTTGAAGTCGTTGATAATTTAGTCTATCTTGGAACCAGTGTCAATACCAAAAACAATATTAGCCTTGAAATCCAACGCAGATATGCAAACAGGAGCTACTGTGGACTGAGTAGGCAATTGATTTCCCGGTTATATGGTCAAAGGAACGATGAGCTGTACGAGATATACGACGGCAGGGTTTCTACGCTTCCTTTGCTAGTCCGAGGGCTATTCGTGAAATCTGAAACTTTTATTTCGCAAATAGCTAATCCTCGCTGGGTCATCAATAACATGTATAGTATATAAACATCTACAATTGGCTGCCGGGAACAGCGTGAAACCGCAAACACCAACCGACTGGCTGACAGGCAGGCAAACGGCCAAACGGATAAAGCGAGTGTTGCTCAGACAAACCCACTGACAGACAAGCAGATGCAGCGAAATGGATTTCAATAAATCTAGGCGATAAAAACAAAAATCATAGGAACAACAAGTGCACGTGCAACACCACATCCTCCCCCTTGCTACAACCGGATGTCCAATGCCAACGGAATATGTGTGTTTGTATGCTAATGTGGAAGTCGGTGTGTAGCAAATACTACGGCACTGCCCTCGTGGGCTAACCACTTAAAACGAGTACGCTACGCAATGCTTGCAACGCGTTGCACGAATGCATATAAGGCGCTACAACGAGGAATGCTGTAGGGAATGGGTGGGGACGAAGGCACCCGGGCGTTGAGCACAGAAAGAGCAAAGCATTCTATGTGTAGCGTGTTAACATGCATGCATGTGCTTTGCTCCGGGATTGTGGCATGCAGCAGCATTAGTAGAAATGTGGCATGAACAAGTGACAATGCTTTGCTGAATGTTGGTTGCAGTTGCTATTCAATGGCATTACAAACGGGATAACGAAATGCACTAAATGGACTGCTGACACCAGGGCTATTGCAAGCCAGAGAGCAGAATGTGCAACCTCTCTGTTGTTGTTGTTATAATTATAGTAGTTGTGACATGTGGAATTGTGTTTCAATGGAATTCCCGTTGCTCGAGGAAAAAAGTTGTGCCTAGTGCAGTCTGTAATGACCTTCCACTCCCTGCACTTGCCACTCCTCTCTACCGAATTTCATTACTCTCGCATGGCTGACTGACAGCCGTAAATGCTGTGGTAATGCGAGATAAGCGGCCAACAAGCCAAAGTCAAAGCCAGCTGCTTTGTCTTCAACGAGTCAGCCACTGATGCCCTCAAGTGATTTGGTATTAATGGACGTGGGTCCACAAATACACACACATGCGTACACAATCACACTACCCAAGCGCTGCTGAGTGCTCATTCAGTTGTAAGTGGCAGCGCAATCGAGATGTGCTCATGCGAAAAGTGCAATGTTTTTCCGTTATTTGTTGTTAGTTTGCATGTGTTTGTGCAAATATTTGCCCAAACCTTTTATATTTGCATTTCGTGTTGTTTTTTTTTGTTGTTGCTGCTTCTGTTTACTTGATTTGCTTGTGTTAATTGCCAATGTGGCCATCAGGTCCTTTGCTTTGTTAACACATTGGCATCGATTGCTTTGGAATTCGACACAAATGTTCAAAGCTCAATGGCAACTCTACCATGTTGTGTCATTTCGTAAGGCCCCTTGGGGCTGATGCATTTCTGTGGCTGTCAAAAAGCGCATTTTAGCTTGTTTTTCATGTAGATAATGTTTAATGTGTTTGTATTTTGGGATTTGAATTTATTGCAACAATAAGATGAACAAATCTACGGTTAAGTTCACAATTGCTTCTTTGAGGGTACGCATTCGGGCAATGATGGAAATACTAATGATTATATGTGTTCCAAAAACAATGCGCGTAGAATCTGGAGAGTAGTAATGAAGATACATATATATTGAGCGGATTGGCGTGAAAGCTATTATGCAAATGGAATTTTCTATAGTGAAATTTCATGGCTAGAAGAAAATCTATATCGTCTATTAAGAAGTAATTCCTCTTGGCCCCAAAAACCTTGAGCCAACTTTTCTTCCAATCCTCGAAAGAGTTGTTAGAGTCAATTTTCGAAGCATGGTAAGCCCCTGCTATCGAAATTAGGGACAAATACTAAAAATATTTATGGACGACTAGTATATTAGCTCAAAAAATCGGAACCTCAAAAGTATATGATTACCATTGAAACATAAGCAAAACCACTTTGTTCACCAGTTAATACATCCTATAAAATTTTCCTCAAATATGCGTTTCGAAACTATGTCATGTTTCAGTTGGGTTTTTATACTATATAGAACTGTTTTCAAAGAGCTAAAATTCATATGTGATGAAGATGTACATACTCAAGGTCAAGTTTGACGCGGATTGATACATTAAAACTCGTTATACTTTGAGGAGTTATTTACAGTTAGAAGGCCGAAAATAAGCGAATTTTCCGAATTTATTAATCCAAAAATTTGCCAAAAAAATTACGAAATCTATTAACTGTATTTTACGACATAGCACTAGTAAAAATATTTTGTTTTTGGAAAGGATCTCCGGGAGCTCCTCTCAAAACAAAAAAAAAAAAAAAAAAGATTTGTGGCGACCACTACATCTCTGAACTGGATCCCCTGAAATTAAAAAAAAAGCAAACAGATTTCGTTAAAGTTATGTTAAATCTAGTAATTAATCGAAGGAATAGATAAAAAAAAAATTGTTTGACAAAATTGCGGTTTCTCAAAAAACAAAAAAAAAAAACTCGATTTCTGACGAAAATTTCAGACTTAAATTATTTCTAAAAAAATTTTCGGTGAAAAAAAATTTTCTATTAATTACTAAAAATAAATTTAAGAAGCACGTGTCATAATCTGAGACTAATAGACTAAGCCGTTTTCAAGCTACTATATGTTGGTCAACGACTTTGAAAACACCATTTTGAGAAAAACGCGTTTAAAGCACTTTTGCTTGGCTGAAACGCCTTTTCAAATTAGCGTGTAACTTGTAAAATATTGAGCAAAACGATATTCTAACCTTTAACTCAGTCCACATAAATATGTTAGCTGAAAAAAGTGAAGTCTAAATAATTATGTGAATCGCTGATATCAATGAAAATGGCCTAGATAGAAAAATATAGAGAAATATAATCTGATGACTAGATATATACTTACATAGCCTAGAAAGACAAATGAATATTGTTTGTGCAAGATATCATTAAGATGAGCTTTAATTAGGTATTAAAAAAATCTAAAAGTTGAGGATCGAAATTTTTCTCAAGAAGTTTTGGTTTAAGCGTTTTTTTTTTGTTTTTTGCAAAACTACTTCTTTCTATTAGACCTCCGATTCGCTGACTTATCACTGATTGGCTTGAAACTTTAACAGTAATTATCAAATTAATTCATCGAGAGTGGTGAAGAGCTGTTTTAAACATAATTTTTCCTTTTCTCATATTTTACTATAAGAATGTGAAATTAGGAAATTTTCAATTTTAATTTTTAAGAAAAAATCCACTTCCTTTAATTTTTATTTTTCAAAAGCATTTCAATTAAATAAAAAAAAAATTGAATAAAAAATAAAATTAAAATAATTTAAATAAATAATAATAAATAATTTAAATGTTCGGAGATCTATTTTGTAAAAATTTTGGATTTCATTTAACTCGTAGCCGATCTCCAGGAGGAAAAATGACTGACAATGAGCAAGATTTTTCTGCTTAAAACTATTTAAAATCCAAGAACCGCAATTTGTTTATTATTGTTAATCAATTCAGGGAATAATCGATGGAAAATTTGACAAAGTTTCGGTTTTCTGCAAAAAAGTTGTTGTATGAAACAGTTTACAAGTATGACAGGGTGCTTCAAAAAAACAAAAAAAAAAACAAATTAATCACAAAATTTTGTATTTTTCTGTAGAGATTGTGCAAAAATTTCAACCCGATCAAACCAACCGTTTCGAGAAATTTTGGTTACCAACAATTTGAAGGGATGTCTGAAGGTATGCGCTCTCTCATCTTCTTTCATACACTCCTCAAACGCACTGTAAATGAGTTCAAGGCTAGTATCGCGGCTCTACTATCAGTGTGAATGGTCATTTCTCTGAAGGAGGTTGCGCTCGGGACCAGTAGATCTACTGCTTCCTTTATGGCTGCAACCTCGGCTTGGAAAACCCTGTGTTAGTCAGGAAGTCTGAAACTGCAGTTAATAGACAGCTCCTGATAGTAAACCCCTCCACCAATCTTCCCCCCAAGCTTTGACCCATCAGTAAAGAAGCTCACGCTCCTCTCCTCCAACAGCTGCTTCCAGCCATAACTCTCTCGTAGGTTTATGGGCCAGAGTTCGGTTTGGGGACTCCATGATCCAAATTATCCGGCATGAAATCAAAGAGAGTGAGAATAACCGAGTCTGATAGCAACTTTTGCAGCCATACACCTTCCGACGATGTCTACGGGTACTATGTACAAAATGGCGTTAAGAACTATGGTTTGAGTGGACATTAGGGCACCACACAAGCGATTGTACGCTTTCAAGTTTTCTTGCTATTGTGGTCTTTTCTTGAGTTCCTTTCAAATTAAAGACTCAAAATTTATATGAATACTGGCAACATCAAAAAATAAAAGAGTTAAACATTTCAAACACAGTAGCTTTATAAATTCGGCCCTGAATATTATGTGAATGCCGTTAGTTTCAATTGAGAACTAATAGTTTTGAGCAGAATATCTCCCATCCTAAAAAAATGGCGTAAGAGATTCTGTGTCTTGATCTTACCGGGAAGAGAAGAAAGTAAGAGTACAACTGCTGACTTCTTGAAATGCTGAATGTCAGCAAAAAATAAAGTTTACTTTCCACCAGTCCGTCGCTTTATTTTTATTGAAGCCTCGATTTCTTCTCCGCCAACTTCAAGTAATTAAAACTTTTATACTTCCCACTTTTCTTAGCAATAAAAAAATTTGCGGTCATAATCTATTATTTATTTACTTTTATTTCACGATTTTGCTGTTTACCAATGCACTGCTGTTTGTTTGTTGATTCCGCTGCCAAAAAGGTTGCCATTCATGTCGCAGTGGCCTTTCCTTGCCTGCCAAGTTACCGCTAGTCAGTTGACTACAATAGACTGCTGTTTGTTTATTTTTCAAATCTTGTCTTTGTTGTCTGCCTACTTTCGCTTTTCTTCAGCAGCTTGCCACACAAAGGCGAACTACAAAAGTGGCGATTTTGTCAAAGTGCCAAGGAAGTTCCACAAAGGCGTTGGTTTCATTGTGCTGATTGCTTAGAGTTGGTGCGAGAGCAACAGGTGTATCATTAAATTTACTCTTGCTAAACATTTTGGCTATGATTGAATGAGTTTTTCCTTATTTGGCTGGGATTTGACTTAAGAAAAGTGAAAACGGAAGGAAAACATTCATTGTATTTTAGTTTTTAGGTTTCACTTTTGTGGGTCTGACAGAGCAATTTTTGTTAACATTTATAACTGCATTTGTGTCTTATTTAATGCTGAATATTCATTAAAAAAGAAATTAAGAAAAATAGCGATTGTCATACTTATTTTTTTAATATATATATATTTTAATTAAAAAAAATTAATTCTCTTAAAATATTAAAAAAATATATCACTTTACCAACAAATTTTTAACAGCCGTCTAAACCCACGAGACGCATGCAAATGCAGCTTCAAAAAACATATCCTTTTTGAGCTGCTTGCTCCCCGGAGGCGCAGGCGAGGCTTTGTGCGGCGAACCTGAAATGACCAAAATAAATATTAAAAAAAAGCGAAACACACACGTTTTGCTTTTAACTTATGAAAAACTGCTTTATATTTTGTTTTTCTCATTTTAAAACACATAAAATTTCCATTTAGCAGCATATTCGTTTAAGGTCAACAGCGCGTATGAGTAACCCTTTGCAGCAATTCAATTAAATAAAACTGTAATTTCGTACATTTATTTTTCACACAACAAAATTTAATATTTTAAAGCACTTACCACATAATTTACTGCAATTGTTTAACGCCCAACTAATTTTCATGTGCACTTCAATTACGAGAAACGCTCAAAAAGCAGCTGTGCAGCGTTAAGTGGGCTATTGACTGACTATATATATTTACTATATATTTTATTCATATAAATTAGCAAGAAAAACTAAAATCAATTTGACTGTGAAATTTCAACAATAAAATACAATTTTGCGGTTAAATTTAATTATTTATGTCGCGGTAAAACCGCACAAACCATTAACATTGGAGGCCAAACTGCTGGCCATGCAAGGTGGTCGCAATTACAATATTTTTAGCTTTGTCCACTAATTTCAAATACATATGATTTATGCTTGCTTGTGTGTTTGTGCTTATAATTAAAATATGTTGATTTGGTGTTGTCTATTCACGCATGAAATTTCAGCGATTTGTCAGGTATGGGCAGGGAATTTCTGGCTTGAGTGTTAATGAAATCTGAAACGCTTAGCGAAATCAGTTTTTACGTAAAGTGAGACACATAAATCAAAGTAAATTCCATACAAAATATGTAAATTTGTGAAATGCGATAATTTCGTAATACAAGAATTTAAAATTTAATATTCACAATATTTTGGTATAAAAGTAATTATATACATAGATAAATGCGGTAGAGAAACTCTAAACATTTTTTAAATATTTAATATACCCAGTAAAGTGTATATTAAGATTATCTCGACGTTTGTAGATCGAAAAATATACAAATGGTCAGAGTGATGAGTTAAAAATAATCCTACGAAATTTTGCACAAATTATTACACAAGACAACGCCATAGTCTCCCAACAAATTATTCACATCTGAGCACTATAGCTTTTAGCTGCCAATCACACTGAACGAACGAAGTCAGAATGAAGATTATGATATAAAACATTAAACTTTGGAAGCTATTACAGCTTCCGGGCCACCGTTGTTAATGTTTTTTTTTCTAGTTTTTTCTTTCCACTAATCTAACTTCAAATAGAATAATTAGAAAAATTGTGACCTTGGCGTATACGTAACCTCAACTAATGTCCATAAATTTTGTGCTTGGACTTAATGTTTGAAAGCAGGTAAATAGCCGCACACAATTGAGCTAAATACTCTTTGCAATGAGTGGAGATTTGTATAGAGAAGGTTCAGTTTGCAAATATATTTTCGCAATTCCTCCGAACAAAGCGACTCACGATTTTGAGGTAAAGCACATTTCAATTTGGATTTTGAAAGAAAAAGTAAAGTGAATTTTAGGAAGCAAATGGGAAATAATGAACGCTTAAATGTGTAAAATATATTCTCAAAGAATATCTTAATATATATTAAGTTTTTGGACAACATATTTTATATAATCTTTTGATATCTTGAACTTTTCTATCCATAATCAAATGAAGTTGAACGAATCGTTTTCACCATTTTACCATTTTACTTATTGGTTAAATACATTTTTTTTGTGTATATCTTATTTTCGAAATTACTTTCCACAATCACCGGCATTTTTTCTTAATATAAAAAATAATATAAATATATTTTGTCGATTATTTAGATATTTCCGGTTTCTCAAAGAATTATAATTATTTTATCTTAGAAGATTCCAACGGCAAATAGTATTAAGAAATATGAATATTGTTACAAATAATTATTAGAAATGGAAATTTGATCAAATTCTTGTAAGGTGTGTAACTTGGATAAGCTTTACGTTATATGCAGGCCTAAATGTAGGCCTGAAAGTTTGAAAACTTTTTTAATGAATATGAGAGTGAAATTGGTTACATAATTTCAAGAATACCTTCGGATCTTTAAAAATTCCTGATCATAACTGCACATTTGGCGCTAGAGGGCAGAACCGGAGAATTTGGTGAATTTTAAGCAAACTCAAAGTCCGATATTTGAAATTTACTAATTTGAAACAGACATTTCTTCTTTAAGTGATAGCCATTATGTCCTTTAGTATAGCAGTTATATCGGTGAATTTTTTCTTTTCTGTTTTCATGAGTGTTCCAAAATTTTTTAAATTTTTTTTTAAATAAATAAAAAAACTAAAAAAAAAATCGGCCCACTCCGGGATTAGCAGGGATAGTTGTCAAATTAATTGAAGTTCGTTTTAAGAAAAAAAAAATGGCGAACTACCAAAAAAAAATACGATTTTACTTAAAAAAACCGATTATTTTATGTTAGTTGATCGTGTTAAATTTTTTTTGTGTATTTTTTCGAAAAGTTCATTCAAAACCAAAAATTTAAAAAAAGGTCTCCAAAAGTCAATTTCTACAAAAGTCATGGCTATTTGAAAATAAAAAAGCCATTTTTTTGCAAAAAATTGCAAAAATCATAACTTTTTTGAAGTTGGACAATAAATTTTGAAAAAATTCTTAAAATTGTTTTTCAAAAGGTAGAAAAGGATGGATAATTTTAGCAAAATCTAAGGGGGTCGTGTTCAAAAGTGGACGATTTGGTATGGAATACCCCATATATAGATGAAAATCCATAGACTGTTGCTAGTTTTAAAGAAATAAAATTCGAAATAATAAAAATATCAGACCCACAAAGATATTCAGAGGACGAACTCAACCATAACAAACTTTCAAGCTTTTGGTTTCAGTATTTGATTTAAATATTTTTTACATTTTCCTTCGGAATGTTAATATTTGATTTCGTTTTTTTAATTTAATTAAATATTTTTCATTGAATAAAGCTCTGATCTTCTGTTAAAGAGAGTAAAAATTAACATTAAAAAGCAGATGAAGTTTAAATAATATTCCCTAGTGATATGTCCTTTATATGGGTTTTGGACTTCGCTAAGCTGACCTACCCCTAATAGTAGGCAATGAATGCTTCATACTTAAATATCGCTAATTGCAATCAGTACCATATATAACGATAGGTATTGAGATTAAGTTCTATATAATTAAAGAATTGGGATCTGTTTATTGTCAATACAAATTTTATAACCATAAAAACATAGGAATTGAATAATTTATTCAGGCTTAAAACCTGTTTAAAAAGAAGATGTAGATTCAATATATTATGTTGACGCCGCCCCCGCCCAATTTCTTTGCCACGTCTGTATCGGCAGATTAATCTATTCTTTTTCTCTTTTTCGAACCTTTTTCGAAGTATTAATTCGCGCGCAACTAAACACTTACTAAAAGTTGCGCGCGCTCTCTCCTTTTGCGACAACGCTGCGATACGGACGTGGTAAGTGTGTTTCCAATTTGTCATATTAAATTTATATTTATTACATGAAACTTTTGGTTTTCTTATTTAACATTTGTGGAATAAATTGCGCCGACCGTTTTCCCACGGCCAACCACATTCTGGAACGAACGAGCACCGTGCTCCACCACCCGAATTATCATTGGTCCTTCGAGCCGGATAACAGGTAACAAGTGAATTTTATTTAAAGTGAAAGTGCATAATTTGCCCGCTTTAGCAACTCGCAAGTTACAGCCAAACATATTTTGGATTTGTGCTCTGCAAGCTATAAGGCAATAGATTGGTCAATTTGTGCATCATTTATGTACAAAACCCATTGTGCTGTGTGAAGTGGAGACCAAAACTTATTTTTGGCACTCTACCCACAAAATCAAAGCACAAGATTGCAGGTAGTATTGTACTTCATTTAAGTACAACAACAAATACACCTGGCAAATGCACTTATTCCACTTTGCAAAAAAAACCACACACTTTGTTATTCGAGAAAAATATATAAATTTCTTGGACGCACAAAATCGTCTTGAGCGCCAAAAATCTCTCTCGGTTCTTTGGTTTTTCTTATGATTAATTTGAGTTTAGTCGCTCAACTCTGCCTTCTCATATATTGCTCGAATAGCAATAAAGGCAAGCAGCAATAACGCAGCTGCAGTTTCGCGAGTGTAAACAAAAAAAAAATATATATACAAATTTACAAGTGCAGTGAGTGACACAACAAAAATCAGAAAAGTGAAGTGAGCGACAGCAAAAAAGCCAAACAGCGAAGTGAGAGCAGCAAAGGAAGCAGCAAAGGCAGAGCGGCACAGGCAAGCGGCATACGCAGAGCAGCACCGGCCAAGCAAAAAAGTGAGAGCGGCATAGGCAAGCAGCATAGGCAAAGCAGCATAGGCAAAGCAGCGCAGCAGCCATCCCAGAAAAACAGTAACCCAGTGAACAAAGTGAAAGGGTTTAGCTGATGAATCAAATAAGTGATTGTGAATTTTTATTTTGTATTTGTATTTGCATTTAAATAAAGCGATTGAGCACACATCAATTTTGTTTGTGTAATAGTCAAAGACTAGGCGTGCAAGTGCATTGGGACGATAACCCAGCAAGCACATTCAAATTAAATTTGAACGAAGAAAATAGTTTACAAAATTTTATTAATTTTTTTGTGCCTTCGAAAATTCACGTTTAATAAAGAAACAACGCACTGCCTATCATCAACTTATTTGTGGTCTGTCCGTGATTGGATCTATAACTTTTGAACTTTTGCAACATATTTGCAAATATTTTTTAAATTTTAATTTCAAGTTTTAGATCCGATTTTGTGCAACATTTTTGCAGTTCCGGTTCAATTTTCGGAAACAATGGAATCCATCAGAGCCTTTACCACAGCTGCAGACGCTCTACTGGAGTTTGAGGAGTCTTTTACTCCAACAGCAAACAACCAAAGTGCCTACTCTCTTGAAGTTCAACAAGCTGAACTGAAATCTCTGTGGGCAGAGGTAAAGTCAGAATACAAGTTGTGTTTGCCAAAAGTGGATCCTTCCGACACAAGCGCAATTGACGACCTCAAACTTAAATATACAAGCTGTTACCACGCTTATGTGTGTTGCGCGGCCTTGATGGGCGAACACATGCACAACCTCACGGCGTTCAACCAAACCCCTACTTCCAATTCAACGGTGATTCAACCTGAACGGTTACAACAAACTGTAGAACCCGTGAGGTATTCTATCAATTTACCGCCATGTGATACCGAAATATTTCATGGCGATGTTTTACAATGGCCCTCTTTTAGGGATTTATTTGCCGCCATTTATGGGAATAACCCGAGGCTCTCTCCAGTAGAAAAGTTATTCCATTTGAATCAAAAAACGCGAGGTGAGGCAAAAGATATCGTTTCGAAGGCGCCACTGACGAATGACGGATTCGCATTGGCTTGGAACAATTTGTTGTGTAGGTATGAAAACAAAAGAGTGCTTGTCAACACACAATTAAATTTACTATTCAAGCTTCCGCACATCTCAACAGAATCTGAGACCGAACTCAGAAATTTACAGCGGGAGATTAATAGCTGCATTTCAGCTTTACAAATACATGGAATCAATACAGATAGCTGGGATGCCATATTTACGTACTTGTGTTCTATCCGACTCCCGGACTATACACTGTCGCTTTGGGAACAATCTCTGGATTCGGATTCAGAGATCCCAAAATGGGTTGAGTTAGACAAGTTTCTAACCAAACGGGTTAAAACGCTTGAGAGAGTATCAAACCTCAAAGGCGAGTTGAGTACTCAACCTAATATTAAGTCGGCTGATGGTGAAGATCGGATACCAACCTTGCAGTCAAGGATTGGATCTAAACCCATCAATGCCCATCACCCCAAGACAAACAATATGAAATGTAAACTGTGCTCATCTCAATCACACATTTTAAAAACTTGTCAAAGATTCATTGAGATGCAGCCTAATGCACGGTTAAATGCTGTCAGAAAACTCCACGTCTGCCTTAACTGTTTATCGGACTCACATGAAGTCAAAAATTGCAAAAGTATGTTTAATTGTAAAAAATGTAAACAGAGGCATCACTCTATGATTCACCGGGATCAGAGTGGGGGAATAGCTCAGATATCTGACAGCACAGACACTACTGAGATTTCTACTAAATCTCATGTGGCCTCTATTAAGGCCAATATTTCAAATGTGCCTACCAGTCGAAGCATGCTCTTAGGTACAGCCATGGTGACCATATGTCACAACGAGAGCACCTTCACTGTCAGAGCCCTGATTGATTCGGGATCTGAAGCCACCTTCGTAAGCAATAGTCTGCAAAAACGCTTACATCTGGCAAGCAAAAAGGTCAGCGCGCGAGTTTCAGGATTGAATAATACCGTATCAGGACGAGTTCAATCGGTATGCTCGATTACAATTGGCTCGCCCCGTAACAAAAGTTTACGACTAAAAGCGGAAGCGTTGATACTGCCAAAATTGACTGGACTGCTTCCATCCAGATCAATTAACTCTTCAATTTTTAAAAAAGGGTTTCCTAATATCCCTTTAGCGGATAATAATTTCTATACAAGTCAAGAGGTTGACTTGTGGATCGGAGCAGATCTTTACCCGCAAATAATACTAAATGGGGTAAAATCGAAAATTTTGGGATCCCTTGCTGCACAACGAACAGTGTTCGGTTGGGTCTTAACAGGTTCCGTTCCCTCCGAAGAAACGAAGACAAATGGCAAAGGCGACAGACAAAATTCAGCAACAACTCAACAACAAACACAAACTCAATTTTGTAGCGAAATTAATACTAATTTTATATTTAAACAGAAACAACAGAAGCAGCAGAAACAACAGAATCAGGCTACCAATGATGCGCCCGGCTCAACGAATCACACCGATACGCATGGTGGCGTATTTCGAACACCCGGCGTTGGGATGCAATCGCACAACGGTGACCACATATCTGGCAGTAGTTCGTCGCAACAACAGAATTCGATGCCACACCTGCGGGCATTCCACAGCAGCCTCCACTCGCATCTGTTGCGCCGCCAACAACATGACGCAGCCACAATGCAACGAGAATCCGCAAGAGCAAAAAGACGAAAGACTCGTGATCCCGATAAGCTCTTCTTTCTCTCACTCTACGAGGAGATCAAACGTGTGCCCGAAGAGATACGACTCGATGTCAAGGGCGAACTTATACAAGTATTCAAGAAATACCAGAAAGAATCCACCGGTATTGCAGCAACTACCTCGCGTCGAGCCATTCGAAGGCTGAATGCGACAGCGTAATACGCTGCAAACGTTGTGGCAACCCACACCACACGATGCTTCATGGCATCAGTTCAGACGCCGAAGAAGAAGACGACGATATCATTGAATTGACATGGGCACAGCAGGTGAGGCAGCGGAAAAGGAGGAGAACTCATTGGCAATCGGCCCGACGTATTCGGAGCCCCATCAACCACATCAACCGACGTCAACAGTCAAGCATCCGCAAAGCTCTGACCAACGATGCGTCTCCCGCATACCACATGCCCAAGATCGAGCCAGACTCGAGTCGTCTCGCCGACTTCGGCATGCTGGTAACTTCCTTTCGGATTGGCGGCATGGCAACGATCGACTGAGACTCGATTCGTCTCAGCGACATTGTCCGGACCGAACCAGACTCGATTCGTCTCGTCGGCCACCCCATCCGAAGCGAAGGCGTGGACGAGACATTCGTCGTCAAGCCGACGCACGCCGTATCATAAAGGACAGACACGCAACACAACCATGGCAACAAAAACTTGCGCTATCACCAACCGCCTTAATAAGCGTTCGAACTGCAACGAGGTTCGTAACAGTGCGGGCCATGATTAGCCCAGTTAGTCCAGCCACTATTATCCTCGCCTCCACGATTGCACGATTGCGACTGCGTACGCAGGCACGTGGAGACAGCCGAGTGTGCGAACTCATGTTTCGGGACAACCAGGGTGGAGAAGCAGAAATCTCCGTGAGTGCCCAAATTCAAAGACGTCCGTTACCACCGACGCCAGTAAGGTCTCTGGAAGACCATTTAGTTCAACAATTCTGTAACCTAAGACTGGCAGATAAAGAATTCCACAAGGCAGCGCCAGTCGAAATAATCTTGGGAGCGGACGTTTACTCCCCGGGTCATGTTACCCGGGTTACAACCAGCGGCAATGGGCCAACTCATCGCCCAAAATACGTCGCTAGGATATATAATATCCGGCGTCGTATAACATCGGCACGATGAAGTGCACTGGCTGCCAACGCTTCTCACATTCACCACCTACCCAGGATCGAGTTAGACTCGATTCGTCTCGCCGACCTCGGAAGGTGGTGACTTCTATGCAGATTGGCGGCATGGCAATGACCGACTGAGGTTCGATTCATCTCAGCGGCATTTCCCGGACCGAACCAGACTCGATTCGCCTCGTCGGCCACCCCCTCTGCAAAGAAGACGTGGAAAAGGAAGTGCAGGAGCCAGTTAGTTAAGTTAGTTAAGTTAGTTTTAAGTAATTTATTGTAAACTGCATTTGCAGTAATACTGCAAGGCGGGGAGAATGTTGACGCCGCCCCCGCCCAATTTCTTTGCCACGTCTGTATCGGCAGATTAATCTATTCTTTTTTTCTTTTTCGAACCTTTTTCGAAGTATTAATTCGCGCGCAACTAAACACTTACTAAAAGTTGCGCGCGCTCTCTCCTTTTGCGACAACGCTGCGATACGGACGTGGTAAGTGTGTTTCCAATTTGTCATATTAAATTTATATTTATTACATGAAACTTTTGGTTTTCTTATTTAACATTTGTGGAATAAATTGCGCCGACCGTTTTCCCACGGCCAACCACATTCTGGAACGAACGAGCACCGTGCTCCACCACCCGAATTATCATATTATTTGAACGTTTTTCTCAAAAAATATGTTTGTAATCTAATACCTTCTAAAAATTAGAAGTAAACTTAAAAATACGTTAAAATGTATGTTAAATTGTATAATGATTTTATATGGTTATGGTGTATGACTTTGCTAAGTTTTCTTTCATATATGCGCCTAATTGTAGGCAAAAAATAATTTGATGCAGTTTTATCGCTTTGTTAGTTAAACAGCACTAACAAACTTGAACGAAGATATAATTTATTGATTTAATAAACCGACCAGTTGAAACAAAAAAAAAAAGTAAATAAATTTTGCTTAGCAAAATTTCTTGAAATAAAACAAAATTCATAAAATTGTATTTTATCACTTAAAATATATCTAAATATAAACACTTATGTATACATCCATTATTTTCATTTTCTTTCTATGCAAAACGATTTCACACCCTCACCATTGCAGACAAATAAATGACCATAATACAGTTGACCTAAAGCTGCACAGTTAGTGACATGCTTATCGCACCAGCTGGCCAAGTGATACTTAATCGCAACAAATGGTAATATGCCAACACTGCTGCACACAAACATTTCTTACGTACAGATATGCAGATTAAAACGAGTGTGTGCTTGACGCAAGAGGCCATTAATTTCAGCTTAAGCACAATGCAGCCGCCATCCATTTGTCTTTGTGGCGATTTTTAGACAATTTTTCTATTTCCTACAACACCGCCCCCACCTCACACAAACACCGCACATATGCGCCACCACTAACCCTCGACGAGCAATTTCGCACAAACTGTGCAACAACAGCAATAACAATAAAAATAGAACAATAAATATCATTGCTTGTCGAGTAGTGGACATAAATAACGAAAGCATTGAGGCATTGAAGCATGCAACCAATGAAAAAGCAATCGATCGGCATGAGGCGTTCAAGCTCGCCTCGGTCGCACAACAAGCCGTTAGACGTTATGTGCGTACACACATACCGTCGTGTGTGTGTATAAATGGGCAATAATAGCTAAACAAGGAAACCAAGCATATTGGCTATTTTTATATTTGCACAGTTATATATAAATATTTGACGACATATGTACAAGTATGTGTTTGTGTGCGATTGAGTGTAGCTTTCAAATATTTGAGTAGGGAGAAAAACAAATAAAAATAATAATAAAGTCCAGCACTCGAGCGTTAAATTATTTTCAGACCTTGCTAAGCAGAAAAAATTGGCAAATAGGAAATATATCCACTTGTAGTATAATAAAAAAAAGTAAGCTTTTGGTGCATCAAAGCTATAATACCCATCTAAGTGTGTATAAAAAGAAATTTAGCTACCTTATGATAGGTCAGTTTGTATGACAGCTATATGCTATAGTAATTAAATCTGAACAATTTCTTCAGATATTAGAGCAATGTCTACAAGAATAATTCATGCCAAATTTCGTTAAAATATCTTGTCAAATGAAGAAGTTTTCCATACCTGAACTTGATTTGAATCGTTCGGTTTGTATGACACCTATATGCTATAGTTGTTCGATCTGAACAATTTCTTCGCAAGATATAGTGGTGTTTCAGATAAAAGTCTGTGTAAAATTTCGTCAATATATCTTGTCAAATAAGAAAGCTTTGTTACATGTAGCGACCACATTTTGATAGATCAGTTTGTATGGCAGCTATATCATATATTAGTCTGATCTGATTTATTTCTTGTAATACTAGAGCGCTATTTTTGAAAATTATTCATGCAAAATTTCATGAAGATATCTTGTAAAATAAAAAAGTTTTCCATACGAGAACTATATTTTAATGTTTCAATTTGTATGGCAGCTATATCATATAGTAGTCTGATCTGAAACATTTCTTTAAATATTAGACCATTGCTGCTGAAATTAATTCGTGCCAAATTTCATGAAGATATCTTGTCAAATGAAAAAGTTTTTCATACTAGGACATATTTTGAATCGTTCAATTTGTATGGTAGCTATATGCTATAGTTGTTCGATCTGAATAATTTCAGCAGATATTGGAGCATTCCTTCTGAAAATAATTTATGGGAAATTTCGTCAAGAGAGCTTGTCAAATGAAGAAGTTTTCCATACAAGAACTTGATTTGAGTCGTTCAATTTGTATGCCAGCTATATCATATAGTAGTCCGATCTGAATAATTTCATCAGATATTGGAACGTTCCTTCTGAAATTAATTCATGCCAAATTTCGTGAAGATATCTTGTCAAATGAAAAAGTTTTCCTTACAAAAACATGATTTGAATCGTAAAATTTGTATGGTAGCTATATGCTAAAGTACTCCGATATTGAAGATTCCAACAAATTAGCAACTTCTTGTTGATAAAAAAACTTGCGCACAATTTCAGATCGATCAGTTAGGAACTGAAGGACAAGTTCGCATATATCCTTTATAGGATCTCCGACGTTTCCTTCAGAGATTACAGCTTTCTCTGCGTTTCAAACTTAATATACTCCGTCCAGGATATAAACATATGTACATACATACAAATATGCTCACTTGCAATTTTATGGCTGTTGACAGGCCAAGAAAATGTTTTCATAAATATATAAATATGAAATATAGTTTATTTTCACATTAACCTGACATCTTGTGTAGTCACATCAGTGTTGCTTGTGACAGCTTAGCTTGTTGCTCTGCTGCCTTGCTGTTTTGCTGCTCAGTGTGCAAATATTATGCGCAAATAAGCCAAGTTGTGGTCGTCACACACATACAAAAGTTCAGTATTATATATATATATATATATGTATATATATATGCAAAGAAATCGGTTTATTGGCATGCTGTGCAGTGTTGCCAGATAAAAGGTGTTTTAGCATAAAACACGCATTAATATCAATATTAATAAGTAGTATGCATAATATATAAGCCTACATACAATACTGCTACATTCATATATCAAGCATACAGCCACACATACATACATACCCACACACATCTATGCAACATCTCCAACTAGCATGCCTTATCAGGAAAGTCCATATATGTACTCTTGCCCACCTTTGTCCATTAAATTTGTTGTTGTTTTTATTGTTATGTGACCCTATGTTAGTCGCCCGAAATTAATATTTGCTCCGGTCTTATGCAACACTTCTATGTTATGTCCGTTTATAACATTGACAAATGGTCTTTTATTATTTTTTGCAGTTCTCTTTCAGCAATTTACTGCATAGTACAGTTAACTTATTAGAAGTGTAGGTGGATTCAAGTTGTTGACATATTGGTAATTATTGGGGTATGATTATGATGGGAAATTATTGCAAATGATCACAAAAACGTGACTAATAAATACAAAGGAATATAATTACTTTGCAAGCGAGGAATGGGTATGAAATTATAGTTGATTTATTTTAGTATTTGATTTGCTAAAAAAAAAATAAGTAGATTTATTGAGAAATACTACATTCGTTTTCTTTCTTTTAGGGTCTTACAAATAATAAATTTTCAGAAAAAGAGTTGTGAGATCGGGTTTGAAATAGTTTTTGGGTGTGCTGTACCATGAAAACATGGAGTGAGCTGGTTTCTTCGTTAGGAATGATACGAGATCATTTTAAGCTTATGGCCATTTATCCTTTTATTTTTATACAAGCATTCAATCTACATATATCTTCCAGATTTTTTGGAATGAATTTCCTTCAGACCTTAATAACTAATTTTGTGTCTATTATGTTTCTAGCCCTCTTCTCTATCGGCGTAGATGTCGCTAATTCGATTGTAGTTGAATCAAGAGTAGTGCTGAACAATGTCAATGTCGCCATATATCTCGTACATTTCGTCGTTCTATCGACTGAGGCATCCGTACTTGAATAGATCATCCTGAGATCGATCAGCGTCACTGCCTTGTTGTTCTTTACGCGAATAATTGGTCTTCGAAGATCTTTATAGTCGGGAAAATGGAACATCTGTTTCATCGTCTTCGATTGAGAAATCGGCTTCACCATCTCCAGGTGTTATATTTTCACTCTCACTCAGGAGGCTGGAGAAGTGTTCTCTCCATACTTTTAGAATGCTCTGAGCATCGGTTACTAGATCACCTCTGGTTTTTTAAGATAATGCTCCGGTCTTGAAACCTTCTGGTAGTCGCCGCATCTTTTCGTAGAATCTTTGAGTATTACCCCTGTTGGCTAGCTTGTCAAGCTCTTCATACTCACGCATTTCGGCCACTCTCTTTTTTTGTCTGCATATGCGTCTCGCTTTCCTCTTCAGCTCTCGGTATCTATCCTATTCCACACGTATTGTGGTTGATTTTAACGTTTTGTGGTAGGAAATCTGATATTGCTCTAGTCCGATAAGGTATGCCTCATACTGGAGACATGACATCCGTCTATTACAACGTGATCGATAGTGGCTTGATGAATTTTTCTACACTGGAATCTAATACTATAAATAACCATATTTCGAGCTCTGGTGAAGTAGATCAGCCTCAACTTATTTGTAAAGGCTTCGTTCTGGAAGCTGAATTTATCAACTACTCTTCATATGTAGATACCTTCTGTGCTTACCTTGGTGTTAAAGGGTCCACTCACAATTTTGACATCGTGGCGGTAGCAGCTCTCGTAAATGCGCAACGGGCGCTCTTAAAAATCAGCTGTCGTCATATCGTAATTCTTTTCCTTCGGGGCGTAAATCAGTGTTATTTTGAAGAATTTCGCTATGTCGCAGATTGTGCCTAGACGTTCATTCACGAGAGTGAATACCAGGGCTCAAAGCTGATAGCGACCACGCTTCAAACCCGTTGGTAGCTTATATACAGCCCTGTCAACTGATTCATTCATATATTAATTTTATCATTAACACCAACTTGAATGCACTTAAACAAGTACCTAGAAATCACCGTTAAAGAAAGTGTCAAGTTGCCTGCTTTGTTATAATTTTTACACACTCGTCGTAATTTACTCTTTTGCTATTGCTGTTATATTTGCTTAAGTACAAGTACCGTTAAGTATATTTGCACTTAAGTACTCAGTCAGCTGCTTTACATTGTCATGAAAAGCGCCTTGCAATATTTCCTAGTAATGTGTCCCTTTTATTTTCTCACAGCATTCCACGCATTTTGATGTGCTTTAGGTGTCTGCGAGATATTTGCGATACTGTTTTACCAGTAGTAATATTACAACAGTGATTACATAAGAACTACTTAGAAAAACACCACCGCAGAACTAGTTCGTGATACACTTAAGTGTTTCAAAAGTTCAATTCGTTGTAAAAAATTTTTTTTCAAAAACAACTTACAGTTATAGACAGTTAAAGAGCATGAAAAATAGGAGAAGGTTCAAAGTTAAATTTGTTGTCAAATAAGATTTTTCAAAGCCAACTTTCTGTTAAAGACAGTAAAATATCAGAGATATGGGCGATTCTGTATTTCCATTAGTAAGTTTGCTTAGAAACTAAATTTACTTTACAAAAGTGTTCCAAAAATTCAGTTCTGTCTCAATTCATGTATATGTTTCTAAACCAGCTTTCAATTAGAGACTAGATTGTCAGAAGTTCGAGAATCGCCAAAGTGTTCCAAAAGTTCAGTTCGCTTTCAATTTGTATAACACGTGTAGTGAGCGGTAGTTATTTGTCATAGAGCCATAAATGATTCCAGTAGTAAAATTTCATCGGGTTTTATATAAAGGTTACTTAAAAATTCACCACTGAGGAACTACTTCAGGACACGTAAAAGTGTTCCAAAAGTTCAGTGAATGACAGTGAAAATCAAGAAACATATGAGATTATATTTTACCAGAATAAAAATTGCATCGGATTTTATGTAAAAATTTTTTAGAAATTCACCGCTGCATAACTGGTTAGTTTAGGTTATACAAAAGTGTTCCAAAATTTCAGTGAGTGACAGTGAAATATCGAGAAACATATGAGATTATATTTTACCAGAATAAAAATTGCATCGGATTTTATGTAAAAATTATTTAGAAATTCACCACTTCATAAGTACTTAGTTTAGGTTATACAAAAGTGTTCCAAAAGTTCAGTGAATGACAGTGAAAATCAAGAAACATATGAGATTATATTTTACCAGAATAAAAATTGCATCGGATTTTATGTAAAAATTTTTTAGAAATTCACCACTGCATAACTGGTTAGTTTAGGTTATACAAAAGTGTTCCAAAAGTTCAGTGAATGACAGTGAAAATCAAGAAGCATATGAGATTGTATTTTACCAGAATAAAATTTGCATCGGATTTTATGTAAAATTTATTTAGAAATTCACCACTTCATAACTAGTTAGTTTAGGTTATACAAAAGTGTTCCAAAAGTTCAGTGAATGACAGTGAAATATCAAGAAACATATGAGATTATATTTTACCAGAATAAAAGTTGCATCGGATTTTATGTAAAATTTATTAGGAATTCACCACTTCATAACTAGTTAGTTTAGGTTATACAAAAGTGTTCCAAAAGTTCAGTGAATGACAGTGAAAATCAAGAAGCATATGAGATTGTATTTTACCAGAATAAAATTTGCATCGGATTTTATGTAAAATTTATTTAGAAATTCACCACTTCATAACTAGTTAGTTTAGGTTATACAAAAGTGTTCCAAAAGTTCAGTGAATGACAGTGAAAATCAAGAAGCATATGAGATTGTATTTTACCAGAATAAAATTTGCATCGGATTTTATGTAAAATTTATTTAGAAATTCACCACTTCATAACTAGTTAGTTTAGGTTATACAAAAGTGTTCCAAAAGTTCAGTGAATGACAGTGAAATATCAAGAAACATATGAGATTATATTTTACCAGAATAAAAGTTGCATCGGATTTTATGTAAAATTTATTAGGAATTCACCACTTCATAACTAGTTAGTTTAGGTTATACAAAAGTGTTCCAAAAGTCCAGTGAATGACAGTGAAAATCAAGAAGCATATGAGATTGTATTTTACCAGAATAAAATTTGCATCGGATTTTATGTAAAAATTTATTAGGAATTCACCACTTCATAACTAGTTAGTTTAGGTTATACAAAAGTGTTCCAAAAGTTCAGTGAATGACAGTGAAATATCAAGAAACATATGAGATTATATTTTACCAGAATAAAAGTTGCATCGGATTTTATGTAAAATTTATTAGGAATTCACCACTTCATAACTAGTTAGTTTAGGTTATACAAAAGTGTTCCAAAAGTTCAGTGAATGACAGTGAAAATCAAGAAGCATATGAGATTGTATTTTACCAGAATAAAATTTGCATCGGATTTTATGTAAAATTTATTTAGAAATTCACCACTTCATAACTAGTTAGTTTAGGTTATACAAAAGTGTTCCAAAAGTTCAGTGAATGACAGTGAAATATCAAGAAACATATGAGATTATATTTTACCAGAATAAAAGTTGCATCGGATTTTATGTAAAATTTATTAGGAATTCACCACTTCATAACTAGTTAGTTTAGGTTATACAAAAGTGTTCCAAAAGTCCAGTGAATGACAGTGAAAATCAAGAAGCATATGAGATTGTATTTTACCAGAATAAAATTTGCATCGGATTTTATGTAAAATTTATTTAGAAATTCACCACTTCATAACTAGTTAGTTTAGGTTATACAAAAGTGTTCCAAAAGTTCAGTGAATGACAGTGAAATATCAAGAAACATATGAGATTATATTTTACCAGAATAAAAGTTGCATCGGATTTTATGTAAAATTTATTAGGAATTCACCACTTCATAACTAGTTAGTTTAGGTTATACAAAAGTGTTCCAAAAGTTCAGTGAATGACAGTGAAAATCAAGAAGCATATGAGATTGTATTTTACCAGAATAAAATTTGCATCGGATTTTATGTAAAATTTATTTAGAAATTCACCACTTCATAACTAGTTAGTTTAGGTTATACAAAAGTGTTCCAAAAGTTCAGTGAATGACAGTGAAATATCAAGAAACATATGAGATTATATTTTACCAGAATAAAAGTTGCATCGGATTTTATGTAAAATTTATTAGGAATTCACCACTTCATAACTAGTTAGTTTAGGTTATACAAAAGTGTTCCAAAAGTTCAGTGAATGACAGTGAAAATCAAGAAGCATATGAGATTATATTTTACCAGAATAAAATTTGCATCGGATTTTATGTAAAATTTATTTAGAAATTCACCACTTCATAACTAGTTAGTTTAGGTTATACAAAAGTGTTCCAAAAGTTCAGTGAATGACAGTGAAATATCAAGAAACATATGAGATTATATTTTACCAGAATAAAATTTGCATCGGATTTTATGTAAAATTTATTTAGAAATTCACCACTTCATAACTACTCAGTTTAGGTTACACAAAAGTGTTCCACCACTTCCATTTGTATGATATTTCTGTAAAAAGCTTCCAATACATTTGTCTAACAATCATTTTAAGATTGTCTTTTTTGCCCTATAAGGAAACCACTTGGTTGTCCTTTCTCATTTCTATCATTTCTTGTAATTGTGTTTCTGTTAACATATTATATTCATACATACATATGTACATAACATAGCGCACGCGTCTGCGGATTTTAATTTACGTTTGTTGTTCTTTTTCATTTTTAATTCTTTTCTTTTTTGTTGTTCATTCGACAGTCATCAATCGCTAATGGCATGTCATTGTGATGTTGTTTATGTCACCATTATCTTTAAGCTGCAATTTGCAAGAGCAACACACTTGCAACACTGGAATAAGTATGTACATTGTCAATACCTACCCTTTATGGCTGTTATGGGAAGGAATTCTGATTTATGGTCTGCACATGTGGATACATACATAAGTATATATTTATACTTTTTTGTATGTGTGGTAGAAGCTTGTACTTTGTTTTTTTTCCATGTTGAACAGAATAATGTTGAATTCATGATGCTTCGAAAGGCAGATAATTGTCAAGGATTATGCAATACTTATTGTGTGAAAGCTGGCGATAAGATTAATGAATGTTTACACTTTGGTGGTCATAACTTGTCTTTTTTACACCCTGTGAGAATTATTTAACTGATGGCAGTGATTCAGCGCAATTTTTATATCCTGAACACTGTGCACTTGTAGTAAGTTTGTCACGAAGCTTATAGCAACCAGAAGGAAACATCAGAGACCCCATAAGGAGTTACATGGGTTTCCTCGGCTAAAACAGATTTTTTTTTAATAACTTTTTCTCAAATAAAATTGAAATATTTTAAGTATTCGAATTTTTTATTGTTACAAACACACACTATTGACAAAGAAATTCTGAAATTTGTGAAAAAAAAAATGTTTTAAACTCGATGCCCTTTTCGGTGATCCTTCGGTGAAAAGATGCGACCGCTTTTGCGGGCTAACTCCTTACAGGATCATCTAAAGTGAAAAAAGTACGTATTTTAGTTAAAATGTTAACATTTAACTTGGACGAAGGAAGAAAAACTGAATATTGGATTTTTGGCAGACATTTTTAGAAAAAAATTAAAATTTCGCGGCATTGTTTTTTTTTTGGAAATAGTTGTAATCGAAAAAAATCCTTACGAATTGCATTTCAAAAACCTGTGTAAAATTTCATGAAGATCGGTTGAATAGTTCTCGAGAAATCTTGCCAACCGACTTCAGAAACACAGTTTTGAGGAAAACTCGCTTAAAGACGGTGCCTTTAGCCTAGTTAGCCACGTGCGCATAAGTTCTCAAGGTTGTATCTCCGAAACTTTTACTCGGTGAACTTGAAAATTTATGACAATTTTCAAGAAGTGTTGCACAATTTAATAAGGCAATAAAAAAATCCGATTTTTTGAAACCCGTAAGCCCATGTAACCCCGAATGCCACTGTCTTTCTATTTGACCGTCTCGCATTGTACTAAACACTATCATGAGTGCACTGTAATCGATAAAGTCCTTGATTAGGACAAAAAACTTTAAATTGATTGTTTAAGTGAAGTTGTGTCGGAATTTCTTTAGTACAAAGCTTGGAATCAAACTTATTCAACTAGAAAGAGAAAAAATGAATGAGAAATACATTAATATAATACATCATTCAATCCGCTGACTCTTTAAAGTTCTTCATAACACTGCTTAAACTTGAATTTCGTCAGACTTCACAGGTAGTAGTGACGATTCTATTAACGATCCGAGCGCATTTCCAACTTCGTTAATATTCATATTCATGTATTCATATACCATATAGTATATTAATTTCCTGTCATTCGTGTAACCGCACAACCGCCGTTATGTAAATTTGCTAGGTCATTAACAGCCTGACTTGGCACATATTAATGCGTTCTGATTGCGTAAAATTACGCCGTAATCGCTTTTTTTATATACACACCTTTACGAGGTGCTTAGCTGAACTGCTGTCCAAATGCATATTGTAAACCCTTAATATTGACGTCGTTTGCGTATTTTGTGGGTTTGTGGGTAATTTATGACAGATTGGCATAGTAGACGTTTGAAGTTTTTTTGTAGACCTATGTTTATGTACTGGTATAATGAAATTGATAACCGAATTATAAAGTTGGTTGAAGGTCAGTGAAGAATATATCATTTCCCAGCTTACTTTTCCAAAATAATAATAAATGCACTCTCTGAAAGAAATTCTTTCGCTTCATCCTACAGAAAACTAGGTTTTATTGAAATTCCTCAGGTTTAATTTATTTCTAAGAGCTGAGGCTCTATATGTTATAATGCCGATCCCAACAGGAACCTTACTGAACAGCTTATAGCCGGTTCGTTGCGGCATCTAGAACTCCTACAAAATTAATCACAAAGCGCTTTGAGACAATCGTAAATATGTTGAGATGTTTCGGCTATGCTTCTTGACACGCTGAAGGTATGACTTTCGAAGTGTTTCAATCTCAATTTTGTAAAATCTGGATAATGAATGAGAAAGTGCTTGGATGTATCCACCATAGCGCATCAATGCGTATTGAACAATGTCCAGTAAGAACTCCTACGATTGCACCCGATGAACTTTGTTAATAGCGAGTAATATAGTTCAGTAGATCTCCTAACTTCTGCTCTAGGCCAAAAGGATCTCATAGCTGCGCAGAGGCTAGTCGTTAACCAACCCCTGCTAAGTGCAAGTGAGGTCTATAGGTCCAGTGCTGGAAAAAGTGACAGCAGCTTTTGGTCATCGGTCGTAAAATGCATTTTGAACAAAGAGAAAATATTAAATTTTGTTTTAAACTTGGGAAAACGTTTACTGAAGCATTTTAAGTAGTCCGAAAGCCTACAGCAAAGCTTGACGGAGAGATCCCTACAGAAAGCTGAACGGGGAGATATTTCCTCCTAGTTTTGACTACCTCTACTTCAGAGACTTTTCCTCTTTTTAATATCCCTCGCATTTGCTACACAGTGGTCTAAGTCTCAATGGATGTACTTGAAAAATTATGAAAGTTTAAGCATGGTCCTGCTTGGACCCTTTCATATGCTCAGCTTTTCTGAGCCCGCCACCAGACGAATACACAATGAATGATTATTGGTTTGACTATGGTTTCGTAGAGCCAAAATACCACATTTGGTAAGAGTCCCCTGTCCCCAGAGTTAGCTCTTAGATCGTACTTAAAAATTTTCCTTTGACCAATCAAAAATTTCGTCAGCTGTCAGGCTGTCACCCCAGAGACTCGTTCCTCGATCAAGTTGAGGTGAGATTTCTCGATGTAATCGAGAGATAAGTCCACCGGCGGCATCGTGTGTAATCGATCTACAAATTTATTTGGTGACAGGATCGCAAAAATTTTATTTAAGCGAACTCTAGATGAAATTACTTAGTCCATAAACAACCGACGTGGATAGCCGAGGTATAGAAAGTTTATTATATTTCACGAAAATACTATTGATGTACCGAGTATCAAGGAGCAAAAAAGGTAGTATATACTCTTAAGGCTATATGAACTTCGGTTCCTTTCCTGGTGAGCCTTTTGGTATGATCTTATTATTGATTTGTTTTTTAGGTTCCTGCTTTCCTAAACCTTTCTTTCGTTATTGTTTTAAATATTCCGTTATAATTTTGGGGAAATTTTTACTGTCAGAGGCAATTTTTGATTATTTATTTTATTATTTTAGTTTTTTGTCGATTTGGTGGTCGGGTGATTAATTTCCGCGACAGTTTTGAATTTCAACTAAAATCTGCTCTGTAGTTAATTTTTCCCTGGGTAATTATCATTTACACCCACGTCCCTTGAGTCCTTCAATTTTCTTTTATTTGTGCTAAAAATTATTATAATTTATTTGACAGCTTAGTTCTTATCCCTGAAAACCTTGAATGTCAAAATATTCACGTTACAACTGACACGCATTTCACCACACACAAAACCACGAAATCCCTCTCCATTCTTCTTCAATAACTTCGGGCACCCGTCACTCTCTGTTAGCTGTTTCAGTGCGACCGGTAAACCATTGAGTACTCACTTACAACTCACGCACTTGTAAATATATTCCGCATATTTACTTATCCCACAGGCAACGACGAGACTGTAAACAACGTCAGTGGACCGCAAGAGCAAATTAACGTAGCGGGCAGTCAGCGGCGCTTCAAAGCGAGCCCCCCGAAGGCGTTGGGTGTATTTAAGGGAGAAATGATGATTGTGCTGGGCTCGCAGTAACCTCAAATGGCTAGTGGCATAAAGTCCTTATGTGAGTGCCAATGTTTGACAAATGAGCGGTTGTTCAGGAGTCGTTTTTATGTTAAAGTGTGTGTAGCTCAATGGCACAGTTATGGCAGCGAAATATGACAAAGGACGCTTGACCAATACAGTCATCACCAAAAACTGTTTTTAAACTTTTGGGTCCATTCGGAGCTTATGAGCATTTTCATTTTAATTTGCTGTTGATGTGTTTGCAATGAAAATTTATTTGCTTGTTGTAAATGTTTTTTGTTTCTCTCAAAATTTTTTGGTGAGAGAATTTGGCTTTTCGGTGTGAATTTATTTGATCTTAATGAGAAAAGTTGTGTTTTTTGTGTTGAGTTGGCTAGTTTAAGGAATAATAGGCTTTTCAGATATGTCATAATCTCCTGTAAACTCGGTACACTAGGCCATGTGATGTTTCAATTTTTAACCAGTCTAAAATTACAAATTTTAGATGAATGCAAAAAAGTGTCTGTAAACGTGATAACCTCCCCTTGCGATTTAAATTGCGATCAGACGAGTGATTTCTTTTTTGATCTGGAGATAAACTTTTGCCCTCCCCAAATTTGACCGTATTTTCTATGTTTCGGTGTCGAAAGAGTACTGCAAATCGACGTAGTACATCTTTGTGTCGGTTTTTCTTTCCTTCAACCCTTCGATGAAGGCCACACATTTGAAAATTCAGACCCACTTTTCCATCTATACCACTATTCCTTGCTATCTGCTGTTCATTGATACATCCATCATTCATCTATTTATATATATTTTTCATCGGTGGTCACAGAAAACTCCTTCGGATTGCGTTTAAGCCTCGTCAAAAACTCTTCTGTGCGATGGTCTTAAGGTTCCACTAGTTGTCTGCAACGAGCGGAAGTGCATTTTATATGGAATATGGAACATGCGGTCTTTCGAGATGCTCTTTATCTCAATGGTCTCTCGTATTATCAAACGTTGCCTTGCAAAAATGAAATCGTGGACTTCTGCAACCTTGTTTGCTGTCATAGCAATTTTCGGGACAACTTGGCGTGACTTATCGAAAGCGATATTTGTTGAGACATGTTAAGACACTTCTTGACGGCGTGTATAATCTCAGCGCCCTCTGATTTCAGTATGAGATTTTCCTACTCTTTTCCCACTTTTTTTAAATCTGAGGACATGCATGGTCAAAGTCAAACTACAAGTCTGATCCTATTTTGATAGTGATACATATCGAACCAACCTGGTCTATCACACCTACGCCTACAAAAAATTTTTTTGGTTTGGTGCAGCACTGTGCGCATCAGTAGTCGGTACAGTAGGTAGGATGAACCACATTCCCGCCACTAGATGTTTTCTTCTTCTTTCTTATGAACAAGAGCTGATATGGAAAATGTGACTTGTTTTTTCGTATTAACTCACGCAAGAGTGTAGGCCAGTGTCATTAGAAGCCCTTGCAATACTTTAATCAATTATTTATAATATATTTATCTAGCACTAATTGTTTTGCCAACCCTCTTCCTTTGTCTCTTTTATGTACTCTGCAATCCCTCACAACCATTAAAATCTGTAATTTTTCTATAAAAATTGCGGTAATTTCCTGTTGCGCGTCTTCAAACTTTCCAAAAATAATGCTAATTCCATTTTCCACCAACAATTTGCTGCACAATTTCACTTTTACCCTTCATCCCTGCCAAACAACCCTTACAGGCGTCTCCCCGACACTTTTTATAACATTTATTTAATTCCCTTTCGCTTTCACAAATTATCTACTGGCACTGCCGAAAATTCCGCCATGTAAATTGTTTTGACAGCATTTTATTGCCGCATGCCCCGCGGTCGCAGCGCAAATTGAATAAAGTTTCGTTACATTTCGCTTATTCGCTGGCCACTGTTTGGCCGCGAGCGCTTTTCAATGGCACGAACTGCCGATGAAAACGCTTTGCAATTCACATTAAAACAATACACAGCGAAATATTGAAAGATAACTCATATTTTATTTGTTCTGTGCAAATTTACTGGAAAATTTGCGGCAGTGAAGGCAAGTACATGGAATTTGCTGGTGATTGTGCGTGAAAGCGAGTGACAGAAGTTGCAATTGTAATGATATTTGTAGTCTGAATACTCTATGTGAGATAAATAAAGTTTATGCGGTTGATAGGCTTTACACTTGTATCTTTATGTAACGTTAATTTATGTATTATTATTATATTATATCTCAAGGATTTATTGGTATGCAGGGCGTATGAGTAATCGAATTGTAGTAAGGGATTTTATTAATCCTTTATATCGGTGGATTAAAATGCATTAAGAAAGATAGTCATGTTAAAAGTATGAGCGAGCTGAGTCGAATTTAATACCATGCTCGCTGGGGAAATTAAGAAGTTTCGTCGAAAGAACAAAGTGGTTTGACGGCAAAGATGAAACGAGTTAGCAAGAGTATAAAGGTTTTATCGAGTACATCAATGTGGCACATCTTGAATCCTATATAAATAATTTTTTGAAGTTTTCTATAGCAGAAATGCTAAAAGAGATGCAGATGTATCTCCGATTTCAGATGAAAGCTTTAAACTAGATTGCCCAATGGCTTTCAGAAAAGATCCTCTGATCTTCGCATGGACTTAATCGTTTGATTAGTTTGTCCGTCGCTTTCTTAATTGGCTACAGTCAATAACTAAGTCAAGCTGCTTGAAATTTTACTGAATGCAAACTTTAGCTTCGACTTTTTCATTTAGACTTAAATCTTCTTCTTCTTGATTGGCTTTGACACCGTTTACAGCTTCCGACTCAAAGATACCTTCTTTGCCCACCCTGGCGTTAAAGTCGTCAAGCACGATTTTGATATCGCGGTGGGGGCAGTTCTCATATGTGGACTCCAAGCGCTCAAGGAAGGCATCTTTGGTTCCATCGTCCTTAGTGCGTCCTTTCCACACTGCCAATTGGTACTGAAAAAGGCTAGCATTCACAGGGCGCTGATCAACGGGTTAATTAGATCCGCTGTGCTTTTGAGCGCCGTGGAGAAAGGCTATCGTCAGCAGGTACCCACGTTAAACGCACCGGGCGTTGTTCCATCGTTCTTCTCTTCCGTCGGGGTATGGGCGCAAATCAGCGATATGTTGAAGAACTTCGCTTTGATTCGGTTTGTGACTAGACGTTCATTAACCGGGTTGAATGTCACGTCTTGGTGACGGAGTCTCTCTCAAACTACGAATCTCACACCAAATTTACGCTCCTTTTTATGGACACTGTAGGAAATAACATAAGGACCTCAGTCCTTGTCCCCGGGGATGATTTCAACCTTTACTTTTACGAGGACAGCTGGGCAGCGGCGCCTTCCCAATTAAACGACTGGGCCATCCAGCTGAATGCCCTTAATTCGGAATACTTAATGCATTCGCCATGATCGTCGTCAAAAGGAGGGTCTCTCATCTGAGGCTGTTATTTACTTTTCATTGAAGGCGTTTTTTACGTGGCGGCGCACAACCCTGGGAAGGAATGGTTCGCCCTTTTCACTTTAATTTGCCTTCAAATGGATATTCTATGGTTACCCAAAGGATACTTGGTCTAAGACTGGAATTTGTGTGTTGCTTCAGCCATATAAAAGCATCGTTTTGGGTCATTCAGCTTCCATACGTGACTCCACCTTTCAATAAATGAGAAATTTCTATGATCTTGATGTCATAACCTACTAGATGAGGTTTGAAGAAAAAAGATTTGTTTCGAAGTACTCCGGACATTGAGCCGCCTTCAAAGTATGCAAGAGTTTATTTTTTGAATATTTGCCTCATTAGAATATTCGTAATTACAAATTCTTATTCCTAATCGATTCACCTCTATTCTACTTCCACAAAACGCCTTCACTGATGTCAGTTAATTCAGCTTTCTTTTCCATAGAAGGCAGTATCTCCTAACAAAATGTAAAACCCTGAGCATATCAAATATCACATTAGTCTTACTATCTTTCAAACTTTGAAGTAAATCTACTGTTCCAGTAAATCAAAGGTAAGCTGAGTCTTACAGGACAGCAATATTCTCGAACATCATTTATTCCGTTAGCTGTGAGGCAATAAAATGCGAAAAAAACTTCGATCAAAGCCAAAAGCGGCAATAAGAGAAAACTTTGCGAAAATAATAGAATTTCATAGAAATCACTTTGAAGTGAAAGGCAACATTTCAAAGGCGGAAAATCGCCAAAGGGGGAACGAGGAGAACATAGAAATACTTTCGTTTGCACGTAACGCATATAGAAGGGAATAAAGTATAATAAATTGGCAAACTTTTGTCGTCATCGATTAACTGAACCATAAACGGAATAAAGGCATTCATGCAAGTGTAAGCAAAAACAACAACAAAGCAGCAAAGTTTGTGTTAACGTAAGGGTAGAAGATGAGGGAAGAGCGCAAGCAATTGTTGAGTTATTGGAAAGCAACAAGTTGGAAGAAGTCATGGGATTTGGTGTATTGAAAACTATTTTGGGAAATATCGCACTTCTTCAAAACAGAAAGTGAAATTTAGCGAGTAAAAGCAGAGAATGAGAAAAGTTTAGCCAAAAATGTTAAAATATTAATAAAAATGGACAAAAAAAAATTTTTATGGTTTTTGAGAAAAAAAAACAGAAAAAACAAACATATAAATAAGCAAAAGGAAAAATAGCAAAAATAAAAAAAAAAACACTGAAAGGACACGAAATTCAAATAAATCCAAATGAGAAACCACCAGCGGTTTCAATGTTGTTTTACAGCACCAAAGGTCACTTTGTATTTTTATTTATTTTTCTTCGTATTTTTATTTACTTCTTGGTTGCAAACTTTCTTTGTTTTCCACCGTATTTTTTCTCTTTTCCATATATTGTGCTTTGGAATGTATCCTTTTGCTATGGCTTAAGGTCAACGCAGACGGTTTGCCTGTTCAACTCTGGAATTTGTATTAAATAAGTTAAACGCTTGGTGGGCTATAAATTTTTAAACAAAAGCAAGTCTAAGAATTTCCATTCTCTTTTTGTTGTTTGGTCCATAAATAACGGAAATGAACTGCTGAGCAAGATTTATTTGTATGCAGGCTGAAAGAAAATCATAAATAAGTGGAAAAGGGATGTAAAATCTAAAAAAGAAATAGTAAATACTGTCATTGTTAGATAAATCATGCTTCCAGATAATGGTTTTGCAGTCTAAGTGAACATACGTTAGCATTGTTCGTCGCAAAATACGTGATATAATTATGCCCAAATAACGGTAAGAAATATTTAAATTTAAAAATTTACGCTATAAGCAAATTTAAAGTGTAAGATCTGTTTGGCAGCACTCAGCTGGAACTATACATGAGTACACCGAGTAGTTATCCTTTTCTGTCAATATTTTTTTAGGCATGAAAAAAGTTAGTTTTTCGCACTGTCTTTTGAACTTGTTTTTTTCGCTATTATCTTTGCTATTTTTCTGAATAATTCATGCCCTTCCTTTACTATCGAAATCTCATGGCATCAGGCTCTTTCCTCACGTTTAAAAGTAGTATTGAAGTCCCCTAGGCTTCTACTGAAAAATATACTCCAGATGGGAATGTTTTTTTTTTCTTTGACATTTAGCAATCGTCTGAATTTTTAAGTTAACCAATCTACAGCTTCGACTTGGGTGGCATGTGAATGTGACCTCATAGGGTTAGGAGTTTAGGTTCCTACGCCATTGAAAAGTTCTATAATATTTAATCTAAATTTCTTGGGCAGGCCACTTTCTGATTTAAACGATGACTTTTTAAATTTGGAAGCAGAACTTTCTTAATTCCTTGACATGAATTCGGCTTTAAAGTTAGATTTCTTGGTGAATTTTTAAGAAAAGTCATTCGAATGAGGTCTGGTAGTATTGGCTTTAAGTTATTTCATTGTGATCTAACGTTTTGTTTGCTCTGCTCTACATAATATATTAAAGGTAGATACTTGAGACTTTTTTTGTATTATTCAAGCAGTGAAATTATGTTATTAACCCTAACTGTAGGTCTAGTCGCCTCCCAATTATTTATTATCTGGTTCTTACTCAAGAATTCTCTCGATAATCTGTGCACCGACGACCGTATTGCTGTTGTGGACCAGAGTATCGAAGGATATGTCCAGCCGTCATCGTGTGCAACAATTAGAGCTATGCCCCACCACCTTATTGGAAATTTTCTGGAAAGGTATTGCTTTGCGGGTTTACAAAATCCAACTCATGCCAGAATTAAAGCCGAACAACCATCAAGTGCGTCATATAGCCAACGAAGCAAATAATTTACGAAAGGAAACTTTTGGTATTATATCGCTTCGTAGGCCTGCTGGATTGTCTCTAAAGAAGATTTTACACCACTAGTAGGCTTGGAAGAGAATATTCGGCGTTTTATTGCTGGCATATGGCCGGAAGTGCTGCAAGAAGTGGTCGAAAATTGAGAACCTTGCTGAAGCAGACCTAAATTTACTAAGTCGCCTTAGTTTAAATTATATATACTTGAAATAGTATACCTATAATTAGGGATTGTTTTAAAAGCTAAGTGAAAATTTATCACCGCTTATGCTGTTACGTTTTCACAGCGCAATTCAAATCCCTGCAATCAATAACTCAATATTTCGGCTTGCAATAGTTACTTCGTTTTTTTCCTCCACCTGATTTATTATCCCACTTTCGTTTTGATTTAACGAGCCGAGTAAGTTAGAAAGCAAATACCTTTTCGCCAATCAAGAATCGATATTAAATTCGCCGTCAATACCTTCCTCCTTCACATTCAACTACTTAGATATAGACAACCTGTGTAGTATACCAAGCATACTTACTTATCTAATCCAAGTACGCCCGCGTTTATGTCCCCTTCAAGAGAGTCGTTTTTCGTCCTGTTGCGTATTTCGACACCTCATTGTCGGATGATGGATCACCCACCTCACCCACTGGGCGGTTTCATTAATTTGTCATAAAAATCATTTATCTTCATGTTGAGTAGCGTGTTCACACCTGCCGCCGAGCTAAGTATGCCAGGCGCGTTCCGTTTCATACACCTCACTAAACTTGACTCTGGTTGCCAGGTATTTGGCATTCCGCATTCCATCGCCTCTTTCACTTCACTACACATCGTTATGTATATGTCCATGGTAGACAATTTGTTGTGTAATTTGTCATTTCTTGTAATTAAAACGAATATTGGACAGTTTTAAACTTTCAACACACTTTTAGTTTCGTGGGTATAAGTGCTGGTTTCTCAAAGCTTGGCACCATATCTTTTCTTGCGCTCGGCTCTGGTTCTCTTTTATTGCCTACTTTTGGCGACGTGACAGTTTTATTAATTTCTGAAGTCATCTTAGTCGCAGGTACATATGTATTCTGCTTGTTTGAGTTGTTTGCAATTTACTTGTCTCTCGCCTTGGGGATTTCTTAATTAAGTGTCCCGGTTTGTTGATTTCTTCATTTTGGGTAATTTATAATTTTTGATATTGAAAGGTCTCTTGTGGTGTTGTTGAAAATCTATGTGATATTTTGACAGTTTTCTGGAAGCTTATTTCTCAACTGAATTTAATATTTCGTATTGGAACCATGCCTTTCATATAGGCTACATATTATATTTAATAATATTCGCTTTCAATTTACCCAATATATATTATCAAATTTGACCCGGATTGACAAAAAAAAATATATGTATTTTCGCTAATTTTATTTATGGAGCGTCATACACTAGATTTTTGGACAGTGTCGACGTGCTATTCATAAGTCTATGTGTCTCGTCACCAGTAATATTGCATTTGATGAATATAAGGCCTTAAGCTATATTATCAAGCTTCTCTTTTGCGATCTCTACTTGATGTTGTTTTTGCAAAAAATTCCGATCTTTTGGTACGAATGTAGCTTTGATACGTTTTATACCCAAAATGTTAACCAAAATTTAAAAATTATTAACCAAAACATTAACCAAAATATGTTGTATCGATCCCTTGCTATCTATCTTCTGCCAACATATCGATTTTTACTGTTTTATAATTGCTATAACTTCTTTGTGCCACTTAAATACTTATGTTCGTGATAAAGTGTTTTGAGAAGACATTTCTGGAACTGTTTCAACTATTCTGTGACTATCATACCACAATGTAATTCCAAGCAAAGTCGTTGCCGACTAAAATTATATGTCGATGTGTTTTTTTAGTGCACACTGGTTTGGTTTATAGCTTTTTCTAGATAAGACTTCACTATATGACTCGGTTAGTGTATGTTTCACATGACTTCGGTCATACATAGTAAAAACATGAAAATAAATATTCGATCAAGTTCTGATAGGCATAAGAATGTGTTAACTATTTTTTTTTTGTTTTGTATAAAGTAGGAGGAAGCATTAAAAGCCGCAGTGCGGAACTTCAATTCGCTGAACCTAATCTTCACTCAATTCCAGACGCTCCCATGAAACCACTTGATTAATAGTTACTTCGTAGGAGTGATAAGACATTTAAGCCTCCTCTATGGCTCGGACTGACGGATGTCGACTTTGCTCTATATAACTCAGTTTCGTCATGATTGAGGCTGCCTCTTCGCTGACAGCTTTCCAGTTCTCAGTGGGCTGACACATAAGTGTGCAGTTTTAAGTTTTTCCCTTGTACTTAAATAGCGAGGGCTATATGTATATGTATGTTCAAAGCACTCTAAACACGTCGGACAATTCGAACTAATGCCGTGCTAGAATCTGTATAGGCAGCTTCTAAAGCATATCGTTGGTCAATCCACGAATGAGTGACCGGTTTCAGTCTATAGGTCTAACGTCCTTCGCATGCGGTTAGCCACCGCTGCTGCTTTTCTCTTTTTTTGGCGTCTCGTATTTGTCACTCCAGATATCAATGAGCAGCATACTAGCTATTACTTTAGCAGCGTCACTGGATATTGTTCGGAAACCACTGAGAACTCTTATTGTCGACAGCTCTTATTGCTGTGCCTATTTCTCTGACATATACAGGGTAGGCCATTTAAAGTTGACCCATTTGTTTGTTTGCCAAAATTAAGGCGTCGCGGATAATCAGCTGGGTTTAGTTTTTGTGCCATTTGAATTTTATATGGAAACATCTTCAAATCTTTATGAATTATGCGTCGGAGAGTGGTGCGAGAGATGTCTAATTCCTGAGAGCGGCGATAACTCGATGTCGATGGAGTCTTCTCAATACTGGCTCGTACAGCTTCGATATTTTCATCAGAACGTCTTGTGCGTTGTCTGGATGCATGACTGGCATTACTGAGATTACCGGTGTTCACAAATTTTGCGTATAAAGACTTAATTGTGTTCTTAAGCACTTTTCACTTTATTTTTTTTGCGAAACGCACGTTGAGTTAACACAATTGAAAAGTTATTTTGAATATAAAGCTGAACAATTTCAGCGCGTTCTTTTGGAGTGTACTGTTCCATGGTATAAATTGTCTTCGAATGACGCTTCTAACGCGGTATGACATTAGCCGATTTGTCAGCGCTGTTAAAAGTTACAGCGTTGCCAGATGGGTCAATTTTAAATGGCCTACCCTGTACTTTAATGCCTAGCGCCCAGATCTTTAACAGGAACCGCATATAACACAACCGATCTCATTACATTTGTGATTAAAAATCGCAGGCTGGAACGCTTGCTGCATATATAGTATTTGCCATCATTCTTGATAACGCTTTAAGGATTTTATTCGATTTACCTGCATTGCATTCTAGATGATCCTTAAATTGGAGCCTTGAGTCTATTATTACTCTCAGATACTGTAGTTGTGGTAGAGATATACTTTCCGGCACTTTTTTAGTATTTATGAGTAAGCAATCTGTCTTTTTCTCAGCCAGTTCTAAACTCATTGAAAAGAAGCTTTGGCGCAGACCAATTATGCACGCAAATGCAATGCGGAGGTCATCTAAGTATTTCGGGACTGCTACCATTATAAGGTTGTCTGAATATGCGATTGATTTAACGGCTTTCATCATACATGAGTTTCCATAGAAGGGGGTACACCACTCGAAATAGAGTAGCTCTTGGTGCCTGCATCAGTATCGAATAATAATAGCCTGTTTTCAAAATATTTCATAATAATTCAAGTAGAAATTGAAGAACGCGTACGTCCTACAGAGACTTGATTATTTTTGTCCACTTTGCTAAGTTGAAGGCATTATTTACATTCAGCGTATCTGTATCCGTATTGTCTTTTTGATAATCCGGCAGTTTCTGGATTGCTAATTCCAAACGGTTTTTTACTATGCTTTCCTATACTTTGTCAAATTTATCCAGCATGCACAGAGGTCCATATGATGAAGGAATCTATAAGCCTATCGAAAAAGTATTGCATAATTCTATATAATTTATATAATTGTACAATTATTGTTCCGCAACAAGATCCTTAAAAAAATAACAGCTCCGAATTTCATATAGTAGCTACATATATGTATATCTATAAAATCTGTGTGTCAAAGTTATTGAAATTTCGAAACTCAGACCTTTGGCCGCTAAACATTGTACGAGGGCTGCCATATATATTTCTGGCCTGATAATGAAAATAGGAATATTTATCAACGAAAATAGTTTTATTGTTTTTCAAAATATTCTCCATCAAGATTTATACAATTTTTCATGCGCTCAAACCAATTTTCGAAGCACTTTTTTCACTCCGATTGAGACACCTCCAAAACATGGTTTTTGAATGCTTCAACAGCATCTTCTGGCTACGAAAATCGTTGACCACGCATTATTTTCTTGATGTGTGGGAATAAAAAGAAGTCATTGAGTGCCAAGTCAGGGCTGTACGGCAGATGACCCATCAATTCGACGTTTTTGCCGGCCAAAAAGGCGCTGGTTTGAGCCGATGTGTGAGAGCTCGCATTGTCATGGTGCACAATGATCCGTCTTCTCTTGTTCGTTTTTCGAATTTCTCCGAAGACTTCAGGCAAACAAATGGTGATGTACCACTCAGAATTGACCGTCCTACGTTGCTCAAGCGGAACAGTCGCCGCATGACCAGTTTTTCCGAAGAAACAGGCGACCATTTGCTTCGAAGTGCGTCTTCCACGAACAACTTTCGTTGGATTTGGCTCGTCTTGGAAGATCCACACGGTCGATTTCTGTTTTGTTTTGGGCTCATACGCATAGATCCATGATTCGTCACCTGTGACGATCTTATAAACGTCTTTTGAAGCACCGCGATCGTATTTTTTCCAGCATTTCTTTACACCAATCCACGCGAGCCTTTTTTTGAACGATTGTCAAATTGTGCGGGATCCAACGAGAACAAACCTCTTTTACGGCCAGGTGTTCATGCAATATCGAATGTATGCTGGTGGGAGAAATGCATAGACATGCCTCTATCTGAAGGTATGTTACATGACGGTCTTGCATTGTCAGTTTACGTACGGCATCGATGTTTCTGGCACAACGGCTGTTTTTGGACGACCTTCACGGAATTCGTTTTTGAGCGAGCGTCGGCCACGATTGAATTCGTTGTACCAGTTTTTCACAGTGCTATAGGATGGTGCTTCATAGCCATACAAAGATTTAAGTTCATCGATGCACTCTTGTCGTGATAATCCACGTCGAAAGTTGTGAAAAATGATCGCACGAAAATGTTCACGAGTTAATTCCATTTTTTGGCCGAGATGAATTTTTAATGACAAAACGTTCTGAGTGATGTTATGCTAAAAAATGTCAAACTTTCCAATGGAAATGTCAGATCGCACCTGGCAACACTTAGTGTTGCCTAGGCCAGAAATAATATATAGCAGCCCTCGTACATTTAGTTCCATAAGCATTATAAACTACAGTTTGATCACTATAAACTCCAAAAAGTGGTGTTTAAGGTACAAGATCAGATAACAGTCGATATTTTTTATATGGAAAACTTCGTGTTTTGGGCGTAGTATTTGTATTTAGTATTTTTGGGTCCTTATTGTCTTGCGATAATTTATTTCTATAACTTTGCGGTCAAGTGCAACGTTTTCTAACCCAACAACAACTACATAAAAGGTAATGTGAAGGTTAATCAGACTAGTGCTAATTACCTATCTAGCGTTGCTGCAAAACCATTTATTACAGCTAAGTGTAAGCCATTGTTCTAAGCTCTCTCTGCTGGTGAAATTTTATAGACTTTGTCTTTTGTGGCGCGACTAATGTTGCCAGCAGTTCTGCCACCTCCACTGACCTACCGCAAGTTGTCTTTTGCGAATTCGATTACCATTTATTCGCGCAATTGTAATGAAAAGCGACAATAGATTGAGATTAATGGTGCGTAAGATGCGATTCAGTGCTTTTGTTGATCATTTATTCTTTTAGTGTATGTGTCAAATTAACGGCGAATTGAAGGCATTTGGCCAGTTATAAATCGATTAGTTCAGGGAAAGGTATGGAAATGACAGTAAAGTAAAATATGAATAAATGAATAAACGAATATATTCGAATATATTCGAATAATGCTTGATCTATAACTTAAAACTAAAATGAGTTGAGGTTTGAAAAGTTATTCGAATAAAATATTTAAAAAAAAAAGAATAAAAGCTCAGGTGAGAAAATTTGACCGTGTAGAGTATTGAGGGGCGCAATATCTCTAAATAAAACCTAGATTCGAACGTTTCTAAAACAAGTCGTTTTCTAAAACAGTTACCCTTCGATAAGGCGTTCCGTTTTACGTTTAGAAAATTTTTATAAAATTGTTGAGCTTCTCGTAAACGTAGTGAGGTATTTTAAGGCACAGCTAGTCTCCCAATATAACAAAAAGGCGCTTTTACGTAATTTAAAACTACTTCATCAATTCTTTACAAATTATGAGGTTATATTCATACTCGTACATATAGTATTTCAAGGTAAGACAGTAAAACTTTTTAAAGAAAATATTTCCAACTTTTTAGGACTATATTCTAGAAGTGTTTTAGTATTTAATGAGACAATAAAAAATCATTTTTTTTTTTTTGAAACTCGTAAACCCATGAAACCCTTTAGAGTATTCGGCCTTCTCCGTGGAATAAATGTCGGTTTGGTTTACAAAGATTCGGTGCTTGAAAAACAATTTTGAAGTAAGTTTTAATGCCATGGCTCTCAAACGTGTCAAGTCTCTTCGTTAGTTACTCGCGACTTTTGTGAAAAAAACTCAACTTAACCACTGCTTTCGTCTGAGTTGGCTCGATGCGACTTCTGGCTATTCAGCAAACCGGAAAAAAAATTATTCTGACTGTTCCGATTTGATCACAGTTATGTATGTATATAGTATATGCCGAAAAACTCTGGTATTGACGAGATCATTTATCTCCGAGTAGTCACTCGAGCAAGTTCGAATAGTGTTAAGAAAAACGTGTTTAAGGATAAACAGATCAAGCTGATCAAAATGAGCGGTAAAATTTAGAAAGCTCTAACTCAAAGTCTATTTGCAGTATTGATAGCAAAATTAGATTCTTTAAAAACTCATACCGTGGGTGTCACTTAATAGAGTTGTGTTGAGCAGAAATTATTAGTTTTTGTTTATATCTTCCACTAGTTCTTTGTGATGATGAACATATATTGAAAGATATTATATCATTCAACTATATTTCCAGAGATCGAGGAAGAATTTTAAAAGACTCGAAGTCTCGGATTAATATAGAAATATTCAGCTGTCAGGATCAGATATAATTTGTTGCTTTATTGTTCCTCTCTCCTCTAGGATTTATGCTAAATAATAACTTAAAAATACTTTTACTTATCCCCAATATTCACCGCAGCTGGAAGAGTTGCCACAGTGGTCTGTCTGTTTGTTTTTGCTAGATTTGTTCACTTGAAAACCACTTAAAATGTAACTTGAGTGTAAAATTGCTGTAAACAATTGGCATTGTTGTGACCTCACTATGCTTGCTTGGCTGCGCGCATGGAAGAGTACCAAGGACCACATCTTTAAGAGAATTAATTCATATTCCAGGAGTGTTTCATAGAAATACGAATACATGTATATAAACGCGTCAAACTATATGTTGTGTGTATTTATAAGTTTTGAGAAAATGTATAAAGTATCACAGGCATATCACATGTCAGCAAGTTGCTTAGAAGAAACGTTAACTGCTGGAAAATAGAAACAAACAAGCTCAAATTACGCAAATATTTGTCTATGAAGACTGTAATTTCAAATACTCACAATATGCTGGAAGTTTTCACACAACTACACACACACATGCGCTAACAAAGTGAATGACAGTTATTGATGGAATTTTAGTAGACGCTTGCAAGTTTTGTGTAAATGCGGGCGATGACAAAAACAGTTTTTATATTTTATAGAAAATCTGTTGGAAATATTTAATGGGAGAGAAAAAACAACATTATTGGACATTTCTTGCAATAAATTTCACAAAATGAATGTATGATGATTTATTGTTGAGGATTAACTCAGATTATATGCGAGCAAAGCCATTCACATTTTTTTGCTAGCGCAAATTTTTGTAATTGAGAGTATATTAAAATAGGTTTACTCATTTAACGATTGTTTGTAATAACAAAAACTAGTAGTTATAGTAGTGGACTTGGCCCTGCCATTATAAGTTTATATATAAGTATTAGAAATGCCAAATCGATAAAATTTGTCTTGTGTTTTAAACAAATCTTCATGGTAAAAATGGGCGAAAGCAGATGATCACCAAGTCAAT
>CM050323.1:29603398-29659938 GCA_027475135.1 Bactrocera correcta | reverse complement strand
TCTGGCCAAAGACTGTTAACTCGGCAGATTTCTGCTATTACAGCGCGCCGGCTGGAAAACACGCAGCCATCATTCTTCATGGAGCATTATATATTTTGTTTGCTTTACTCGAAGTACGAGAATACGCCAGGTGTTTCTTAAAAATTAATTTGGTGTCCAATATTACTCCTAGATACTTCAGTTGAGGCTGTGAAATAGTGTCGCATTTCTCTATGGCGAGCAGGCTATTCTAAATTGACGGTGTTGGCCAATAAGAGAGTTGTTCCATCAGAATAACGCCAGGCTTTATATGAAGTTTTTGGGTAATTGGTTCTATGTGGGCTAAATGTTATAGTTGCCTGCCTCTCCTTATGTTCACTGTCATTGTTAAGTATATGTTAGAGAGCAGTTTTGGGAAATTAGGTGCCTTAAGCATTTTTACTAGATACAGGATGCCGGAAAATAAAACCTGGCCGATCAGGCGGATTCTGACAAATGATTAATAAAATATTAAATTTAATTTGGAAATCTGAAAAACCGACTCAGAAATGTTTATTGCCTCTCATGATAATCCCTCGAAGCTTATCCTCCTCAAAATAGCTCAGTTGAAACCGGCTTAAGGTCCATAGTCTCTTAGGCAAAGTTGTTCAGAATACTTCGTAGAATATTTTTCGCACATGCAAATTTATAGATAAAAAAAATCCATCCGTTCTACTGTCTATGGTTGATCCGTAAATTTTTTAAGTAAGTTATACAAACCATACACTGTAATTGTTGCTAGAAACTCTTAAGACAAATTATTCTAGAGCCTTTCCTAGCAAAGGTAGCGAGGAAACACAAAAGTGAAATATAGGTATGTTCAGTTGCTGAAATATTAACCATCGCATCATATTATAGGTGCTACTGCCGGTTTAGGCACCAAATGACTTCTAATATATTGGAAAACAGAATTCCTATTCCAGTATATCTTTCTGCCCTTTCTCTTTTTAACGTACAGAAATGCAAATGTTCTTCTTTATTTGGCCAGTCCATGCTTTATTTTCTATTTCTTTGTAACATTTACTAATTACCTCAGAGTCAAGGCTTGCAATAGCGTGGCAGTGGCGTGGCTAACGCACCTTCCACCAGCATTGCGATACTTTCACTGCTGGAAAGTGGCATAAAGCATTTAAAACTGCAGTATTTGCAACGAATTGAGGAACTGGGTGTAAATAAATCGCACGCCGCCACTGTGTCATTGCAATGGACAGCCAAGTGTGGCAAAGCTTAAAATTAAATTAGTTCAGCGCAACAAGAAGAAGGAAGTGTAACACGTCTAAAGCATATATGAGCGCTTGTTGGCTGCTTATCAGCATTTTTTGTTTTTGTACGCGAAATGTTGCATTTGCAACAACAACGGCGTTTTTCGCGTTAAAAGTATATTTTATTTCATGTATGTGTGTGTGCGAGTGTGCGTATTTGCAAAAGCCGTTTCGCAATCATATTTCCGATATGTGAAAAAATCATAAATTTGCAACTTTCGACAGTGGCAAGTTGACGTGTGTGAAATAGCGCGCGCGTGTGCGGCTCAGTGTGATTGTGTAACCGTTGAAAAGCTAAAAAAAAGTATCGAAAGGAACAAAAAAAGGTGAAAAATAGAAATAAAGTAAGCTTAAAGTTTGCAAGATAGCATAGGAAAGTTGAAAATTAAGTTTACAACAACAGCAACAAAAAATTGTTTAAAGAATTAATTTAAAAAATAAAAAAAAAGTATTAAAAAAAAAAAACAAAAAAAAATTTAAAATAAATTTCAAAAATATTTAATAATTAAAATAAATTAAAAATTTCTGAAAAAGTGCAGTTGAGAGCAAATACTCGCGCAAAAAGGAAAAAAATATTTATAAAAAACCCAAATCAAAACTCCTGCGCTGCTTCCAAATTAAAATGTAGCGCTTAAAAGTATGTAAGCAAGCACCTGCACTTTACACTTGCCAAATTCACACATGCACTAGCACACATGATTTTTTCTTAACAACACACCCATCCACACACACACAAACATGCTCACCGTTTTACATCCACCCAAAATCTCACTTCTCTAGGCGCTCTAATCTATAACTGTGATTTTTCTGTGGTCCATCAAATTTTGGCTTTACAACTTGCCACACACACTACTTGTCTACGCCCGCGCATTACACGCATTCAACCAACTTACGCACTCCACCACTCTTGCTTACTCTCTTTCAAACACACACACACGAACGCGCGTGCCGTGTTTTCATGCCTGCTACACACATATTTACACAACCATACGCATGTCGGTGCAACATCTAACGGTATACGGTTGTGCCTGCAACGGCCGCCGTCCACACCAACATCCACGACAACGCCAAACATCGTTAAATGCCGTTAACGCCGCTATTGGAATCATAATTACCAATTACTGCCAACAATATAATTACTTCGATTACCGCGATTACTCCATTACTCATCGGCTGCCGTTTGCAATTGGTTTTGTTGGCGCTATCGGTGCGCCTCGCCAGTGCAGGCATCCTTCCAGTGTAGCGTTTCATCGAGAATGCAATCGGCACAGAATGTGCGCTCGCCTGCCGAGATGCGGCACAAGAAGAAGAGGTAGGCGGCTCTAGGTGTGGCTGTTTTGTAGGCAGAAGTGCTATAGAGCTTGGCTGTTGTTAGAGTTTTTTTAATTTTTTTTTTTAATTTGTTTTTTTAATTTTTTATGTTATTTACTAAGTAGCTGCTTTCGTTGATGTATTCATTAAAGTTTGTGGAACTTGTTTTTAAAGTCAATTTCTAAGAAATCTAACCTAAACTATTTTCTATTTCGTGGGATGTTGCTTTCTTTGATCACTTAAATCTCCTTACTCGATTCTCGTACTCCGCTCTCACGTTTACCTGATATTTCCTCAAAAATCTCTACAGGCAGAAGGAGTTTGTCATGCAGGATGGCATAAAAATGATGTAAATATACATTTTGCTGTGTTTAATATATTTATATAAATTTTATTATGTAAGTATAATTTAGAGAAAAAAAAATAGTATATCTAGCTTTATTCTCTGTTGTGACCGTTTTCTCAATGGACTACACCTCTTCCGTTGCTAAAGTTAACCAGAACGTAACTGACACATGGCTGTTAACCAGATATTGAAAAAACGATTTTTTTGTTTTAAATCGTGATAGACCTTGAGCTGAAATCTGTAAATAATATTTTTTTAAACCAGGTGGCAACGTAGATTATTACTAAATAATCTGGTTAATAGCTCATTCGTAAATTGCGTGAAAATTTTTCTTATACGGTTATTAAAAAATGACCATTCATAAATCTTATAAAGGTGGCAACGCTGCTTTACCTTAAATAAATAAAATAAAAGCAAAACTGTATTGAGGCTCATAATTGCAAATGTATAGTTGTATATTTATTTTGATTGAAAATAAAATTTTAGTTAAGTGGCAACTCTTAGAATATTTTTTTTTATTTTTGTAAATTTGCAGTTTACTTAGAGTGATTATTTTTTAAGAATAAATTCCTAATTGAATATTTATTTTTGTTTAAAATTTCAAGTGTCTTAAAGTTTTTAAATTTTTTTTCTGGTTACATATGTATGTATGTACATAGGTAGCAACTCTTTGATATTTTGTTGTTGCAAATTTCAGTTGGCCTTAAACTAAACAAAATTTTTAAAACAAATTTCTAATTGAATATATATTTTGGAGAAAATTTGAATTATTGTTAGTTGGCAACCTTTTAATATTTTTTGCTGCAAATATGACTTGGCCTTAAAACAAATAAAAATTTAAAAACGAATTCCTAGTTGAAATCTATTTTGAATAATATTTTATTTCTCGTTAGGTGGCAACTCTTTTAATTTCTTTGTTGTAAATTTCATGTGGCCTTAAATTAAAAAAAAAAGAATTTAAACCGAATTCGTAGTAATTTTTGCTTTGAATAGAATTTAATTTATAGCTAGGTGGCAACTCTTTGTATTTTTGTTGTTGTAAATTTAACATTTATTTAAATTAAACAAAATTCTAAAAACGAATTCTTAATTGAAAATTTATTTTAAATAAAATTTTATTTTTAGTTAGGTGGCAACTCTATGGATCTTTTGCAGTGAATATCACTTGGACTTTAATAAAAAATGTTAAAAAGAAACTTCCAGTTGAATGTTTGTTTTTTATTGAAATTGAATTTTTAGTTAAGTGGCATTGAACATTTTTTTAAAACAAATTCCTAGTTGATTATTTATTTTGAATTAAATATAATAAAAAGTTGTGTAGAAAATCTTAATTGAAGCTTAACAAATAAAAACAAATATGTATATGGAGGCTCTTTATTGCGAATTTCTAGTTAAATATTAATTTTGAATGGAATTTATTTTAAAGTTAGATGGCAACCCCTTGAATTTTTCGTTGTCAATTTCACGGGACCTTAAATTAAAATTTTTTAAAAATGAATTCCTTGTTAAATATTCATTTTGATTGAAATTTAATTTATAGTCAGGTGGCACCCCTTTGAAATTTTTGTTATCATTTTTACGTGACCTTAAAATACTTACTTTTAAGAACTTTTCGTGCATTTTAATTTATATTAAAGAATTATTTTTTGACCAAGTGGCAACTTTTTAATTTTTTTTTTTACTTACTTGTTTTAATTTTTTCTTCTTCTTTACACTAATTTTAATCGCCGAAAAAAATTTAAAACTGCATCACTGCTTATTAAGCCTTAAATAGCGTACGAAATAAACAGGACTTGTGCCAATAAATACTCCCTTTGACTACCTTAAACATCAAACCAAAAGAAGCTACTTATTTTAATAATAAAACTTAAAGCCACGGAAAGTCACTACGGAAATGGCAACCACAACTCGGCACTAATTGCCGTCATTAGTAGTGTACTTATGCCACCATCTGTCGGTACTGAATTAAGCATTCGCGCAGAGTAGGGCTTGATGGGCGTTAAGAGGAAAAATCATTTCGTTGTACTAAAGTGGAATTGCAGTAATTATATTTGCCAACAAAAGCGTCATAAAGTCAGAAGTTAAATATTATTTAATGCTTATAACATTTGGGTTTAGTTTGTTTCGCAGTGTTGGGTCGCTCTAATTCGACTATTACCTCGAATTTTCTGTAGCGAACTGTCAAAATATGTTTTGGTTTTTTTCTCCTTTCTTCCTTTTCGAAACTCTGTTTATCATATAAGCATATGTATAAGAATAGTTTGAGAATATTGAATGGTGGAGTGATATTTACAAAGTCTAAGTCTTAAGTACTATGTCTAAATAAGTGCCACTAATGACGCTAATTTGAAAATAGTGAAACTGATTATTCACATGGAAGTAATTAAAAAAACTAATTTAATTTTTCAGTAGGATTAGTATGAAATATGCATCAATTACTAGGGGTTCTCCAAATTTTTTTTTTTTTTGAAGTATGTATTGCAGAGACTGATCCTCCATGTTCTATTAGGAGTAACTTTGACAGTTTTCACTCTGCTATCTCTGTGATGCCAACATAAAGATTTTCATAAAAAAGGTAATTGAACGACACAAATGAGGAAACGTCGACGACTTCACGACCTTCATTGAATACTTCGTGCCACTGAAATATTTTTGTTCATTATTTCGTAGTGTTGATGCTATTGGAGACACAAAATTTTAAGAAAACTCGTTATTAAATATTTTTCAATGTAAGTCGCCAAGTAAACTTTTCGCGTCATACGTCGAAATAGTATTTTTCGACGTAGCTTTCAGGACCTTTTGAGTCAAGTTGTCGGCAAAAAAAAAAAAACACGTAGAACCAATGCAATATACATTCCGCATTTGAGCGATTTTGGCATCAATGGAGATTTCATGAGTTTGAGACAAAACATTCTTCAAAATGACTTAGACTGAGCCAAATGATATTCGGACCTATCAGTGATGTCTCTAACTGTCAGACCCCGATTCTCGAGCATAAGATCTTTGATGTAGTCCACATCGGCAGAAGTTGATAGTCGTCTGGAGCGTGGTTCGTTTTTAATACGTTGTACAAACCTCGTAAACACTGGTAGATGGCTGAACTACTGTATGGAGTTGAAGCCATAGAAAAGAAAAACTTCTGAGTTTGAACTTATAAATTGACCTCCGAGACAGCCAAGAAGGAAGTGTTGAGTTGTTTCCACCTCTTCTTCTGTCATACAGCTTCTGCAGATGGCGTCTATTAAGATTCCCAACATTACTGCGTGAACGTCAATAGAGCAATAGCTTATTAAAAGGCTAGCTCTCCTGAGGCTAAAGAGATCACTAAATATTTGCCGATTGATCTCGGCTCAAAAGGCATTTACGTCAGCGCATGTATTGATGGGGCGCTAATACCGATGTACCGTTAGTATCTAGGAGTAGAACACTAAAGGTTACGAGAGCACCGACCCGCTCCCATTCTACCTATATCGGTTCTAAGGTACCTTTCCTTGCCAGCTCGTCAGTTATGCAATTTCCTGCAATTTCGCTTTGGCTTGGCATTCATACCAGTCTTATCACAAAGACACTCGATGCAATTGAATTAGGCACTCCTCGACCAACACTGAACGACTGTTAATGAGTTCAAAGCTTTAATAGCCGCTCTATTATCTGAGAGAAAGAAGTAAATCTATTGTTACCTTAATGGCTGCATCATCGGCTTGGAAGCCACTGCAATAGTCACGAAGTCTGAAACTGGAGTTGATAGAGAGCTTCTGACAGTAAGCCCTTCCACCAACCTTCAACCAAACTTTGACTTATCCCTAAAGAAGCTCACTGTCCCTCCTTCAACGGTGTCCTCCCACCCACGAAGGACGTTGTGGAGAAGTAGCCGCTAGAGTTCGATTTGGCAACTCTATGATTCAAGAAATTCGGTCTGTAGTCAAAGTGTTTGAGGATGTCCATGTGCTCAGATATGAGTTCTTCTAAGAACCCAGATTCTCTGACTCTGATAGCAAATTTCGCGGAATGTTTATGCCGTAGATGATACGTGCACTATGTGCAATATGGTTTTAAGTGTCACGCTTGGAGTAGACTTAAGCGCACCACTCATGCTGATGAGCGCTGCACGTTGAACGCTTTCTAGCTTATTTGCAAGTGTTTTCTAGAGCCTTCTGCCATTTTGTACCAAAAAAATAGAAAAAAAAAATGGTTTCGATTTATTCGCGCAGTTTAAGTGAACCCGTCCGGTTTAAATTTGAGCAGATGGTAAATTCTATAGAGCTTAGCTGTAAACTTTGAGAGATCCAATCTCTTACGAGCCAAAAAAGTTTTTGAATCAATATTTCTGTTTGACATAAATTTAGTATTAAATAATTGTGAGTAATTAAAGAGCCAGAAAAAAAAAATCAACAAAAAACTAAATACGAATTTTAAATTTCCTTCATATTTGGTTTTAACAATTGTTTAAATTGAATTTCTTTAAGTAAAATTTTTTATAATTTTTTTTTTTTTTTTACAAAAACCTTAAAAGACTAAATCAAATCTCTTGAAATGCAAAATCATTAGCAGAAGAAAATTCCAATCAAATCAAATGAAAATCAATTTCGGTTAAAACTACAGAGATAAACGAATCAGAGCGATGTTTACAGCAGAAATCACCAATAGCAATAACATCAATCGCAGTCGTGGCAGCCAGCGGAATATAATAACATTTGGCGTTGAGCTATAAATCTATTTGTTTGATTCACGCCAGCGATTCATCAGCAAAATACAATTCGCGTAGCAATCACCCTCACACAAACAAACAGGCATATAAACGTTCGAACATAAATTTATTTGCACACACGCACACCTGCAGACACACTCCTACATACATGTCCGTTTCTTAAGTCTTCAACCTTCATCATGACCATGGCAATGTCAATCCCAGCGTTGCTAACTGTATAATTTTCCCCCCCTGTCGCACCCTCGCACACCTACAGCTAATGTCTTCATTCGCAGTCCGCTCAGAGCCACCACCATATTCACCGCACTCGCGGTTGACGTTGCATTTGCAGCACCTTGTGGCACATTGCAGTAGATTTATGGCGCATTGAGGCAATGAACGTCTGCGGCGATTACTTGCGATGGGCCCGCAAGGCTTCTCAGCCCCATATGTGTTGTTGACTGTATATGTGGGCAAGTTGTTTGTACCAACAACATGTTTCAAGTGAATTATTGCATTTGTAAACGCTTATCTGTATGTTTGTGCATATGTATTAAATACAGTTGAGCGAAAATTGTGGTTTTCATTGTGGTGTAAGCGGTGATTTAAAGACCCTTATCGCCTTGCTTGACATTGAAGTTGGCCGACATAATTTTCTGGGAGTTCGCAGTCCATATTTACAGCTAATGACTTCAAGGTCATTGGTGTTTGTGGAGTTTGCAATTTTGCTTTTGCAAATTATAATTACGAGGGTGAAAGTTGTAGCTTTTTTGACGCTCATTTCATATGTGTGACTTAAAACGCTTTTTTAAAAATTCTTTTTTTTATTTGGAAATTTTGCATATATTTTGATATAAAATATATGTATGATATACTATATCTTCAATCTCGAAAATAATAGCTGATCTAATCCTCAGCAGTTTTAAGCCAAAAAAGTTGGTTTTCTCATATTTCTAGTCCTTCATGGTGATTTTTATTGCAATTTATTATCAATTAAATAAAATTAAACAATTAGTTAATTTTTTCATTAATACGAAAATCGAAAACATCTGCTTGATATACATATGGCCTAAGCTTATTTCAAATATCAGGTTGTCGGTCTGTCCTATTTTAAAACAGATATATTTAAGTTTTATATAAAATATTTATTTCTATCGTTTCTATGTCAATACTCATCCAACTTCTGTCCTTAACAAGTCTCTTCTTCAGCACTAAAAGCTTATATGTATACACGATTTCTATTCAAGAAAAAAGTGTATAATATTATGAAGATATTAAACCTATCGCTTAGAATGATGCTCTAAGGGATTAATTATATATCGTCCGCATAGAAATCCGGTGTTTTCCGGACGATTCGGTGGATAAACGAGTCTTATGAAGCACGCTTTCGATGACTTCACCACTTTCACTGAATGCTTTGTGTCACTGATTTTTTTTAAGTAGGGGGAAGCATCAAAAGTCGGAATGTGGAAATTCAATCCTGTAAATGTGACCTACTCCCAACTCCAAACTCTCCCACGGAACAAGCTAATTAAGTTTTACTTCGTGCGAGTGATAAGACAATTAACTTTCCTCTATGGCACGGACTGACAGACGCTTTGTACAGGTAGGTCTCTCGATCCACTGATGGATGTCCGGTATCAGTCTGTGGGTTCACTGAGCATTTAAGTAAGGTTTGCCACCGCAGCTGCCATATTTTTAAGCTTTTCACTATATTTTCTCTTTTGGCTCTTATAGATGGCTCTAACAACTTTTATGTCCGCTCGTATTCGTCTGGATGCCAGTGGGCATCATACTGGCTATTACTTCATCGGCGTCACTTGATATTGTTCGCAAAGCACTGATAACACCTTGCGCCGACAGCCTCTGCACTGTGCTTATTTGTCTGGCATATGCTTTAATGCCTAGCGTCTGGATCCACATTGAAGCCGCATATAACACAACCGATGTAATTACTCCGGCTGGGACACAAGCAGTATTTATTTGACCTCATGATTCTCACACTCCCCTATGGTGAGATATATACTTTCCTCCATTTCTCTAGTACTTATGAGAAATATTTCTGCCTCATTGAGGAGAACCATTGGCGTAGACCGTTTATGCACTCATTGCATTTGCTCCGGAGGCCACCTAGGTATTTAGCCACTGCTATCACTATAAAATCGTCTGCATATGAAAGTGTCTCGCTTGGTGTCTCCTTAGCACCCCATCATACATTAGGTTCCTAGAACCGAGCCTTGCGATACTTCACTTGAAATAGAATAGCACTTTTTGCCTTCATCAGTATCGAATAATAGTCGCCTGTTTTCAAAATAACTAATAATAATTTCCATAAGACATTGTGGTGTGCATATGTCATACAGAGACTTCATTATGTTTCCATTTTGCTTAGTTGAAAGCATTCTTCACATTTTGGGTGATCAATATTTTTGTTTTCGCGTTTCTATCACTTGCCTCTTATTGCGCATTCCACAGAGTCAACGGCATTGCATAGTTCGCCAATGGTGGACCTCTTTTCCATAAAGCCGTATTGCCTTTTTGATAATCCGCCAGCTTTCTGGATTGCTTACTCCAATCGGTCTTCTACTACGCGTTCGTACACTGTGCCAATTATATTAAGCATGCATAGAGCTCGGTATGATGAAGGTTTCTCCGGAGGCTTTTTTGGTTTAAGAAATAGAACCAATTGCTGGACTTTTCATGTGTCGGAAAATATCGCCTCTTTCAAGAACACATTGTACATTTTTGCGAAAAAATGTCAGTTTCAAAGTGATTGCTTCATTTAAGACTTTATTTGGTGTGCCAACTAATCTAGATTTAATGTCACTCATATACTTGTACTTGTGTTCGTAATGAGGTAGATTCCTCAAAACATTTATGCAAAAATGTCTTTCAAGGATTCCGTGCCATGACATTATAAAAAACGCAAACCCTCAAGCGAAATACTTGTTATTTTTTTCTATGGTAAAAATTACCAGACGAAGGTTCGCTGTGTAAACATATGGCTGCCATACAGACTTGACATGAACATAAAGAAGGTTTTAAAAATCCACAAAAATTTTCTCCATCCATTTGATGTGCGATCGCAGTTTAAAAGGCTCAGTCTGGACGAGTTTTGATCAGATGATGACCAAAATGGTACAGGTTGTTCATTCTTATGTGCCAGTTGTCTACAACAATCGGAAATTGGCATCAATAAGATGCATACTTTCGCCTTTCTATTTCCATTTCAAAGAATGCCTCGGTCGTTTTACCCTGTCATATAGAAGACAACATTCATTGAAAAGTGCATATCCATTATGTCTTGTCTTAGCCAACACAGCCGCACATTCATAATGCTATTTCCTTTATGCAGCCATAGACCACGAAGAATATCTGTTAAACTATTGGGTGTTATTTGTGAACTACCAGCTTGGAAGTATTCGAACAAAGAAACTCGGATAACTTAAAAGTAGCTTTTCAGTAATTTATTGCTTGAAAACTTGGTTGCTATAGATTTTCTCTCGTAGTTTTGGATTAGTTAGGTAGTTTATTTTTAAAAGATTTTTCAGGGTACCCTAAAATCGAAGCCAATTATAAAGCTGAAATAATATATTATACAACTCTAAGGAATTGGTCTTCCAGCTTTGGCAAGAGAGGGCATTTTTTATAAAAAATTTCATGTTCATGTTTTTTCAAGAGTGGGATTAAAATATTACTAAGTGTAGGCAAAGCGTTAAAAAAACTATCGTGTCGGAACTTCAACTAAAAAATATTGCTCAGAAACAAAAGTGGCAATCAAAGTGGCACGTGAGAATTTGTATTAAAAATAACGGTACTGTCTGGAAGCACGTGCTGCTCAATTGGCGTATGTCTCCCATTTATGCAGCTTCTTTAGCTACTTTTTGCCGTTTAAATTGTTTTATTTGTCTTCGCTGTTGACTGACAGTTGGCCTCGTGCACTTGAGCAAGAACCAACAAAGAGAAAAGAATGCAGCACGTTTCGAAATATCATATACCTCACAGTTCGGCTAGCTGACTCAACCAGCAGCTCGAAGATGCCTACGCTAGTAACCTACACACAAAGGCTGTACGCCTGGCCGCTTATGCGCCGCCATGGATTGCTCTTTCGCATGCAAGTGTTGCCGTGGGAGCGTTTTACTAACCGAATAACAGGCAAAAAGGTAGAGGAGTGGCATAAGGAAAGCGTGAGGATGTCGCAGTTGAGAGAACAGAAATGTTAAATCAGAGCGCGCAGTCTGACATTCAGTGAGCGCATTGGAATGCAAGGTAAAAAGGAGAATAAACAAGCGCGGAAGTGAGTAAAGGAAATTAACAAAAACAAAAACACAAAAAGGATGTGGAAGTGAAAATTATAAACTGGCGCGTATAGTTGGCTGTCACTTTGACAGTTAACATGCTGCAAAGAGCACAGAAAGAGAGAGAGCGCGACTTTCGCAGTTGCTCTCACAGCTCTCATGGCCTGGTAAGCATGTGTTACGAACAACACTCGGCTATGCCTCCTTAAACTACTTTTCCGAACATTGCCAGCGCTGCTGCGACGTCGCCTTCGCACGAGTGAGCAACAAAATAACAGCAACCGCCGCAGCAGCGGAAGCACCACAAGCCACGGTCTGGCTGCCTTGCGGAGTAAAATGGCGAATAAAGGAAGTAAAGTAGTTGAAGTTGAATTGTTGCAAAGCAGCAAAAGGAAATATGAATATTACTCGGCGCTCTTCGTCTTTTGTGTAGTTGTTGTGCTGGTCGTCGACAAGTGTTTTGTTGCTTGAATGGCCAAACTATGCCGTATGCATGCTCATTCGCTCAGCTCAGCTCTTCAGTTAGTTTGGTTTGACGGTTCGCTGACTGGCTGGTTGGTTGCTTGGCTTATTGGCTCACAGACTGGTTACGCGAAGCGAAGTGAAGTTGATGCGATTTATTTGTTGTTTGTTGCCAAACGAATGCGGTGAACTACCAGCGTTGAGTGCTGTGCTGTGCCGAGCGCTATGCGGAGCTGAGTTGAACTCTGTGTGCCGCAAATGTAGCCGTGAAATCTGGTGAATGTCGTGTGCCTTCAACAGTCACTGATGGCACTACTAACCGATTTAAAAGTTCACCGCTCAAGTGTCTGTGCGTGCGTGTGTATGTGTGCTGGTCGCTGCTGGCGCCGTCGAGATTTGAAATTCTATGACCGATTGTGGCAGCAAAGCGCTTTGTGAAAAGTGGAGTTATAGCAAAAAAGCAGCAAACTTCAGTGAGTCGGAAAGAGCTTTGCGAGCTGTTGAAAGAAAGAATATTAAATAAATAATATCACCAAATAGTAAAGAAAATATGCTTTAAATCTAAATCATAAAATAATACTAAAAGCACAAATAGCTGCAAATCACTTCTGCGCCTAAAAGTATGCAAATTTGGCATTCGTGATGCAACATAAAAGTGAAAGTTGTGTGGTGTGGCAAAAAAAAATATATATAATATATATTTATATGATAAATGCAGCAATTCAGTAAATGACAAAAAAATCGAATAAAATGGCTCTAGTGCAACAACATGTGACAACGCCTAAAAATATGCAACGAAAAAGAGGAGTTACAAAAGTCTGACCTTGCGTCAGTTGCTATGCAATTCAGCAAATAAATATGCATGTGCGTCTGTGAAAATATAAGTTTTCGAAAAAAAATATAGTAAATAAAAATAAGAATATTTATTTAAAGAACAATAATGCTAAATGACAGTATTTTTTTTCAATTGCTTAGTGCTTAGTATTGGCTTAGTTTATAGCGTGTTGGCGCGACACCTAGACATTTTCGAAACTCCGACACTGTTGCTTGATTGCTAACGAAAAAATAGAAAAATAAATTATAAATAATAGTGCGCACTTAGCTTTTAATAAATTGCGCAACTGCTGTGATAACAAGTGGCTTATATGAATACAAATATTAATTGTCAAAGCAATTTTGTTTAAGTACAGCAAAACAAAAATTTCGGAAAATAAAACCAGCTTCATAATAAAATCAAATATGCACAAAAGTTAAAGAAATTTTATTCACCACGACAACAAAATAAGCTTAATGCGTAAACGCCCACAAATAAACTATAAAAATAAATATAAAATAAAAATATGTATTGTAATAAATGTGTGCTGAAAAATAATAGTAGCACCAAGAAAAAATATCAGTGAAATAAGCACGCTGAACGTTAACTGCCAGTAAACATTCCATTATACCAAAAAAATTAATACTTTAAACAAGAAAGCTTCATAACAATTAGAATAACAAAGTATTTACAAGGAAATTAAAATTTATGTGATGCTAGTGTATGCTAATTATACAAAACGCATTTCTGAGAAACTCACCACACCGTGGTGAAAAAGTACTTTTACGCGCAATGGCACGGAATGAACTTTCTTTGCGTTTTAAACATAACAACTAAAATTTAGACTTCGCCCATAAGTCCAACGCGCATCCAAATATACTGAACAAGTTTAATTACGCTTTAAATAGTGCAATAGTAAATATGGAGTAATAAATATCAAATCCGTGACATAAAAAAGGCTTTGACAAATTTTGCATAGTGGTAAAGTCATAAATTAGAGATTTCGTTGCAGAAATAGTTGTTTTTTAGAAACTCCTTTAACATTATTTATACCATGTGTAGGTGCACAAATTTAAGCTAAATTGCACTCGAGTGAACCGCACATAGGGCGTTTTAAAATTTCACCACAAATGTGAAAGCAAATGTCAACTTCTTAAAAAGTTTGCAAACAGTAGTACTGCTATAAAAAATACGCATAAAGTATAACACTAAACATTTTTAAAACTCACCACGTTGTTTTGAGATATGCATATAGAATAAACAGTCAGCAAATAATATAAATCAAGTTACTTTTCCCGAAAATTATACAAAAAGTTTGTAAAAAACTAATAAGTGTACTAATTACATCTTTGTGGTGAATTTAAAATGAATTTGCGAATTCTGATATCAAACTTGAAAATGCACAAAGAAACAAGCGAAGTAATAAATACATTTCAATTTAACGCTTAAATATAAGAAGCAACTTCGGAACGGTTTCAAAACCACTTTTGAAAGCAATCAGCAACAAGAAATTACTAAAAAGATAACCAATTATACTAACCGAAACTTACTACTGAATAATTATTGAAAAATCAGCACCAAAGCTTGAAAATAAGTATTAACAAGCAGAGATATCAGAGCGCTACTTTTAACGCACAGCACTACAAAAGCAACAAAGAATTAAAAACTCACCACACCTGTATTCTAAGATAAACTTTACGGCAATACCATGGGATCACATGGTGCCGGTGCATGCGATTGCTGCGGCGGAGGTGGCGGTGGTAGTTCATCCACCGCCAGCAACAATGGCAACAGCGATGCGCCGCAGCGTCAACAACAACAGCAAGGAGAGCATAGTAACAATAACAGTCCACAACGACAACGGCCTCAGGCCCAACAACAACAACAAGAACATCCACAATTTCCGCCGCACATGTTCGGCGCCGCTGCCGCGCTACACTTGCGACGCGAGCGCGAGCCGCTACAACTGCCGCCCTTGCCCATTGTACCCATAATGCCGCCACGCCCACCACCTGCCCGGCAGCAATCGCAACATCACTTGGGCGTGCCGGCTGTGGCGATAATTGCACCGCGCGGCAGTCGACACCAGCAAACACAAGACGCGCAGAACAACAACAACAATAACATGGTTGTTGGCAGCGGTGGCGGCGGCGCCGCGCAAACGCAACACGCCAGCATCGCACACTACATCAATCAGGTGAATATGCATATGAATCTCAGCAACAACAACAACACTAATACGGGCGGCACTGGCGCTGTTGTTGTTGGCGGCACCACCGGTGGCACAACTACGAACACGCTGAGTGTAAGCGTACCAACGCCAGCGCACAGCACAACTATAACAACAACAATCACATATATGTGAATCCGCACTCTTACGATATGCAAACGGCGAGCGGCGCGGCACCGCGCACACAACAAAACAACAACAACGCCGCGAACACAACCACCAACAGCACCCATAATAACAATTTGAATAGGAGCAACAGCAACAATAACACGCACTCGAATACGAACACCAGCAACACGAGCATCTCGCAACACACCACCGCCACCGGTTCGACCGCAGTCGCGCTGCCACCACAAGCACCAACAGCGAACGCGCACACGAATCACACTCAACCACCGCCGCCGCAGATCACCACCACCGGCGTCGGACCGCCGAACTTTGATTGGCACTTCACGAACGGTAGCAGCAGCGCCGGCGCCTTTGGCGGTTTCGAGCTGACGCGCCAATTCACCTCCTCCACACTGAGCACACTCAATACATATCTATTTCCGTGCGGCGCCGACTCCGCTGGCACCATTGGTGGCGTTACGCTCAATAGCGGCAGTGGCTCGTGCGATTTGGACAGCAACTTCAGTCAAATGGTCGCCGGCAGCGAAGGCGGCGCCAGCTCGACGTTCAGCTCGGGCCTGGGCTTCATCAACAAGCGGCGCATACGCCGTCTCTTCGGTGTCGGCACACCGGATCATCGCTGCACTGGCGCGCATGCCGCGGCTGTGCGGCGACGCAGCTCACCGCTGGTGCATTTTCAAACGGCCGCTTTAGCTAAGAAGAAGCAACAACAAATGGAACGCGAAGCAACTGTGGCCTCGGCAAATGCGGCGCTGTTCGAACAGAAGAAGAAGAAAAAGAAGGAGAAGAAGAAACCGCCCGGTCCACCGCCGCAAGTGCGCGCGCAGGCTTCGCGTCAAATGGAGGATCCGATGATGAATCGTCCGCGTCGCCAAAACACGCCGAGCACCAAGAAGGACAAGGAGAAGGAGCAGTTGGAATTTCAGTTGAAAATAATGCAACAGCTGCAGCAACAACAATTACAAAAGCAACAACAACAAGATGTCGAACTGGACATGGAGTATATCTATGAGAAGTACCCACACAAAATCAAGTTTTTAAATAAATTTATTAAAATAAAAAAAATTGCGTTACTTTTCCAAAGCACTTTTTGCAACGCGCCCACACAATTTGAGTGCAAGCACGTTGCGCTGCAGCAAAAAATACATATTTATGCGAAATAAAGGCAAATTTTTACCCAGCAGCTTTGTTTCATTTGATTTCTATGGTTTTCTGCATTTCAGTGCAACGCCGATTTACAGTACGCTTCAACGCTTTTACATAGCGCTTGTGTTGTTTGTTTACTACACAATCATAGACACACGCACACACATGCATAGCTAATGTTGTTTGTTTGGTTTTGTTTTGCAAATATCACTTTATTTTGTGGCATTTCTTTGATTTCTGGGTAGCGCTGATTTTCATTTTTGTACCACACCGTTTTGTTTGTTTGTTAAAACTACAGTAATCGCTGCGTAATTGAAACAACATATCAGCGAAACATCTTTAGTATAAAATTTTTGTATAAATAAGCGGAATTTTGCTATTCAGTGCACTATTTAAATACAAATATATTATTTAATTTTTTTTCACGAAGAAGTTAAGCCAAATATTTGCCACTTTTTAGTTGCTTTTTAAGTGAAGAGATTACTGTATATTTATGCAATTGCTTTTCCTTCAAAAAGTTTAAACTTTATAATCGTAGATTATTGCATTTTCACGAAGTTTTTCGAACAGTTGTTAACATCTTTATTTAGATCTATTTTGAAAATATATGGAAACATCCTTTGGATATTAACGATGTATTATACGAGTTTGTGTTTGAAGTAACTCCTCAAACGACTTTGTACACATGCCTTTTCTTCTATTATTTGCGATATCTTTTCCTTACAAATTCTTAAGTAATAAAACCCTACAATAAATATACCTGTTTACCAAACTTCAGCTGATTGTCAGAGTTCATATCTGAATCACATATCTATAGCATTAAAACATTAAATAAAATATTCGAATAATAAATATGACCGATAGAGATGATCCTCTCTCTGGTGTATGACTCTAATTTTAACATGTTTAGACCATACTTCGGGAAAAAATTGGGTCTAAACCCCTACATTTTGATTGAATGTGTAATAATATTTTATAAAACTTGTATCTATTGTCTTAACTACACTCGTGGCCACGCAAACCTTACCACTCAAAATTTTCAAGTATTGTTGATATTTGACTACATTTTATAGCGGTTCTTTTTGAGGTATAAAAATTTGTTATTTAGAAATTAGTTAATGACATGGCATTAATCAAAAATATTAAAAATTAAAAACAAAACTCATTATATAGATAAGTTAATTGATATTGATATTAATTGATGATATAAATAGCGAGGTTAGGCACTCATCGACCAATCCTGAACGCTCTCTTAATGAGCTCAAGGATAGTATCGTCTCTCTGCTATCTGAGTGGTTCGTCGCTTCTCTAAAAGATTCTGCCCTACGGAGCAGCAGATCTACTACTACTTTAATGGCTGCTACCTCGGCTTGGAAAGCAGAGAGTCAGAACCTGGAGTTAATAGAGAGATCCTGACAGTAACGTTCTCCCGAAGTTTTGGCCCTATGGCACGGTTGGGGTGGACAGTAGTGTATCACACATGCTGAGAAGCGCCGCACGTTGAACGCTCTAGAGTTTCTGTGCAAGTGTGGTCTTTTCTAGAGCCCTCCAACACATAAAGAATATGGTGTCGTAGAGACGGGGACCCACTTTTGGTGAGAGACCCCACCTTTTTACAAATGTCTCCTCTGCAGTAGTATAAGGCAATCGATGCCTTTATTTGCTCTCTCTTCGATATTCGACTTCCATGAAAGCTTCATATCCAGGATTTGATCTAGATATTTCACTGTATCCGCCAGTTGCAGAGTCTCCATTTACGGCAGCGTGCCACCGGGATCTTATATCTTCTAGTAAATTAACCCATCTCGGTTTTGCTTGGATAGATGGTGAGATCACTTCCGACCGCACAATTTTTTTATGACGCTGAGATATCCCTGTGTCAACTCGTACAAGGTACTCGGAAACTTTCCTCTGACATCATCTGCATAGACAAACAGCCGGCAGCCACGATCCTCAATTTTTTAGTAGGTTGTTAAAGCCCAGGATCCATAGCAGAAGAGAAGAAACTTCTTTTTTGGTTCCTCTTACTCACATTTCGTTGACACGGGGGTGGCTCTATTCCGTTTCAATCATTCTGTTGCACAGGAAGCTAAGAATGAGGTGTTTGAGGTTTTATTCAAACCCAATACTGTATCGACTGCTGCCGGCAGGACGTTATAGAAAGCTTCCTCAATATCAAGGAAGATCTCAACAGCGAATTCCTTAACTCTAACGGCTTCCTCAAGCCATGACTAAATACGATGTAAATTTGGCGGCCTTCCTTAACACTACATTTCATATATTAGTCCTATTGTCAATATTTTATCGAAACATTTCACGATGAATATAAAATGGAATAATATCAATAAAATACGGAGCTATATCCAAATCTCCTTCTAATTAACCATGAAGTTGCTAAATGGATGACTGTTATTAATAATGTAAAAATAAAACGAATTAGGTATTTTAGCTTCTTTTTTGTAAGCGCTCTATTTAGGACTGTCATATAAAGATTAATATGAACTAAGTAATTTATTTTTATATTTTCATATAATCAGTTTTAACTAAAGCTTAAATAAAAACTTTCTCCAAAAGTTATGTACTTCTGTTATTTTTTATTGGAATTCTTATAATAAATTCAATAGAAACTGTTAAAAAAATGTCAGAAGCTTTATCTCTAAGGCAGTCTATCTTAAAAAAAAACTAAAAAAAAATTTCTAATATTTTTTCTGCGATTGCATTTACACCTTAGAAAAATATGAATATATACCATCATAAACCGAATTTCGCTTCCGAATGATTATGGAAGTATTCTCAACACCATGCAAATATTTTTCATTGCATAACCTGCACACGACAGTAAATTATGGAAATCAAATTGACACAACCGCAGTGAAACCGCACTTGCCTCCGCCCTTAAAACATAAAATCGAACCGCCCAGCGCATTTCGCATTTCGCAATTACAACAAACACCGACGAAGCGCATAAAAACCAAGCGGCAGTTGCACAAATAGACAATCAAAAGCAGTAAAACCAATAAATAACGAGGTGAAACAAAAGCAAATGCTGAAATCAGAAACAGGTTTGCATGTGTTGGTGTCGGGCAGGTTTGTGCAAATAGAAATTATATATGCGATTGCTAAGCAAAGCTCAGTCGCAGTGGCAATGGCAAACGATTGCTGAAGGTTTTTACTAATCAATTATCGACGTGCAACAACAGCAACGCAAAAGTGGCAGCGAACGGTGCGGCAGCAGTGTGCCCCTGTGGGGAAAGAAGTACGCAAAATTTTGCGGAAGGTGTTAGGTAGTACAGTCGTGAGGGAAATGTTAGTTGTGTTTGACATAAAGTTTTTTTTTATTTTTTCTTATAATGTGCTTTGCAAGTAAATCAATACAAGCGTTAACTTTATTTGCATCGTAGCTACAATACCTTCACAAATGCAAACGATTACTTACAAGAATTTGATATTGATCAGTCAGGTTGTATGACAGCTATATGCTATAACACTCCGATCTAAGCAATTTCTACAAAAATTGCACCTTTGCTTTAGGTAATAGTCCATGCTAAATTTCATAAAGATATGTTTTCAAATAAAAAAGTTTTCTATACGAACACTTGATTGTGATCGTTCATTTTGTATAACCGCTATAAGCTATAGTAGTCCGATCTGAATAATTTTCTCAAATATCGTAGCCTTATCATTGGCAATAATCCATGCCGAATTTTGTGAAGTTATATTGATAAATATAAAAGTTTTCCATACAAAGACTTGATTTTGTTCTCTCAGTTTATAAGACAACTATGTCCAATAGTGCTCCGTATTCAGCGATTCCAACAAGTGAGTCGATTCTTCATGATTAAAGGATGTGTGCCAAATTTCAGACTAATATTTCAAAAAATAAAGGACTCATTCGTGATTTATTTCTCTGTAATTTGCTACTTGACATGGCGTATACGTAACTTATGTATGCATGTGGAGTTTTGGTAGGGGCGTATAAGTAATCTCAAGTGTTGCACTACTAATTGTTCTTATTCTTCGTTATAGTATTTAAAAATTAAAAAATACGAGGTAACATAACCATATTTCATTGACTCCATATAGATAGCTCTTTGCTTTTAGATGCACCATGGCGTATGAGTAATATCAAAAGATATTAAATTTTTTTTTTTCTGAGTTTTCTAATATACTTCTGCAATCTTCGTCGTTAAATTATTTAATTATTTGTCAACAATTTAGAAAAAAATATAGGGTTTCCACTTTTAATTAATTAAATTTTCGAGAATACTACCATTGCTCTAAGGAGAACTAAATAAATAAAAAAATTTATGTGAAAATTTGTTTAAGTATCAGGAATTTTCGAATAATATGCAATTTATTATAATTTTATGCCAAAAGATGGTGAGAAAGGTGTTTGCAATGGTTATTTTCTTTTCAATATTGATCTAAAGAGGGAGATCGAAAGGGAGAAATGCATTAGCGCGAAACTATCAGACTTTTCGATTAGCGAATATCTCGTTAATAAATAAATTTTCAAATTTAAGACAAAATCATGTAAACAAATGATTCAAAAAATTAAATTTAATATTTCTGTTTTCAGTTATTGCTAGAAAAAATGGGCAAACTAAATTTTGAAGTCACACTTGGACTTAAAATAATATCAGAAAAATCTTGTGATGTTTTATTTAATTATTATTTTTGTTGTTGTTACTTCATTACTACATATTTCATGCTTTATAACTCTTTTCGGATTGGCTGAGTTTTTAATTTCTTTAAGCAGACCACCAAGCGCATGCACAATGCCCAGAAGTATGCCAAAAATTTACAAATATGTCAAGAAAATCTCAAAATTAAAAAATTTTTTTTTTCTAATGGTGCAAGACAAATTTAAAAAAAATTTAGCATTTTAAGCAATCTCTTACAACAACAATGAAACATTTATGTCATCAACTGAGCCAGCAAATCCATTTCGCAATAAAATCAAAGTTATATAATTAGAAAGAAAATTTCACACGCATTAACATATAATATACATTGTTTGAAGGTAAAACCGCTCGCACACACACCCACACATATATATGTATGTATAAAGCATGTTAAATATTTATATAAATATCTAATTGCTTGACACACTGCAAGGCTGGCAGCTAAGTGCTTTCCTTTGCCTCATGTACCACAACAAACAGAGCCATCACTTAGGCCGTCGTCTGCTGGCTATCGATTTAATAAACGTTTAGGCATTGAAACATTGAGGGATTGGCGTGCAAAAAGGTCACATATCGCCGCCGTTTGCCGTTTGCCGTTGAAGCCCAGTTAAATGCCACTGTCGCTGTCGCTGACGTTGCTATTGTCTCTACGCGCCAAAGTACAATGCCAAAGGGTAAATGCGAAAAGAAGAATAAATAATATGTATAAATAGCTTAAAAGCAGCGAACATGTTGTGTGGCCAGTGCTTGTCGCAGAAATGATGTATTCGCGTGTATGTAGGTGTATGCATGTTTATATACTAGCGAAATATTGCGACAATTAAAGCAGAAAGGCAGTAGAAAGTATGCGCTGGAAAAATATAAAGCATCAGCCAAGTGTATAACTGCGTTAATGCGCGTTTATATGTATTTGTGCCAAAAATATCTACTTCGGTAACGCTACACGAAATTCAAAAGTACAGAGTATTGCTTTTGGCAAGCAAATCTAGTCTCCTGTGGTTAGACCTCCAGCCTGTGTTTTACTACGCTCCTTTCTTTTGTTGTAGTTAATTTCCTTTTCGGCAGTTTTTCCCGTTTCTTTTGTGATATGCGCCAACATTACCACAACAGTCAATGTACTCTGGCGTCTCCGCCATTTTTTTGCGGCATTTTTTTTTTTTTGTTCAGCAATTTTTCCACTTACAAGACTTGTAAGCGTGCGCCACGATTTGTCACGATATTCGCATATCTGCAGTGATATTTATTTTTATTTCTGCTGTGATTTGTTTTTCTTGCGCTGGCAATAGCTTGGCAAATAATCACAAGCTCACAAGCATGTTGGTATGCCTCAATATGCTAAGCTTAATGTGTATGTGTGTGCGTGCTTCTATTTGTGTGGGTGGGTGTAAGCTATACTTTGGGTGTATGTGGGTGTAGACTATTCTTTCGTTTCTGATTTCCCTCGAAAGTGCTCAGCTTTTCATTGTCTGCTTAAATATAAAAATGTACACATGTAAATGAAAGTAATTTTCCCAGCAACGCACGCCGCCAAGTCGGAGCCAAATGGCGTAAATTGTGCGCATATTCATTCCAACAATGGTCGCGATGTCAAAACATCAAATCTGAGTCCCTGCTGTTGCTTGTAAATTGTTTGTGGAATTCTTCCAGCTACTTTTGCAGTTTACGTTTTGCGCTTCTTCCAATTGCTGTTAGAGATATCTAATTTTAGCCAAGCTTAAAGTGGGAGTTATGGTTGTAAGGAAAAAATCAGTTATTTTTTATGGTAATTTTCCGCAATGGGCTTTAAATATTATCTCCTTCCTGTTTTTTGCTCCTGTGCCAAATATTTTTTCATTTAGGTTATATAATTCTACAGGTCACCTTATTTTGCACACAAACATCGTTGCCACAGTTTCTTAAAAAAATTTTTTTTCATGTTTGATCGATATGCTGTTGATAACCCAAATATTTTCAGTTCATTTGCTTCCAAATATTAAAGCTTGCGGGGCGTATGAGTAACATCTCCATTTTTTTCTTAATATTTTGTATATTTGTCATTGAAAATATTTAAAAAGTAAACCTTTACAAAAATGTGCATACTTCTCACAACTGCTTAAGACGACAGGGCGTATGAGTAATCTCATGTGTTCGACTATCTCTTTTCGCTTTGAGCTTACTATTTTCATTGAAAATATTAAAAATTTAATAAAAATAAATTGCCACAGACAGAACATAAAGATCGATTAAGTCTTTTTACTATTACCTTACAAATACCAATTGCTAGAGGCTACATGGCGTATATGTAATTTAAATACGCATTAATTGTGTCAGAGCGTATGATTAACCATAATGCTTATTTAGTCAAAGACTAGCTCACAGGTTCACTTATTTCAGGTTCATGAAGACTTCTACTGAAAATTGTGATTTTAATATTTTTTTTAGACTGGGTAAGCCAAGTGGACATATGTCTTTCAATGTTAAAAAATAGTACATGATGTTATAAAAAACTTTTCAATATTCTTCTGAGCGAAAATATAGTTCCTCCAGCCTAGAAAAATATTGGTACATATATGTATATGAAAATTTTTATCAGAAAACGCACCAAATTCAATAATGTAGAAGGAATTACTGGTGAGTTAACTACATTTTAATTCTTTTTTTTTAAAAATAACCTTAAGAAAACTGCGCGGGAGCCTTGAAGAAGTTGTTCAATTTGGCCTATCTCAATTATTTTTTCCTTAAGTACCATTTTCTTAAAAAACTTATGTGCACATAAATTTTTCGATTCATCCAATCAGAATAAATAGGCGTTCAAAACACAATGCACTTCCTACTCCAGCTTCAGCGTGCAAATTGAAGGCTCAAACGCTTATATTTATATTAAGCTTAAATTATTCCGAATTGCCAAACAATCCTCTGTGAGTTTTAGTGCCACAATAGTAAAGAACCTCCATGCTAATTTGATTTGCTCTTCCCGTGGTAAACAAAATTAAATTAAAAGTTAAGCTTTGCCTGCCAAAAGTCAGACCATAAGAAAGATAAATTGAAAATTTGTGTAATTGTAATGCAACGGATTAAGCATTCAGCAACTATCTTAGCGTTGAAAGTTATACAATTTTAGTTTTGGTTGTGACACTGCGTTAAAAGTAATAGGACATGCAACTTTGGCAAATTCGCCTTGTTAAGGGAATCAAAAAGTTTTATATATATTTTCAACGGTATTGGATTTTTTAAGACACATTATATTAATTTTTCATATGAGAAATAGTTAATAATTGAATAGTCAAATTTGATTTTTTTCTCAACAATTTTACCGTTATTATCATTGTCATCATCATTAGCATTATGGTTTTCTGTATCATTACCATTTACGTTATAATTATGATTGCTGTTACCATAACAGTTATCACTATTAGTTACATTCGCGTTATAATTAAGATCAACATTACCATTACCATTACCATTACCATTACAATTACCATTACCGTTATGAGTACTATTACCATTACGTCATTCATTGCATCATTATCGTTATAATCATATAATAATTTAAATAACATTGACATTAAATAAGCATTATTGTTGTTCGTACCATATTTATTATGGTGAAAAGTACAATTTTCCTTGTAAATATGATTACCATAAATGTTATCAGTTTTAGTTTAATTATCGTTACACTTACTATTGCCTTTATCAATGTTAGCATTACTGCCATTACTTCATTCATTGTATCTTTAGCATTATCATTATGCTTCCATTCTATTTATCATTATAATTACCAATATTTTAACATTATCATTATCATTACAGTTCCCTATTACTACAACTCTTGCGTCCATAGCGCTATTATAATAATTTATGTAATTAAAGTAAAATTTCCATTACAATAGCTTTACTATTAAAATAATCATTATCATTACAATAACCATTACCATTACTGAAACCATTCAATCATTATCAATATTACAATCCATTACAATTACTACAATACTTACCATTACCATTATCATAAAATTTAATTATAGTTATTATAATCATTACAGTGTCGCTGTCATTATAATTACATTTATTATGACCATTATTGGTGCACTTTATGATTTTAATTATGATTATGGGTATGATTTCCATTACATTATTTGTATTATAATATTATAATTATAAGTATCATTGCCATCACAATAGCATTAATGTTAGCTAATTATTATGATTGCAATCACCATTACGGCAATCCTGGAAACATTATATTTATTACAATCCATCACAATTATTTTAATCATTACATAAGCATTACCATTATAATAATTACTATCATTTAATTACCATTAATATGACCGCTACTGGAAACCTTGCATCGTTGTGATAATCGTTTTTCTCATAATTTTAATTATCGTTATGTTTGCTATTGCATTCAGATTACCATTACATTATGATAACCGTTACATTGTGATTACCATTACATTATGATTACCATTACATTTTGATGACTATTACATTTCGGCTATACTCAATATTAGCATTACTTTAGCTCCTACTACAATATTTAGACACGCTGTAATTAATCCAATTATAATTACGGAAATAATTATGTTACCTCTTGAAGAAAGCTTTTTATGTTTACTTAACCAACGAGAAAGCATTACACCCTCAATACTATCAATGATAAATAGTTCAAAGTCTTGAAATTCTGAAGGATATGAGAAAACTCTATAAACGAAGAAAAAATTATGAAGTTCTCTAAATAAAAAATCTTTTAAAATAGAAATAAAATATCTATGAAACAGGCTCACCCTAATACGCTTACTCATGAAAACAAATAAATCCCGTTCAAGAAGTGAAAGTAAGTTACGAAGTAAAACAGCAACTCACTCGCGAGCTAATAGTAGTAAAACAGCCAGAAACCTTCAAAAAATCAACGAAAAACTGTGCAGAAGAAGGGGGCAACAGCAATTAGAGCAATAATGCCGGCTCGTACTAGCGACACAGCCCATACATATCCCCACCTGCCGACACATGCACAATCGTACAAAGGGTACATGCTGATGAGAGTTCGTGTGATTTGCGCGACATTGACATATATTCCACCGCCACCAAAGCCAAACATAATAAAAGCAGTGCAACTAATGGCGGGTGACAGGAAAAACAACAGCAACGCAGGAGAAACGCCAGTCACGACAATGCGACCGGAATAGTAATCAAACACACGCAATGGATATAAAATAATTTCGTGATTTTTTTTTGCACACGGCAACTGCAATTGTTTCCCCTCATTTTGAGTTGATGACAAAATTTCGCTTCCTTCTGGATTTTAGCCAAATATTTTAGTCAACAAAAAATAGTTCAACTGTGCAAACAATAATCATGCCATGCGACAACTCACACACCTACAACAAATATAAAAAATACAAATAAAACACAACTCACCACACTTTCTCACACAACTGTGCTTGAATGCGGGCGTGCTCCTGCGCGGCGTCCGTTATTCCAAACACTCTACACAATTCGTACTAAAATATTCACGTGTCCTCGGCGCAGAATAATTGCGAATGCATAATGACTTGCCTACAACATTGTATTTCAATCAAATTACTTTACTTTCATAACAATTAAGTGTGATTGTTGCTGTGAGAGGGGTCTTCAGTCATTATCCAGGCAGCGCTGAGCAGACTGAGCTTCTACTTTTTAATAGAGCAAGTGTGTGGCCGGCGCAAAACTTCACTTTGCTTCTTAATGACCTTGAGCAATTGCTTACTAGTATTTGCTTTGGTTTGCAATGGAGCGTGTATGCGCATGCGTGTTTGTCAGCAATGTTATATAACTGTATAATGTATAGTTATAAAATTATGAAATACTATTTTAGTCATAATTCAAATTGGAGTCGTAAAATTGGCAAGCAAAAAGATTTGCGAGAAGGAAAATTTGATCTTTGAACTTAGAGGTTAGCTTGGCATAAAAGTATGAAATATTTTGCTCCACTAGGGGTTGCAGTGTGGTGCCAAGTGTTAAGGCGTATACCAAACAAGTAAAATAAAAGAATAAAATAAAAGTGAAAATGAAAATGAAAGAAGGTTAGAATCAAATAAATTGCTTTGAAGATGAAAAAAATATTTTTTTTACAAGTTTCAATAATAATGAAATATAGATACTTGAAGGTCCCTTGCAAAAACTCCAGTCAACTACAATAAACCAATTTCTTAAAAAAAAAATCGATTTTGTATTCAACATAGTTCCCTTCAAGTATAATGCACTAATTATAGCAAGACTTTTCGATGCCATTTGTGTAGTACGATTTGACCCTTGCTTGAAGCATTGGCTTTAGGTTCGGCAATCCCTTCTTCATTCGGGGAAAATTTCTTCCGTGCGAACATTCTTTTGAGGTATGAGAAGAAGAAACAGTTGCAGGGCGCCATATCTGGTGAATATGGTGGAAAAGGTTGATGGTTATTCCTTTTTTGAGGTAGTCTATAAAAACGATGCCTTGCAAGTCGACTCCGTTTCTTGCAGGCTTTGGAGCGGGTTCGTCGTATGCAGTCCACACGGAAGACTGTCGACTGGACTTCCGAGGGAAATAATGGAGCTATGTGTTTGTTCACAAGTGAGGCACCCATTTTGACAGAGCTTTCTCATGCCCCAATATTTAAGAATGATATGATGTTTACGTTAAGTTTAAATCTTTAGACTTGAGCATTTTCATTTTATGGTCAGCGAAGCTTATTTTGTAGAGAGTTTTGATGTTTTCGTCGGTAACATTCTCTGTTTGGCCTGCACTGCGTTCACCGTGTTTGGTGCTAATGTCAACACTAAACTAACACATCAATCATCGATGACAAGGTATATTATATCCTGTTGCAGCATCCGGAAAGTCGTCATTTTTTCCTGGGATCGGTTGGAGGATGTAATTTCCTCCTTGCAAGAGTAGTTGACTCTCAGCCTCCAATCTTACGTCGGCACATCAGGATTTTGTCTTCTGAAGAGCCACAGTACATTCTCGGATTTAACCATGCGAAGTTAGAGAGTATTCGCCTCTAATATAGGCGGAATGGAAATATGGTACATTATTTCGTCAACGTCGCCATCCCCAAAGCATTGTCGCTTCGCAGTCACATCCTTTTCTCATAGCAGTGAGTGGTCATCCTTCCGTTGGTGAATTTTTACCCCGTTAAACTAGTCCGCACCGTCGAACGTTAACATAGGAAAACTCGGGTCTCCATCCAATATTGCAAAGAGCCCCTCTGGCTTATTCAAGTCTATCTCTTGCTATTTCACGTTTGCAATACGTCCGCTGGTCGACGAAGCCGGTTGACCGGGGAGGGTTTCTCCCGATCGAGCCTGCCGGTTGGATTTACAGCGTTGTCCTTTCTCCTCCATCATTAACTGGTCCGCTTCTTCGCTTCCAATGGACTACCGCATTTTGGCTGCAACTCCTTCCTTGATCTGGTTTGCGAATCGCGGATCCATGTATGGAAATTGTGGCCTTTCGGTATTCCTCCATTTTGATCACAGTTCAAATAAACTTTTCCTGCTCATTTTTACAAGCTTCCTCCTTCGTAGTGTTAACGCTTTCAACGATTTCAGATCTGAGTCTCCATGGCCTTAGCGGGACTACTGTTGTGAACAGCTCTCTTCACAGCAGCGATGCGGCCACAAGCTACATAGCAAGTAAACCCACTGTGCCGGTTCCTTGATCTGTTGTGGCAGCTACTTCTCCCATCGACGTTTAGTTTGATATCCCAGCATGCTTTTCTTCGTCATCGAACTGTATACTGAGTTTTGCTTTCAGGAACCCCTACCCCTAGCGTGGCAGTAGGTACAAACCCATAATAGTAGTAGATACATATACCCTCTCCAGTGTTATACGCTGAACAGAAGGAGGAGAATGGATACGTGCCTCCGCCTCAGCTAGACGCCGCCTGGTAATAAGAAAAAATAAAAACATTAAAAACCGTTAGTTGGAGACCTACGCGATACAATAAAGGGCTCTTACTTGGAGTGCCTTTTTGTAGGTGTCTATCAACCGCTTTCTTGAACCACCCTAATTTATGTAAACCTACATTTTTGCATACTCTTATGGGTGTAAAATATTACGACACGTGCTAGTTTGAGTTATCCCCCATAGCCATTGCATTCTTATACGCCTCATTCCAAGAGCTGGAAAGATTTGCTTATGCCACGCGATAAAAGCATTTTGCACAAACAAAAAAATGAATAAACATGAAATGAGTTTCGGCAAAAAAATCATACATAGTAACAGAATAAAAGCAACATACATACTAGTACATAACAACGTAAAAAATAAAAAAGTTACATTCAACATTGCATGACATTAAAACTTCTCTTAAGCATTACATTTCCACCACTCAAACCACACAATTTACTCCCCTTTCTCATTGCGGCAACGGCACATTTTGCTCATTTGCAATTAAGCTCACATACCTACACTTGCATATATTAAAGCTCACTTCCCACAAACAAAAGCAAAAATAATAATAATTTCCATACAACTCTCACCAACTCACAGTCGGCGGCGGTCACCAATGGTCAGTGCCGCTAACCCAACACACCAGTGTGGCCACAATGTTTGATATTTCATTTAAATTTAGCCTTGTCGGCGGCCGCTCATTCCCAGGCAGCAATGGCAACAACATGCCCCTGACACAGTAAATCAAGCATGCACTCGCCTCTCACTTTATGCCACTTTTGATCCCACCTCCCTTTTTGGCTTACCATTTACATTTCGATTAACATTACGTGCCTTTTTTTGTTTTTGTTTCGATTTTTGAATTTTTTAATATTTTGCATTTTCCCGCCTTTGCTCGAGTCTAAAAACCCGACCCACTAGGGTCACTTGTTTGCATTTGCCTCTGTTGCATAAATTATTTATTAAAAACCATGTGCATTAACTGATGCTATGCACGCATGCGTATGCAAACAAGCCAATCACGTGTTGTAAAGAATGCAAAACGAAAAAAATACAAAAAAATTAAAAAGCAGTTACATATGCTTTGTGTTGTTGGCATTTTATTTAAGTCTGGTGCTCGTAGCTTTCATGCAAAATTTTATAACATTTTTTTGTCGATTGCTGTTAATTATATCGTTGATCAAAAGGCTTTTGTTGTTGCTTTCAAGGTTACCAGCTGTCTGTCTGTTGCTTTTAGTTTTCATGTTGCGATAACTGTATGCGATATTGTTATATTTATTGACAGAAACATTGTTAATTATATAAGCATCGATGGCATAAATAGATTTATGAATAAACGAAAAAATTTACACGATTTCGGGTGGAAGTGTTTTCTGATGCTTCGCTTGTATGCAGATCATAGAAGCATGTTGCTTGGTTGACTGCTTACCAGGTTGGCTTTTCAAACATTATTATAATGTATTTCCTGGGATGTATATACTTTTTTGACATTTGGAAAATGTCAGTGATGTTTGGTTCGAAAATGAAAGCAAGTCCCAACACGGGTCTAGTCATGTTACTTATAAAAAGCATATGTTTATAATGGAGATCTTTTGGAGACCTTTATATGGCATCTTTCGTTGAAATACATATGTTATACGAGTAACGATGGTTAACTTTTACATTACCGTATTAGGGAACCAGACCAAATCGCTTTATTTATTACTTATGTTTTTCAATTTATTTTCCATTCCGACTTATACACGTTTATATGCTTTTGAATAATGTCGAATCGTTTTTAGCACTCTAATTGGGGTATTCCAAAAGAAGCGTTTTGAGCTCATCAACCGCCTCTTCAGATGTCAAGTAATGCTGAACTCTTAGTTTTTTTTTTCGTAAGAGGAGTAAAAATAAATGAATCCATCTTAAGTCGGGGTAATGCGCAGGATGACTCATCATATCGATGTTTTGAATATTCAAAAATGCATTTTCTTCAGTCGATGTGTGAGAGTTTTCATTGTTGTGCTGAAGAGCGATCCGTCTTTGACGGTTGGTTTTACTAATTTCTTAAAGGACATCAGGCGAACAAGTACATAGTTTCGTATCTCTCAGAAGTTGCTGTTCTGCCTTGATCTAGTAGTTCAGTTACAACTTATTCAGTTTTGACAAAAAAGCAGGCAATCATTTGCTTGGAAGTGCTGCGTAAATTTTTTTTTGGGTTCAGCTCATCTAGAAATACTTTTACAGTCGACTAATGTTTACTTTCGGACTCATATGCGTAAATCGACAATTCTTTGCCAAGCACTGTATCGTATCTTCTTAACATTTTTCTCGACCAATCAAAACTAACCTTTTTTTTGAGTGATTGGCAAATTGTGTGGGATCCAACGTGATCAAATTTGTTTTTTTTTTTTTGGGTGATTTTTGATCCCGAAAAGAAAAAAAAAAATCACCATATCATCGATAAACAGTGGTCCTTGATAGAGTTTGTACGCCAAAAAATAAATTAAGTCCATCGATACGCTATTGCTAAGTTAATTCACATTCACATAAGTCGGTCTAAATTTTTCCTTACTATATTTGAGTTCTAACTGTTCCTGGCTGCTGCCAGATGATATTTACCGAGTGATAATTCACAAAGAGAGTGTAGTTAATGCCTTTTTGCATAACCTATAGCTGTGAGACTTAACATAGATGTAAGACATAGGCTTAAGCGTTGCTTGGTGGTTCACTTGAAGGTTTAGCGACTTCCTAGTTGAAGTAGAAGTCAATTACTGTTATGTCAGCATGATTTTCTTAAAATAATAGATTGTTGTCATTTAGTTTGTAGTTGTCATTTGCGCGGGGACTTAGACATTGGAGGCACCGATCACCGAACTGTTGATCCATTCTTCTCACTGTAGATTGAAATAAAACACAATTCCTCACAGATTTCCTTGCCTATTTATGTTTAACGAGTTCATCCATTAGATGGATTAAGATACCATTCCCCCCCCTAACGGTGGTGGCGTTAAATCATCCACTTACTGATTGGTGGTTGATTAAAATTACAAAAACCTTTCAGGGAAGCATAGGCGAGGACTAGCCACTGGAGAAAAAAGGCGGTGAGCTTTCTTTTACCGATGGATCAAAACTGGCGTAGACAGTGAATGAAGGAGAACACTGACAGGAAGGAATAGCTTTAGTTTTAAACTTCTTCGAAACGGAAGTGGCTGCCATAAATGTAGCAGTGGATCTACTGCTCAGAGCCCAGTCTTCCCCAACTTGGTTATTATCCACTCTGATAGCAGTATTGCAATATTGGCTTTGAGTTAGGTGAATTGCGTTCAGGTATGGTGGAGAGATGTCTAGGCCCCTTATCCCTAGCAACGATTTTTTTTGATTGGGCTGGTTTGGGTGCCTGACCACAACGGTATTGCAGCCAACTCTAAAGCTGATGAGCTTGCTAGAACAGGCATCTTAGTCTCAATAATTTCCGATCGGGATTTTTGCTTTTAGATTGGGTATCTTACCAAATGCCAAGTCCATCAGCTGTTCGCAAGAAATTTAGATAGATCCAACTCAACACTTTCCGCTCCATTGCTCGCTTTTGCCAAAAGAAGCCAAAACTACCTCGAATCTCATAGTTTTGGACATCCATTTGAAATACCGGAAATACTAGAAACGAAGCATTTAAACAGATTTGTGATAGGTTCAGTGCATTTTGCCGATATTGGATAGACATCTATAGTAGTTTTTCGTCTAGTTTACCAAAGGACTGTACATAACAGTCTAAGTGTGATTGTTGAGATATTAACCGTCTAACCTAATATATCCACATTTTCGGTCCCATGGGTGCTTTTTGCTAAGATCCGTCAAATATTGAACAATTAGAAGGCCGAAATGTTGATTTTGCCTTCAAGTTGTTAAGGTTTCAGAGCTGATTTATATGCCCTTTTCAAACTCTAGAAAGACAGATGTGCTATTATTTTACTTCATAATATTCTTTTCCTTTCACTTAACTTATCTCCACATAATAGTAATAAAGTTCATTCTAAATCTTATGATGTCTTTTTTTGAACAAAATATTTCTTTAAAGCTAATATTATTCAAGATGCTTCCTAACCTATTGTAGTCTTAAAGAACGGATAAGTAAACTTATATTGAGAGAATGTAAGTATATTTTGAGTATACGTGACTGAGAATAAACGCTTTGAAAGCAATATGCGGTCATTTGCCGTGATTGCAGCAAGGGTAACTGAATTATGCTTGCCAATTTACCATAACCTAGAAATGTGTAGTGGGTACTTTTCGCGCTTCCGCATGACTACATGTGATTCGGTAAGCTACAAGTGACGCGAAGCGCCGCTTAGCAACAGTGCAGGTGGTGAAGGCGCGCCAACTGAAGTTTTTGGCAAGTAAACGGTACTTGAATTTGTATGAAAAATATCCATACATTAGGAAGTATAAGTATGAAGAATACTTGAGGTAACTGTTTGTAAGAGCATATGTTCAGACACACACACACACATAGATATACAAACAAACAAGTAATTTTGTGGCAACACATTTTTGCCATGAAACGACATTTTAGCCAACAAAATTGCTGTTTTTCTAAATATTTCCTCGTCGTGTTAAGGTCAGGCGAAGAGGTAAACGAGTCAAAAAAGGTGCAAACATACCGACTTGTGGCCGAAATAAAGGCAACCGCAACCAAGCAAATCTTAAGACCGCTTGCGAAAGTTTCAGGATATGTGCTGTGCACATACATAATAATAACCAGCACGGTATGTACACAGGCAGAACAATGAACAACGAATTTTTCGTCAAGGTCAAAGTTAACGAGAAAATTTTCAAATTCCACACTCCTCCCTCCCAGCGCCGTGTAACCTCATGCAACGGAAGCAACAAAGGAACTTGCTAAAAGCCTAAACTTGATTTTCAAAAATTCCTCTACTTCACTACCACCACTTGTAGTAGGGGAGTGGCGGACGTGTGCTGATGAGCCAAGGTACGCTGCTTGTAGGTATACGGCCATTGTCGTTGAATGATTACCAGGCTGTTGTATGGCAAGCGATAAATTGTGGTGGATGAGCCATGTAAGCGGCGGCATGTGAATGTGAAGGCTGAACAACTTTAGCGAGCGTTGAAATTTGCAAATTTCGACTTTTTGCAAGCCAAAGGCGCACAATCATATATACACCGATATATTACACGTATCCTTTTTGAAATTCTGTTGGATAGTTGTTGAGTAAGTGTTGATTCCCTGCTTCACTTCTCATATATCTCGGAAGGGCGCTTATTTTTCGCCGTTGTAGCATTTGCCTAGTGACAGTCACTCTTTGTACAAAACTAGCGAATAACTCTTCTGCGTTGCTCATATCTGTAATATATACATACATATGCACATACGTAAATATACGCTATAGACCCAGTAGTGCAAAGAACCGAAACGCAACTTTACTAGTTATAATGCTAACAAAACTGGTCCGAATTTTTCGAAGGTGTATTAGTTGCCTACGTACTACTTCGGCAACTAGTTAGCTTATATTCGTGACCGTAAAAAAATTATTCAGTTGGCTCGAATTATTTTTTGCGTGAGCAAACGATATCGAACTAGTCCTTACTTATGTCGAAAATGAACTAGTTGGATTCAGAGTACTTTCGTAACTAGTTCAAAACTAGTACACATATACGAATTTCGAAATTTTATTTTAATTAATTTTGCATACCTTTTTATATGGCTAAAGTTTTTTTCGGAGTAGTCTTGTACCTAGTTCGAAAACTAGTACATACTTTCGAATTCGATTCCGCAGACTACGGTAGATGGTAATTCAACTAATTTGGCTGTAGCGACAATGGAAGAGTAATAAAATGCCGAGTAGTGATCACCTACTATGGAAACGACGAAGACCGTTTTTCTAACTTAGCCTCAATCGGCCCAATAACTCAGCATAGTCGAGTTTTGTGAAGGTTTTGCCCTTTCCCAGACAGTGGTTCACACCTTCAGAATCCCAAAGTTAATATAACTATCTATCCATCCGATAGGACTATAATCGAAGATTTGCCAGCTCTCTGATTTCTGGTTTATGCCAATGGATCTATGCTCTGTCAATAGTGGAGTATTTCGGCAGGAGGCAACGCATCCTGGCTACAAGATCTTGCTCTAAGAATGACAAAATTAACTTACTACTTACCGATCGAAACAGAGTTAGAATGCCGAAATGCAGGTCAATTCCAGTAACTTTGAACCGCATGTTGTAGGAATTGTCTTCACCCGTACTGATGTTGTTGTAGCGACAGAAATTTGTCGAGTTGACAGTCCTTGGCCAGATAAAAATCCGGATCCGTTCCGGTAATGTAAAACCCGAATCGTAGGGGATCGGTCTTCAGCCTTGTCTTTAGACATGGCTGCTATATATATGTATCTATCTTTTAATACGAAATCGTGGACTTTTGTCCAATTATCCCGTTTCCGGGGCGCCAGAGCTTTTACTCTACAAAATGACGAAATATTCACATTATTCGACATCGAAAAATCTTTTAAAACTATTAGTGCTATAACTATAATTCACCCCCAGACCAAATAACTTCATATATAACTGTTCCAAACCGAACGAGTTCTTTACACAATTTTTCCATACTGGGTACACTCTCTTCCCAACAACTCAAACATCCGACAGTAAGTCACTTGTAATAGTCACATGTTGTCTTGTCGCCGTATGATTCATCGTCACCGTCAGTTGTTGGCCAATGAGCGCGCGCCCGCATCCTTGAACTCTACGCTGCTGCTCCACTTTCATATGCGCACCTTTCTCACACCCGAAACTCTTCACCACCACCGAGTTGGTCGCTTGTTTTTAACGATTTTTCGGCGCTTTGCTTTACCATCTTTTTTTCATAGCATTGTTTTGCTAGCGTAAACTCGGCGTGCTCGATGCCTCAACTCACAATTTTATTTCATGTTACTTCTCAGTGCAGGTCACAGCTGAGCCTGCGGTTTTTACATAACTGTACAGCGCTTTGTTTTTCTTTGTCGAGTCATGACAAACATATGTCACTTGCCACAACCGCGTGTTGCGCGTCGCTCGCCGCAACTAGTCCTTGCGCTGTGGGGCTTCTACGCGCCATTGAGCACATCTTAACTGCATCCGGTGGTCCATTGCATGGTGAACGCATAGCGCGACGCTGTGCACAGATTATGCTGCGCTAGCGTACAGTGGTCAGCAGCAAGTGGGGTACGGCCAGCAACCACTCGTGGAAGTTTTTGTGGTGCGTGCACTTTCACTACGTCTTCACGGTTGCCTTCAGTCATGTGACCATCGCATAGCAACGCAGCGCATCCGCCAGCACTTGCTTCTCCACGGAAACTTTTCGCCACAACAAAAAGCGTCAGCAACAAAGATTGTTTTCCGAAAATCGCCACTCACTCACGTACATTCCCTCCAGTTTCGTCTGATTCCGCGCAGCTCTTGTTTATAGGAAATATTTATGGTGATACTACGAGCTACAAAAATTTCTGCAAGGAATCCCCACCTCGCTTCTTGCATAATACTCGAGCCACGTGCAGCCTCTTCCTACTCTCTTTGATCGTCACACTTTTGGTTTCGTCTCACACATTTTCTGTCGTGGCAGGGTTTTCATCCTTTTCTGTTTACTACCGCGTAGCACAACAACCATTGTTCGGTTACGCAAAACTTTTATGTTCGCTACAACAACTGTTTGTTGCTGCTTTTGTTGCTTTTTGTTTTCTGCTTGCTGTTTACCGTTTATGCTTCATTGCCTGCGTGGAGTGAGCACTTGTTCGGGCAGCTGCAGCAGCAGATGTGGCTGAGAGGTTCATTGAGTACGTCCGTTATGGCTGCGCAGGCAACTTTTGTTGTTTTCATTGTGGTGGTTGGTGGTGTTGTAGGGTTAATTGCAAATGCGAATGCAGTTGGAACTTTCAACTATTAGTTATTTACTGCATATTATTCGCATTTAGTTGGCCTTAGTTCGGCTTAGTTCGACTTAGTTTTAGTGTTTAGTTATGGCGCAAGTTTTTTGCTTCGAAATATGTTGCGCAAATTTTAGGTTATGTCGAGTTGAAAGCGAAAGTGTTCTTTTTAAGTTCGAAAGTTTGTAAGTTCACCAAAATTTGGGGATTTCATGAATATGCGTTCCCATAAAATGTTTTCTGGATAAGCATACAATTGGGAAAGTTTAATGCTTTCACTCTCTTTCACGCTGAGCGCTTTGTTTCTGGAGGTCTTTACAAAAAATTACAACCACAAAAGTAAGAGATAAAATTTCTTACAAAATTTACATATCCATTGAGGTACCACGTCAACCCAAGTAGAACCGAAATTATTTATTTTGCAGGAGATATAAGATCCCATTCGTTTCTCTCTCCTCATTCGGAGGCTCGGGATGCTTATCATTGATTGAAAGCTTCCATAGAGCCCAAATATTAAAGAAAAGGTAAGGAAGCCGCCGGTTGTCTTATATTTCGGAAGCTAGATCGGGTCACTTAGTAAATGTGGTCTTTTGGCTCTACGAAACCGTAGTCAAGCCAATAATGTTCTCATTATTGTCCTACAATGTATTCGTTTGCTGGAAGGTGCTCGAAAATACTATACCTGTTAAAAAGCTTGAAAATGTTGGAAAAGCGGCTCTCATTGCTATCTCCATCTTGACAGGAGCTTTATTGCGCTCTAAAGCTTATAGAGGCTGAGACACGGACTTGAATTTCTCTCATTCTTTAAAATGCATCCTTGAAAACTTGGATACCGAGGGATACGTATATAGGAAGGAATGTTAGGGAGAGTTTTCAGTAAGGAGCTCTCCATCAAGTTTAGCTTTCGGTTACCGGAGCACTGTAGTATTTTTCAAGCAGTAGTGGTAACTATTAAGGTAGCAGTATACATAAGGAAAGCGGATGAGGTAGCAAGACGAGTTGGATTTCCATTAGCATCTTACGATCTAGCACTGACCCAATGGATTCTGCGTGTGCATAGCAGGCGTTAGTCGACAAACCGTTCAAGTGCGCTTGCAATATTTTTTATCCTAGGATAGAAGGCAGAAGATCTACCACACTATTTGACCTATCCAAATTTCATCTTACCGTAAACGTATGAGTATTACTCAGCAGTGTCCAATAGACATTCATGTGGCAGGGTAAAAATATTGTTGGATACAAGTTGTCAAATTTGTATGAAGGCAGGCCTTTCTTCGGCGAAGAAGGAGACACAGCCGAAACTGGCATTAACTGTATCAGCTATTTGTAATGGCCTCAAGGGTCTTCGTCGATTTATGAAGGTCTTATAATCAATTATATAGGAGTTAGGAATTTTGGATATCACAACCGAATGACGTCCTAAGTTGCCCATCTGAGATTCTTGTTAAGATCGACTGCTTAATAAAAAAAAATATTTCTCTAATTCATCTGGCTCCACTTCGAATATTTAAAAATTTGTTTTTCATCTTTTATTACACTCGTTTCGCTAACAACGATTATAAAACCTGTTTAGTTAAATTCATAAAAACTTGAGCTTTACGTAAAAGATTATTATAGAAAGAAAGGGTTTGCAAATTGAACTTTAGATAAAGAGACCGGATGATGTAGATGCGTTTGGAACGAAATAGCGTGCGTGTTAATCTTCTAACGTTTAGAGTGAAAGTTTTGAGATCCCATCATCACTTCATCAATTCCTTTTATTCCTTTTTTTTCCTAGAATCCAGCGGGGTGAGTTGAGTGGCGTCATCGTTGCGAGTGAGTGTGTGTGGGTGTTTATGTGTGATACTCTCGTAAGTATGTCTGATATGGATGCAAAGTGGTGATATGGTGACTGTGGTGAAGTAACGTGTCAGTGTTGTGAGTTAGAGTCGATGTGGTGTGTTAGGGTTGTGTGTGTGTTAAGAACGGGGGATCACGATTATTTAGATTATTTTCAAGGACACTCATTTCTTTTAAATATTATTATTATTTCACTATAATGCTAGTACTATCTGAATTAGAATATCATACAGGAAATATTTTTATTTAAAAAAAATGGCAAGAGAATACTTTTTCGTGAGATAGATGTGATCCAGATAGCTCTGGTTCAAACTATCGGAAATAAAAAATAAAGGATTTATTTTAGAGAAACACAATTAATTATTAGGGTAGGAATTAAATGGGAGACAAAAATATGCTTTGCGACTAAAAAGTCACTTTTTTAGTTAAAATGGCTAAGACACCGAAAGTATTTATCAAAATATTTATCTCTCCTTCATTATCTAAAAAAGTATCATATAAAATGTTGCATTAATTTCAGAACGATCCGTCCTGACGTTTTGGAGCAATTTTTTTCTTCCACTCTGAAGAGATCGCTCCGAGAAAAAATAGTCGGATCATTGTCAAATATTTAGCGAATGCTTAAAAATATTTATGTTTAAAATTTAAAAAAATAAATAAATAAAAACGAAAAAAAATATAAGAAATAGTAAGTTATACCACTTAAAATTGTCACCATCATTATCGGCATAAATTTTTGTATTTACATATGTATATTTTAAGTTTTATATTTTAAAAAGAAAAGTATGGCTTGGCTTTTATTTTATTCAATAAATAATTAATATCTAACTTAAAATGTATTTTATATGTTATTTTTATCTTCAGTATATCCATTTTATTCAGCTGCACTGTTTAAAATTTAAAATGCCGGCAAAGTATAAATTTTCAATATCCAAAAATGCAAACTACATACAATTCTTAATTGAGTATTCTTTTAATATTTACAATAAATATTTCTTTCATCAAAAGTATTAAATTTCCATGTAAATTTAAATTTTTAACTCTCAAAAATAAAAATAATTGATCGCGTATGTCACCCTGTGCTTTGTTTACATTTTTGATGACACGGCGAATTAACATAGTGAATAAAATAGCGAGAGAGTAGCTCGTGTTGACTTTGTTTGTGAATAGAAATTGCATTAAAGTATTCAATTAATATTAAAGTGATAAATGATGTGGTTTTAAGTTTAAATAAGTTTATATTGAGTCGGTACATATTTCGCGCGAGTGTTCTAAAAGTATTTGCGTTAGTGTAATAAAAGTGATTGCGCGGCGGCGTTTATTTCAGTGTATTTAATTCGGTGCATTCGGTTGATGATAAATATCAAAATATGTTGTATATAAAAATAAATAGTTCATTGTGTTATGTGTTGATAAATATGTGTAAATTAATAAGAAAATGCGAAATGTGTAGTGAATATAATAATATGCAATAGGGATAGGTGCATGAATATCAAAATATATAAAAATAAGTAGTGAATAGGGTTATTTGTTGATAAATATGTGTAAATTAATAAGAAAATGCATTTGTGTAGTGAATATAATAAAATCCTATAGTGAAATGTGTTGGAGCAATGCGATTGAGGTGCAGGTGCATGCACAAACGTGTTAGTGAAATGTATTATATTATAGGCGATCGAGGTGCACGTGCGTGCACAAACATGTTAGTGAGAATTTTGCATACGTTGGCGTGTTCGTTAAGGAAAGGTGAGTGATACGGGTATGAAGTACTCGTGTGTGTTGTTCGTAAAAATTTACTTAGAAGAGTAAATAAAATCGTTTTTTTAATGTGTAGGCATTGTTATTTTATTTTAGGTGTTTACTTCTGAATTTGAGTAATATAAAAATTAATGTAAGTAAGTTGAGAAGATTTATGTACTTATGTATATTGCATAGATTTGCTCATTATAATAAGTTTGTTTTTGAAAGTTATGTTGCGATTTTTTAATGAAACATTTATAATAAAAATTTAAGTTATCGAAGAGAAAATGAAAATTAAATTTTTTAAACCGAAAATCGGAATTAAAAATTGGAAATTATTACGAGTAGCTGGAGTTTGTTCAATTAAAAATTGAACGTGACGTAAATTTTAACCTCAAAATCTTCATTCAAAATTATTTCATCTTATAAATTAAATTGTAAAATTAGAGATATTTGTATTGCCAATCATCGTTGCCATCATTTTAAATTCTCAGAAATAGTAAAATCCCGGTAAAATATACGAAATGAGAATATGTATTCATATTCTTCCTTTTACAAGAATTAACCGAAACTGTTGTAATTTGCGCATTTTCATGCAATTTCGTATATTTCGCTTTGCAACACTTCTTGTAGCGCTTCGCTTTAGTAAATTGTAATATGCAGTCCAAGTGTGAAATGAACAACCATAAAACAAACAGTTTTACAAAATAATGCAGCAGCTAATTTAACCTAACGCCTTGAAAGTGCACGTCGAATTTGGCTCATTTGGTAGGTCAAAAGAAAACATGAAGAAAATAGCAAAATTGATTTACTTATGTATAAGTATGTATAACACCACATACAAACAAATATACAGTTATATACATCTTATTTTGCTTTGCTTTAAGAACCTTGCCAACCTTTAAATGACCCAAGAGGCCAAAAGGCCTACCATCAAATGTCTTGTGACATTTAACTTGTGCAATGACGACACAACATCACTTACATTCATATAAACATATACATATATGTATATTATACTCATAGCAACAACTGTTCAAACTAAACTAAATGAAGAGTATATTATTTATAACAGCAACAACTGCCATAATATGCCGCATTGAATACAAAATAAAAGATTTCTGCCAAAAAGTAAGAGTACGAGCGTGAATAAAATTGAACTTTGCTTTATGCACATACTATGTACTATACGCTTGTATGTATGTGTTGAATGTATATGTGAATTTTCGCTTGCGAGTGTGTAGAAATTGAAACTTGTAGAAGGCAGCGGAAACTCGAGGATGATCAACTAACTAATATTCCAAGCATGTTTTCCTTTAAGATGTCTATAGTCGAGACTATTATAAGCTCGCCTGCGGTAGTACTTGAGTACAGTGTGTTGATTCTGCTTCTTATCTGGCAGATATAAAAATTATGATTGCTATATGTCGGTTGTTTGGTTGCATCAGGATTAGGAATATTTTATTTTAAAAATTTTGTGAGTTTTGAAAAGTGTTGGGTTTAAAACTTTGACTTTTGGTTTATAATTCCGCTCTTGGAATTTTAAATTTTCAATGCTGATTAAATTTGAAATTAAAAGTTGATCAAATACATAATAAAACGTTTGAATGTGTAAGTGTGCCGGCCTTTGATCTAAAATATTGAACATGATGACTTCTTGTGTTTTGGTTCAAAATGGTAGAACACGACGCGTAAAAAATGTAAAGTCGAAAAAAATATAAATTATTTTGGTTTTTGTTTAAAATTAATCTTGAGATTAATATTTTTTTTATTTTTCAGCCTGATATTTGATATTAAAAATGTATTTGTGTTTTTAATTTTCAATTTTAATTTTTAATTTTTTTAAATCCGGTATTACGATCACTGACTTAAATCAAGATTTTCCAAAAAATTAATTTGAATATTGAGTCAATTATTTCTACCGCATTTTTTGCAAATCTGAGTATGTACTAATAAACTTAGTTACGAGTTGAAAAATTAAAAAAAATCATCATTTCAATACTACTTTAACTAAAATTAATATTTTCATTACCATTATAATTATTAGAGTGCCGCAAAATGGGTAAATAATCCGTGAAATATATTTTTTTTTTAAGATCAATGACATACATGGGATAAGAGCATTTATTAAAAAAATATCAACAATTTTTTATTCAGTTCGTTACACTGTATTATTTTACTTTGCGTGCATTTTTTGCGTCTTTCTTGTACTGCTCATCCGGCAGAATTCCATTTTCAATTATCTGCGAAAATTCCTACGAATTCAAAGAACAGCAGTTGCAACCGCCATCCTAATGAAAGGATGTAGTAATGCATACACGCACACATATACTTAAACAATTCATTATACTACTTGCCAAAAGTACCAATGCGAATATTAAATAAAAAGGAAATGGATCAAATATTTTAAAGTTTTTGTTGAATACTTAAGAATTATCGCCGGAGTTCTGAGGTTAATCGAAATAAGAAAGGATTTCATTTAAATTACTTTACTTCATTAGAAAAATAAATATGGAATAGGTATCCTTATGATTGTGTAAATACAGAAAAAAAATAATTATTATCATCGGTGGCCAAGAACGAGAGGAAAAATAAATATTTTTATACTCGAAAGAGGGTATTGGGTGTTGCCATCCATTTATGTGCATACAGGCTGTCAGTTTTTAAGATATGGATCGGAAATTTTGCACTTTTGTCTTCTCTCCCAGAAGCTGCTTATTTGTAAAATATCTTGAATCGAAAAAATTTTTATTTGGCAAGGCATGTTAAGGGGTTGCATGGGTTTCCTCGGGTAAAAATAGCCCTTTTTTTTCTCACATAAAAAATTAAATATTTTATTAGCATTCCTTATTGCTACACACATATACTATTAACAAATATAGTGTGAAATTTTTGGAGAAAAATATTTGAAACTCGGTCATTGCGACGCCTTTTCCGGGGACCCCTCGGAAAAAAATGTGCTTGTGTTAGCAGTATAACTTCTTACGGGATAATCTATAGAGAAGAAATGTGTTTTAGTTAAAACATTAACTTAATACTTAGAAAATGAAAAAAAAGAAACAGAAAATTGGATTTCTGGCAAACATTTCTACACAAAACATTCAAATTTCAGTGAAAATTCGCGACTTTTTTTTCAAATAGTTGTAATCGAAAAAAATCCTTCGTCCAAGTCTTTGAGAATTGTATCTCAAAAAACTATGTACAATTTCCTGAAGATCGGTTAAATAGTTCTCAAGAAATCTTGCCAACCGACTTCAAAAACACAGTTTCGGAAAAACGCGTTTAAGACTTTTGAGAATAATCTTGCAATTCTGGTGGTTTTAATAAAAGGATGATCCATTTTGAGATTCCCTCCTTTTTTTAAAAAAAAAACACAACTTCCAATTTAATGGGAAAAGTTTATTTTGAACCAACATTCTTTGGAATTCATTTTTGAAGAGTATCTCTTTTAAATGTTTGCTGCCGCGCATAGACTTTAGATTTACATATTCCTACAGCAAAAAGTCTAACGCGATTTCACACGATTTAGGTGGTCAATGGTTGACCGAAGTGTTCTCTCAATAAATCCATTGATTGATGTGAGCAACGTTTAACCAGAAATGGGCCGCATCGCTGATTAAAATTTGGTTCGAAGACGTCGGATCCTCTTAAAACTTTCAAGAGCCCATAGAGCAAAGCGATGTCGCTTGGGTAGGTTGAGCGGCTTCAGTTCTTGCAAAAGATGCATTTTTTACGTTTTCAATTAGTGGTCTCGACTAATATGTGCCTAGACGTTCCATACGTCAGTCCGAGTTTATGCGAACCTTTACTTGGATTACCCATTAGAATGTTATAAAAATCGGGGTTTTAGCGGACACTGTACTCGTATGAACGCTAACAAGAGAAAGCATACAATGTAGAAATGTAAAATGTTGGGAAATATATTTGTTTGTAATCCGGCAAGTATTTTTTGTTGTGAATTACACTTGACAAAAGTGAGTGAGCAGTGCGAAAGCAAAACCCAAAAATAAAAAGAAATAGTAAAAGCAAAATAAAAAAAAAAGAAATGACAACAGTGAGGACCACCAAACCTGAACAAACCGCATAGAGAAGTGAGAGGAGCTAAGAAGAGCTGCCGAAAAAGTAACCACAACACACCGCAAAACAACAAACAGCAAATAATTGTAATAACAAACAAATGCTAATAATAACAACAATCAATTGTGCAGCAGTGCAAGCAAATATATTTATGCTCACACACACACTTAATTGTTATTAATACACACAAACACTCACACACACACAGAAAAAATTGAAAGCTGCCAATACAAATGTCACTGGATTCAGACAAACTTTTCGGCAGCCATCCCCACAATCTTCAGCCAGCAGTTTGGCAATAGTACGTTATTGTAGTCTGTGTGCCTTGCAACAGCACGTTGCGCTTCATTTACTCGGCCGCAATATGCCCATGCCTACTGCTGCCGCACTCGGTGTCTGTCTGACGTACACTTCGACTTCCACTGGGTCTGAAATTTCGTTGTCGGCCAAAGATGAGCGCCTTATGCCGCCGAGCGGACAATCAGTTGCGTTGCAATTGCAGTTACAGTTACACATTGTACCGTTATGGTACAGTCGGCGCACTTGCTGACGATGACGATTACGAAGATGTTGAAGGCAATGCGCATAATGATGATGATGATGACTGTGTTGGGCATAATGACGATGAGGATATGTGAAACGGAAACGGAAGTGGAAGTGAAAGCGGTAGCGGCCAACACCAAGAGTGCTTGTAAATAGTCATCGTTGCAGTCGTCGTAGTCGTGGTAGTGGTGGAATTAGCGTTAGCTATGCCTACGGCTTTAGCAAGCGTGCCAGTTCGGCCTAAGGCAGTGGCCACGCGACAGCTATAACGTGAAGGTGCTACGCAAAAGTGCCGCCGAACGAGCCAGTGCCACACACACGCCGAGCTGAAAGGAGCGATTGTGCCAGCCTGTGTTTGCGTGTGTGTTTGTGAGTGCCTGCGTGTGATATTAAGTGGGTGACAGCTACCGCATAAAAATAGAGAAAGAAAAGAAAAAAAATCATAAAAAGCTGAAATCAAAGGCAAAAAAGCGCCTTGAAATTACAAGCGAATGTGGCTGTGTGAGTGTGTGTCTGCGAAATTTAAAGTGCAAAAAAGTGAAAGTGTTTCTAAAGTGTTAAGCTAAGTAAAGCAGCAACCGCTGCCGCTAGTGAAGTGTGTTTTTGTACAACAAAGGCTAATTAGCTGCGAATAGCCGCAAGAAGTTGCTTGTGTGTGAAGTTAAAAATAAATAAATAGCTGTTAAGGCTAGTCAGCCAAGTGTATTTAGTGTTATTATTAATATGCTATCTGCCTTTGAAATGTTAATAAAAATATTTAAATTAATTAAATCATAGTTTTAAATATTAAATATATTTAAAAATATGTGAAAGTGCCAATTAAAACAACCACAACAACAACTGCAAACATCCGTATACCTGCAAGCAACACAGTACAACCGTAAACCGGCCAAAAAGGATTAAGTATTTTTTCACACTCCAACCAGTCAGCCGCGATTTTGCGGCTTAACAACATTGCAACATGTTTATCTACCACGCAATTAAAACCGAGATCGACAAAATGTAATTATTGTTCGCTTTTTAAAACATACAAATATATTTAATAAATATTAAAAAATGTGCATATGTGATTCTAAATTTATATTATTGGCAATATTTATAAAAAATTTATAAATATTTGGAAGCAATATGAATTATGCTACATCTATTTAAGAATAGAGCTTATGGTTTTTAGTAATTAACTATTTATCTTCTTTTTTATTTCCTTTAATATGTTAAACTTTGTTTATGTTTATTTGTTAAAAATAACAATAAAGGATTGCATTAAATAAATAAAAGTCTTTTATTATCACTATATATTCTATATTGTGTAGTATAGTATATATTCTCCAAATTATATTATTTTTTCCAAACATGTATTCTTTCTTAAATGCTTTTAACCACTTGGAAGTCAGGAAAAACGTGTTTCTGTTGAGTTTACGGGTTGCAAAAAATTTAATATTTTTGTTCGTCTTATTAAATTCTACAACACCTCTGAATATTGTACCAAATTTTCAAGTTGATCCGACTAATAGTTTCGGGGATATAGCCTTGAGAACTTGTGTGCTCGAGGCTGGCTAGGCTAAGGGCGTTGTCTTTAAACGCGTTTTTCTCGAAACTGTGTTTTTGAAATCGGTTGGCAATATTTCTCGAGAACAACTCAACCGATCTTCATGCAATTTACACAAGTCTTTGAGATACAATTTACAAAGACATGGATTAAGGACTTTTTTCGATTAAAAACTATTTGAAAAAATTATGTCCCGAAATTTTTATTGAAATTTTAATTTCTTTGCAAAAATGTTCGCCAAAAATCCAATTTTTGGTAATTTTTTCGTCGTCTAATTTAATGTTTCAACTAAAAAACGTATTTTTTCACTTTAGATGATCCTGTTTGGAGTTATTCTGACACTGCGGGTGCATTTTTTTTCCAAAAATTTCAAAATTTCTTTATTGTTTGTACTAATAAAATATTTCATTTCTTGTATGAGAAATAATTGTTGAACAAATGCAGTTTTTTATTCCAGGAAACCCATAAAACTCCTTAAGGGCTTATGTCCACTTGCAAGTCAGAAAAAACGTGTTTCCTTATTAAGTTTTGTTCTAGATACTTTTTATTTATAAATAACTGATAAGGTTGCCATTTTCGTCTGCTTTAAAAATTCGACGATTAATTTTGAATAGTTTTGAATTCCCTTGCTTCCATAGCCGAACTCTTCTGGAACCTCTGAAAAAACGTGTCTGGAATGTGAGGATCTACTGCTTTAAATTGGCCTAAATTAAAAAATTTTAATGCATAAATGAATATAGATTGTTATCGAAGGGCTTGTCAGAATTTTAATTTTTCAAAGAATTTTAGCTTCCCAAAATAAGTCGTTTTTGCGAAAAAATTAACCATCAGATTTACTTAAATAATGCAAAATATTGCCAAAAATCTTATACCTTCGACTCTGTAAACAGCGTCTCGAGAAAAAAAGCGTTAAATTCTTACGAATTCATATTTCGGGAGCTATATAATAAATATAGCTGCAATCGATATGCAAATATAACAAGAGAGATTTTTCAAAATTCTTTTGCACTCTACTATGAGCAAAAAATAGTAGGACTTTGTTCGTAATTTTTAAATTCTTAGTTTATTCTTTGAAATCTATGTCGATCTCTTAAAAGTAGTCCCCCTCGGTTCCAATACACTTGTTTCAACGTTTTTTCCAATTCCCGAAACTGTTGTTAAAGTCAATTTCCTAAATAGTTTTCAATACAGTTAGCGATTCACGTTTTACGAATAGCTTCACGTAAGCGATCCACTACACTAAAATAGTATTCCTTGTTGGCAGTTTGGTTGGTCGGAAGGAATTCGGAGTGCACCATACCTCTGTAATCGAAGAAAACTGTCAACATATCCTTGATTTTTGACCTGTTTTCACGTGGTTTTTTCGACTTCGCCTAACCTTTGCCGCGATATTCGGGCGATTGATCGTCTGCTTCCGCGTTGTAAGCATGGATTCAATATTCATCACCGGCAATAATACATTTCACGTTATCCTGGTAGTCGGAAAGCATTGTTTTACTGACGTTAACGCGATAAATACATATTGAAAAGAATATATAAACACTTTGAGAATCATCATTATATACGATATTTCCTAAACTACGTACGAGAAAATACGCCTATAGTCGTAATTTTGTTACTTTAAATCTTTTTTGGTAACTGGGTTCATTTAGAAAAGCTTCGAACAAAAGTTATGCAGCTAGACCAAGAAAAAGTTACAGGGATCTTTTAAATGATATTTTTTCAAATCTTAGTTGTAGAGTTACCAGCTTGTCTTATATTTTGTTCCTTTCATGCAAGGTTTATCAAGGAATTCTACTTAATTTATGCATTTTAATCACACTATTTATTACAAACATTCAATTTATTATGCTAAAAAATTGTCCATATGTACAGGTATACCTGTATATATTATCTATTTACATATTCTAATTTTTAAATAAAACAATTTTAATTAAAATTTTCAAAATTAATATGTTATTTAAACTCCTTTATGGCTTTTCTTGTTCGTTTTTAAATGTTTTTGTTTTTAAATAAAAATTTGAAATAGGTGGCATCACTTTTTCAAGACGAAAATTTCAAACAGGTGGCATCACCTTTTTAAGACAATTTTTTTTTTGGACCGAGACCATACATTTAAAAAAGTTTTGAATTTTTTTTTTAAATTTCAAATAGGTGGCAACATATTTTCAAGGTGAAAAGTTTATTGTATTGAGGCCATACGATTTCAACAATTTTTGAATTATTTAAAAAACTTCAATCAGGTGGTATCCTTTTTTCAAAAACATTTCAACATAAAAATTTTTTGAGCCGCCTGTGTAGGCCTTCATTTCCGTTATCCAAATTTTTGTATTTAATTAAACAAACAGGGGATATCTCTGTTAAAAAAAAAATAATAACAATTTATTGAACCGGTTCAATAGTATTCTCCAGCAACCGTTCTTTCTTATTACCCCGTTATTTTAACTTTTTTATTTTTTTAATAAATATTGATAAAAATGACATATTTTGAGTAATGAAATATGAAAAATAAAGCCGTAAACCCTAGTAGCTAGTGCTTCTTACTCTGTACAGTAACTGTATTATTATTTTTCATTTGATAAATAAATAAATTAAATAAATCGTAGTTAATTCAACGGCAAAACTTATAATTTTAATTTTAATATTTTAATGCATTTCCTACAAATTTTTCCCCCCTTAATACAATATTCATATTTCAAAAAAAAATAAATAAATAATAAAAATAATAAAACCTTCCAACGCTAGTTCAAAACTATACCAATTTATAATTTATATAAATAATATTTAGAGAGATTTTACTATCCTCTCATTACTTTATGTATGAATGCATAGACCTTGCTAAATCGTAATCGATTAATCTTTACTTCACGCCTTGCAACTTGCACCCTCTCTCTATAATTTGCTACACGACCGCCAGCTTTCGCTTGACTGCATTATAACATGCTCGTATTTAAGTGAGATTACTTTGGACAAGTCAAACAAATCAAATTGTAGCTCATTCAAATTTGATTGCCAAAAAGATTATGCATATCTGTAAATTCTATAAATTATGAACGCTTGAGTGGGCAATCAAAATTATTAGATTTACTCGCTGCAGCAAGAGTGGCTAAGTGTTGGTTCACCACATTGGCACACACAAGTGCAAGAGCATGGAAGCTGTGGTAACATGCGTGGCGGATTAATTCTTTAGTGGGTGGGCCCAATGGCACTGAGAATTGATTGGTGTAAAGAGAAAATAAAATAACTGGAAAGGTTTGTTTAAGTAATTATTTATTATTAAATTTAATTTTAATACACTAATCAAAGTATGTTCAGATTGCCATGCTCGTCTATCGATTGGTTTTTTATGACTCAGTTTTTTGAGATATCGATAAAAAATCTATGAAGCGCCCTTTTCTTCACAAGAAGCTACTTATTTGACATTATAGCCGATATCGGACCACTATAGCATATAGCTGCCATACACATTGGTAGATGAAAATCAAGTTCTTGTATGGAAAACTTTTTTATTTTGTAAGATATCTTCAAGATATTTGACAGGGATTATTCTCTAAGAACACTATAAAATCTCCAAGGAAATTATTCAAATCCGATCACTATAACATACAGCTGCCATACAAATTGCACTATCAAGTTAAAGTTTTTGTATGAAAAACTTTTACATTTCACAAGATATCTTCACAAAATTTGTCAAGGACTATTTTCCAAAAACCTCAGAAGAAATTGTTCAAATCCGATCACTATAACATATAACAGCTGCCATACAGGCTGATAGATAAAAACCGAAGTTTTGTAACGAAACGTTTTAATTTTTTAAGAGATTTATAGTTTTGGTAAACGTTTTTTATTGTTATTTATTTTTAACTCCTTCGATAAACTTTAAAACCCACTTAACTCACTTTTCATTACCTCATTTACCGCTATAAAATTGTCAGATTTTCACCACTTCCATTTTGATTGCATTCTCTTGCTATTTAAGTCAGCAACTATTAAATGAATACCACATAATTTATTTACAGCTACTCGTGCTTTTAATATTACCAAGCAAGCAACTCCGAGTGTGTGTCCTTTTGACCTTCTCTCCGCAGTGCCAAATTTAATTTTAGTTGCGGTTGTGCATATTTCTGCAAACTCAAAGCGAATAAATGTTCGACTGGTGCAAACGTCACACTTGCGCTATTTCGCTATTTCGGTGCTACCAAAGCTGCTTAGTAGCCACACACACATACATATATGTATTTATATTTATATATACATATGTACGTGTGTATGTGTTTATTTTCATGTACCACTGCACGAGCAATGCATTTGAATGTCTCTCTGTTTTTTTTTTTTTTTTTTTTTTGGTTTTGTTTGTTCGGCAATATCCTTGCACGTTGACTTGGACCCCTAAGTGCTCACAAATAAATTTCCAGGGGGGCCAACATAACATGCAACACACATAAATCATGGTAAAGCGACGAAATTAAAATGCTTCGGTGACAATGAATTAATGTGTGTTTGTGTGTATGTGTAAGTGTCTCAGTTTAAATGAAAAAATATTTGGTTGCGGTTGTCAAGTGTGATTTTGCTTGGCAAATACTATATCCTGCAGGCTAATCCTTTCTACCATAACTAAAAATTGTGTATAAATCGAAAAGTTTTGACATTTTTGATAAATTTGTATGCCGAGTAAGTTTTAACAAAAATAGTTTTTGGGGAAATGGTAGGCTTCAGAATGACTTCTGCGCAAAAACTAGAATTGACCTTGAATAATTTAAATTAACCATATTTCAAATAAGTGAAATTTTGTTATTTCTGACCAATATATATTTATTAAGAATAGTACTCAATATTTACGATATTTGTGACATATTTGTAAATATGTATTTTGATATATGAGATGGGTGGCTCAAAAATTCTATTATTTATTTCACTTTAGATAGTATTCGCAAAGTTTGGTAGATAAACACTTAAAAATTCTCTCCAAGTATGAGGTCTTAATATAAATAAAAAATCTTCTGATTTTTAGCTTTTTATTTTTTTCATGCTATTGGAAAGAAAAATTCATATCTCATTTTCTACTATATATAAAACACTATTTTGTACATGTAGGATATAAAAAGAAATCTACAAAGATGTTATCTTGCAATTTTTTCGTAAAATTTTCCGTTAAAAATTTATATAAATATGTATCATAGTGCTTTTTGAGATATCAACCAACCAACCAATATCCGGAGTACAAAGTAAAAAAACAATCTCAATTAGAAGTTTAGGTTCCAGGGCTTGTCTTTATCGTGGTGAACACTTTGTGAGGTGTTAAGGTCCTGATGTTGTAACAGCGGAACAATCAAACGGGAAGTGTTGAAATGTTTCTATTTCGTGTTCTTTAAAAAAGCTTCTGCAACTGACATCTGGTTAGATTCTCAACCTTACCAAGTGGATACCTATAGGAAAATGACTAGTTATAACCTTTACAAGTAGAAGTGTAGTGGAAAGTTAACCTTGCTGTGGGCGAAGAGCTCACTTAATCGCTTGATGTTAATTTTGGGTCAAAATGATCTGCCACAGCGCAGACACTAATAGTAGCTTCGGACTGGCCAAACTCCGGTAGAGAGCGGAGCACTTTCCGTAACTGTGTTCATACTTGAACCACCAAAAATTTTATGAATATGTGGAACACAGAAATTCTAAAACGTAGTAGCAATTATCTAAGAACTCCTTCGGAATGATATAATAGTATTGCTATAAATCCATAATCTTCGGCATAATTCGTCCATTTTGGCTTTAAATACTTTATTTCTGGAAATGATATCAAAGGAATGTATTTAGTTCTCGTTTATCTAGAAATATTAGCCATTTAGTTATGTTGCTTTGAAACCTGATTTTTTTCCATCGTTCATTCAAGTCACATGTGAATGATCTGAATAATTTCTAGGTAAATACCATATGCTGTTGTCCTTTTTCGTTTCCTTCTAACCAAGAAAGACAATTATGTGGTCAATGAGTTCCTTACTTATGATCTATTGATTTTCCATTTATATATTTTCATGACTTAGATTTTTTTAGACAAAACGGGCTACTGTATGTAAACCGAATGGAGCTTTTCCTTAAATTGAAGAGCCATTTCTAGTCTTCTGTTATACTTATGTTCTTGTTTGGAAAGGAAAAGCTGTAGTTATTTGATTTGGGGTTACTTGCTGAGTTCTTGTTAGTTGTGGCCACTGAAAAGCTCCGTTAAAATTAAGTAAATATTCTCATATTTGAATATTGAGATTGCACTAAAGTTACCGTGTCCATGGCTGTATATTTGAGCCATTTTTCACTATTAGGAAGACAGACAGTAGGTTGTTTCGATCTGTCCAGAGGTGTTCCTTCCTATCGATCTAAGTTATGCCTTTAAACATTTCTATTTTATAAAATATTTTTTTTTGGTAATTATCTATTTCTAGCTTAGCTCTTAAGCAATTCATTAATAGAAAATGTTGCCTACATTCAGGCGGAAAGTTTCACTTAGTGAAGTCACTAACCAACTGAGGCTTAACTAAGAATTGTTGCTAACCTTTGAAAAAATTATTATTTAATATTTTTTGGTGGCTAAGTGGTGGCATTAGTCTCTAGTGATTGCCATAATGCAAAGAATTCGTGCTTAGTACATCTCTACTGTGTTAACTAGTCATGCAACGATAAACTCACTCAACTTTACTAATGAGTTTTGTACAACTAAAAGTGATAACTGATATTAAAAGTGAAAAGCTCATAAGCGCTTTTATTCCAGTTTCGTAATTAAGAAAAGTTCGTCTCTAGCACTCATAAACACATATTGAAGATTACATACATGTATATAAAAACCTGTGCGATACATATTGTGTTAATGATGACGAATATTGACTGTGAAAAACTTGTCCCTAAATAACCTTAGGATTAATGTTCCAAAACACTCAGCACTAATATAAAAGTTATCGAAAAACTTCAAACTAGTTTTCAACTGGTCTGTAATAAAGCAATTTGTGACTAGTAGGGCATTCACAAATTTAATTAATACGTGATTAAGATATATTTTAAAAATTTTTTCACTTCCACCTAAATTTGCGCAAACTTTTACATATTTTTTAACTCATCGAAAAATGTCCTACAGGGCACATGCTTGTGGGTATTATCATGCACGCAAAAGTAGGTTTGTAAACACTTTCCTTCATGAAGTCAATGTCGTTTGGCAGTAGCAAGCAGGAATCATGTGTGTGTGTGAGCGTGTTGTAATAGTTTTAATCCTTTTACTCGTACACTGTAATGTCAGCACTAATACACTAATACTTAGTCTTACACATGTGCGCAGTGTAGCAATTTCGGAGCAGCAGTGTAGTTGTTAAGTATGTTAAATTGCAAAGGACGTTGATAGTGTGAGACAAATGCATTTAATTAATTTGCTTGCAAGTATTATCGTCATGTTTTTTTGTTGTTAGAACTCAGTGAAATTTTTATACACTTGCAACTTGTAGCTGCAAAGTATAATAGTTTTGTTCACCTTACGGTTGTATGTTTCACCTAAAACCAAGGCAGATGAATGTCGATTTCATATATGTAAATGATCAGGTGTCGAAAAAAGTTGAAATCCGGGTTACTGTCATTAGTTTGTGAGATATATATGAATAATCATTTCCGGTCAATGTTTTGTCTGAATGTCAAAAATGGGTTGAATCGTGTCAGTAATTGCCTTTGCTCCAATATATCTAAATAAAGATTTTAAATCTTGCGGGTGACTTTATGCCGTACATTTCGGCCTACATGTGAGTCATCTCAATGAAAATTACAGAGCGTATTTTACTGATAACGCTATATCATTATATTTAAAATGGATAAACTTCACTAAGCTGCCATAAACCAAACATATTACGTCAGGGTTTCACTCCATATGATTGGTGATTGTATTTGAGGTACCTTAATAAACCCCATAGAACATCTTATTAGTATGTGACTTTGGCCAAAATAGATAAAATAGGATCAATACTACCCAGAATTACCATATATACTGTGATCAAATTGAAAGATGAATTTTGTCCATTTCAACTCCTTCAAAGTAATCCCTGCCCGCTGCAATACACTTATGCCAACGAATATTTTAGTCACCATAGCACTTGGAAAAATCCTCCGTCGTGTTGGCCATCAGAGCCTTCATCTATTCAGCTTCCATATCCTCAATTGAGTCGAAATGGTGTCCTCGGAGTGGTCACGGTAATTTGCTGTATAGCCAGAAGTTACACGAAGGTAAATCAGGCGAATGCGGTGGTTGCGGCAGGATATTAGTTCAAAATGTGGTGAAATGATCACGAATAACTAATGCAGTATGAGATTGTGCATTATTGCACTTCTTTGTTCAATAAATTCAGGTGTATAGTAAAAATCGAAGAATTCACTTTTAGAGCCTTATAAAACGACGCGTATTTCAAATACTATTGCATATTTTGACGTAAAATTTAGCGTAAATATCACTAACAGTATTAACAACTTACAGAAAAGGACCGTTGCGAAAAACACGTGAAGTGTAAATTAAAAATTCACCTTTCAATTTGATCACATAACGTTGCATCATTTGTCATAAGTTTATGAGTTGAAACAATATAATATAAACCACTCAAATTAAAAAAATTAAGTTTTGTTTATAAAATGGTTATATATTGGTTATATCTGACCTTTGGTTGACGTTTTGCATCTTAAGTTATCTCTCTGACTTTGATTCTCTGAAGTTGTAAGTTTGTAAAATCTTTGGTTGCACCCGAACTTAGCTTCTCCTTACTTGCTTTTTTTTTTTTAATTTCAGTAAGGCAAAGCCGCACCCAATGTCATTTACATGTTGAATAGATGGTTGCGAACTATAATTGTGCTGTTGAAAATAATTTATATTTGTGCATAGTTTTGCCATTAAAGAGTAATAAAATTATTGCGAATATATTTCAAATTCTTTAACAGCAACGCTTAGATGTCAATTAATTTTGGCATTTTAAATTGAGTTTACTCTTTCCGCAATTTTAAAACTAACCTAAACTTTATTAAATAATGATCTCAAAATATTTTGATGTTATTACTAAATATGTCGTTTCCAGGAATGAAGTTGTGTACTAGCATGAATTCCACTTAAGGATTTATGCTGCTATCTTCAATTAGCTAGACTTAGGCGTCGCGGAAACAATGCAGTAACTTGTTTAAATATATCAGGCAGCCATAAGCCAATGAATAGCAAATTCAGTATAGCCAGTAGTTTATACTGCTTTGATGAATTATAAGTACGAGTAGAACGAAAAGCGCAATAGATCACTGTCTAAAAATAATAAAACTGTTAAAACCGTTTCGAAAGCCGATAATTAAAAAAAAAAAAAATGTTGCATTGTGGTATTTTAAAGAGTTCCTTTATTTTAAGCTTTGACCCGACAATACCACGATTAATGCTGAAGTGTATAGTGATCAGTTGGACAAATTGATTGATGTACTCAAAGAAAAGAGACGCAAATTGAACAATACAAAGATTACAGTTGTTCCACAAAGATAATGCCAGATCTCATGCAAGTTTCATGATTCACCAAAAGCTTTTATAGCTTGAATGGGTGGTGCCACCACACCAACCATATTCTCTAGACTTGAA
>CM050323.1:29562036-29602398 GCA_027475135.1 Bactrocera correcta | reverse complement strand
GAAGACTTGATACCTTCGAAATATTACTTCTTCCGTTCATTGAAAAAATTGTTTGTTGGGAGCAATCAGGACCTCAAAAACCACTTGGGCTAGTTTTTTGTCTACAAGAATCAAACATTTTATAAGCGTATATTCGTGAGTTCAAATTATGGAAGAAAGATGAAGACTTTTCGACTACCCAATGCATAATTTCATAAAAAAGTTTATACAATACAAAAATCGTGTTTAAATTTTATTAAAAAAGCGAAATTACTTAATGAAGAACTCAATACATTCTGCATATAAGTATATATATATATATAATTATATACTAAGATTTTTATCCCAATGCAAAGATACCGAATAATTTAATTTTCGGTACCAATACTTTAATAACCAAGCATTTTGCTATACCAAAAAACTCGCTAGATGACGATGCGGTCAGGACTGGTTAGAAAACACAAATTAGATATAAAAATTTGGTTCCTTTTTATCCGAAATTATCTAATCTGATAGTGGTTTTTAGGAGACACTGATTTTTATTTTGAGTAATTATATCCATATTTAAATTAAAAGCATAATTCAAGAAGAAATTTTTAGAAGAAAATGAGTTTTGCAAAATTTTAGTTCGTTAACTCAAAAACTGAACAAATAGTGCTTGCCTCTGCAGAAAAACTTATGGACGGAGAGATAGAGGGATATGGCTAAATCACTTAGCTTCTCGCACTAATCATTTATATGTACATTTTATAGTCTCCGACGTTTGCTTCTGAGTGTTACAAAATTCGCGGCTAACTTAGTATATGGTACTCTGTTCAGAGTATGACAATAATGTTATAATCAGAGCCCTCATAGTTTGTAAAACTATATTTTTTGGTAAACAGCATCATCAAATCAGGGATGTAGATCGAGTTCACATTTTTTTTTAAACTTCCTTCTTTTTACTCCTTCTATTTTCCTTAGTTTTTGAAAGAAATTAAATTTTAGAACTAAAATTTTGTTGCCCTAAAAATAATTAAGTGATCATTGGGCAGAATATAGTGAGGGTTAGTTAAGTAGTCTAAGAGATACATAATTTTATTGACCAGTGCCCTTCTCCAATATCTAAAAAAAATAGAAAATTCCTCCAATATTTAATAAAGGGTGATCAATTTTGAGGTTCCCTACTATTTTAAAGAAAAAAAAACGAAAACTTCTAAATTTATGTGGAATGTATACTATCATTCGAAAGAACATTCTTTGGCATTTATTTTATGAAGATTTGCTCTTTAAATGTTATATAGAGATTATTTTGTTACGGAGTTCCATAATTTATATATTTATTGCAACTCCTTTCTCTATAATGATTGAGGTGATGCGGTCATTAAGATATCAATAGTTTCGAGGCTAGAATTGTTGATACTTTTTAATCCTCTGTCCATTTTTTTTCCAATGGTTATCTTTCTTACAAGGCTACTTGCATACTGATTTAATGCTCCTTCACTGATAAAATTGCCGCCAGTATAAATTATATGTGACCTGGTCTACAAAAAGGGGGCTTAGGTGTAAAAAAATCAATTTTTTTATTTTTTTTTCAGTTTTTTTTATTTGTATTTTTTTTTTTTTTTACTTTATTTTATTTTTATTTTATTTTATTTTTTTTAAGACCTAAGCCCCCTTTTCGTAGACCAGGTTACATATATTGATTTGGCAACTAAATCTCTAAACATAAAAATAAAAAAAGAGGTATGCCTAGTCTCTTTCCCAGTAGATAAATACTTTGGTTCTTTGAATCAAGTACTCAACTGAGCAAGAATAAAATTGTTTTAATTTTTTTAATAAAATATTTCACGAAATATAATTTTTATAGACTTATATAGTAAAATATTTATTTAATTTTATTTGATAGTTCCACTAAAATAATTAAATATTTTCTTTAATATTTAATATTTTCTTTAATATTTAATAATTTTTCTTTGAATAAAATTCCGTTTAAATTCTGTTTTTTGTGATTTTGAAATTTTTTTAAGTTCAATTTTAAAATTAAATAATTTACCATAAATAAGCTTTAAGATTTTCTTGAGCAATTTTCTGCTGGGCATAACTGTAACTGTTTTACTCATGTAAATATATTCATACATGCACACGAACACCGTTACACATTACCGACGATTTTGCAAAATAAAAAGTAATCAAGCGAGTCGGTCGCCAAAGCAATCAACTGAAAGTGAGGTGAGACAGTCAAACATGCCACACCACCTTGACACCAGAGCGCCGCAAATGTGTAATAATTACAATGCAACAACTACAACAACAATAATGGCAATATTGCTGCATGCGATAGCAACAATTTCCCTAATAATAGCGCCAAGCAACAACAACAGCAACAGCAACCAGTTAGGAGCCAATACACAGTTACTATCCAGGGATGTATGCGTATTTGTTTTATATGTTTTTATGTGCGTGTGTGCGGCTTGGAACATATGCAGGTAGGCCGGTAGTTGTGCCAATAAAAGCCGCATGTTTCGCTCGACAACCAAGCGCCGCCGCAAAGGGCAAATGTCGGCAAAGCATTAAATTAGCACTAAAGCGTCCAAAGCGAACTAAACTTGGCCGCAGCGAATTGGCTTTGGCTAACACACACCTATTTTGTTGTTGTTTTTTATTTTGTTGCTTAAGTTGGCGCTTGAGTTTGTCGGCTGATGTGCCGCTCTGCCGCTTACTTGGCATGCAAATTCATCACTGTTACATAGGACTATTTACCTGCACGTGCAGGTGTGTGTGTTTTGTGTGGCTTGTATAACTGTATATATGGGGCGAATAAGGCGCAGACAGCTGTGTTGTCTAGCGAGCGCTCATTTGTAACTGTATCCATTTTGTGTAAAGGGGGTATACGCTAGAAAGGCTTGTACACACATATGTATTTGTTTAGCAGCGGCGCTGTAGCTGACGTTGACGCATACAGCGCTGCTGACGCCGGAATTTTAATTGAAAGTGAAAAATGAGCAAATAAAGAATTATCTATTTTCTGTAGGCGTGTGTTTGCATGTATGTAAATACGTGTGCCCCTGTTGGTATGCAATGAAAAATAATTAAATTACTATTGCCGATTTGATATTCGATTTTTTATTAAATCTAAAACTTCTCGGCTTACTTTAAGGTTTTTATGACCTGATCATGGTATACTAAGATTTGCACGATAAACTAGGAGGAAGGGATCCTATAAATTGTATATATAATGATCAGTGTAAAGGGCTGATTCGATTTAGCCCCATCTATCTGTATATATAGGCGAGCTAGTCCCTCAGTTTTTGAGATATCGATCTGAAATTTTGCACACTTTTTTTATTCGTCAATAAGCAGCTCACTTATCGGAATCACTGATGTTGGACCACTATAACATATAGCTGTCATACACACTGAACGATCAAAATGAAGTTCTTGTATTGGAAACTAATTTATATCAGAACATAACTTCACGAATTGTAGCATAAACAACGTTGTTTAAAGCAACGCTATAATCTCCAAACAAATTGCTCAGATCGGACCACTCTTGCCAATAGCTGTCATACCTGCTGAACGATCAAAGTCAACTTGTTTTTTGTTAACATTTTTATTTGTGCAGAAAATTCCAGCTTCGCCAACCGAAGTTAATTTTTTTTCTTGTTTCAATAAATTTGGTAAATATCTCTCTTTATTTTTACGCTTTTTCTGTCACCTTTTCGCTTCACACACCATACAGCCATTGAAGGATGAGTATATAGCCAGGTTATGGCAGTGATAAATTTATTGTTGCAGTTGCGAAAGTGATAAAATGCATAAGCTGCGCGAATATACATTTTCAATAGTCATACAAAGCATATAAGCTTGTATATAAGTAATACATATATATCTTTCTTATATCATACATATGTAAACACATATAGAAGAGTAACAGCAGTATTTTCGGCACCAAACAAAAGCATGCACTTGGCTAAAATTTGTCACAATGTAATTTTTAATGCTGACATATATATACGCATGCATTTTCATACATACTCACACATATATGTATGTAGTTGTCTGTCACTGATAAGCGACGTTGTGCAGTGAGCAGCGGTACGACGCTGGAGCTAGACGCCGCAGCAGCAGCAGCAGCAGAAAAAGTAGATGCAGCAAATGTAGAACAAAGGGGATATTTTATACATATATTTTTGTATATGCTTCACGTATATTTTTTCTAAGAGTAAATTTAGAAAACATATCAGCAGATGCCAATAAAAGTGAAAGGTGACAAAAATCAGCACTGTCAGAGCAGCTGCGTGAAATTGAAGAAACTTAGATGTTTCGTATGCATGGATATATATTATTTACCTACTAGGTACCTAGATGTTCATATGTAGATATATGGATGTATACAATATGTTAGTCTTTTTTTATTCCCAGGAAAGTTTTTGTCTCTACACACTGTACGAGTACAATGTTGTAAGGGTGCTGGTGCTTAGAAATTTTGAGAAGTTAAAGTTTAGCTTTCAATACTTTAAGAATATATTATAATCTTGTATATGTGAAATTTTGAGATTATTTGTCTTCATCGGCTATTTAATAGAATCTTTTAATAAATTATTCCATATTTAACTACTTTTTCGTCCATTCTCATTATAATAACTACATTTGACTATGACTCAATTAGTTTTGAGCGTACATGTGAAAATTTAAATTTCAGAGAAGAAAGTTCTCTTAAGCGGGGATTCAAGCCTCGAGGCACGAATTTCGCGCATTTTAAGTTCCGTCGCAAGTTTAAACTGGCCTAGAAGCTACACTAGAAATAATTGGAAAGAATAATTCGAAGTTTTATATATCGCTTGAAGAATTTTTTTTAATTTCCAAAAATCGAAATATGAAAGAAAATAGCATATTTTTCTTTAAATGATTAATAAGAATAGCCTCCTGAATTGGGTAATTTCTAGTTATAGTCGTGCTTTCGAATGAGCTCTGACTCCTCAAAATTTCTATTTCTAAGACTTGGTATTGGAAAAAATTTTTATATATAGGAAAAAACTACAGTTTATCTATGGAACTCCTCTCAAAAACGAGGGTTAACGGTGACTACTACATCTTCAACTGGAAAGATTGCGTTTAAGTAATGTTAAATCTAGTAATTAATCGAGGGAATAAGCTAAATTTTTTTCTTTATTTTGTTCAAATGACGGCTTCCAGAAATCGATTTTTGAACAAAATTTGGGTATTAAAGTGTTTATAAAAGAAAATTTATCGGTGCAGAAAAATTTTTGATTATTGGCTGAAAAATAACTGGCGGGAATTGAAATTAAACGACTATGAAAATTTGTATTGGCTCCCAAGTTTGCTAATTTATATGTTCGAACACATTAGTTCTTCTCTTCTATCGCTTCACTAAGGATTATATATGCACATATACCACTTAACGTGCGATCTTCGATAAGGCATCTAATGTAACCTAACTAAACCTACTAAAAATTATTATATGCACATATACCACTTAACGTGCGATCTTCGATAAGGCATCTAATGTAACCTAACTAAACCTACTAAAAATTATATTCAAGAAGCTCGTATTAAAATTTGAAACTAATTGGTTTTTTTTTTTACCTTTTTGATAGCTTATATAGTATATTCAAAAATTTCCTCTGAAATCGTCAAGGTCGTATCTGGAATAGTTTTTGAATGGCAGCGTTCTAAACAGCGACCGCTCAGAGGTGCAAACATATACATATAAGTGAAACTTTAAACGCGTTTTTGTCGAAACGACATTTTTCAAAATTGCTAAAATCATAACTCAAGGAGACGCTGATCGATTTAAAATTAAAGCTGGGTATTGTTGATTATTTTTGCTACACAATGGACTACGATCTTTTTAATTGGTTAAAAATTGTCAATTTGACATTAAAAAAACATCAATTTTTTTCGTGAAAAACGATTTTTTTTTTTTCAAAATTACGTAATTTTTTTAATTTTTGATATTTTTCAAAGATCGTAGTTCACCGTATAGAAAATATATTTAGGTTTAATAAACAGTTTGAATTTTTTTGTGTCAGCTACTCATTCAACCGGAATCATGCCAGCAGTTGAGTCACTTTTTTTCGGCACTTCCGCAGACAGCACATAACTCCGTTACTTTTCAATTATTTTGTAAAAAATTTTTAATTTACGTCCATAGAACGTTAAAACATTCAATCTTGTACTTTCTTTTAAAAAAATTCACGAAAATCGCCTAAATTTTCATGCGTCACACTGGTATATTTTGAAATGTACTTCCAAGCATTCTGAAACAGCTTTTCAAATTTGCCTGTATTTGCGGTTATTTTACCCTGTCTCTTTTTCTGTCTTTCGAAGTCCAGTTAACATTAACTCCCTTATGCCAACTTTCCGACTCAACTTTGTCTCAACTTTCTCTTTTCGTATAACTGGATTTGAGAACATCGTTGACAATTCGCTGTGTTTTCTGGTTTAATTACAGAAAAACTTATTATTTCTTAATATTCATTTGTGACATAAAAAGCGTATAATGATATTATAATTATATGCCTTCTATTAATACGTTAACAACAAATATTACTAGTAAAAAAACCGAGGAATATAAATAGTTTAGTTTTTAACTACAGAATTTTGATGTTTAGAGATATGAAAGGTATATACCAGAGAAGTACAGATATAAAAATTAGAAGTCATGATTTATCCAGGGTAAGCTCCCAAACTACATAACCGATTTTGAAAAAATTTAACAGACTTTATCCACTTTGATCCAAATTAAACGATAGAATAGATTATATTTCTATTACTTATTTTAAAATTAAAAAAAAAAAATATATATATATATATATATATACATATGTAGCGTATTCTAAACTGCAAAACTACGTATTATCAACAAAATCGAAATTAAGTTCTTTAATACTTGCGATTCACTTTATCATATTACATAAATGTAGCATTAAATTTTCAGCTGTCAGTCAGATACTCGTATACCCAATATATAACCATTTTATAGCAAAAACTCCAATGTTTTTCAATATTCGTACTTAATGCTTACCATATATACAGCAGCGCTGTACTGGTCGGATCTACAAGTAACTAGGAATATACTTATCTGGTTTATACCTTTAAAATTTCTCAAAAAAAACTTGTTCATCCTCAGATATCAATCACATAATTCCATAGAAGATATCCTAACCTTAGTGTAACTTTTAATCAATACAAAAATATATACAAGTATATATTTAAATACAATAATTTTTATTGTAGTAATTTTCAACCATTTTACGTACCCAAATTGGCCACACTTGAATAATTCAACTGCAACTCATTAAACTTAATTAACCGAATCAATTAGAGCCTCTGACGAAACAACTGAGTATGATGCATTGTTGCTACACAGCCTTTGCTTAATCGCACAGTTTAATAATTTATGCATTTTAAATTGATTTTAGGGATTTAGAAGAGCATAATGCAAATTAATTTCCCGCGCTTTTGGCGAGCGCTCTTCGTTTTGTTTGTATAAAATTTAATAAAATCCAGAATTTCCCCTAGGCATTAGCAATGCACACACACACACACGAGCAACAAACAGCCGCCGTTACGAGCAAAACGAACCCAAAACCTTTCATTTCCTCAGTGGAATGCAAGCGACGGCGTTGGCGTCAACGTCAGCGACGCTGCTACCACAGACGTTAGACTTTGCGACGTTATTGTTGTTGCCGCCGTTTTTTATGTTGCGCAGGACAAAAACGGCGTTGGCAGCGGCGTCGACGTCAATGCGAATCCCAACGATGATAGCACAGCTGTTAACTGCAAGCGTTCGGCAAACGGACACCCACACTACCACCACGGTGAACTAGCGAGTGTAGCAGCGCCGAACCGAAGCGGCCGAGCAGGCAGCCATGTGGGCAGCAGACACTCCGGCAAACGCACAAACAAAAATAGAGAGTAGTTGTACGGGTATGGGTGTGTGTGTGAATTTGGGGCTCTTCTGCTACGCATACAGCACTGAATGGGTGCTCTGTTTGTATATATGTATATGAGTATATGCGTCTATGTGTATCGATATGTGCGCGCTTGCGGCCGCTACGACCGTCTGTCTGGCAAGCGAGACTGCTTGCTGTTAAACAGTTAGCAAAGAGACGTTGGATAGAGACGCCACCGTGGCGTATGAGTAACTTATTCAAAATAAACGCCACACATTGTGTTTGTACACGAGGGGTATGGGGGCGTCAGGCACACACCACCCATTGTTGCGTTGCGCTGCGTGACCAGTGTGTTGCATTAGCTGACGACGCAACTGCAACGCCAGCGGCAGCAGCAGCGCCAACATTTATCGTCGTTTCAACTAACTCAATTCAATTGAATTCAACTCACTTTGGTTCAGTATAATTTAGCTGGACAAAGTCAACGCCACAGCCGTAGTTATTAAGGCGAGCTGTGTTGACGAGCGTGCGCGCGTGCCTCTCCGCTATGTGTCGTGGCATATTTAATTTTCATAACAACACCAACAAAGCATGTGTGCTGTGTGCTTCGTGAATGCAGCTTCCGTCCGAAAGAAAAGTGATTGAAAGAAAATAAATAAATATTTGTGATTAAAGTGAGGCATAAATCGAATTGCAGCAAAAGTTTGAAGTGCAGCAAAATATGTGAAAGTAAGCGTAGTTAACGTGTAACAACAACAACGCGTAACATATTGTATATACACACCCCGGTGTGTGGAGAAAGTTGTGATAAGAACGTAAAAATTTCGCCTGGAAGTTGTAGAAAAATTTTGAAAAATTATATAAAAAAGTGAAAGGGGAAATTTATAGAAAATTTAAAAAATTTTTTATGTTATAAAAAATTTAAAAAAAATTTTTACAATATTTAAAAAAAATAAAAAAAATTTTTTAATTATTGAAAAAATTAAGAATTAAAAAAAAAAAAAAAAAATTTAAAAAAAAAAAAAAATTTTTGAAAAAATTTAAAAAATATTTCCAAAATTAAAAAAAAAAATTTTTATATATAAAAAAAACAAATATTAAGCAAAATGCTCTTGACCAATTTTTCCGGCCGCTTTGTGTCAGTTGCCAAAAAATCGTGCAAGCGAACTCGCAAGCCGCAACGCTTAGTGGCATGAGTGTCGTCACGTTGATAATCGAATCTGTATTTTTTTTTGCGTTCACCAAGTTTTGTTTGTGTGTGCGTGCCCTCTGCAATTATGTCGTGAATTTCAACAATTTTCCACTTCCTCGTTATAATAATTCACAACTGTTTGGTTTGACAAATACTCTTGGTGTCATTGCCAAAAATTTCACAGCCAAGAGTCAGCGAATTGCGTGCTCTGCTCAATAAGCACTCAATAATTGCAGCGCATTCTCTATTGACAGTTTAAAAGCTTTAAGCAATATATCTTTAAGACTTTAATTTAAGGTATTTAAGCAATTTTATTTCATTGTTTAAATTTTTTTTTTTAATTTTTTTAAAATTTTTAGAACTATTCGGCAGTGAAATTGTGGAAAATAATATTTTCTGCGGCGTGAAACGCTTACGTAGTGCTCTAAAGCGCCCTTCTACTCATTGTTATGTGTGTATGTGTGTGTTATTGGCATATATATAAGTATGTGTGTGCCTTCTAGATAAAGGTTTGTGTGTATGTGTGCCTTATTTGATATGTTTTCGTATGTGTGGCCTTATTAATGTCTGTTTGTATGTGCGAAATATTGGTACATATCTGTTTGTATGTGTGCTTTCTATCGATATATCCCTGTATGTGTGAAACGAAAATCGCGTAATACTTTCATCTAAAATATATTTTTGCTTGCTTATACACACGTATGTGTGTACGTGTGATTCCAAATAAACTTTATCCATAGCGCTACATGTACACCAATTACAAATACAACAAAACTAAAGGATAAATAGCAAAAAAAAAAAAACGCTTGCAAAATACCAATGATTGTATAGCTACGCTGGGCGGTGATGACGACGCCATCGCTAGGCACTTGATACAATTTCATTTAGCTACATACATACATATATAAATACATGCATACATATGTATATATTCAACCAGTAGTATTGTTGTACCCAGTTGCCAGTTGGCTTGTCGTCACAAAATATTTAAGAACATTTTTACAGCAAGCTTTCATTTTGAAGGATAATTTTAAAGATTTAGTGGCACTTTTACCAACAGAAGAGTCTTATATCTCTATATGATTTTGTTTTTTCTTCGAAAGATTCTCTTGTATCCTTTTCATGGAGGAAAACTTACCCATAGCAAATTCAGAGACGTTTGTTAATAAAGACTAAATTTTATAGACAAAGCTATCCTTAATTCCATTATCTCCAAGAGGTTATATGAACTTTTCGCATACCCCATTTTCCAGGACTCGAACTTAAAATTATGAACTGTTTATTCTGTTAAATTGAAATCAGGGTTAATCCAGTGAAAAAACCGAAAGAATGATAAATATCTAATTAGAATTCAACACATACTCTCAATATAATATCGTAGAACATTGTTTGGGTTTGAGTCTAACAACTTAATCCAATATTTCTCGTGACAGATTTCTCAAAATAGGTTTGTGTCCCTGCTGATCGGTGAACACATTTATTTGAAAATTTTTATGTGCACCGCAAATAAGAGACCTTGGAGTTAGAGTCTAACAATTTCATCAAAATTTAAAGTAAGTTTGCGTCTGGATTGATCGGGGATCCCGTTTATTTAAAAATTCATGTGTGTACTACAGAGTAATTTATAATGAGATCGGAAGCAGCATAATTGGCGAATGATGAGAAATTAAGTAGTTAGTAATTTAATAAGTAATTGCTAGCGGAGCTTTAGGGAAAAAGGGGCTTATAACAATGCGTTCAATTATACCTCTCTGCCAATGCCATACTATCTAAATTCTACAGCTTCTTTGATATTAAACTAAAAATATAAATTCTTGAGTTTCTTCAGTAACCTATGAACTCTTTAAAATTTCCCAAAAAACTTCTCTTATAACCTAAAAGCATAAAAATATTCCAACGACCTCTAATTTTATTGAATTGAATTGAATCGTAAACCGATTTCCAGCTAAGAAAAGTTGATTTCTTACCCTTCATGGAGTGCTCAATAATCTTCTTCATTTTGCATTCGGCAATTTTTCCCTCTCTTACCTTATTTTGTAACTTTTCCAAGATTTTAGAAAATACACACGGCTTGGGTTGACATTGGAATTGTTTTTTCTCTCTATAACAATTCCGTCTTTAGATACTTTCTACATAAACTAGACTTAAGACTGACTTTAAACCTTTCCTTGCTGCATAGGATTTTTTTATGCGTTCTTTGTATTGCACGGGTCAATTTACCTTAGCCTTAAAGCAGTAAATTTCCATGTTTTAGATCGTATTAGACGAAAAAAATATATGCCATGAAAAAGTTTGCTTTTTTATTTAGGAAACTGCTTTAATATTATTATAATAACTTTTACAAAAGCAAACTTTATACGAAAAAAAGGTATTTTCTTATCGTTCATAATTAATCAGGAAATCATAAAATAAACTTTAGGACAAAGAACGAATATTTTTTTGTAGAGTCGTGTTACTATACAGATTTATTGCTTAGAACCCTGTAAGACGCTGCAAGAAATTTTCGTCAACTGACATGATAGGCAGTCGAGGTTGCAATAGTTTATGGAAAAAAACGCTCGATGCCACTGACGGTCACACGGTCATAAAAATCGTGATTGGTCGAACTGGTGTTCTGTGAAACTTGGCAACTTTTTGCAATATTTTACATAGCCGACAGATGGCGCTTAGATCTGAATATGTAAAAAATACTCTCTTCATGTTATAAAATTAATTTCCCTTAGAAATACTAACTCGGGAATCATTTATAATATTGTAAATACCCTATAGTTCTAGCGCTTGTTGTATTTTTAAATCTTCCTAGTCCTAGTAGTCTTCCTAGTTCGTAGTCTAACCTAAAACTGAAACCTAAACTGCCGTTCCCTAAGTTAAATGTTGAGTTTTTTAAAAGGTGTTGCGGAATTTGTAGTTTCTCTATAAACATAACTTCTACTAAAATTCGTATTTACTCCGTCATCGGTTGCTACCGTTTAGCCTTTATCTACTTTTAGTTATAACCGTAAATAGTCAATACTTCCGACTGGGTGATAGAATTATTGTTTTTCTTCATGCTATTTTTGTTGTTATTGTTTGTTATGCATTGTTATTTGCCAATGGTGCGCATATACTAGATATATAAAGGATATACAAATGTGTATACAAATATGTATGTTTATATATAAGGGTGGGCCAAAAATTACCCTCTCGAATTTATGGGTTGAAATAAGCTCATAAGCAGAAAAAAATATGACGGGAAAGAAACAAGCTTTGGGTTAATTTAAAAAGATGTTGTTTAGCATTTAAAATTATGGATTTAATAATCATGAATAATAGATTATAGAATATGTTTAATATGAAGATAGCTTAGAGATTGAAAATACTTTAACTTTTGAATCGTTTATAAAAAAAAAAAAACTTGTTTGTGTAATGTATTCTTGTGGAGCAAAAACTCTTCTCTGAACTTTTTTCAATTAATATATTTTTGCATTCATTAGGATCACCCTAATACATATGTGACGCGCTCTACCCCAACTATGGCATTCGATACTACGATATTCCCAAATATTTGTATATTAACTGGGTGTGTGTATATACAAGTATATATGTGTGTGTGTGTGTTTGTGTTTGTGTATGCGCACACGTCTTTCACACTTACTCATACCCACAAACACATATTTACAGAAATTTAAGCAAAAGGATATGCGGCGTCTATAAATATATGTATTCATACACAAACGCACACACACACAACCACACCAATTGTATTTATGTATATGTATTCTCAAGCGAGCAATAAAACAGGCAACCAGCGGCGACAGCACAGTGGCAACAGCGGCAATACGACTGGCAAATAACGATTAAATAACACTCTTCAAAGCGTGGCTGGCAGTCGTGGTGGCCGACTGACCGACTAACTGTCGCTTTGTCTGTGTCGTCGCGGCGTGGCTTTCGCATTGGGTCACCCAGTCACAGCGCTACACCGACTGTTTAGATATTTTTATTTTTATTTTAAATTTTCGTTTTCATTTCTCCACTCCTATGTGTGTGTGCGCTATGCCGTGTGTGTGCGTGAAATGAAAATTGGAATTGAAATGGAAATCCGCATGCATGCACATTGAAATTTTCTGTTTTGCTGCACCGCAAATGATATAAAAGCACCGCAAATACATATAAATACGCTCGTGTTTGTGTGTGCGTGTATAAGTGAGGTTAGAAAAGGATGTGAAAGTGTGTTTATTAAAATGTTCAGAAAGCCAAAATTTGCAGGAAATTGTAAGTGCGCGCACGCTTAGCTCGTCAGTGCGACTAGTCAGCGCTGGTTTTGTACGCTCTTGTCTGCTTTACGCATTGCCATTCGAGCATTCATTCGATAAAATGTTTTTTGTTTCCGCTAAATATGTCTAGCTTGTATTTTAATTGCCACTTTATGATTACAATAGCGATTATGGCAGTGAAGGGCACGATTTTTACTTAACATAATTGCAATAGAGTAAATGTACAACAGTTACATATAGTGAGCTATGGGTGAATGGTAATTTAGGTTATAAAAAGAGTTAAAACAAGAAAAAAACAAGAAAAAACGTTAACTTCGGTTGCACCGAAGCTAAATACCCTTCACAGGTGCATTTCTGTTAGTAACTATGTGTCCAGTTTGTATAGAAGCTATATGCTATAGTAACTCGTTCTGAACAATTTCTTGGGAGATTACATTCTTACCTTAAAAAGTAATCTATACCAAATTTCGTGAATATATCTCGTCAAATGTTAAAGTTGTCCATACAAGGACTTGATTCCGATCGTTCAGTTTGTATGGCAGCTATATGCTATAGTTAACCGATCTGAACAATTTCTTCGGATATTACATTGTTGCCTTAGAAAATAATATATACCAAATTTCGTGAATATATCTTGTCAAATGTGAAAGTTTTCCATACAAGGACTTGATTCCGATCGTTCAGTTTGTATGGCAGCTATATGTTATAGTTAACCGATCTGAACAATTTTCTCGGATATTACATTTTTTCCCTAGAAAATAATCCATACCAAATTTGGTGATGATACATTGTCAAATGCGAAAGTTTTCCATACAAGAACTTGATTCCGATCGTTCAGTTTGTATGGCAGCTATATGCTATAGTCAACCGATCTGAACAATTTCTTCGGAGACTACATTTTTGCCTTAGAAAATATTATATACCAAATTTCGTGAATATATCTTGTCAAATGTGAAAGTTTTCCATACAAGGACTTGATTCCGATCGTTCAGTTTGTATGGCAGCTATATGTTATAGTTAACCGATCTGAACTATTTTCTCGGATATTACATTTTTTTCCTACAAAATAATCCATACCAAATTTGGTGATGATACATTGTCAAATGCGAAAGTTTTCCATATGAGAACTTGATTCCGATTGTTCAGTTTATATGGCAGCTATATGCTATAGTGGTCCGATATCGGCCGTTCCGACAAATGAGCAGCTTCTTGAAGAGAAAATAACGTTTGCAAAATTTCAAAAGGATATCTTAAAAACTGAGGGACTAGTTCGTATATATACAGACAGACGGACAGACGGACAGACGGACAGACGGACAGACAGACGGACATGGCTAAATCGACTCAGCTCAACATCCTGATCATTTATATATATACTTTATAGGATCTCCGACGCTTCCTTCTGGGTGTTACAAACGTCGTGACAAAGTTAATATACCCTGTTCAGGGTATAATAATCTCTGCTGCAACTAAGCTATAATACCCTTCACAAAGGAACAGTATGTATAAGTAAATCTAATTCTTTTTTTTTCTAGCTACGTTGTTTGAAAAGAGAAAGCTTAAAGTCGAATTAGGTTTACTTAATAAAAAAAAAACAAAACGAATCGATTATAGAGATCTTTATCCATAGTTTGATCGGTTGGTTTGAGTGACAGCAATACACTATAGTAATTTGATGTGGATATTTTGTAAATATTTATATATAGAGTTCTTTTGGGCAATAACCTATGCCAAATTTAGCAAAGACAGACGAAGTAAACGAACATTGCTATCGCTTCAGCTCGCAAGCTGATCATTCATATGTATATACATATGTATGTATATTGCTTGTAGTATATCCAATGATTTCTTCTGGGTGCTACACATTTCTAGTTTACACTGTGGAGGGCATAATTATATTCTAAAGAGTAATAAGCTTCAGAATATTTCTGTATTGTTGCTTTTCAATATCTGAAAACAATACAAAAAATTTTTTTAAAAAATATCACCACTTTATTTTAGATGTGTTTGAGCTGTACTATTTTGTGGAAAAAATTTTATGTAAAAGTGAAAAAAGTTATGTTTTAAACTCAATGCAGAAGAGTATGCGAAGGCCTCATCAAACGGGGTTTTCAAAAAGAACTTTAAAGTTTTTATACCCTGAACAGGGTATATTAACTTTGTCACGACGTTTGTAACACCCAGAAGGAAGCGTCGGAGACCCTATAAAGTATATATATAAATGATCAGGATGTTGAGCTGAGTCGATTTAGCCATGTCCGTCTGTCTGTCCGTCTGTCCGTCTGTCCGTCTGTCCGTCTGTCCGTCTGTCTGTATATATACGAACTAGTCCCTCAGTTTTTAAGATATCCTTTTGAAATTTTGCAAACGTCATTTTCTCTTCAAGAAGCTGCTCATTTGTCGGAACGGCCGATATCGGACCACTATAGCATATAGCTGCCATATAAACTGAACAATCGGAATCAAGTTCTCATATGGAAAACTTTCGCATTTGACAATGTATCATCACCAAATTTGGTATGGATTATTTTGTAGGAAAAAAATGTAATATCCGAGAAAATAGTTCAGATCGGTTAACTATAACATATAGCTGCCATACAAACTGAACGATCGGAATCAAGTCCTTGTATGGAAAACTTTCACATTTGACAAGATATATTCACGAAATTTGGTATATAATATTTTCTAAGGCAAAAATGTAGTCTCCGAAGAAATTGTTCAGATCGGTTGACTATAGCATATAGCTGCCATACAAACTGAACGATCGGAATCAAGTTCTTGTATGGAAAACTTTCGCATTTGACAATGTATCATCACCAAATTTGGTATGGATTATTTTCTAGGGAAAAAATGTAATATCCGAGAAAATTGTTCAGATCGGTTAACTATAACATATAGCTGCCATACAAACTGAACGATCGGAATCAAGTCCTTGTATGGAAAACTTTAACATTTGACGAGATATATTCACGAAATTTGGTATAGATTACTTTTTAAGGTAACAATGTAATCTCCCAAGAAATTGTTCAGAACGAGTTACTATAGCATATAGCTTCTATACAAACTGGACACATAGTTACTAACAGAAATGCACCTGTGAAGGGTATTTAGCTTCGGTGCAACCGAAGTTAACGTTTTTTCTTGTTTTTTTTTTTTTTTTTTTTAAATAAAACAAAAATGGTTTGGGATATACATATATGAAATTATTTATTTCTGTGAAAGTACATTCCATTATATGTGGTCCTCGAACATTCGTTGTATGGCTTGTGGCTCGGTCTTGTTGGAACCACATATTGTCCAAGTCCATATTATCCAATTCGGACAAAAAATGTTTGGTTATAATTAAGCGGTGCCGATTCTCATTCACAGTAACGTGAGTCTTGATTATCATGAGAGAAGTACGTCCCAATGATGCCGCCAGCCTATAAACCGCACTTAGCCGTATTTTTTTCGGTATGCAATGGTGACTCATAGAGTACGTGTGGATTGCTGCATGGCCAATAATGCATATTTTGCTTATTGACGAAGCCATACAGCCGAAAATAAGCCTCATTGATGATTTTTCGGTGTAAATCCGGATCATTTTCAAGTTGTTGCTCAGCTCAGATTCTGATGGTCAAGCGACTTGAGTTCTTACGTAAATTTGATTTTGTAAGAATGTAGATAGAAGATATTTTCGCAAAGTTCGCAACAACGACGCCAAATAGATGTCCAACGCTTGAGAACGACCTGTGAGAAACTGATTTGGGTCTTCCTCAAATGTTACACTAACGGCAACTGTGCCTGTGGATTCTAATTTTTCCAATAGTTTCTCAATTGTTGATCTGACAGGAGGTTTATGACGACCATAAATTGGACATTCCGCTCTTAAAGTTGAGGCCACTGACTCCGAATTTTGGTGGTAAATTTTAATGATTTCGAATCGTACTGTATATCTTTGCATGATGAAATGGCAAACGTTACTAAAGAGAACTTTCTATATAACGAGAAACTGGAACTATTAGAAAGCAAAATTTGGAAAAGAACCAGGAAGTATATGGGTTAACCTAAAGCAACTTACTCACATTAAAATTTAGTAGTTTTTCTTATAAAAGACCTGGTTTAGACCAATCGTTTCGGTTCTGAAATTAGTAACAAAATTCAAAAATATTTGACAAAATAACTCTTTAGCTTAAAAATTGTTATATCCGCTTGGGCTAAGGTGATTTTTATAACAAAATTCCAAAAATATTTCATACCATAAAATTTGTGGCAACTGTATATTTGGATATTTATGCACTTTTTTATGTGAAAATGGTTGCCATGTTAAAGTGGCTTCACATAAATTAAATTGTGCCAAACTAAAACCAGTTATTTCTAATATTTTAATTCTTTAAAAACAAGTTTTTAGATTTCATGGAACGAAATATTTGTATAATTTCTGTTTTTTGACTTTCTTAAGTCTTCAATGTCTTTTCTTTGTTTCATTTCTCAACTTCTTCTTTGAAACTAACAACAACTAAAATTTTGCTCGCTCTTAATGTTTTTGTATATTTCTATGTCAAACTAACCTATGCCAATGCAATATTTGGTCGGTAATTTTGTTTTTGTTTCACGCACGAACACAAACGTGCCACCGCCGAGCGCGTGGCATACAAAACACTTGCCAAAAATACATACCATTGCCAAAAACGTGTGCCATACCATTTCCAAATCATTTCGTGCCACATTGGCGTGCAAGACTGTGCGCAGGAGCAGCATTTTAAAGGGAACTATGAGAGCATTGCAGAACTGCAGAACAACAAAAATCGAGCACACAAATTTCAGTTATCAAATAAACAATTTTACGTGTTTCATTCTCATATTTCTTATTAATTGTGTATTTTGGTCACGAAGCTTTTTCTTAACTTCCGCTGTCCTTTTCTACTTTGTTATCTCTCTTTTAATCGCTCTTTATCACTTTCATCTAAGTTAATTTCTTTCATTCCACTTTCGAACTTTGCATTCTCTTGACCAACTTACTTAACCCGGTTTCGCGCGAAATGTAAACAACCTGCTTCTTCTTCTTCTTCGTTTTCGCGTGCTGCCCACTTTGTTGTTTGCAATTTAGTTTGCTCTCCCACTCGCAGCCGCTCTTACGCTTAGTGCATTTCATTGCCCTGCATGCGCTTGTTGTCTCTCTCTATCCAATGCTTATTATTCTTGTTTATTTGTTTTTATACGCTCTTCTTGTTGTTGACACTTGTCTTGTCTTGACATTTAGTGTCATGCATTTTTGTTATCCTTCCCCCTGGCTACTCTGGCAGAGGCTAAGCATATGCTTGCGTAGAAATATTTTCAAAGCCACTGAGAGACTGAGCATTGCTTTCTGTGTGTGTGAATTTCCTTGTGTGAGTATGTGTTCTTGTGCCATGGCTTCTTGACGGTCGCTATTTTCTCATTGGAAGCCTTTAGGGCTTAACATTAATGAATAATTAAATAATTGACTATCTCTCTGCAGCTGATAATATTAAAAGGTAAAGGCGACTGCATAGATGTGTGTGCGCTAATGAGTACATACATACATATGTGTGTGCTTACCTATGTATGTGTATTTAATTCGAGCTTGGGTTGTCATTATCGTTATGATAATGTGTATAATTTCACGATGATTTAATTGATGCTTAGTAAATTAATTTGCGGTAGAAAATATGAGGTTATGCTCGAATAAGAAGTAGTGCTTTAGACCACTGTACAGAACTTGTTATGGATTCATAAGAGTATGAGAATATCTATTATGTTATTAAGTAATTCTACCCAGGTTTATTTTAACTTGTATTCTTCCAAAATTATTACTTCTTAATATGTTTCGGACTTAAACGCAGAGTTGGAGACTCTCCGACAGCGATTGTTGACTGTAACCGCCAACATTCGCTGAGTTGGTTGGTTAGGAAGTCAAATGAAGGCCTGACCGCCAGAGGCCGCACTTAAGCCAACACTAAAATTATTATGCTCATGAGTGAACATTATTCAAGAGCTCGCTTGAAAATTAAACGATAAAATTTCGGGCCATTTTATTTTACATTGCCACATTCAAAGTCACTAAAGACATCCAGATAAAACCCACTGAATGCTTTTTTTTCATAATATTGCTGTGTAAGACACTGTGTTGCCACTATTTAATATTTGTAAAGTCTACTGAATATGTATTATGTTTTGAAAGCTTCATACGAATACGAATAAGACAATTTCTTACAGATTTAAATAAGGGGAGACCCATGTGAAAAATTTTTTCACGGCAATATATAAAATTTCCATTCGAATAATTAATCCCATTTCACTAGTATGTACATTAAGATAAAAAAAAAAGAGAAAAAAATTTTTCGGAAAAAAACATCTTTTCAAGGGAAAAAATATCCCTGCCGGGGAAATTTTTTATGATTAATTTTAAAAGCTCTCTGTGAGCATTCAAATATTTCTTCATACAAAAATACGTTAAAACTCTGTTTTCATAAAATACCGTAACTTTTAAACCGTTTTTGTATGCATGTACGTTAGGGTGTACCAAAAGAAAAAAATGCGTAGAAAACACATCTCTCTTAGGGGAAAAATATACCTGCCGGGGAAATTTTTTATGATTAATTTTATAAGCTCTCTGTGGGCTTTCAAATATTTCTTCATACAAAATTACGTTAAAACTCTGTTTTCATTGAAAATACCCGAACTTTAAAACCGCTTAGATAAATTTTGTACTGCGGATTTTTGTAGAGCACACATTTTCCTAAAATGTCTACCTGAAAGGAATTTTTTTTCGTATTGATTCGCATATTAACAAATTTTTAAACGTGAAATGGTCCCAAAGTTATTACATTTCAAGAAGTTTATTTTTTAATTTTTTTATATATGTGGAAAATTTTGTATTTATCTCTCTTTTAAATTGAGCTAAATGTTTTTGTTGAAGGGAAATTTTTTCCTTTGTATGTAGTCTCATTTTAGCCGGTAAATTCAATAGATTCATTTTGGGATCACCCTAATGCGAACACAGCTTATATCAATATCAATCGTCAAAAGCAAAACATTTACTAAATTAAATAAAAATGATGCTACATACATATACGAGTACATATGCTCTAATAGGTATGTGTAAATAACTGAAATAAAAATATCAACAATAAACCTACATCCGCACGTAGCATATACAAGAAGTCAAAAGTGAAGGTGAAAATTCATTCAGGTAAACAATTAAAGTAAACGAAAAACTCATTAAGGAAAATGAAATAACGGTGCTAAATTATTCTACAAAAACAAAAAAAAATATACTGCGCACTAAAAAGTGCCTTTATAATGGCACACAAATTCCAAAAACAAGTGAAAACTGCTGAAAACGGCCAAAAATTTTACCTAGGTGCATGCAACAACAAAATTTCTAAAGAAAACATTTAGCAGTGCGTAGCACAAAATTGTAGCACTTCAAGTTCTGGCAACAATGCACTGCAACACCCATACATACATACTTGCAAAGTAAATTGAAAAATAGCGGCATTTGTTATACCTAAATTACAGCAATTGCAAATTGATACAACACAAACAAAACTGAGACAGAATTTGGTACAGGTAAACAGTAAGCTGCCACATAGGGACATATCCAAATTATACATATGTATATTCACTACATAAGCGCGCAAATCGCACTCACAACCACGGCTCATCTGCCTCAGCCTTGCCATTAAGAGGCTCTGAAAGGATGCGCGATTTTTGGTTATAGTAAAATATGTTACGTATACGCCGTGTGGTATCTATCACTGTTGGTTTAAATGAATGAGCGTTTGAGTATGCATCGGCAACAATGTTTACTGCTCACTTTGCTGCTCTCCACAGCACGCTCTCTAACACTCTTTCGCAAAGTTTTTACCACTTCGTGCCTTTCACTTGCTGCTCTTTATGCGCTTGGCGTGTGTTTGTGCGAGTGAGACAACTGGTTTGTTTGGCTCTCGTACGACCTTGAAAGCAGCGAATCAAGTATGTTTTATGGGGGCAAATGCTAGCAGCAGCAGTGTGCCCGCGTGCAATTGAAATAATTAAATGGAATTTCTCAGAATTTTAACTTTAACCTTTCTTAAATATTGCTGTTTTTTTTTTAATTTTAGATTTATGTTGATTCAAGCGGAATTAGTATATACTAAAATATTATTTATATATGTAAAAGATTTTGAGTGTTAAAGAAATTCAACAGAACTTTTGGGAAATACTTTGCTATCTAAGTGATGGTAGAATTTCGTAAATTTTGTTCCAAGAAAAGTGTTGTAATTAAAATAATCTTTAGTTAAGAGTTATGTCCATTTGTGATTTTTAATAAAAAAAAAAACAATTTTCTTGCATATACATATGTATATTGACTGTAATATTTTTGGGAATATTCTCGAAAAATTAAAATTTGATCCCAAAAATAGTTTCGGAGATAGGAGTTCTAATAGTTCTAACTCCCTTATTATTCCTTCACCAAAAAAGGTTCTAATAACCCTTTTGGACCAAATTCTTATATCGATAAAATTTCTTTCTACCCATATTTTTTTTTTTAATACTTTGTAGGATTTATGATTTAACTCACAGTAATCAGCTCCCGGAGCATTAAACACATTTTACTCGAAGCGCTGTTTTCTCGAAAATCTTCCCTAAAATACCAGATCGTTTGTCTTGAAGTTTTCAGACGACCTTCATAGATAGACATTTCCCAGGTTATGATAAGATAATAAGACTTTCCATAATTATTTTGATTTTAAGCCGTTTTAAAGCGACTTTTTTCACAAGACTAGACGTTGTGTCTTTAAAAACCTCTATTTTGTCGAAAATCTAAATTTTGACTAGTACTTGAGTCATTTCATGTATTCATCTATAGTTTTAACTTTTTCTTTGTATTTTGATGTGAAATTATTTGAAGCAGAAAAAGCTTCTTCAGCAGTTTGGTTGTTTTTGGAAGTTCTCTTGGTGATCGCAACAGAAATCTGGATATCTAAAAGTGTTCAGAATAAATTAGCAATTAGTAATGTACCTGAAATTTAGTAAATCTGTCTTATTTTTATCAATTTATGAAATAAAAAAATTGTAGAATATTCACAATAAAACGCCTTTTGCTAAGATGCATGCGGATATAACCCCTGAAGTTGTCACAATATAATTTTCTTTAAAAATCATATATTATTGAAAGACCACCACGAGGTTAGTTTTCGATTTGCTGAATTCTCAGGTCTCAATAGATTCATCTATCGCTCTTTTAATGAAGATTTGTTAAAAAGAGCTTAAATAACATATCTAAAATATACCATAAACATTAACCAAAACTAAATTAAAAAAAAATATTTGCTTAGCATATAACATACATATTTTGTATTAAAAAATTATGAATCACTTAAAATCATTTAATTGAAAATCATTTAATAAGAAACTTAAAAATACTTAAAGATCATTTAATTGAAAACTCTAGCACTTTCGTATAATTTTTTAGCGTTTTGGCAATTCTATAAAAAATATTGCGTTGAACTTAAAACAAAAATATCTTTTTTTAAAGCTAAAAATCTATAGAATTCATTCAATTGAAAAGTCCAACACTTTCCCATAATTTTTAGCGCTTGGCAATCCTATACAAAAGTTTTGGGTTAAACGAAAAAAAAAAATATTTTTTAGTGAAAAAATATGAATATCTCAAAATCATTTAACTGAAAAATTCTGCACTTTCAAATAATTTTTTAGGGCGTTGGCAACCCTGTAAAATATATTGAGTTAACATAAACAAAAAATTTTTCTTTTACTAAAAAATTCTGAATCTCTAAAAATCATTCAGTTGAAAAATCCAGCATTTTCACATAATTTCTTAGCGCATTGGCAACTTTATAAAAAAATATTGGGTCAAACTAAAATAAATATTTTAATGTAAAAAATAAAAATCTTTAAAAATACTTTAAATATGAAATCCACTAATTTTATTAAATTTCTTAACGCCTTGGCAACCCTACGCGAATGTATGCCAAAGAAATAGCAGAAAGTGAAATTGCAAAATACTTAAGACAACAATAACAAAAATAAATCAGGCAAAGAACAGCTGCTGCTGCTGGCATTGCTACTGCCACTGCTGATGCTGCTGCAGCAGCGGCCGAGTAGAAACAATTTGCGCCTGTATGTGTGCGTGAAAAATGTTTTGGACGGCTGGCTGTTGGCAGATACGCGCTTATTGGAGCCATTTTTTGTACGCACCAGCCATTAAATTTATTTGAATATTTTACAAAAATAAATTAAATCCACTACAACAAAACAAAAACAAAAACAGCAAGAAAAACGACATAAAATCACCAAACAATGAAATCGTAATGAATTCGTTCAAGATAAACAAACACGAGCTAAACGGGCAGCAGCAATGAAAACGAAAGTCATTGAGATTTTTTATGTATGTCTCAACGGCGTGGCATGTGATTGCTGTGTGGCACATGTTGAAAGGTTATAAAAGTGTGGAAAAGTATATGGCATTAAAGTATTTAAATTCCGTTTTCGAGAATTTTTCTTGCTCAAGTGAAAACACAGCACATTGGCAGGCATTAAAGTATTCACCGTTAGGCGTTGAGCGTTGTGTGGCAGCAGACGGCGAACGCGCCACAGCCAGCGGCGACGCGTCCAATGGCGAGCCAGCCCAGAGGCTGCCCGACTGGCTGGCCAAGTGGCAGTGTAGACGCGACGCGCGATGCTGTATGCTAGGCGCGCTGCCTGCCTGTGCGAGTATACCTGCCAGCGTGCAAAGCAAGTGGTAACACAAGTGCAAATGCAGAAAGGTGCGCGGCAAGTGCAACAAACTTGTAACAGTAAACTGAAATCTATTTGTGTACAACATGAAGGCGAAACAAAAAAGTGTGTGATACCATGGAAATTCGAGCTGCACTGTGCGCTCCAGACACCAAGCGGGTGACTACTTTGGCGCCTCTGTTAATGGGTTCGCCGTGACGTATGAGTGACCTTTAAATGTGCACGAATAAAATGCAGCGAAATTTATGTGTACAAATTGTAATTTGCGAATTTATTAATTCGAATTATTGAAATATGAATATCAGCAGTAAATCAGCGTAACTAAGTGCAGCGAAATTAATGCGTGGAAATTGCTGTCACTTTACAAATTGGTTCGTGTGTATGTGTGTGCATTGGCATGTATCTTTTAATGGCAATGGAAAAGTAATTAAAATGAAGTAATTTATTTTTTATGCGTAAATACTGCAGGTTTACGCTCGGTGAAGGCAAATTATTTGCACTAAAGTTCTGCGTATGTTGAATCTGCATAATTGTGTTGGTTTATAGTGTGCATATATAATTATTTCAGTGCCAAGTTTATATTAAACATTTAAAAGTAAATTAAAAATCGTAAAAATATGCGACAAAAATGAGAAACACTAAAATAAAATTAGAAATAAAATAAAAATAAGTAATTGACAAACAAAATTAAGATGAAATAAATTTAAAAAAATCTAACAAATTACAAAAATTTTAATTTTTTTTTCAAAATTTAAAAAAAGTGTAATAAAAAAAAGGAATTTAAATTAACTTCAATTCAGTGAATTCAAATAATAATAATTAATTAAAATTATAATAATTATAATAATAATTTTTTAAAATTTACTATAGAAGAAGTTGTTCGTTATAATCTTTCTAAAAAAGCAACTATTATAAATTGCCCAAAAAAATCGCAAGAAATCTATATCAATAAAATAAATCGTATAGATATAACTATAAAGAATATAAAAAGAAATTTCATTTAATAATAATATTTCTAAAAGTTATTTGCTGTTGTGTGGTCCAAAATTAATTATCTAACGGCTTTCTAGCATAAACTCCTCTTTACTGTTTGGCAGTGTTTAAAACTTTTACTTGTTTTATAAATGAGTTTCATTCAGATTGTCCTGCATTACTCAAGACACGTAGCAATTATGGTGTTGGGCTTCTACATGACTATATTTATCCCGCAATTATCTTCACCTTCGGTACTCGATACTTAAATTTTTTTAAACTTAAATATGCAAGCCGCATTATTTTTCATCTGTAATCGACTTCCCTATTTTTCTGCTGAAAATAAGCTCCGTTTATAGGCGGAAGCTTTTAAGGTGGAATCGTTACTAAAACCAGATTTTATGATTTTTTTTTTTAATTTTTAGGAGTATGTATTCTCGTCTAGATTTTCAAAAATATCTGTCTAAAAGAGTTTTTCAAAATTCAAAGAAAGAAAATTTTCAGAATTATTGTCATTTTATTGTCGTGGTATCTTTAAACTTTAATTGCATTTATCTCAAAATTATATTTTTTCGATTAGGATCTTTCACGTATGAATTTTCTCAACATTTCGAACAACCAAAAAATAAAAATTCTTCTCAATATTTTCAAACAACTCAATAAAATTGTAAAAAATTAACATTAACATTTGATTAACCGCCATTTTGTGAAAACTTGTTTATCAGTTGTTTCATATGAAAGTAACATTTGTAGTAATTAAAGGACAGTGTGACTGAATGACAGCCTAAAAACATCAATCAACTAAAAAAAGCTGCTACATCGATTGTTTTGAAGTTTCCAAGGTTTATTTATGCTACTTTTAAGAATATCCTTTTGTTTTACTGACGTAGAGAAGGCTTACGTTATTATAGCCAAGTTTCAAGAATACACAATAATATTTTTGACAAAAATTTATGTACTTTTTAACCTATAGCAAATCTATGACTATTTAAAATTAATGGAAAAACCAAAAATTGACAAAAAGTAGTAAATAAAAAAAATAATAATTTTACTTACAAATTTGGCCAGCCATCTCTCGATGTTTAATCAGAGCAAAAAGTTGTTAAGTAATTGTATTAGAATAATATACAGAATAGACAGAAAAAATTTGTATGATTGTCGTGTCCATTTTTCACCTATACCAGTTTATGAAAATTTAGTTTTTTTCAGTATTCAAAACTTGGTATGTTAAAGATCCCAAAGCGTTTTTAATGCCCGGAAAGAAACATCGTTCAGAAGTTTTCGCTCCAAGAAAGTGCCCACTTTCGTTGTAGTCGTGGATATTGGACCACTACAGCATAAAGCTGCCATACAAACTTATCGATCCAATTCAAAGTTGTGCACAGAAAAACAATCATATTTTTTGACAAAAAAGTACCTGGAAATTTTCAAATATTTAATTATTCATTAATATCTATTTTGTCGCCTTCCAAGTAATCCCCTTCTTATGTATAAACAAATGTCATTGATTTTGCCAGTCGACGAAACACTTTACTTAAGCATTTTTTGGGATGGCCTTCAGCTCTTTCAGCGAATTTTGTTTCAACTCTTTCAAAAACTGAAAACGTAGCCAAATCTAGTAAATTCGGTATTAGATCGTTGGTATTCATTGCATATTTGGCTTCATTTTAGTCAAGCACCAACACGTTTCATACCCGAAATATTCACCAAAATCAAATGAACTCGCGAGAGATCTCTAACACTTGCTTGGCGATTTTCAAGCACCATATTCTTCACTTTTTTAACATTTGCATCAGTTAAGAAGGTCGAAGGTCGTTCAGGACAAAGCATTTTTTTCTTGCACTCTATAATTAGGAATAAATGTGATAAAAAGTTTATTTGAAAGATAATTATTTGTGGATCAAAGAAAGCCCAAAATTCATACTCTTGGCAATACTATCACTTTTACTTTCATTTATTTTCCCAAAACACATTTTCTGAAAAATATCCATATTACAAACTAAGTACTGAATTTCAATTTCAAAGCTTTCACGTGCATTTTGAAATTTCACTACACTATTTTATAATTAGCATGTCCAATTTACTGAGACTTTTTATTGACCAAAAATGCTACAAAACCAATATATTTCAACAATTTATATATTACAACCATAAAATAGAAAATAAAAAAATATATTTTCAAGCTTAGTATAAAATAAAAGTTTCCTTATAACAAAAATATATGTAAAAATGATATGCTTTCAGAGTTAAAAGTACTTAATCGCACATAAATCTTTTTAATCTCTTAACTGTGAAGAATATAAAAAAAAAATTAATTTCAAAAAACAAAGAAAAAAAATTGTCGATAAATTTAGAGTAAAGCGACTGAAATGTTCCTACAACAGTGCAAAAGAAAATAAAATTTAAAATAATTCTCCAATTCAAAATGAAATGCATTCAAAGCAACACCTAAATCAGCCACAAAGTGAGCACAACTGCTAATGCGCCGGCTAACAAGCATAATTGAAATGAAATAAATTAATATAACAACAACAACATACACAATAGTAAAGCGAACAAGTGATCAATCAATCAACTAAGCAGCTACTTGTCTAATCAATTGCCACTCAACAAGTCCACTAACTTTAACGCTATTAAGCTGCCAGCCAATGCAACAACAGTGCGTGAATGCGTGAATGCATTAACATAACATACCTAAAACCAACAACAACAACACATACATAAGTGTTCACTAATCTATCCGCTAAGCTAACTATGTAGCCTGCCGCTCGCCAAAGCCTCTAACTACACTCTGCCCCTCTACACCCCTTTTACCCACTAACCCGCTTCTTTGACGCTGTCTTACTCACTCTCGCTCCCGCTCTCTGTTTCTCTTTCTCTCTCTCTCTGCCGAGAATGGTTTTTTGGTGTGAAGCGTTTTTCGAAAGCAATTAACATTTTTCACTCAACTGTAAATGCCAGCGTCACCTCTGTTAACTGTCATAACACCAACTACAACAACAACAACAATAGTAGCAACAGTAACAACAGTTGTAGCGGCAGCAACGACAGCGCAACATCAGCCATATCAGCGAATGCGACAACAACAACAATAGTTTGTTATTGTACTGCTGCTATGTAACGGAAACCATTTGCGCGAGGATGCAAAGTAACAATTTGAATATTCCAAGCGAAAATGTTAGTCCTGTAAAAAAAGCTGTGTGTATGCATGTGCGGGTGTGTGTTATACTTATTTGTATGTGTCTGTGTCTGTGTCGTGTGTAACTGTTAATGGAAATATATGTCATGGAAATGCTCGTGCATCTCGTACTTAGCAAATATAGAAATACATATATCTAACTGCTCGTGTGTTGTTGTTGTAGTAAATGTGCCAGCGAAGTGCTCGCATCCTGTAACTGCATTATGCTAAGCAAGCAACAACAATAAAGCAAGCATACTTGCAATTCTTTTCAATTTGCATATAAAAATATGTTTTTTTCTTTCAAATTATTGTGTTGGCTGCCGGCAAACGCACACATACATACATACATACGTGCATACATACATATATGTATGATATAAAATTATTTGTCTATGTAGGTATATACATATATGTATGTATGTGCCTGTTTGCATATTTAATTTTCTGTCTGCTGTGTGTTAGATATTGCAAGTATTGCTGCAACATCTTGCTGTTCTTGTCGTTGTCATGTTGTTGCTGTTGGTGTTGTCAAACAAATAGCTATATACTTATATAAATATATATTGTCGTCTTATTGCGTGTGTGTATGCATTATTATATTTGTGTTGTGTGCACTTTATTGCCATTTATTTTTCCTATCAATTGTCCCTTGACTTTGATTTATTCAATACAAATATATTTATTTTTGCGTATTTCATTTTATTTTAAATACATAAAATATAAATTAATGTATGTACATATATACAAGCATGTTTAAGAGCCTAAACTAGCAGCATTATCAGAGAGGCTTGAGGATGGCCAATATGAAATTTATTAGACATAATTAGATATTATTTCTGCAACTGGGAGCCTGAAACTCTAGAACACCTGCTAATTGACTGCATAGCAGTCTGTAGATGCAGGATTAAGGCACTTGAAACCATGTTGCCGAATAAGAATCACATCGCCTCACTAGCACCTAGCAGTATATTGGAATTTATCAAAATACTGGGGCTAGATGGGTCGTTGTGGCTTAAGGGAGGGCACAATAGACCTAGACAATAGACTAGTGTAATCCCCATCTATTTATCATATCTTAACATATTATTTCAATACCCATTATATTAATTAGAAAAAACAAACTTCTTTACGATAGCTGCGTTAACAGAATATTAACGAGTTAAAAATTAGATGTTACATAAATATCCCTAAAGGTCTTCTCAAATAATTCTCTGCGTTGAATATCGAAGTGAAATGCATAGTGTCGAAGTCAGTTCAAGCAATAAGACTAAGGCGGCAAAATGTATATATTATTTTAGAAGAGAAGTCGAATCAAAAGGTAGAACAACGCATCCGAAAAAATATCAAAAAAAAAAAAAAAAAAAAATATTGGCAAAGAGTGAACGCATATAAATGATGCGTTTTATATTTATCTCTTCACATTTTTCTAACGAAATCCGGTAGTGCATTACAAATCAAAAGGAAATCAAAAGATCAAACAATATGAAGAGCAAATGTTGATATATTTTATACACACATATACATATCTTAAGTATGTCTAATGACTACCCTTTCATGTTTGGCCAAAAAATAAGCCAAACCATGTTAGAATGAGACGGCGCCATGTCATGCTGAAGAAACCATGAATTTTCTATCCACAACTCAGGTTGCCTGCCATGATTTCATGGCGCTTCAAAACTGTCGAAACGAATTCCATATTGACCGTTTGATCCTGTATAACAAAATAACGAACCACATTTCTTTAATCAACGAAAAAGTCAGCGTAACCTCTGATATTTTTGACCGAGTGTAAAGTGGTGAATTATTTAACAACTTCGACGTCATATTTTTAATAAAATATTCATAACACTCAGTAAGGCTCGTTTCTCCATAGTTGTGGGAGCTCTAATAGGCATTGACCATCCTGAGTCCATGCTTATGTTTATAATCTTATCGGACGCCAGCTAGAGAAGCTGTATAGAAACAGACGAGATGAAAAAATCGCTGCAATTCCTGCCTGATTCTCCCAGGGTTTGCGAGATTAAGGTTTAAACACTCGTGTGCTCACACGTACGGATTTTCCACCAAACTGGTGAAAATAGAAGTTTCATGGCTGAACAAGTTTTTACTAGCCACAAGGCATTTTAATGATTTATACGATTTATACATAAGTTGAAGAGTTATATTTTTATGGCTACACAAATGATTGCATATCGTTGTCCACGTGGAGTTTCTGGCGTAGCTATCAAACTTAACCTAAGCTAGGTGCAACCGATTTTAAAAATATTTTTATTTAAAGCATTTCATTATTGCACCTCTTCCAGGTATCGTCTTACCAATGCTTAACCATTTTTTTTTTTTTTTTGTTTATGATTTTTAATACAAAAATATTTTTATAATGATTATTATTTAGTAAATATACCATACATATATATCGTCACCTAAAATGCAAAACGACGTACCTTCAAAAAAAAAAAAAAAAAATGAAAACCGATATATAATCATTTTATGACAACAACTCAAATTTTTTTTCGGTATAAGTGGTCTCTGATACATTGTTTTTCCTTCGCCTGTAAACTTATGAAAAGTGATGTTACGTTAATTTGCATTGTAGGTGACAATATATAGTAAATATGATTTGGAATGGCTTTGCTCGCAACTCTTCCCTGTTTTGGCTGTGAAATATTGCTGACTACCTAAAAAACTATAGTTTTCTGCGCTTTTCTTTGTATTAGTACCACCCCTATGTGCTCGTTACCCCACTCTCTCTCGCTCTCTCTAAGCGCAAAATATTCTTTTGTAGATTAAAACAAGTTTTGAGAATGCCGCAAAGAACAAACCAAATGCATTTTGAACTATATAATAACTACTTACTCGCCTCTAACCCACACGCTGCTTTTCAGATACTATTTATATAAGCTTTAAAAAAAAAAACAAATACAAAAATGAACACTTCGCAACTACTCCGTGTACCTTAGTCAACAGTTTGTGAATGCAATAATTTTTTTATTATGTTACTCCTTTATCAAACGCGACAATATGAATGTGAGTTATATGCAATACTCCTGCCTGCTAGAGCGCCTTGATATGGAAAATGGATGGCTTTAATTTATTGCTAATAAATCCAAAAATGAACTTTACACAACATTTTAAAAGAAAATCACAAAAAACGAAAATTGCTAATACAACTATATACCTGTTGAGATAAAACTACCACTAAGCACTAAAGGTTTATACGACAAATAACACCGTTAAATCATACTCGCAGCTCCGAAGCCATGGATTTGCCCTTAACTGCAGCAGCAAGCAGAAAATATATACTGGAACAACAACAACAACAACCAATGAAGCTGCATACAAACTATTTCACTTTTGTACAACAACAACAACAACTGTGTAAACTAACACAAACAATAGCGGCATTCTCAATGTCATTGATAACACACGCCTTAGCAATACCGTTATCCCTCCTAAACAGCAAGCTTGCAACACTCATAACACCACAAACGCCTTCATTGCCATTACAAAAACAACAGCCGCAGCAACAACATCAGCAAAATCTACATCAAAAACTGCAACCGAAACCGAAACCAAAACCGAATCCGAAACAGAGACAATTAAAGTTTGTCTCTTTGCCACAAACACAACCGCAATTGTCGTTGCCGGCATTGTTATTATTATCATAGGCAGCAAAGGCCAAGACGACAGCGTTGAAGGCAAAAATCAAACAAACGGTCAATCAAAAGCAAACAAATTTAAAGTAGAAAAAAAAAAAAAGAAAAACAAAAATTACGAACCACAAAAATCAAGTCCCGTTAGCTAAGGCACACGCAATAATAATTGTTGTTTATTGCCAGTTGTTGTTGTTATTGTTGCACTTAAATCCAAACACAAGTGCGCAACAATGCAGATGATCCTTGTTGCTGGCGGGTAAGTTTGTGTGGGTGTGTTGGTGTGCGTATCTGCCATTTTTTGTTATCATTATTTTTTTGTTGTTGTTTTTTACCAGTTAGCTAAATTGGGTGTTAATTGTGTATGCTGTTTCGCATTTCTCGTTCCTTTTCATTTCTTAGGTGTGTAGGTGTGTGTGTGTGGGTTCAAATATTTAGCCAACGCAATGTTTTGTTTATAAGTCTGTGTTTAATTAAGCGTTTTTTACGTTATTTCAATGCGCTTAAATATTTCTCGGTGTTTAAACAGTTTATATGATTCCGAAAATTTAATTGTTTGCGAAATCTGCGTTTTTTCGTCAAAACACAAATATTTATATTTTATTTTTATTATGGAGGCAAACAAGCAAATGTTATTAGACGTAATGATAATTGTTTCGAATTAAGTTAATAAAAATACAAAAATATTTTTTTAAATCTAAAATTTACTTTTCCTCTTTAAAGTACAGCAGTTTGTTTATACAATTTTTTTTTTTGTTTTGGTTCATTTGGTTTTTTGTTTTTTTCTCGTTTTTTGAAAAACCAAACAGAATAGCTAATGTCATAGGATCTTGTCAGACAGTATAAAGATAGCGATTTTTTGTCCGAATTTAAGTGTAGAAGTTAACCTTTGTTTTCCCCTTATAATTACTTGTATTGATTTTTTCACAGAAAAGGCTTCAAAGTAACTGTGCATGTGGGCAGTTGAGGTTTAAAGTATCATCGAAAATAACAAATGTTAACTTCGTTTACACCAAAGTTATAATACAATACCTTTCACAGGTGCATTTCTTATAGAATAATTGGATAGAAACAATTTCTCATCTTGACTTTGATCATGCAGTGTATATGACAGCTATATACTACAGTGATCTGATCTCAACAATTTTTTCGAAGATTACAAGGTTGCTTTTGGAAATAATTTAGATCAAATTTGGTAAAGCTATCTTGTCTAATAAAATATTTTTTCATACAAAAACTAAATTTGAATCGGCCAGATTGTATGACAGCTATATTCTATAGTGGTCCGATATGAACAATTTCTTTGGAGTTTGTCCTTTTATCTTAAAAAATAATGCATACCAAATTTCGTGAAGTTATTTCTTAAAAAAAAAAGATTTCCTTACAAAGACCTGACTGAATGACCAAACAGTTTGTATGACAGCTACGTGCTGTAGTAGTCCCATATGGACGGTTTCGATAACAAAGCAGCTCCTTAGGGAGAAATGTACTTGTGCAAACCTTTAAATAGATTTCCCAAACACTGAGATGTAACTTTCCAACGCTCAAACCTCCGAACGATAGTCTCACCCTCAAAGTTGTTGGTTACTCAAGTCACCTGAAGTCCTTGCAGTTATTATTAAACATAAACTTAAGAAATTGAAGTTGTTATTATTTCAACTCTTTAATAAAGATTTCATTACACTTGACGTAAATCAATTTAAACGCTGATCCATTTCCCTACTTTTTTAAAGAAAAAATATAGAAACTTCAAATTTAACGGGGAATGTTTATTGTAATTCGAAAAAACATTTGGTTTTTGTAGATCATCTCTTTGAAATGTTAGCCATGGCTACGTCTCAAGTGATCCATCCGTTGAGTACAACTTTCAGTGACTCGTTCGAGCATTTCGACTGATTAGTGGGAGCACTTGAATCTCGTCAAGTCAAGCTGCTTCGCCCTAAATGATGTAAAATTATTTATTGCCAATATTTCTGTTTATGTACCCATAGCGCCAAACATGAACAAAATGTGGCTCGAAAATATCGGATCATCTTGGAAGTTTTCAAGAGCTTATAGAGCGAAGCGATGTCGCTGGGAAAGGCTTGAGATATTAGACTTAGCAACCATAATTTCTACTCTGCCGAATTTCCTACTGAAATACTGAAATAAAATACTAGTTGGTTGAAATATTTAGCTTACTTCCCTTTCTACCTTTCTTAATCTAGCTTAGAGAAAAATCTATCTATCCCACTTTCCTTGATGAAAATTGTGTTAAATATACATTTATAGACAGTACAGGAAAGTTAACACTGGCTTTCCAGTTTTTTAACAACCACTTTCCTGTCCATCACCGTCTCCTTTTCTTCCTGAGTCTTTGCCTGACGTAACTTGTTTCTCATAAGCTGGCAATACTTTTTTAAAATAGAAAAAAACTCAAAGTTACAATAAAAATGGCTAACCAAAGCTTGCCAGAAAGATGTCTTCGCTTATAATGCATTCTAAAAATCGAGTTAAGTTTCTTAGTATTAAGTTACCACAAACCCTAACCTGTTTTCCTTTATTGTGTAGTCAGATAAGACAGAATCTGACAAGAAATCTTACAGCAATTTTCACAAAGTCAACGAAACCAGAACGCACCGGTTTTTCAAACGGATTTATCATCATTCCCTAGAATTATTCGGAGAGAGTTTACCCAAAACAATGTTGCACAGGGTATATCTTCGAATTCATATTGTGTACAGCCCTACTTTACCTACCGCATTTTTAAACTTTTAGCACATTTATACAGAGTTTTTCAATGATTTCTCCACTAAATCAAATCGAGGGTCATAAATAGTACGTTCAATATTGACTTCTAAAGCTTGCAGAGAGTCTAGTTTATTGCTAAAGACCAAATATCTCAAATAACTTAACAACAAGTAGTCTAATGGTGTTGGATCACCACTTTTTGAAGACCATTTAATATCACAAATTTTTGAAATAACGAATTTTCAAATTTTTCGCGCGATTATTCGGTTATTGCACGTGCTAGGTGCCACTAGATTCGTCTTATTGGCATCAGATGTTGTCAAAATCAACTTCTTTGAATTGCGGCCATAAAAAGTTGGTTATCAGCGATCTATACCACTCACATTGACGGTAATGGTATCACCAGCTTCATTTCGAAAGAAGCTCTGACTGAAGATTCCACCAGACCAAAAACCACACCAAACTCTCGGTTTAGGTGAATACAATGGTTTTTCATGAATAATTTGGGAATTTTCTTCGCACCAGAGTCGACAGTTTTGTTTATTTGTCGCAACATTCAGACGAAAGTGAGCCAATTGGAGAAGATGATTTTCTTGCAAAAATTTTTATCGTTTCCAAATTGTTTTCGTTTTCAAGTTGCTCCGTGGGAAAATCAGCAAACTTTCCACGTTTGTGGTAGGCCAATGGCTTCAGTTCTTGCGTGAGAACAATTTTATATGAATGCAAGCCCAAATCCTTTCTCAAAATCCGCCAGGTTGCGGTTTGAGACAGTTCTTGAGAATGTGTTGGAATTAACAAATTGTGGTCTACACCAACACTTGCCTGGACGGCAGCAATATTTTGATTACTTCGAGCGGTTTTTTATCTTAAAGACACTTTAACATTATATAAAGCAAATTCAGGCTCGATATTTTCAACAATTCGTTGAATAACGAGCAGAGTTATAAAATGGCAAAAGCGCACGAAAAGTTGCTATTGGAAAACGATTATTTTGATCATTAAATTGAATAATTTGTAAACGTTACTCTTGCGTATATCTTGCCATGATAAAATTATAAACATTATTAAAGACAGTGGAAAGAATTACAGATTATGACATATTAAAAATGCTCGAAACGATATTTAGAACCCATATCATGCCAATATATGAAAACCCGATGCTTTCTGTCACAGTTGGATAATATTAATAACTGAAGAATGTCAAGATTGATCTGTTTGCATATACTTCTGCTCTAGCATTACCATTGGGTATATTTCGCTGATGTTAGTGAAAGTGATTTAAGATAATCTTGAGCATCGATTAGGTATGCAACTTTGCTGTAGTGGGGTTCATGCTACATACAATGCGCCTATTTGTAGGCCACAATTTAATTTAATTTTGTGTTTTTTTTTTATTAAGGACTCATTTTAGGTTGCTGGGTATGACGGAAGGGGAGGTGGATATATTCAGGCACTTTCACCATTTGGTTGCAAGACTGAGATTGGAAGATATCGGAAGTCATAACTTCAACCTCAGTCGTGCATTAAGAAGTTCACAAAACCTGTCAAATAACCCCTATTGATATTAGTCGCATCACAAACTTTTGGCAGACTCAATTTTAATATGATATTTCTGCTGATTTGATGTTCCAATGTTTTATTTTATATTCTTCTCATACTTTTTTGATTATAACCCACACCGAATCCAATGTGTATTTACTTATTTATTTATTTTTTTTTTATTCGCACACATTTTTTTAAATTTCTATACATTTTGTATTAAAATATGTTTTCAACTCACAACTAAACAATTGTGAGTAACAAAAATAACATCTTCTTTACGAGAGTATATATGTTTTCTTAACCTCATTCAAATTTAAAAAACGACAACTTATTTTAGCTACAGCTCTAACATAAAACGTAAGTATTTTTTCGCATTCCAAAATTCATTTTGTTTTTTGTGTACGAGTTTTGACGCTTGAAAATAGAATTTTAAAAGCTTCTGCTTCAATACACACATACTTAGATATTTCAAGGTTTTTACAACCCCTTTATACGTAGATTAAGTTAAGCCTTTGTAATAGCATCATACCCGATTGCAATTAAAATTTTACTAATTTTTTTTCTCTTCTTTTTTCTCTTTTCAGGTACGTATTACCACAAATATTTTTATTATTACATACGCTTAAGTATTTTGACACAAATTTTTGGTGGGGATAAACGCTCCAACTTACTCGCGTCAAAGAAAAAAGCTAAAGGTAAAACACGACAGCGCGGGGTATGTACATATTTGTAAGCATACTTTTTAACCTTTCACTTTAGTTGTTAAAAATTTGTCATTGTCACCTTTGAAAGTGAGGCGCAAAGTTGTTGCGTAACACTCGTTAAGGAACAAATAGGGAAGCCATAAATCTCAGACACGTTTAGTGGCCGACTCAATAAAGTCGCGATGGTGAAATTTATATCCATTTTTATAGGGGAAGATGTGTACCTTTTTGTGATTATATGGCATGTCACCCTGTGTGTGTGTGCGTGTGTGTGTGTGGGTTCTATTGTCCTCGGTGTCGGTGTCGATGTCGCAGCCGCAATCACTTCCAATCACCTTCAATGGCAGCGCCTTTGAGCGCCTTGAAATCACTGCAACTTTTAGTTGTGAATCGCTTCGCAACTCTGCCACAGCCAGTGGCAACATGGACGTAGAATTTCGCTTTATCGCTGACATGCAATCACATCAATGCCAAGCGATGTCAAGCAGCAACATGAAGTTGGCAAAAGATGACAATGTCGGCAGCAAAAGCTGCAACACAAGCGCCCAAGCGAGAAGGTTGTAGTGTGCAAAGAGAGAAAAATAATATACATATATATATATATATTTCCACATAGATCCACATCCTTCTGCATTGACGCATAATCAAAGTCATTCAAGGCGTCTAGCAGCCAGCTGCGCTCAGACCAATTGCTTAGCAACCCAGCTGCGGCATGCAATTTTCGGCGGAAACGCGTGACTTCCGCTTGTTATTGTTTTTGTATTTTCCATTTTTGTATTTCCTTGCTTTTTGTCACAATCTCAGTTGTCTTGATAACATTCCTCTGATGCGCTCATTTCTCAAACCTCAAATGACGGCAAGCATTGGCGGTTGGAGACACAGCTGGTCGAAGTGCAGTGCCTATAAAGTCAGAGGAAAAGCGCAACGGAATGCGTTTCCAAGGTGCTTTACTGAGAAAAGATTCTTCTGGTTTGGTTTCTGCTTAAGCGCCATTTGCCGTTGCCAATGCAATACTCACACACACTCATACACATAAACACACATATATATATATTATGTATTATATACAGTTCTAAGCATAATTTATTGCCAATAATTTTGTGAAAAATGTTATGATATAAATATCACTTACTTACTGTTGTTGTTGTATATCTTTTTCTGTGTTTTTGTAAAGCAAATACAAGAAATTGTAGATTCGTCCTAGTGCATTGTAATAAATCAAATGCTTAGCAATGCTGGCGAAATTGGAAAGCGCAAAATTATTTCAAAGCCATCAATATATTTATTTCTCCGTTGCTGCTAAGCTTTTCAAGAAAAATAAAATATTTTACATTTTTTTTTATTGTTTTTTTTTTATGAAATTTTCTGAAATTTAATATATTTTGTATATAATACATAAAGCAAGAACATTATCATGATTCTGGAATCGTTCTCTAAATTCGTTCCATGGTTTCTTTTATTGTGGCCATTTTCAGGTTTCATGGTGAACATCAGTTCTAGCATAACTCGGACTGATCACAAAAACAAAAATAAAAAAAATTTTTACTTCTTTTCATAAAAATCTTCATAATTGCTTTCAAAATAATTTGCTGTCAATGCAGTTTTTGCGAAATATTCAAGGTTTTTCATGTGAGTCGAGCATTGATTCGCTGCATACCCTAAACATTGACCAAAATGTGTTAAGTCGACCGGTAAGAAACGTTGAGATTCTCTGCCATCGCAGCGATGCCAGCACGATGGCTTTAAAGCACTGTTTATTTATAGTTTATGTCCATGTCCATGTCAAATTTGATCACATGTTATATATTAATAAAAAGATCTCAACTTCAGCAAAGTGGTTTTCAAATATCAATCCATAGTAATTTTTATAATTCTTTGATGGCAATTTTTGGTCCGTTTTGGTAGAAATACCCATTACATTCGAGTGATATTCACCTGACAGCTACTCTACTTTCGGGATTTCTTATAGAATATTTTATCATCTTCTTCTTTTTTGAAGGTAAAAGCTTATGAGGACAATAGGTGAGGTTAGGTTAGGTTAATATGATAGCCACACATAGACCATTTGGTCTTACCATGCGGGACAAGTGGACAAGAGATACACAATTGTTTCCCTGATGCTGTGCTTTAGACATTTCCTGCAGTCTTCTCAATCTGTCAACCACATTCTGCGGGCATGTGTCGCCACCAGACAGTGACCAGTTAATATTCCGATCATGTTCCTACAGTCTTTTATACCGAGTGCCAATAGAAATTTTGTGTACCTCCGATCTATGGTTTTGTACATGCCTTTGCAACCCGGTAGCTCGTTCTTTCGAGTTATGAAATTTTGTCCGGATCGTCGTATAGACATTGCATGGGTTTTCCACTGTTGATCACGTTGTGGGATGTGAGCCGAAAACCAAACTCGTCCACTATTTCATTGCCCTCGATGCCTTTGGGGCCTGGCATCCAGTAGAAGTGAAGCTGCTTACTTCTGGCAACACTTTGCACTGTCGCCCTGCTTTTCAAGGCACTTCTGGGCGATAAGCGATACGCGATTACTGCCATGATTGATACTTGGCTGTCTACTTAGATGATCATTCTGAAATTGCCTGCCAGGGAATTGGAGGCAGCCCTGTGGCTTTCCTAATGACAAAATGTTTAACTCTGGATAGTATGTATATTCCTGCAACAACTCCGTCGTCCATCTTCAAGTCATTGATGATGATAACGTCTTACAAAAAAATTAGTAGAACAATTTATAAGATTTTCAAATATGTTTCGAAACTTTTCGTGTTAACTGATGTTCACAGTTATGGCGCCTTTTTAGTCTTCTATGGAGTATTAAGAGATTTTCAGAGTTTTAAGGAGATTTTTTTCGGCATCATTTCCGTGTTATTTAGTGACAACTAATTATTTCTATGTTTTTCACATCATAATAATAGTTTGGCTTTCCAATTTTTTCACCGCAGAACTTGATCTATGTTGTAAAAGACGATTTGTTTTAATAATTCTTCATTTAAATGTTAGTTTAAATTCTATACCTTTGACTCTTTTTGAAAAAGACTTATAAAGAAGTTTTCAACAGAAAACTACATTTTATAGTAAATTTTGTTTTAGAGAAGGAATTAAGATTAATTATTGAAGCCGAATATTATACCATTTAAACCACACTTGCCAATTTTTCTTCTTTGTTAGTTATTTTCATTTAAGAAAATTCATTAGCTCATTATTTATGTTCAAAAGACCTCAGCGATGAATGCATTCTGAAAAGCTTTCGTACGTTAAAAGCTCGCTGTTGTTCTCACTACCTCTGTTAGTACCAACATTCCATTTGAGTTCAAACACAGTTTTGTTTTAGTGATTCGAGCTAATAAGCTTTTAAAAGCTCCTTGGCATACCAGTAAGTGTGAGAAAGTTCCTCCAGCAAGCTGTTTGCTAAGCAAAATATAAGAAATGTAGTGCATGGGACCACGAAAGGATTAACAGCAGTCCAATAAAGCTTGCGAGCTTGTACTTATTTCATATAA
>CM050323.1:29530220-29561036 GCA_027475135.1 Bactrocera correcta | reverse complement strand
CAGCTTAAAATTCGGCAACATAGATTTCGTGAAAGTATTTTGAGCTAATAAATAAGCTTGTTTGGAGTAGGACAGGAGCGGACTTATTAGACTTGAAAAAATCCCTGGGTTCACTTTCAAACTAAGACTGAGCATCATAACTGGAGAAAAATAAACCTTTATCGCTTTCGAAATTTCATTTTATACTATATTTGCAGATGTAAAACAATTAGAAGTTATTTCGGCACCTAACTATAAATTATTGAGTGTATCCAATTTTTATAATAAGATACATTAGTAAAGCCTCCTTTCGTTGAAGAGCCGCAACCTTTTGTAATATAACTGGCAATACCAATTAGGATGTTTTTGTAAACGGCAGGACCACCATCGTCGCCTTCACAAAAACCTTTTGATTGTGGACTGTTAAGACACAGTATGCTAGCGTTCAGTGTATCGCCATTTTTAGCACATTCTTCATTCTTCAGAGTTGTCAATGATCTGCTATACAACAATTGATCAGAGAGCGGACCACCTTCGTAAATGCGACCCCAACCGGAAATAACAACCGATTCTCCTGCAGGCACATCCCGTGAAGTAATCGCTATTGGTTTTATAACATCGGAGGAGTCGAATGGTGTTTTCAGCTCCAACAAAGCAATATCATTATCGAAGCCATATTCGGGGTGTATGATAACATTGGAAACTGCGCGGAACTCGCCGTCATCGGTGCGGCTCACAGTGCCGGCTTGTACACCTAGGACAGCGTTATCAATGCTGCAAAAAATGTGCATTATTGCATCTGCTTTTGCTTAAATATTGTTAAATCTTACTTGTAGACACAATGTGCTGCGGTAAGCACAAAGTTTTGAGCCACCAGCGCGCCACCACAAACATGTTGATCATTGATACGCACGGATACCTGATATGGGAATTGTCCTACGGCGGCTTTCTGACCATTGACTATACGAGGACTCGGTCTGAGTTCTGCGGAGACATCTTCATTTTGCGTGGCCTTTGCCACCAAACAAAAGGCTATGAAGAACTTTACAAAGAAGCTTCGATAAACCATACTGAGCTGAGTTAATTAAAACGCTCATTGATAAAGCATGGCTTATATAGAGCAAAAATTACAAAGCGCGTCTAGAGTTCAGTGAAAAATGCCTAGAAAGTGTCATTAAAAAGTGATTAAAATATTGTTAAGGAAAACTAGCAGTTAATGGTTTTGACACGCTCGAACTTTGTTGCACAAAGTATAGTAAGACCATACACTAGATATGGTCTTTATCTTTCAGACTACATTATTTGAAATAGATTTTCAAAGTTTAGTAGACGTTTAAGCCCATCAAGTTGAGCAAAGTCAAGCGACTAAAAATATTAAATTGCTATCACACCTCCAAGACTAAAACAAGCAACAAAGTCGACGATAATGGTTAGAGCCACCTTTAATTTTGAAAAAGTTTAAGCAAAATATTATGTTTAAGATTTTATATATATCTTAGCAGCTAGAATTTTAGCACATTTCCTAAAAGGTACAGACGATTCTTTATGAGGCTCTCCACAGTTTTGTGGGGTATTCGACAGATTACATTCTCAATCTCTGATTATAATCTATATTAAAATGTATTCAAATCTTAAAATCAGGAATTTAGCTTTAAAGACAATGCTATGTACTTGTGGGGTTGTATGCCCGTTTAAAAAATCTTTTATCGAAAACAGTATTGCTCAACTGCTTTACCGCGCATTCCAAAACATCCTCGCGGTACACTGTTGCTCTTGTTTTAAACGCCCCAGAAGTGGGTACAGAAGCGAGGTGTAATGACTTAACAGGAGGCTCGACATCAAAATCTTTTTAAATTTTTCTGAACGCTTGTAAGAATATTTTCTGCATATTTGTAAGTTTTTACGGAACTATGGAGTTTATATACAAACTCCTTTAACAGTGAAAATTTGTACACAAAAAAAACTTTCAGTGCCGTTCACCGCCTGCCACTTGAATAAACTGCTTGCATCTGTTGAGTTAAGGGGATATTCCAGTCTAGAAATTAAAAAAAAATCGATTTTTTTTTATATTTTCAAAGTTTACTTTACAAGAATATGTGTACAAGAGGATTTTTCAAAATTCAAATTATTTTCGGAGATATAGGCATTTTTCTGACCCGGCATCCAAACTGGTTCGGCCGGAACGCGAAACTTTAAACGCGTTTTTCTCAAAACTGACTTTTTCGGAACGAACCCCCGATTTCTCAGGTTCTACTGGATCGATTTACTTGAAATTTTTACAGAGTCTTCTTTTTAGGCTTGTCTATGGTTGGAACTAGCCCCATCCCCAAATTTTAATTTTTATTAGTTTTAAAAAACTCGAAATAGTCAGAAAAAAAGTGAAAATTTTAGTTCCGGCCATTGCTACATTATTCTAAATTTATAATATTTTTTCCTTTTTGGTTTCAGATAACTTGGATAAAATCATGGGTATGATCAAGTGGAAATTTTTAGGGACCCCCCACTTCGTCAGCTCATAATTTTTGAAATTTTTTACTTTTTTTTAGTTTTTTAATTTTTTTCTCTACTCTTCTAAAATTAACAAATAGTTAATAAAAAAATGGATAGTAAAAATACGACACTTTGAAAATTATCTGAAATTCATGCTTCTAGCCTAGAACACCCCCATAATTTGCTTCAAGCACGTTGCTAAATGACGGTAGGTTTTCATGTGTGGATCCTATACTTGTAGATCCCCCAAGAGCTAAATTGGGTCTTTATTTTTTCGACTGATAAATTCTCCGCGGTTTATTATCCAAGCTTTCTAACTTAGAAAAGCCAACAGCTGACAGTAAAAACCGTTGTGTATCGAGCATTCTGCCATTTTACAGATGTCGGAGGGGGTCAATGAAATAAGAAAAGCGAAAAATGCTGCAGTAACTCCCTGTTATTCCCACAAACTAAACTGCAATACCATAATAATAAAACTAATTATTTTCAATATTTAGAGTGTTTTTATTTATAGTACATATTGAAAATATAAAAAAAATTTTTACTTTAAAAAATTTGAAACCTTATTACAATTATTATTGTCACTCGAAGTTGGAACCTCAAAAAAAAAAAAAAAAATGCACATGGGTGGCCCGGGTGATTTTGGCTCTTGATGTTATTTGAAATCAAATGTTCAATTATTCTTAATCTATAGACATGTCATTCTGGTCGGAACTACTGAAGTTAAAGTTCAAGTGTAAATAAAAAAATTGGCGAACATTGAAAAAAGCCCTTTTTTAAGCAAAAAAAGGGTTGTAAAATACAAAGTTAAGGGTGAAAAAAATTCTTGTTAGTTCCGTCGACAACTACAAGTGTGTATATAAGCCTGTTAAAATTTGAAAACAATCGGTTCAGTAGAAAAAAAAAGTTGGAACCGAGCCGAACCCGAAAAACAATGTTTTGGAAAAAAGTTTTAAAATTCAAAAACTCCGAGGGAGAGGACTCCAAAGCACTCTAGGAAACTCGCTATAACTCCCGAAATATATTTGAATTTCTGTCTGAAATTTTCACAGTATATTCTCACTTGCAAAAATTAAGCAAAAAAAAAAATTTGATTTTTTGAACCCAAATTGCCAGACTACTTCCTTAAGAACACTTCTTTTCCCAAACATTCGACCGCATTGGGTAAAAAACTTGGTGAACAACTTATCCAGCTATGTGAAACAAGATGGGTTCAATGGCACGATGCAATTTTTCGATTTGCCGCAAAATTGTCGTTGATCGACAAAGCTCTGACTAAAATTAGTAACTGGAAAAATAAGGAAACTGAGGGAAAAGCAACGATACTAAATCGTGGTCGTGCGCAAATTTGAATTTATAATTCAATTTTTTGCCTAAATTTGATCCTTCCAAAATCTCCTTTAAATTTTTAAAAAAAAGAAAAATCCAAGAATCTGAGGCCGACAAACTAAACGAAAATTTCGGCGTGAGAACTTGCGAAGAATACTACAGAGTCCTTTGTTGCATACAATCGGTTTAAAGGTTGCGCCTTTCTAGAAAAATTTTGGATGAATATGAGTTTGCTGCTTCCAAAACAAGTATGTGCTTTGAAAACCAAAGAAATGTAAAATCTTACTGACAGCTTGAAAGATAGATTCAAAAGCCTTTGGATATTAACAACGTCGTGCGACGATTGAAGCTCAAAAGTGAACTTGATCACTGGCAGTGCCATTGGGGGCAGAAGTAAAAGTCAAAACAAAACAAATTACCGACTACTGCGTTGGAAATGTTAAAGAACTGCGATGTAGGTCTATATCCCAGGTCTATATCCGCATGAACACGTGGCTAAGGATGAACATGCTTCAAGGTAGATTGAATGGCTGGGAGTACTAAACATGCATAATGACATTGAAGCCACTACAGAAGAAGTTCTCAGAAGATTCTCAAAATTTGGCCCACATCGTTGTAAAATCTTCCTGTTCAATACATATATTTGCAAAAAAGTATGTCACCCGCACGTCTACGATTTATAATGCGTTTTTTCTATATATAGTAGGATTTGATAGTGGAAGGTCGATCTGAAATTTTTCTGTATAAAGACTGCTATATATAATATCTTCATGTTTCAAGTAAATGCCTACTAAAAACCACTGAGTCCACTTTCGCAGTTAGAATGAGTCTCATTAGATTAAGCTAAGTTAGGTACTAGCTTATGTTTTTTGTTCTTATATTGGATGAACCCTGCTAAAAAAAGAAAAAAATAAGCTTTCTTCTAAAATTTCATTTTATATTTGCTGTTTGTAAAGGACAAAATATTAGCAATCTGATTCAAAAGCATTTATGACTCCTTCTATCCAAGTTTTATAGTAAGACGCCTTAGTAAAGCCACCTTTTGTAGTCGTGCCACAAGCTTTTGCATGATAATTGGCGATACCAACTAGAATGTTTCTATAAATTACTGGACCACCATCGTCGCCATCACAAAAACCGTTTCCTTGCGAACTGCGGAGGCATAATTCGGAAGGATTAGGCGTCCCGTCAGCTTTAGCACACTCTTCTTCCTTCAGAGTTGTCAATGCCCTGGTATACAATAATTTCGCAGATATCGGACCACCTTCGTATACGCGACCCCAACCGGAAATGATTACTGATTCTCCAGCCGGTACATCTGAACTAGCAATTGTTATTCCTTTTATAACATCAGAGTAGTCGAATGGTGTTTCCAATTGCAGCAAAGCAATATCATTATCGAAACCATACTTAGGATGTATGATAGCATAAGAAACAGGTCGGTACACTCCGCCATCGGTGCGACTCACAGTGCCGGCTTGTACGCCTAAGATTTTTGTATCAACACTGGAAAAATATATACATATGCTTTTTATTATCCATCCTAAATTGTTTAATAAATATCAAGTCATACTTGTCAACGCAATGTGCCGCAGTAAGCACAAATGTTGGAGACAGCAATGCGCCACCACAAACATGTTGCTTATTTACACGCACGGATACCTGATGTGGGAATTGTCCTGCGGCAGCTGGTAGGCCGCTTAAGATGCGGGGACTCGGTCTGATTTCCGCGGAGCTATTTTCGTTTTGCGTGGACTTTGCCACCAAACAAAAGGCTAAGAAGAGCTTTACAAAGAAGTCTCGATAAACCATACTGAGCTGAGTTAATTGAAACGCTCATTGATTAAGCATGGCTTATATAGAGAAAAAATGACAAAGCGCGTCTAGAACTCAGTGAAAAATGCCGAGAAAGGGTCATTAAAAAGTGATTAAAATATTGTTAAGCAAATTTAGTAATTAATGACTGTTTACCCTAACAACATATTGCTACAGTGTATTACAGTTTAGTTCACCTAACGATAGTTCGCAGTAGCATCCATAATTAGTTGCGTTAAAGTCATATATGTATATAATGTTGATCAGAATGTTGAGACGTTGACGTTTCTTTTGTTTTTTAAGAGCCGAATCCGCTAGCGGTTTTATATAACTAAAGCAGTTCTAATATATAATGGGTCAAAAAAGTCTTGCGGTATTTTTATTGTATTTTTTTTTTTTATTGAAATTGAAATGAATTTTTGATGACTCATGCCCAGCACTTGACCGATACTACGGCTGCTACTATGCCGGTCTCTTACGACCTATTCAGCTATTTTATCGCAATTTTCGACGATTTTTTTGTACCTAAGAAAGTGGTATGAAATCTCACTAAAAGCTGTTGTTTGGTTTCCTAAACCACAAGTTAAGGCAATATTATTGCATAAGCTTGCAGTCTAGGGCCCGTATATTGCTGTGAAAAATAATAGAGTCAGAAAATCTGTGTATATGAATAGAAATATGGTTAACTGAACTACTGCATCGGACAACCTACTTAAGGTACTTTCTGCTTTTAGCACATACCTGTGAGTACCATATGTGCGAGGCAAAGTGCCAGGAGAAGAGGCGATTCAGTATCAACTTTTTGAGAATCTGCTTACAGCGGCATCACAGGGAACTACAAGGCCTTTGGAATCGCTAGAGAGGGCGGCCTTGTGCACATTTATCTTCACTCTCTTGATCTTTTGCATTTTAGTGTTGGATCTGATTATGTGGCTGCGAGATATTTCTGACTATTGAACTATCTTCTCTTAGCAAAGCTTCATGTCAGCATATATGTAGGCCTTCAGTTTGGACTCTGTCCAATAGTATGCTGATATATAAATCTTTCCGAACGCTAATTGCGAAAATTGAGTGTAAGAAGGTGGTGTTATAATATTTAAATACTTTCCTCTCTACTTCTCATCTTTAGCTGGGTTGACTTTGAAACAAATTCTTGCTAGTCATACTTTCGGCTAACTAAACGAATTAGGCTTAAAGCCTTTCGCAATTTATGAGGATTTTTTGATCTAAATTTAGAAGTTTTGGATATTAAAAAATACTAGCATTCGCCGCTGTCCAAGTATATTGCCTGTGATGCGAGGTTCAGTCCTATAACCTAACCTTATCTTGAAGGCAATTAGAAACCCGTCATGCGCAAGATGTGCGCGAAGATGGTCTCAAAAGTGCTCACTGACGACAAAAAATTTCGGCGAGTGGAAGTGTGCTAAGAAAATTTTAATATGTGTGAAAGGGACATTAAAATTTTTGAATAACGTAATCACAGGTGACGAGTCATGGATCTTTGAGTATGATCCCGAGAGAAAAAGACATTCTTCCTTTTATTTTGGGACGACAGAGGGGATTCAAGCAGCATGCACCTCGACAAGTACAAGGCTATACCGGAGAATGCATTCCGTGACGTCAATGCTTGAAAATTGCGCTGGCAGCGCTGCAAGAATGCAGAAGGAGCCTATTTTGAAAGTTTTTAAAGAATTATAACGATTGCACTGGTCGATTTCATAGGCCAAAAATAAAAAAATAAAACTTTGAAATTTACCACGGTTTGTATCAAAGCTATTTCTTTAAACACCAATAAAACTAACGGTAAATACACTTTTGCTCTATCCCATTCGTAGGAGCTACGAAAAGCGCGAGAAGTGAGACAATAGAAACACGCGGACTGTGCAGTGAAAATAGCTTAAAAATTATCTCTTATAATAAATTAAATTGCAATATAAAATCCTGCTAAATCCCCATAAATCAAAATGTGTATTGAGAATAAAGGTATATCTTATATAATAAAGTAGTTTTTTATATAATAATATATTGTTTTATTATTTTAAAACAATTGTTTTATAATAGCCCTTTTGAGTGCTATGTTTTCTTCATACATCGATTTCAGGTATGCAAAAAGTTGTGATCGCTGTCTCGCCCTCAAATGAATCAAGTCGGTTTATATTAGTTAATGTTTTCTAAGTCTATGCTATTGATTTCAGCTGCAACTTTCTTCGTTATTCATGTTATTCTACCAGGCATGCGATTTTGTGTGTGTTATTTTTTATAATTTTTTTGTATTCGTGCATATGTTTTTGTTTTTTTTTATGTTTTTTTTTTTCATCATACATATACATATATACATATTAAGCTTTTGCTTTAATTTTATCATTTTCTCACTTTTATCAAATGTTTGTTTTGTACGTACTTTTATTTAGACACATCATATCATTTCATATATTTGGTGTTTAGAAAATGTGTGAAGAAATATTACTTATCACCGAAGCAAATTTAATAAAGCTTCTATCTACTTATTAGAAGTTTCGTTAACAAAAAACTTGATATCAACTTTTTACCCTGCTATGATAACATTTTAAGAGAAAAACAGTTTTCCTGAGCAAATAAAGGTCTCAGAATCTGATGTTGAAGAGTTGATGTTGAGATCAAAAAATCATTGCACCACATTGCCTCACAAATGTAATTAATGAACGGAATGAGCCCTCTAATTACCTATTATCAATAGGAATATGTGGCTTTGATGGCAACTCCGGTCAGAGCGAATATAAGCAGTTTAATAATTTATTTGTCACGACATATGTATGTCCCTGTACAATGATAATAAAATCGCAAAATGAAATGAAGAGACACAAGCAAATTTAGAAAAACTGCAGACCTTCGTCCACCCGCTATTGCCGTTCTGTTCGAATTCAATTACAAAAGGAATTAAACCCTAAATGCACTAGATTTGTGCTAGATCCTGCAAAGGGAATTAACTTCAAAATATTCCCAGTATTATCTTCCTTCGTCAGTCATAACATCGCTCTCCGATGTTATTCAATATGCGCCAGTTTCAATTGGAGAACTCTCATAGGAATCTGCTGAGTCAAGCAATAAGGACGGAGGACACGAAAGAACTAACGGATTGCTAGAAATTAGGACTTGCTAAGCCGATTGCTTTTGAGCTTAGATCCTTTCATCACCAGTCAAAGAAACTATAATGCAAAAGTAAATCAATTTTATTAAAATCAATTTTTGATTTAGTCGAATAATATTCAAAAAATTCCTTTCTTCGTTTATCAACTTTTTTAATTTAATATAATTAATTAAAATTTGTTACGGGGGGGGGGGGGGGGGGGGGGGGGGGGGGAAAAAAAAAAAAAAAAAAAAAAAAAAAAAAAAAAAAAAAAAAAACGATCGAGGGGTTGAAGCTGAGGTGATCATTCGGAAAAGGGAATTTAAAAGGCTTTGATAAAAGTTTCATTTTAATATAGGCAGTCCAAAGTATTTTTGGCCGCTGATTCGCATACCAGACGATCACTGTGATTAGAAAAAGATTTTTTTTAAGCGACACAGTCTATTACTTTTCGAACCAATTCCTATAATTTTTCTTTCGAATGGAGGGAGAAGTTCGAATAAATACCTTAGAAGGTGATTATTCAGAAAGAAGGCATTATAACATAGGCTGATCATACATATGTATATCAGATTTTTTCGAATATCTCTTTCAATCGTCTCGCTGAGGGGTCAAATGTTACCTCACATTCTTATCTGCATAGAAGAACAAAAAACGATTAAGTTGTTGAGTTTGTTCGATTGAATTCAAGCAGCAATACATTGTTCTAAGTTCCGATTAGATAAGAGTTTTAATTTATAATTTTCTTACTGCCATTCAGCTTTCGATATAATACACTATTTAGGACTAAAATCGATAACAAATTCAATTGACTGTTTTTTCGGGAACTCTGAATTTGGAAATCTAGATTTCAAATTAATAATTCAATGGCATATTTAATCTTCTTTAAAAACAGTGAAAAGGCGGGGACAAACTCACTACAGCTGAGAGAGTACCTGATTTCAATTTGAAGAGTATATTGAATTCCGCTAGAATTAGCGACAATTAGCACCAGATTAATATTAAGTTAAGTAGAATAAATCCCATTGAATAAAAGTACAAGAAACTTTTTGCGCTTCGAAGACATATATTTGATATTTGCTGTTTGGAAATGCATAAAACATTTAAACGGTACTATACAGAGCTTTACCATAAATAACGTCTTGTAGCCAAAGCTTATAGTAAGACGCTTTAGTAAAACCACCGTGCGAACTTGTGCCACAAGCATTTGCATTATAACTGGCAATACCAATTAGAACGTTTCTATAAACAACAGGACCACCATCGTCGCCACCACAAAAACCATTACCCTGGGGAGTATTAAGGCATAGTATGCCCGGGTGAGTTAAACCGTCAGCTCCAGCACAGTTTTCATACTGCTCAGTTGTCAGTGCTCTGCTATACAATAATTTATCAGATAGTAAACTACCTTCAGATATGCGACCCCAACCGGAAATGATAACCGATTCCCCTGACGGTGCCTCCCAATAAGCAATTCCTATGGGTTGTATATAATAGGACAAGTTGAATGGTGTTTCCAGCTGCAGCAAAGCTATATCGTTATCGAAGTCATACTCAGGATGTACAGTAACATGATAAACTGCACGGAACAGCCCGCCAGCAGTGCGGCTCAAGGTGCCAGCTTGTACACCTAAGAAGGTCTGATTAATGCTGAAAGAAATACATATGCATGTCTGTTTTTATCATTTCTATACTGTTAAATGAAGCTCAAGTCGTACTTGTAGACACAGTGTGCTGCGGTAAGCACAAAGTTCGGAGACACCAATGCGCCACCACAAATATGCTTCCTATTAAGACGCACGGATACTTGATATGGGAATTGCCCTGCGGCAGCAACTTGACCGTTTAATATGCGAAGACTCGGTTTATGTTCCGCGGACCCATCGTCATTTTGCGTGGTATTTGCCACCAAACAAAAGACTATAAAGAAGTTTGCAAAGAAGCTGTGATAATCCATACCGAGAAAACTGAAATGAATCGGTTACTGATTGAGAGCGGCTTATATAGGCCTAAGATTTTAAGACACGTTGTGAGTTCAGTAAAACGTGCCGAGGAAAGGTCATTAAAAAGTGATTAGAATAGAGCGGAAAACTAAAAATTAATGATTTTTCTACTCTAGGAAAACGTGGGATAGAACACTGCCTTTTTTTTTGGCATAACGGTTGTTCTTAGCGCTTCAAAGAAAAACAAAAAGAATGACACGCAAGCCACCTATGAAATTTGTGAAGTTTACGGAGACGATGCTGCATCAGTTCGTTTAGCACAATTATGATGCGTTCGCTTCCGTTCTAGAAATTTCGGTGTGAAAGATACACTTCGCTCTGGTCGACCTATCGTTGAAAAAGTCGATGAAGTTATGGGAGAGATTGACCAGGAGCATCATATATGCAGCCATGACATCGCTAAGGAACTTCGCATTCATCATTAAACGGTTTTGAACCATTTAAAAAAAGCTGGCTACAAAAGAAGCCCGATATTTGAGTACCACATGAATTGCCTGTGAAATATTTAATGAACCTTATTAACATCTAGGATTCTTTGCTGAAACGAAATGAAATCGAATCATTTCTAAAACGAATGGCAACAGAAGACGAAAAGTGCATATTTGATTTGACAATAATGTGCGAAAAAGATCATGATCCAAGCGTGGTGAAGCTCAATATATGGTCGTAAAGCCAGAATTGGCGCCTTGAAACATTATACTGAGTGTTTAGTGTAATTGGAAAGGAATTATTCGCTATGAGCTACCCAGCCTGGGCGAGCGATTGATTCTACATTTTACTGTCAACAACTGATGAGATTGAAGCAAGCCAGAATTGATCAACAGAAAGAGCTCCGTCTTCTGTCAGGACAACGCTAGACCACACATATGTTTGATGACTAAGCAAAAACTGTGAGAGCTTGAATTGGAAGTTTTGATACATCCACCATATAGCCCTGACCTCACACTATCGGACTACCAGTTGTTGTGGTCAGTACAGAACTCCCTTAATGGAATAAAGTTGGCTTCAAGAGAAGCCTGTGAAAATTACTTGTCATAGATTTTCGCCAAGAAACCAGAGAGTTTTACACTGACGGAATAATGTCTCTAGCAGATAGTACATATTTGTTTATTTATTTATTCTTATAAACATAAAATATAAGTTCAAGTTTGATTAGAAATACGAAAAGACTGTTTCGACTACCCATTATCAATCCTTCGTCGAACATGTCAATTATGTATTTCTTCTTCTTCTTTACTGGCGTAGGCACCGCTTACGCGATTATAGCCGAGTCAATAACAGCGCGCCACTCGTTTCTTCTCCTCGCTACGTGGCGCCAATTGGATATTCCAAGCGAAGCCAAGTCCTTCTCCACTTGGTCCTTCCAACGGAGTGGAGGTCTTCCTCTTCCTCTGCTTCCTGCGGCGGGTACTGCGTCGAATACTTTCAGAGCTGGCGTGTTTTCATCCATCCGGACAACATGACCTAGCCAGCGTAGCCGCTGTCTTTTAATTCGCTGAACTATGTCAATGTCGTCGTATATCTCGTACAGCTCATCGTTCCATCGAATGCGATATTCGCCGTGGCCAACGCGCAAAGGACCAAAAATCTTTCGCAGAACCTTTCTCTCGAAAACTCTTAGGTTCGACTCATCGGTTGATGTCATCGTCCAGGCCTCTGCACCGTATAGCAGGACGGGAATTATGAGCGACTTATAGAGTTTAGTTTTTGTTTGTCGAGAGAGGACTTTACTTTTCAATTGCCTACTCAGTCCGAAGTAGCACCTGTTGGCAAGAGTAATCCTGCGTTGGATTTCCAGGCTGACATTGTTGGTGGTGTTTAAGCTGGTTCCAAGATAGACGAAATTATCTACAACTTCAAAGTTATGACTGTCAACAGTGACGTGGGAGCCAAGTCGCGAGTGCGACGACTGTTTGTTTGATGACAGGAGATATTTCGTCTTGCCCTCGTTCACTGCCAGACCCACTTGTGTTGCTTCCTTGTTAAGTCTGGAGAAAGCAGAACTAATTATGTATTTCAGATAAAGTAAATTCGTTTGAACTGAGTTTGGTTAGAGTAGATGCTTCCAATTGAAATCGTACTGTAACATATTCGGCAAACAAATCCATTTTATTCGACTGCAGATGTGTTATGTAGGTACCCTTTTGAGTAGTTGGCGGTATTTAAATTTAAAAATATCTAAGATAATGTAATGAAGATGAAGAATGAGAAGTAGGAATATTTTAAGCCCGAAGAGATAGTATGAAGTTTGGAGATGGATTCTAAGAATCGACTTCGGCGAATTGGTCTTGAAATATCAGAATCCCCTTAAGATTTAGAAAGTTCACATTATATTTTCAGTTTAAGTTATAGGCCATTGCAGAAGCCCTTAAAAATGGTAAAAATTGAAAAAACCATAGTAGGCCGATTGGAAAAGGTACATAACCAACATACGATTGCCTAAAAATTATCTTTCAGTTGATTTCAATATATTTTTCCCTCAGGAAGAATGCTTAAGCATTCTAACAAACTTTCCTAGTCAAAACAATGTTACAGTTAGACTTATTTTCACAAGAAAACCACTTTCTGTACGGCTCGTAATGGTGCCGCTCTCACATTCAAAATCTTTTATTAAATTTAAAGAATTGCATAAGATCAAAAATACGACAATGTAATCAGCTAACTTCAATAATATAATAACAATCATATAATAATCAACAACGTGTTACTTCCATTTGCGGTTCACAGGAAAATTTATGTACAAGGAAACCACTATTATAAATAAAAAGGAAGTTCCTAGAGACCAAAATTTGATGACAACGAAGCAAGAATTGGAGGACTATTTTTTTTCTTTTTTCCATACTGACGAGTAATCTTATTTAGATATATTTCTCGACTTCAGAATATCCCTATTACCCTACCTCTCTAGGTTCTTACAAAAAGACGGATGTATATAAAACCAAACATTTTTCCACCACTTCACATTAAGGACTAGAGATAAAAGTTGTAAGCAAAGGTCTTGATTATAGCTGAACTTTATTGTTTATAAATTTGTGATTGTTACAAACTGCATCTAAAAAGAATTTGCAATTAACCACTTGCGGAAATAGGATACCTTGGTATAGCCGTCTGGTGAAGCAGAGCCACAGCCATCGGAATAATAACTTGCGATACCAATCAATACGCCTTTGTGTATGGCTGGACCACCATCATCACCATCACAGAAGCCATTATTTCTAACCTTGGAAAGACATTGTATGCCTTTATTAACGGGACCGGCTACACGAGCACACTGTTCATCACTTAAAACAGTCAAACTGCGACTATACTGTAATATTTCGGGGAATGCACCGCCATCACGTACGCGACCCCAACCAGTAATGGTAACCTCTTCGCCAGCCGGTGCTTCATTAACAGCCAGTGATATTGGTAGTATGACATCGGAGTACTCGATTTTAGTACTTAATTGCAGCACAGCAATGTCATTGTCGTAATTGTAGTCGGGATGCGGAATTACTTTCGATACTTCAACAACAGTACCGGCTTCGGTGAGATTTACCGTACCGGCTTGTACAGTAAGGAATGATGATGGAATACTGAAAAAAAAATATATATATATTTGAAGTATGAATTGACCTTTTCGGGGTTGAATGAATGTAATTTACCTGGCTACACAATGTGCTGCAGTTACAACAGAATTTTGAGAAATCAAAGCTCCACCGCAAATATGCTTACCGCTTACACGTACGGATACCTGAAAAGGGAATTGACCTGCAACAGCTTGTCTACCGCTAACGATACGTGGACTGGCACCTGGCAAGGACGTAGTAACGACACCTGCACTTGAACCTTGTATGGCCTCGGCCACCAAACAAACCAGTACAAACAACTTGATATTGAAACTTTGGAATTCCATATTGACTTTGATATTTGACTGCTACAGCTCAGGCTTTATATATGCTTACAAAGTATGACGAAACGTCTCGAAAAAGCTCATTAAGAAGTGATTAGCTGGTTCTTACACAGGTGTGGTCTGAGAGAAAGTCTTATCAATGTCTACAAATGTCTAAGTAATTAGTCTGTTAGCTTATCGGGAAAGTAATGAGCTTCGATTTGCACATAATCACTATGGGGAAGTGATCGTATACAATGTATGGTAGACAGAAGAAAAGTTGTTAATAATACACATGTGTATATAATTCCCGCTGAGGTTGATTGTGTTTAACCTTCAAGACTATCCGGAACTTACTCAAGCGCTTGATTTGGTGGTGCAATCGTTGTTTTTATAGTCATCCTGAAATCTGTATGATTTATGGTGTATCACTGTCGAGAAAGACATACAATCAACTTAAAGGTTTATGAACAGATTTTCAAAGAAGGGCAACGAAGGTGGACCACGAAATAAGATGAAAGACGCTGATAACGTCACCCTTACATGCGACCAAGCATGCTTATAGAACAGGCAAATTGACCAATGCTGCTCTGCACCAGCTAACCTTCGAGATACAGAGTTCGCTGGAGAAAGAAGAGGTAAGGTTATGCGCCTTCCTGGATATCGAAGGTGCTTTTGACAACATGTCTCACACGAGCGTAGCAAAAGCACTGGAAAGCAGGAAAGTCTTTGCATGGCCTCAGGAACCTAGCCTCGGTGGTCTCACGCTGGATACCACTCTGCGGTAGAAGCAGCATGTTGATCTGACATGGTCACAGCTACAAAGCCATTATGCAATCGTCTTGCTGGTAGATTCTGGGATTGCAAGCCAAGGATTTTCAAACGGTTGTACACCATAATCGTGCGACCGTTTATCACATATGGAGCGGTCGCAGCGCAGACTTAAGCGTCTGTGTATCGGGTGTCAAGCGCACATGACCGACAGTGGCACTTCAAGTCCTGCTGGAACTCACCCCGCTACACTTAGTAATCGGCCAAGCCGCCAAAAACACTCTGCTCCAATTGACAGCAGAAGGGTTTATCTTTTCCTAACGACCCAAGTGGCGATACCACTAGGAAGTTTAAGGCTACCCTCAGCAGTGAGAATGAGTGGACCAATTCCGATCTCGAGCTACTGCTTAGGGACAGTACAGCTAAGTGACACACTGACGGCTCGAAAACGTCGGAGGAAATTGGCGCAGGGGTAGTAGGGCCGAAAAAAAACTCTCCATTCCTTTTGCTAGTTTTCCAAGCAAATTTCAAGCAGGGGCCTTTGCTATTAGTCGGTGTGTAAAGTTAAACCTCCAACGCAACTATCGCAATGAAGGTATAGCTATTCCAAGCAAGAGTGTATAGAATGACTGAATAGTTTATCAAGCGCCACGCCAACTTACTAGTGAGTGGTTATAACCTTAAAAGTTTTAAATATGTAATCAACCTGCCAAGGGAAAGACTCAGGATACTACTAGGCGCAAGATAAAGGCCCTTGTTTCCAAATAGGGATCACAACACCTCAATAGCACCTAGCAGTATGTTGGAATTTATCAATTTACTGGGACTAGTTGAGACGTTGTGACTTAACAGAGGGCACAATAAACCCTAGGCCGCAGTGCAATCCTCATTTACTTTTTTAGTCTAATCTAATCTAACGACACACACCATTATTTCAACCACCCAACAACTTTACCTTTCTTCCAACCAATCCATTAGAGAGGCGAAACCAGCCGAGTCATGAAAGGCAATAGAGTTTTTAAGGCGTCGAGAGTTAGTTCTAGTAATTATTCACGATTTTATTTAAGAAGAGAAAGGAATATAGTCTCTTTAATTTTAGAAAGTGAGTCAGATAAAAGAAAAGTGGAGGAATGAGAATAAAAATCATAACATATACGGAGAAAAGTACGTTTAGTTCAAAATTTGATATACAGGATTTTAATTCAAGGTGCGTTCCAACGTAAACAGCACTTTCTGAACCCAGCGTTCACTGGTGGCACCATCTATATGTCGACCGATGTGTTAGAATCAGCCACATCTATCGATTGTCTAGTAAGAATTTCATGACATTTCATTGATTGTAAGAGAAGTTATTGCTTTTTAAGTGTCAGTATATTTGTATTGTCGGTGCGAAAATGAGCTTCGAAGAAAGAGACAACATTAAATTTTGTTTTAAAGCTGGTAGAACTTTTACCGACACGTTCCATTTGATGAAACAAATGTATGGTCATGATTGTCTATCCCGTAGCAGAGTGCACGAATGGTTTCAATGTTTTCAAAGTGGTCGTGAGGACATAAATGATGATCAACATGTGGGCCAATCAAAATCCGTGATCACCGGAAATTCCATCGAAACTGTGCGTGAATTCAACAAAAATCAGCCGAAATCATCACTGAAGTACATGGAAGTAGAATTGAACATCTCCAAAACATCGAATTATCGCGTTTTCACCGAACACTTGGGCTTACGAAAGCTGTGTGCACGGTTTTTTCCGCACAAATTGACTGACGACCAAAAATTTCTCCGAGTCCAACATTCGAAGGACGATTATTTGACTAAAGATCACATTTTAACCATTAACCGCTCCACGTATTCAACTGATATGGCACCGTGCGACTTCTTCTTTTACGGAAAAATGCATTTGCCCATGAAAGGAAAGCGTTATGAAGGCGTAGAGGCCATTCAAAAGGCTTGCAGCGGCATACTGGCGGTCATGCCGACCAACGAGCTAAAACACTCGTTCAACATGATTTTGGACCGTGCAAAAAGCTATATTGAAGCATAAGGGGACTATTTTGAATAAAATAAATTGATTTTGCCAAAAAAAATTTATTTGTTCTGTTTTTGTTTTAAGTCCTATTTACTGTGGGACGCACCTTGTAACAGTCAAGAGCTACTTTTGAATTGATTAGCGGTTAAACACCGCAACATTTTTGACAGTGAGGCAGGCATTGAAAAATAATTAAGGATGATGTTATTAAATAGGTTAAGAGCGTAAATCGGAAGAAATATGATTTTCAAACTAATTTTAAAATTTTTACTTATCGGTATGTAAAAATTAAACATATAAAAAGTTTGGAAGAAGAAAGTGAATACATTAAACCTAGGTTCGACATTGCAAATTTTCTATGATCGCAACCAAAAGTCGTATATCATATTAAGTTGTCAAAAAACTCTTGCGGTATTTTCGCTAGTTGGCGCTGAAGGCGCGTAGTTCTAGTTTAATTCGTCGCATCGGGTCATGCTATGCCTTATTGGAAAGTTCATTTAACGCGCTAACACGTGTTTGATTGATTGTTATTTCTTTTAAGTCGTTCGTGAGTTATAGCGTCGCAAACATGGAGCAAAATAAAGAGGAAATACGGCGTATTTTACAGTACTACTACGGTAAAGGCAAAAATGCATCTCAAGCCGCCAATAAAATTTATGCAGTTTATGGACCCGATATAACTTCCATTTCCACCGCACAACGATGGTTTCGACGTTTTCATTCTGGTGTAGAAGTAGTCGAAGATGCGCTACGCTCCGGAAGTCGTCAAAAATTGCGATAAAATCGCTGAATTGGTCGAAAGAGACCGGCATAATAGTCATCAAACCGTTATAAACCATTTGAAGAAGCTTGGAGTCACTAAGAAGCTCGATGTATGGGTGCCACACTAATTGATTCAATAAAAATACCGCAAGACTTTTTTGACAACCCATTATATTGATAGGATATTTAGAAAATGAAATGATTTCCTAGATGATTATTTAAAAATAATCTAGTTATTAATAATAATCTAGTATTTAATTCGCTTGAGTCTTCGTAGTACTATGCAAGGCAGGAGAACACTCGCGTACAAAGTAAAATAAAGTTATTGTGGTTATATAATATTACCACTTTGATCTTAAAAATTTGTATTTAAGTTGTCTTCAACGAATTAAACACCAGCATCGAATTATTTGAAACAAACCTAAGGGAAATAAACTTGATTTAAGGACACGATAAGAGGAGATCGATTTATGGCACAAAGTCTGTGTTCGGTCCACCTGCAAAACAATATCGGTAGTTCATCCTAAGTAAAGATCGATTTCACCGTCTTAGTTTTTTCGGTTGATTACATCGACCACGCCCGTAAAACTCATCGAAAAACAATTTTTCGTTAGATGGATACAACTTTTTTTTTTTGTTCGTGTGTAGTTTCATCTCCTTAAATTAATTAATGTGTGTTTGGCAGCTGTTTGCTAATGACTCGAACCATTTGCCAGGCAAGTTTTACCATGAAAAAATTTAACATTAATTTTGCTTAAAGGTTTGTGTTGCCAATCGCTGAAAACATTGAAGAAGTATTTTAGAGAGTCTGTTTTATTACAAACAAGACTTCTGTTCAAGTGACATAAAGCATTCAGTGTAGGTCAGAAAGTCATTGCAAACTTACCTCAATATCATTTGCATCAAAAAAGTTAATCGAAATGTGCTTGAAAAGTCATGTTGGCGTCAAAGAGATACTAGTAAAGGATCTCGAAATCTCTTGTTCTTCGACCCAACTCATTTTGGTTAATGTTTTCGGTATAAAGCGGTTCAATGATACACTCATACCAAAATACTGGAATCTTTTGCATACATATCGTTGACTAGCAAAAGTAATGAAAAAGAGAAAAGGAAAAGACCGATCATTCATCAAACACATCAGTACTGCTAGCTAAACAAATGCTAATGAATACGACGTCAAAACTGTTCAAAAATCCAACCGAAAGAACCACATCACAGTTGGGCAAAAATCAAGATGATTCTCGTGATCCCTCGTGTGCTCACCTTGAAATCATTCCACAGTGTCAAAGGGAGTTGGTGGGAGCAAAGAGTTAATAGTTAGAATTCGGTATGGAAAAATAATGCTGATGAGGATATCAATGATAGAGCTTGAAATGTTTTTTTTTTTTTTTTACTTTTAAACACAACGAGACTGAATGCTATGACACCTTTCTGCACTTCAGAGCTTTCCTAGTTAGTAGCATACTACCATAACTAAAGATCCTTCCTTGGCTCGTAAAAGAGACATATGCAGATCTTTCTTAAAATTTTCAACAACGTGTGAAGGATAAGAAATAAAAGTTGTAAGAAAAAGTATTGTTTACGCTTGAGCTTTATTGTTTATAAAGTTATGATTGTTTCAATCTGATTCTGTAGCCGTAACAGTATTTTCACATAACCATTTACGGTAATAGGATATTTTGGTATAGCCGTCTGGTGAAGCAGAGCCACAACCGTCGGTATAATAACTTGCGATGCCAATCAATACACCTTTGTGTACGGCTGGACCACCATCATCACCATCACAGAAGCCATTATTATTCGCCTTGGAAAGACATTGTACACCTGGATTAAGGGGACCAGCTATGCGAGCACATTGTTTATCACTCAAAATTGTCAGCCTGCGACTATACCGTAATAGTTGGGAGGCTGTACCACCATTAGTTGTGCGACCCCAACCAGAAATGGTAACCTCTTCGCCAGCTGGTGCTTCAGCATTAGCCAAAGGTATTGGCCGTATGACATCGGAGTAGTTGAGAGGAGTACTTAACTCTAGCACAGCAATATCATTATCGAAATAGTAATCGGGATGTGGAGTTACTTTCGATACATTAGAAACAATACCGGAATCACTGACATTTACCGTACCGGCTAGTACAGTAAGGAATGATGATGGAATACTGAAAGAATAATATAGATAGTATATCGGGTATGAGATGACCCTTCAGGAGTTTAATGAATGTATGTTACCTGACTACACAATGTGCTGCCGTTACAACGAAACTTTGGGCAATCAAAGCTCCACCGCAAATATGTTTACCGTTCACACGTACGGATACCTGATAGGGAAATTGTCCCACTGCGGCTTGAGTACCGCTAACGATACGTGGACTTGCACCTGGCAAGGACGTACCACTAACGACACCTGCACTTGAACCTTGTATGGCCTCGGCCACCAAACAAACCAGTACAAACAACTTGATGTAGAAACTTTGGAATTCCATATTGACTTTGATATTTGACTGGTAGAACCCAGGCTTTATATACGTTAGCAACGTATAGTAAAACGTCTCGAAAAAAGCTCATTAAGAAGTGATTAGCCGGTTCTTACACAGGTGTGGTTTAAACTGCTATCAATGTCTACAAGCGACTTAGTAATTAGTCTGTTAGCTTATCGGGAAAGTAATGAGTCTTAAGTTGCAGTGTGATGTGCGAGTAGACAAGTGACGGAGTCATTAAAATCACTATGGAGAAGTGATCTTATACAATGTATAGTGTAAAAAAGTACAAAGTAACAGAAGATAAGAGCATAGAAGTATAGTTCAATAAACCTGAAGCAAGTTGTAGGATCCATATAATATAACAGTCCAGAAAGACAATCAATCAACTTCTACATGCTTTCATACAGATATTTTAAAGAAAGGGGAAGACAACCAAAAGTATACTTAAAATTTTTATCAGCAACTTTCGAGGCCAACTCCTGATCTGGAATTCAAATCCCCGGAGTGTCGGTGGTCATGACAAATCGCATGAAAGTACTTGTACTAAATATAACCTTCAAGTTCTAATCGATTGTTGAAGTTTAAGCTGGTAGAGTTTGCAGCGCAACTTTAGGTATGACTTTCGAAAAAAATTCTATCGTGTTGTAAGCCTGTAGGGAATTCTTAGTATGATGTGAGCAAGTCTATCAAGTTGAATAAAATTCTAAGGTTAATAGTACCAGGGTCTAAAAGAAGGAAGACAAAGGGCAGAAGACAATACAATAACATTTATTATCACGTTCTGATTATTAGTTTACTCTCGAAAGGCTTTCGACAAACAACGGTAATGAATTCCAAGAGAAATTTGTATAATATTTATACTGAAGAGAGATTAATTTTTCGAAAGTATTACCATATTCGAAGACAATTATGTTCTTAGAACTAATGCCGTAATATAAAAAAAAATTTTAGCGAAATCTGCTGAGACATTATTGATTTGTTAATATTTCAAAATATTTTTTCTAAGTCATTATTATGCCCATGATTTAGCGGGGGCGCAAACCAAGTTCAGTTTTGAACCGGTATGACTCTATTCACTTAGCAGAGACACACTCCAATGTAAAATAGAAAAGATATGTCACGACAATACGCTCTGTGAAACGATTGCAACATTCTAAAATATACCACAAGTATACTCAAGAGATTCCTCAGCACCCCAGTTCCTAATGGCAATCTAATGACGGGAAAAAATTAAGAAAAATTAAAAATAAATTTTTGCTTAAAATTTCACCCAATATGTGTAGGGTATTAGTTTTCGCGAATTAAATTCCTTGTCACTCAAAGAAGCGTCATTTAAGAGGTTTTTTTACTATTTGAGCTCGTAAAGCTTACAATCAACGAAGGTTTTGGATCATATGAATCTGATTTTGCATATATTTTACTCCTAGTTATCGCCAATGGACGAAATATTCTCCAGCTTCAAATTAATAATAAATAATAATAATAATAAAACTTAAGAGAACAAAACTTGATTTCAAGGGCACAGAGCCGGCTTCTAAGCAATTTCTGAAGTCGGTCCTCCGCAAACTAATACCTTTTGTTTAACCGGAATATGGATGGAATTCGGAATGATACCATCGAAATCACTCGAATGTGAGTGATCGTGCTACGAAGACATATTACCTTGGAGCTCTTGTGAACAAATTAAGAGTCATCCCGATGAAGTCTTCTTTGGTGCAGTGAAAGAAGTTTTGAACTAATGCTCTAATTTTTAATAATCGGGATAGCTTTAACAAATGGACGGTAATTCGGAACGATGACAACCTTCGTCCGTTCGGCTTTTAAGGTGTTAGGTTAGGTTAATCTAGTAGGCCAATGAGCCACGCAAAGACTAGTGTGGTCCTTTGCGATACCAGATGGAGTTCAGTTGCTGCATAAGTTTTGGGAAAATTTACTTCCCAGAAATGTCGAGAAGCGACGGTATTGAAAAAGGATTGGAACCAAGCCTTCCCGTATAATGACAAAAACGGAAAAACCTTTTTAGAGCACGACTTTAGAGTGGATGCAAACATTGAAAGTTGCCATAATGTGGCTGATATAAGAAACCGTCCAATTGAAAAAAGAAAACGCACCGGCCAAACTACCGTAGATTTATTAAGTGTCTACTGCTAAGGTCAACGTTGACCAAAAGCAGCCTTGCATTACAATGGAAGTAACGCTTAACTGAAATCTATTGCAATCACAAGTGATGAATCACCATTTGAAAAATATACCATGTGGCATATAAGATGCCATCACTGCAGCAGCAGCAGCAGCTCAGGCGTTGTAATGTCTACAATGACAAGTGTGACGTCATGGCATGCTTTGCAATAAATTTGAGAAAAAAGCATCAAATGTGCAATACGAGCATACCCAAATGAGTATGTTTTGGTGTGTATTTACACACACGCTTATATAAATACGAGTATGTACTTGAATGAGAGTTTCTGCGCTGACCAGCGTTTTTCTTCAACTTTTGGCGGCACTTCCAGCCAACTGTGTGCACATAATGTAATTATAAAGTGACGGCCAAGCGGCTGCTGGACACATACAAGCGCGCGCATTTTCGGCACATATGAATGTGTGAGTGGCATAAAAACAGTACGGTGACAAAATGAGCAGCGCGGCAGGCGGCGCACTACTCGTGCAACACAAAACGGATGTAGAAACAGTGCTAGCAAAGTGACAAGCTGCGGCAACTTGCGAGAGCAGCGAATTAAAGTAAAGTGCTGGTTCGAGCGCAGCATGCAGCCGGGGAGGGTTTGGGGGTAAGTGTGGCAGTTGTAAAAATTCGTTGCTGGCAAAATGCCAAACGCTACAAGGGTAATGCAGACAGTTGCGCTTACAGACGCTTTTACAAGTAATTCTTGTTGTTGTTGCAATGCCTTTGCTGCCTCGCATACGTGGTTGTTGTTACAATGTCTTTATATAAGTTGTTGTTGTTATTGCTGATGCCGTTGGTTACAAGCTCAGTTGTTGCAGCTTTGTTGCAGCCACGACCGACTTTCTTTGGCAGATTTTCGCAGCTTTACTTAGTCTATTTCTTCTTCTTCGTCTTCTTCACCTTCCTCATCTTCGTTTACTTCGTTCGTTTCTTCAGCGATTTTCGGAGTTTAAATGGTTGCACTGCCTGTGGCGAATATTCGCAAATGCCTGCACAAGGCAAGTGAAAACGCTTGTTTTGCTGTGTGTGTTGGTGGCATGCGATCCGCCATCGCTTGGCACTTTCTTGCCTCCACTTAAAGAATCTTGAGCGACATCACAGCCTCGCACAAAGCAACCAAATTGCATGTATGTATGTTTGTGTGTGCACAAGTACAAGGGCGCTACAATATTATGTTCCCGGTAGGAAAATACTAGATTTGGCGTGAGTAAGTAAGTTCAAAGTTAAGGCTGAACCCTCGAAATATTTCTGTAGGAAAAAGTTATGATCGAAGAGACCAAAATCGTGCCGTTCCATCAATATTTTTTTTCGAAAATATGCTACGTGGTCTTTTTATTTATTTGAATTCAAAAGTTTTATGATATGAAAAATTTTACTATGAAACCGTCAATGTCTGAAAATGTAACGAAATCAAGTCATAAATAGCCCTAGCAGTTATAAAACTGGTATTACACTCATGATCAAATTTGACCCGGACTGGTCTGGACTGTATAAATAATATTTTTTCTTAGATTGGTTAACTTTTCAACCTTTTTCATATTCGAGTGAAGCTTGTTAAGTAGTGTATTTTGGGTAGCTATTTATTTACGACCATAAAAATTGTTCTGGTGATTTCCATATTTTGGGTCAATGAACTCATGACGCGTTCCTAGAAGTGAATTTTTCAGTTTCGATGACTCTCGTTTTGACAAGTTGTTAATCAGAATTAATTTAGAAAGTCGCCTAGTCGATGCCCAAAATATTAACCAAAATGTGTTGAGTGGATCCAAAAGGAGATGTTGAGATCTCCTGCAATCTTTCTGATGCCAACATGACGATTTTCCAGCAAAATATCTTTAACTCGTTTGATATTTTCATCACTAACAGATTTGGATGGACGATATGCTTGAGGCCAATTTCCGAAGACTTGTTTCAAACATTTGTGTTCGTGAAAAAGTTTGATTGCCCGAAACATTTTCAATGATTCTGTGGCCGTGATTCCATGGCAAATACAAAATTGGAACGAAAAATTTTATTTCGAAACGGTCAAGGTCTTTGTTTGGTAAACTTCCGCAGGTCGGAAGCAAATTGAGCTGGAAAGTATGAAAAGCAGAAGTAGGACCGCTAAAAAGGCCGCCTATCAAAGAATTTGTTCCAGGAATCTTAAATCAATAAACTTAAACCTTTTCTCTTATGGAAGTGGAAAAAAAGATTTCCTAGGAGAAAAACTTAACTATTTGTGGACAAAAATATAATTCCGGGCAGTTTCAGGGCAGGTGACTGTAATAGACAGTAACATCATGAACCGAAAGTTTGAACAAAATATAATTACTACTTCCCAAAAGCGCGCTGACTTTGATGAAGAGGAAATGATGGAATGATATTCACTGAAATATTTCTTAAGAATAGGTCTATGTCATAGTCATGACTAATTGAAAGCAACCCAGACAGCACAACCTCAACCAAACTACCCCACAAGATGGATACCTTAAGCCAAGTTTCAATTCAATGTGAATATGAATAACATAACTGGCTTTTGAAAGATTTTTAGAAAACAAACAACAAATGCAATCAATTCCTCAAAAAAAATTTTCAAATTTTCCTACCGGGCTATTGCACGGCAACTTCACTTCACTTAGCAAAACTTTTAGTTAAGCATCGAGGCGCCGCTAAAATTACGATTTCTTGCATGAATTGTATATCGCAAATTGAAAATTGTTGCCAACACGCTTGTTGTTGTTGTCGCTTTGATTGTGCACTGCATGAAACTTGCTTAATAGAATAACAAAATAGGCCGTGCACACGACGACAAAGAATGAAATACACTCGTGGCGGGAATTAACGGAGGGACTAGAAGCAGTGTGTCCGCAAGTGTGTAGGCATTAGCCGAATCCTTGGCTGCGATTGCTGTTCGGCCGTTAGCAACATCATTATTTTCATTAGTTGTTGTTGTTATTTGCTCTGTTTTTGGTTTGCTCTCGGTGCTGACAGCGAACGATTCGTGGCCTGCTGCCGACTTTGGCTGCCTGCACTTGGCTTATGAATTAAATAAACTGTTTAAATCTCTGATTTGTATCGAATTGCATTGCCTTGCACACAACAAGTTGGAGGCCAAATCGAAATTTCGAAATTTGCTACTTGAGCGCACATACACATATGCCCACACAAATTGTTGGCTGGGTGGGAAAGTATGTCGAAAGAAATTGCACAAACTGGTAATTAAGGTAATAAATGATGGGCAAGTGTGCTTTATACTGTTTCAGTTTTGTAGTTATTTGTAATTTGAGTGCAAAATTATGCTGGTGACCTGATAAGTGCAGTTGAGCACCATTTGCCGTAGTGTGTGACTGTAAAACTATTTTGATTTAAGAAAAGGTCGAATTGTACTTGTGATGTTTAAAGGGGTTTTAAGGGCTTTTAAGCTACATGAAGCTTCGATTCTATAAGAACTTTAAAAATTACGTCGAAAATTGTCTCAGGCATGGTTATGTCTCACAGCTGTTTGCTTACAACGCAAATTGTTTGTCTAACGTTTTTTGCTCAAAGTTGTGTGTTTTATTGGAATTACGGTCTCGGTATGGTTGAATATTGCAGATATGTTTTGAGGAGTTAACTTTATCACGACTACAAATATTTAAGTGGTGCAAAATATTCCGTGTAGATAATGATGTTATTGAAAATGAGACGTCCATCCAAATGGCATCTCAAAAATAGCAGAAGTCTCAACACTCTTGATGTATCGACTCAAGACATTTTCGTTAATATTTTGAGTATGAAGCGCGTCAATGCCAGACCCTTACCAAAATAACTGAACGCGGCGTAATTTCTTAACAACTTGAACTTGAAACTAGACTTTTGCTACAGCCATCGCACTCACCCGAGTTGGCTCCCTGGAACTTTTTACAGTTTTCAAAACCAAAAAATCCTCCTCAGGAAACGACGATATAAAAATAGCGAGCACTTTTAATGGTCAAAGCCGAGTCACATTTTGATTTTAAATACAATTTCAATACAATTTTTTTATAAAAATGAGCAAATACACTCAGTATTACAATAAATATCAAATACGACAAAAAGATCTAATTATTTTAAAGAAAGAATTTTTTATTTGTAAAATTCAATTTCAATTCATTTTGTGATTCAAATTGCATTTTGCTTTAGAATATGTTTCAGTTTCAGCAAATATATTTCGCAGAAATTTTCCTGATTCAAGATTTTGTTCCGAACAAATTCTCTACATGTTTTGACAGATAGCAGCAAAAATTCAGCGGAAGCCGAAACTGGATATTTCAGAGTGAGGTAGATAAATTTATATAAAGTTTACTTCGGTTTAATCGATTTGTGACACAATGCATTTCTGTATCAACTCGTTTTTTTCTCAAATGGATGAAAACCTTGTGCTTGAAAGACTGAAAGCTCGAAAAACGAGTTTTCGAATTTTGCAACACTTAAGTATCTCTTTATATCTTATTTTGCAGTCAGACGAATTCATTTGGAGACTTTTTTTTTGTAATGTTACGAAGTTATTATGATTTACTACACATGAATTCTACCTCAACGCAACTATTTTAAGAAAGAAGAGATATTTAAGTGTAAGTGACTCAAGACACCCACCAATCAATTATTTGTATTTTTTTTTTCGAACTGCAACATTTTAATTAAACGACATTGAGTCACGTATGTCTTGATAAATGAAACAAAAAAAAAAAAAACGAACTATATGCTTAAATGGGCAAATAATAACAAAAAAAATCCCTTGCATATATACTAAATTTATTTTTATCTACAATATGTGTACGGAAACCGTTGTAACTAATATTTTTATATTTTATAGCTCAGTCGACCAAGAGCGAGCATAGCAATGAAAGAAGCAGATGCTCGATGGAATACAAAAGCCGCTAAGACCCACAAGTTATATTTTCCACAGCATTGCCAATATGTGTCAAAATCAACGCAAGTCAAACAAACCTATTCAAATTATATCAGAACTTATTATTGCAAGCTTATGCTATGTTGTATCCTGTTTGAATTCGTAACCTCAGTATACTTTGAAAGTATAAATAACTTATACTTATCGGCAACAAAATTATTTCCCAAAGATACAAATTATTTTCCAAAACAAAAAATTCCTAGGAAATATTGCTAATATACAAATCAGTGTAGTGAGAAAAAAATGGAAGCTATACAAATGCAAGCTAGACCTTCTAGAAGAAAAATTAGAGGAGGAAGTGACAAGACGATTCCAACTCGCCACCTCGATCCATACAGCTTTGGCAAAGAGCGTCCGATAGATTTTTAAGCTCCACCGGTGTTAACCTATTGGACAAATGCGACGAAATTGGCTTTGCTAAGTGTCAGTGGTTTGGGAACCTCTTTGGAAGAGTCAGTGTGGCACAAAAAGATATCGCAGATTCGCACAAAATCTGGTTGTTGAGCACGCTTGCTGAACTCACTAAAAATCCATAAATTCAACGCCAGAACGCAAGAAGTTGTCGGAAAATCGATTTTCGTCCATTCGATTGAAATCGGGGACAGCAAGCTGTCCGACAATTCTGCTGTTACCGGGCATCCATATGAGATCATGTACTCCTTGACTAGTTTACAGACCATAGTCAGTGAGCGCTGACCAAGCACTGTTGTTTGTTATTATCTAACTCTGTTTGAATCAGTAAGCAGTATGAAATGTTAAGAGATCACTTTTTCTAATATTCAAAGGGCATGTATAAACTTCCATTCGTATTTCTGTCGAGGGAGGACTCTTTTGGCCATTCTGAGTATAAAATTAATATACAAACTCATACCACTAATCCAAGAAGTCCAGATAAGCAGCCAGCCAAAAGCATCATCTCTTTGTGCCAACTTTTAAACAGTGCCTATCTGAACAAAGGAAATAAGGATTTTTTCCTTACGAAGGACGGACTTAACAGCTTACAACTTATATAACTTGAAAACAAACAGCAAATATAAAACTATAAAATACTGTGAGACAATTCAGTTTCTTTATAAAGATTAACAATTGAAGATGAGCTAGAGGGAAATTTATTGTAGCCCCTAATCTCTGTCCGTTATACTTTTTGTTAAGAATAAACTCAAAATTCATTCGAAGAAAAGTGGCTCCCAATTGCGGATACCTGGTTAGAAAAAGTAGTTATGAATATAATCAAACATTGACATAACTGCAGTGCCTCTCAAACTGTTCAACCAAACTTCATAAAATAGTATCAGCAAAGTTCCTTAATGAGCCTTAACCCCTTGATGTATCAATTAGCGCAACGAAATTCGCTTCCAACTGACACTAAACAAACCAGTTTTGATGCTTACGAACTGTCGCGAAACGAAACGAATTTTATTTATTTTTAATGCGTAACAAAAAATGTATGTACCACGAGTCAGACTCGTGGAAATACGTCAAGGGGTTAAAGTGCTATGTATGTAGATTAGATTAAAATTCTACTAGGAAAGAGTTAATTATCTCTTGAACTCTACATATTAATAGCACTAAGCCATGAGCTTTGTGCAGCCGCCTAAATGTATGCAATGAAATATTTATAAACAAGTTTAACCGTGTAATTGAGACATTCACATCGCACCCGAATCACGGCAAATCAAATAGAAATCTGGATATGTTGCAAGTGTCACTACAGTGATAAATCACACTCACATACAAACACATACACACTGCCACACATGCAAATAAATTATAAACGCTTCAGCTGCTGTTGCGGCATGCGATTCACCAAACCGCGAAACCGATTTCTAGTTGTCAGCAGCAGCTGCTACGGCAATAACAACAAGCAAAAGCAACAACAATAACAAAAAACCACTAACAACAACAATGCCAATACGAATAAATAAATCAGCGAAGGTAAACGAGCAAGGTGTCAAGCGAAATTTGCACTTTTGCATTTCCGCATTGCAACACCTTTTCTGGCATTTGCATTGTAAGCGCATTCCATGGGAGCTAAACGCTTACAAACAAACATGCGACTATGCAGGTGATTGTGTATGTATGTGAGTGGTTTATGGGTGCGTGGCATGGTGTGGCATGATGGACGACGCAAAGTGAAATGTGTCAATGCAAATAAAAATTAAATCGATATGTTACCGTTATGCGCTAACGGCGTATCCCGTACACTTGTTCGCCTGTCATTACAAACAAATGTAGGAGAAGCGGCGCACATACGTGTGTGTGTGTGTGCGTGAATTTGCATTGAAATTCAATTCCAAATCAATTTCGAGTTCACACGCTGTCAAATGCGCTAAGTAATATGCCACAGAATGTTTGCATGACAGCAGCAGGAGCAGATATGCCTCGCAGCTACACGCATGTAAATACATACGTATGTATGTATGTTTTTGTGAGTGTGTGTGGGTGACGCTGAGTGCGTTTGAGTGTAATTGTTAGAGTGCTTTTCACAATAGTTTACTCACTTCGCACTGATTGCTCCCTCCTTTCAGCCAATTCGTCGCGGAAGTGTTGCGCTCTTGGTGACTCCCCTTAGTGTAATGCCAGACACATACTCAAAATCAAATAACTATCACGCTAGAAGTTAGTACGTGTCCCTTTGTCGGGGTGTAATGAATATGACACATATTTTAATAAAGGCAGCAAGAAAAAACGTTAACTTCGGTTGCACTGAAGCTAAATACAGAATATCCCATGCAAATACTTGATTTTGATCATTCAGTTTGTATGGCAGCTATATGCTATAGTGATACGATCTGAACAATTTCTTCGGAAAATATACCGCTGCTTTTGAGGTTAATCTGTACCAAATTTCATAAAGATATATTGTCAAATAAAAAAGTTTCGCGTAAAAGACATGACTTTTATCCTTCAGTTTGTATGACAGCTATAAGCTATAGACACCCGATTTGAATAATTTTTTCAGTAATTGTTACGTTGCTTTAGGTAATAATACGTGCTAAATTTTGTAAAGATATCTCGTCAAATAAAAAAATTTTCATGCAAGAACTTGATTTTGATCGGCTATTTATATGGCAGCTATATGCTATAGT
>CM050323.1:29494177-29529220 GCA_027475135.1 Bactrocera correcta | reverse complement strand
AAGGAAAAAAATTTTTTCTGCGATTTGTCCAAAATTGTGATCAGTGAAACCAAAATAATTCAAATTAAATCATCTATCATTAACACGAATAACAGTATATTTCTTTATTTATTAATATTAAATAAAAATGTCTCTTCAAAAAATGCATCTTCACGAATAAACGCGTTGTTTTTCTTGTTTGCTAGTGGATATAATCTTTTAATCAAACCTCCCCTTAGTTATATGCTGCGTTCAATTTAAGAATTAGTGTTACTTCTATACACAAGCAAATACAAACATACATGTCTAAAGCTTATTGATAAGGTTCAGTACATGTTCTATACAGTAGAAACCCCTTGTGACAGCGAAAAGAAGACGCAGCTAACCGAAAAAAATTGGCTTTCACCATTGGTAATAAACTGACGCTTAGGAACAAAAGTTCAGCTTTTATTGAGATAAATTTTTGTGAAATCCGATTCCGTGCACGAGAAAATTATATTCTGAAGCCAACTACAGTGCTGATGAAGGAGATTTTAACGAAGTAACTGGAAGCTGGACTCGTAAGAGGCTACTATAATGTTTTTTTTTTTTTTTTTTTGGAACATCTGGTTTGGTTTGTTCGATTCGCCTCTCTTCAGCATTTGGCGATTCGAAGACAGCTTAAATCAACTAACTATTTCAGGTTTACTTACTAAGCACATGTTGGCATTGGGATATATGAGTAGATCTAACGACTTGAAGTGCAGTCCCTTTAAGGGAGGAAAGAACTCCGTAAGCATGGCTTTAACCTCGTTGAACGAGTGCTTGAAACTAAGTATGTATTGATTGATTTATGTGATTTAATTACTGAGTGGATTAATATTTTTCTTGGTAACATTCATAAATGATACATACATATACAAGGTCTGTCACAAAAGAAACAGGACTGTAAAAAAAACAACAAAAAATTAATATTTTTCAAAAGTTATATTTTTTTTTTCAAATTAGTTTTCTTGTGCTTCCACAGCGTTTAGCCCGGTTAATTAGCATTTCAAATGAGTGTTTAAGGTCACTTTTTGGATTGCTCTTGAGAATATTGGTCGTCGCCTTTTGGATAGCTGAAATGTCTTGAAACCAGTGTCCTTTTATGGGCAAATGAAGTTTTCCAAATAGGTAAAAATCACAGGGTGCCAGATCAGGTGAGTAGGGTAAGTGATTAATGGTTAATATAGAGTTTTTTGTCAAAAAATCAGTGGCAAGCGTGGACCGATGATATGGCGCAACAGGCGCCAGGATCCTGCCTCACGGTATTGTGGTCAAGCACGACGAGAATTCGTGACAAAAGACGCTTCATAACACCAAGGTAAAACACAGCATTAATCGTCTAGACAGGTGAGACGAACTCTCGGTGTACAATACCCTCGGAATCGTAAAAACAAATCAGTATTGTCTTTATATGCATTTATATGCATTTTACGACCGATGACCAAAAGCTGCTGTCACTTTTTGATCGATAACATCGATTGTTATCCAAAGCGATCAAACTTTTTATTTCATATACCCACCTATAGGTGGCGCCACCAGAAACAGTTATATTTAAAAAGTTCTGTTTCTTTTGCGACAGACCTTGTATGCCTGGTAATAGCAGTACAGAGCAATGAATGGCTAAGCTTATAAGAAAGGTTAACCTGTTGAAGCTATTACCAATTTGGGAGAGACTTTTTGATATCTTACGGATACTATTAAATAGCTGGACTTCACATTAGGTTTAATAAAGCATTAGGTAACTGATAAATAATCCAGGAAAAAGTTACGTAAAGAGGTCGAGTATATTTCTTTTGTTCAGTAAGTTACGTCGTTTCCTCTCTTTATATTTATTAGGTTTCAGATTAAGGTTATATGGTATATGTCCATATATAAGCAATATTTATATATAAAATCAACTTAAGAATATCGGAGTCAATTATGTAAAGGAAAAGTACATGTGTATATACATATATCAAATATTACAACAGCGCGGATAAAAAAGGTATTCTGTTTTCAAATCGTCTGCATATTATGGCTAATATAAAACTCCAAGTACCAGCTATAAAATAGTCTATAAAGTCTAATCTTTTTGTATATAAAAGTGAAATAGATATATAAATTGCTACATCACCCTTCGAATGAGGCACGTGCTAGCAGTTGTTGTTGCTGTTCACGCAACAATTTCCGCTCGGCGATCTTCTTCTGCTCCTCCTTTTGTTCGCGTTGCTCCTGCTGATGATGCTGTTGTTGCTGTTGCTTTTTGCGATGCTGACGATCCTCGCCGAGACCATAAAGGCCAGCAACGGCAGCCATGTTGTTGCTGCTGCTTGTACGTCGGCAGTTGAGCCGACAATAATACTAAGTTAAGGTGGATGGAGCCAAACTGATTGTTACGTTGTATTTGCTATGTTTTTTGTGATTTGTTGTAATTTAAACTATTATCAACAACAATGTGGCGCTAGTGGCCGCTGCTGTTGTTTTGGTTTATGTTGCGATTCAGCAACAACTTGATGATTGTATTGGCAAAGAGACATTGTTACACTTACGACTAAATTACAAGTTAAATGAAATAAATAATTTTAACTGTTATTTTGGGATACTACAGCGCTGTTGCAAGTATTGGTTGCACATTTTGCAGTATAACATTTTAAATCACTATTTTCGGTTTATTTTTAAACATTTCTGCTGCAATGTGCCTGAATGTAGGCAATGGTTAATTATTTACTTTTACTATCCACATTATTGGGTGTTTGTTGATGCTGGCTTTGGTGAGAAATATTTTATAAAGTCAATATTTCATTGCATTCTTCTGCGCACATTATATATTAAACGGCGTTGCATACTTTTAGGCGCGTTAACTTGGTATACTGGCACACCTTTAGGCGATTTTTATGAATTTTTAAAAGGAACATTATTTAAAAAAAAAAACAACTAAGTTAACATGCCACTATTTTTCGAGGGCTAAATAGCAAAGAAAGTGTGTTTTATTTTTTCAAATATTAAGATTATTTGTTAAATTTGTTTATGTTTTTTATATTAGATTTTGCCGTCATTTTTGATATAATATTTATTATTTTTTTTTATTGCTATTACTTTTAGTTCAATTATTGCTTTCAGCTTTCAGCTTATCTTCGATTCCTCATAGCTAATATTCAGCAAAAATTTTTAGTGAGATCGTTTTACAAAAATTATGTGAGAAAAAATTATTTGTTTAAAGTTCAATTTCAGCTTAATAATCTATTTTCTAAAGCACAATAAATTTAAATGCACAAAAAAAATTAAAAACAACATTTATGATATGTAACACTCAAAGAGATGGCAGGATTAAATACTTGTAGGCCACATATCCTCGCAGAGAGACCCACCAATCTTAGCAACTATATAATTGAAAAAGTTACAGACTTTGTTTATCTCGGAACCAGCATAAATTCAACCAATAAAGTAAGCTTGGAGATCAAGCTTAGAAGAAGGGACTAATGCCGAACCTAGAACTGACGCTTGCTTTACAATTATGGAAAGATTCATCTCCTTCTACAAAACTTCAGATCTGCTTCTACTCTAGAATTTTAAAAAATTCTACTTTTTTCATATATTTAAAGTTTAGACCCTTAAGAACATATCCTCCAAAGGATTTTTAAAAATTAAAATTATCTTAAGAGCTACAGTTACTTTAGTGACGCAGTACCTAGCCCGGTAGGTAGGTAGACTCACTTTTTTAAACGCGTTTTTCTCGAAACTATTTTTTTCCACACGGTACCGTGGTTCTATACAACCGATTTACTTGAAATTTTGTGTGAACCTTCTTTATATAATCCTTTATCTTTATATAATCCTTAATTCTTTGTTTTAAATATTTAAAAATGATTTTTATTTTCAGTCAGTCGCCATTTTTAAAAAAAAAAAAAATTTTTTTCGTGTTTCCGGACTATAACAGCATCCTTTTCTTTTGATTTTTTTTCAGACCAACAGGAGAGGTCACCAGGATGCGCCATGTTTTTTTACACCTGTCTCTCCCCCTCTAATTATCTTGGTTTTTAATATTTTTTTTGTAATGTTTTTTCTGTATTCTTAAGATATCAATAAAAACACCATAAAAATGGATGGTAAAAATATTTTTGGTTTTTTTAAATAAAATTCAAAAAAAACGGCTCAAAATTTGATTTCTAGAGTAGAATACCCCCTTAATGTGCTGGCATTTCATTATTTTCAAGCTTAAATTAAGCCTTTTCTGACTCCTATCTGCTATGAAATATGATTCTGAACTCTATTTTTAATATACATACATATATTTTGGAAAATAATTACCAATATGCCTGAATGTAGGCAACGTTTGATGGTGGGAATATAGTAATTTATTAATGAGTTTTGTCAACAGAAAACTTTTGCGATTATTGGCGCGACTATTGATATCTGTTATAGAAACAGGTTCTAAACTCTATTTTTGATAAAAAAAAAATTGTGTTAATAATAAAAAATACCGCTAGAGGTATGCAATGATTCATAGTATATGACTATAGTTAGTATTGCATTGTATCAAAAGCAAAGCCTTTACGATTATTGGCAGGACTATGAATAATTGAGGTAAATAAACAATGACTCGAAAATTTTATTAAAATTAAATTGGTATTTCAATAATCCAAAAAAAGTTTCTCGTAAGTTTAAAAATATATTTTCGGACAAGAGGGTAAATATTTAATTGTTCACATTATATCAGGGCCACCAAAGAGCACTGAAAAGGTCAGCAAAAAAATTCATTTCAAGAGGCCAATTTAATTCGACCATAGTTACCTCTCAAAATGTTTTTGTGATATGAGGAAAGAAATTTCAGATATTTTTATCTAGAAGAGAACATTATTTGTCAAAATATTTTTTAATCAGCTTTATTCTATAATTGGTGCTTTAAGGGGATACATGGGTTTCTGGGTTTGAAAAATATCGATTTTATTATTTATTATCTTATTAAATTCTTAAAAGGATTTTTTTTTCTATATTTTCTCCCTTCTTCGACAATTTATGAATATAATTATGTAGTTTAAGGTTTGACTTTTATAACAAATTGTTCATAAATAGATTGTACTTTAAAAACAAAACAGAAAATAATTTCCAAAAGCAACTAAAAATACCGTGGTTAATCAACTTTATTTTCTTTTAACAGTAAGTTTATTAATAGATTTTTTAAAAAGCAAATCATACAATGAACCCATGCTCATTATTATTACATATTTATCGTAGTTTTTATTGCTATTGTTGTTATAAACAAAAGGAATATGCTTTATAGCCACTTGAGCAGAGAAGAAAGCAAGCGAAGGGCGGAAGAAATTCTGCTTGAAAAAACAAAAACAAAATAAAGCGCAAATGAAACGTGCTGAGTGCCGTACAGGAATAACACACAAATAAATATGAAGAAGCAGAATAATATAATTTTCTGTTTGCTTTTTCATTGTATTCGCACTCTGTCGCTGGCAGAGCTTGTACTTGTGCTTGTTTGCTCAGTTCCCCACGTTCCACTTGACTTTTATGCCAGCCATTAAGTGCGATACGGGCATAGACAAGTGTTGCCATTTACATACATACCATTATGCCTACATATGTACGTATATATTTATGTATATATGTATATGTGCTTGTGTCTATTTTATTGCACTTGCAGCGGTAGTAGAGTTGTTTAAATTATTAAAATGCAATTTCCATCTGGACTTTTTGACACAATTTTATTTTTGTTTTTTCAGTTCGTTGGATAATATTTTATTCCTTTGACTTTACTCAGACCTGCTTTTATCTATTATTGCATTATTGTGAATACCTTGTGCCAGATAACATTTATTTAATATTTTTGCTATTTCTGATGCATTGCTTGAACTAGAGAAAAACGCTTAAATATGATGGAACATTTTAAAAGTACCATTGATGATTAATATAAAGCTCTAAAATTCTTGAGAAGGATATTTTTATTCACATTTTATTTTTTACTAGAATACCTAGTCTGAGAGTTTATAACTTCTTGAATGAATGAGTTGAAGTCAGAGTCTGAAAACCCATCATTAGTATTGTGTCACCATACAATTCTATGCTCGAATCTGCTTTGCAACTGAGATGTGTTTAATATACTGTGATGAGTAAAGTGACTAATATGGAATATTAAGGTATTGATGGCTTGAAAGTAGTCTATAACTTTTCGGATGCTCAAGACTATTCAATTTCAAAAATAGCAAAGAATTAAAGGGGATAGCATATACCATACTTGGTATCCAATTGACTGCATAAGATAGTTATTTGCTAATGTATCTATGCTTAGAGCATTTATTTATGAAATTTTTATACTTTTTACGTATAAATTGTAAATTAAAGTGTCATCGGTTAGTGCCTGCTCAAGCACATTTTCTCGCGCGAGTTTTCACTTATTCAGAAAACCATCAAAAGCTCGAAATAAAATATTCGAGCAAGGAATGATGTCTATATTTTGAAAGAAAAAAACAAAAAAAAAAAACATGAACAAAGGCTAGATGCTTGGAATATTGTATAGTCGATCAAGATCGTAATTTATTGTGTATATATAAACTCGTGTGGTTTGCCCAAAAATTACGTAAATTGATTACTATTAAATTTTTCCAATATTCCAGACAAATGCTGGAAACTATTTCCCTCGTGCGTCTTTTTGAGTATACTATGCCATTCTTTTGCAGTATACACGGCAATAATTTTATTATTATTATTATTATACATGACTAACTTATAATTAAAATTATAGGCTAGTAGTAAGATAGGAGCAATGGTAGCAAAGACCTTCAGCTCGATTTGTTTCTTTTAAATACTCCAAAAAAGTTATTTTTTGCAGAAAATTCTGCTTCAATACTTAAATATGAAGAAAACCTCAGGCGAAATTTGACGTGTTATGGCGAAAGTTTACGAAAAATCGTTCAAACGATTTAAAAGTGGTAATTTTGAATTATGAGAGCGAAAAAGGTCTGCGCCGGCAAAAAATAGAAGCTAAGGAAATGAAAGAAGTCGTTTGTGCATTGTATTGTGACTGGTGATGAAAAATATACATCCATCCTAAACGCAGAAATGTGAAACCAGACCAACCCGCCAAATTAACGGCAAAGAATAATCATAACTCTAAGGTAAGGCTCTGTTTTTGGTGGGTTCAGAATAGATCATGCTGTATTATGATCTTTTAAAACTGTGTGCAACCATAAAATATTGAAATTGAAGTGAGCGATTGCGACTGGACTGGAATTTGTAAGAAAGTAAAAAAAAAAGGGGGATAGGAAGTTAGGCTTCAGCCCGTCTTATAGACCTATCCCTTCTGACCACCATTTGCTTCTGTCACACTAGATTACGAATCAGATCAAAGCAGGGCGTCAAAAATTGCAATAATTCTTTCTTCACCACCAAGCTATTACAATTCTTCAATCATACAGGAAAAAATGTAAAGCTTCTTTCGAATATGAAACATTTTAAAACACAGTTATTTGCAGTTCCTATAAGTATGTTGAAATATACTATATTTGGAAATGTATCTGGCGAACCAAGTATAATGGAATAACAAGTGAGACTCAAAGTTCAATATTCTTCAAGCAGTTGGAAGCTCTGAAGTTCTGTGATAAACACTAGAAGCGCCTTAAACTGCGAAAACTGCAGCATTTTATTTGTTAAAAACATTAATTCCGGATCATTTGTTTTTTTATAGTAATTTGAGCTCTGCTTCAAGTCAAAACTATGGTACTAATGTGGGAAAAATATAGTAAGACTTTTTAATTTAGATTACGCACGAAAAGCCATTCATCGAACTTTTTTTCTAGTGTTTAGTATACGCTTGTCTCACTGTCTTGCGTTCGGCGATTTTTCGAAAAATTATAATGAATAATGAATAATTATTCAACAAAGAAGTTCCCTTAAACTTTTTGTGCGGAATCAAATGCCGCAACTTTTGCCGCTAGCAAGTATTTTTGAATGGAAGAAATTTTTGAGTCGAGAACGCCTAGATGATGAACCACGTCTAGGCCGATAATCCTCATCAATTGTCTTGTCTGAATCTTGGATCTATGCTTATGACCCGGAAGTAGACGATCAATTGGCCGAATATTGTGGCAAAGGTGAGTCGAAGTCGAAAAACCTCGTCAAACTGTTTTCTTCGAATATCCGAAATTCTTCCAACCGACGAAACTGACACAAGAAATACTATTTGAGTGTTACGCGTCAGTTGCGAGAAGCTATTCGTAAGAAGAGACCAGAAGTATGAGCCGAAAACTCTTGGTTTTTCACTACGATAATGCACCGTCACGAACGCCATTGATTCTCCGTGAGTTTTTCGCCAAATGTTCAATCAGTATCATTCCGAAACCACCGTATTCACTTGATTTAGCTCCGTGTAACTTTTGGCTGTTCAGAAAACTCAAACGATCGCTTCAAGGAAACCGTTTTGAGTCAACTGAAGATATTAAACGGGAATTGGTATGCATATTAAAGGACTTTCTGGAAATTGACTTTAGCAACTGTTTCGAAGATTGAAAAAAACGTTGGCACAAGTGGTATTACTTTGAGGCGGGCGACATAGATTTTGAAGAACAAATTCAGTAATTTTAAAATTATGACTAAAGTCTAACTATTTTTTCCTCATAGCATATATGAAGTAACAGCATGATCTCCTCATACTCGAATTATAGTCGAAGCGAGTAAGCTTTTTGTAAGCATCTGATCCCTAATCTACGCTAGATAAAAAATATACAATATACCTGAAACATTAACCGGGTTATAATGACATTTAACAAAATTTTAGCTCCAATTCGCTTGAAATCATAAACCCACGAATGTTGGTCATAAACTCAAACTACACGGTCGCTCTTAATGAAAATACCAGAAAATGTTAACAAAAGCCTAGTTTGACTCAAAGTCGGAAGTATGGTTAAAAATATATGTTTTACTACTTTTAATGCCAGCTTGTTTTCGCTTCCGTTTCTTGTTGTTTCGTGCTAAGTACGGATATTGCCGTTATACTTCTGTTAATATACCGCTTGCTTCCTTCTTGCCTACATTCACTTGACTTTCGCTGCGATGTCGCTCATGTTTTATGCAAAGGTAAAAGTGGTAAAGACGAATGTGAATGCAGCAGCAACAGCAGCGAAAACAATAAAAACAGTAAACGAAAGCAATAACAAAGGTAATGGGGAAAAACAACAACAATGAGCCTAGGAAATAAAATAGAAATATAGCGACGGCGCATGATGCAAATGTAGCAAGATACAGCAAAGAGAAGCAAGGAAAAAAAATTGAAAAAAAACAACAATAAAATAAACACAAAAGGGAATCTGAGTGAAAAAATCAGGCATAGTACAATAATAACAATAAATATGTCTGCAGTGAAATCACAACATTTTGTGGCGACAATGTTGTGGTTGCATGCACGCTGTTATTGTTGTAAGTCAGCATACATACATACATACATATGTTCATAAAAACGTATGCACCTGGTTATTGTTGTTAATTTCTTTACATTTATTTCATTTATGCCACATTTTTATCGCAGTATGTTTGTATATGTGTGTGTTTGAATTTTATTGTCGATGTTTTCGTTTCTATTGTAGCATACGATTTTATTTTTCCCCTACACAGACACACATACATGCATGCATAAATTTTTGTAATATGCTGACCCCCAGCACCGCACAAGAGTCACCGCTGAGCTTGCGTGAGAACCATGCCGGCGACTACATGCCACACTACGCCGGCCATACTTGCCACTGCGTTGACCTTCCGCTTGGCCACTTCGGAACAGTGCAACGGTAAACTTCCGCAGTTTTAGCGTTTTCTAGCCAACAATTGCTTTACATACATAGTTGCTTGACATCAGGAAATTTACACCGGTTGGCGGTAGGTGAGTGGCAGTGTGTGTGTGCCTTATGTGGCACGTAAAAAAGCGGAAGTGAAGACATATTTTGAGGCTGAATTTTAGTTACAACAATTTCCTGCCTGCCCTCAAACTGGCTTTCTACATATTCTGCTTGTTGTTTGTATTTATAAAAAGGATTTATTTGCACTGTGCGCAAACACAACGCTCTAAACCGCTCTCTCTCCTCCAACTCGTAGTTACACGTGTGCACGCGGATGTAAGCAAATATTTGCCGCCTCTGCCTCGTTTGACTGGGTGCATATATTATTTTATAAAACTACATACGTATATGTATGTGAATTTTTACATTGTTTATGTGCATATCCTTTCCGAAATGCTTTTTGAATTTTTGCTCGAAATTTATGATTTCTCGTTGGCGCTCGTGTAGTTGTGTGCCTTCCGTGTGTCAACACTGAGACTCGTTTGACAGCAAATATGCAATATTTATGAAGCTCTTCGCCGTGTGTGTTTGTGCTATTTGCAGATCGTTGACACAGAAAATTTGTGTGCACTTTAGTTCTTATTGTCTGCTCTCTAAGTAAATCTCGTTGTAAATGCTTTGCATTATTCATTAGCATTTTGGTTTAAAAATTTTCAGTTTCACAACACGAGAAATATTCACAGATTAAGCTTTAGATATGTCAATCACAAGCGAGCTCTAGCCGAAGCGATGATAAAAGAGAGAGAGGGAGTATATGAATACATTTGAAGCTTAAAGTCATTTATTGTATTTTCTCACATTTAAACTTTGAAAACTTTTGCGTCATTCAAGTGTATTCTATATAATCCACTGTATTGAAAAATTCTTTATTTTTTCGTCTTTCTTGTTTTTAATACACCACTGTTCATAAAGCCCATATATGTAGTTGTTAAGAGCCGACATATATGCAAGTTAATATAACAAATGTTAACTTCGGTTGCTCTGAAGCAGCCTTTCACAGGTGCATTTGTTGTTGCATAAAAGGGTATAAAACCTGTTAGGTTGAATATGATCGGTCAGTTTATATGTCATCTAAATGCTATAGTGATCTGATCTGGACAATTTCTATGGAAAAAGTACGATTGCTTTTAATAATCATTTCAAAAAGATTTCGTAAACATAAATTCACAAATACCTGTCAGTTTGTATGACAGCTTTATGATGTAATAGTCCGATCTGTACAATATGTACGTAGATTTTAGTATTGCCTTAAATAATAATTTGTACCGAATTTCGTAAATAGATTTTATCAAATAAAAAAGTTTTCCATACAAAGACTTGATTTTGATTGGTCAGTTTGTATGGTGGCTATACAAAATAGTGGTCCGACATCAGCAGTACTGATAAATGAACAGCTTCTATAAGAAAAATAAAGCTTTTGCGCTAAATTTCAGGTCAATATTTTAAAATCTGAGGGACGAAACTCAGTACGCTCCATATAAGAATTATCATCTACGAACGAAGGCACTATATAGCAGATTAGGTAAAATAGTCATCAAAACCTTAATGTCCTACTTTTGATTTTGTTGCACAGTAGAAGTGGATTTAGACATAAATAGTACAACACAAACTCCAAAAAAAGATCGTAGAAATGTTTCTATGGGGAACAAAATCACAACAACGATCTAAGTTCAGAGTTCAGTCATAAAATGTGAAATCTCGAAAAACTCGGCTCGCTATATAAATTTGCATAAAACTTTACATTACTCGCCTAGCGAGGTTGTGCGCTTGGTTTGCGAGCCACCACGTGGAAACCACTTCCAATTAAAATGCTTCGGATGAAAGACCTCACTTTTATGACGACCATAGCCAAGGTAATAAAGACTATGATTTAAGGGCATGAACTTGGATAATCCGCTCCTTAAATTGGATGGGTGCCTATGCCCAGCTGGTTGATGTCCTTATAAAAGTAAAGACTGATGTCACTGCCGTTCAAGAAATGCGAAGGACAGAATAAGGAGCAGGAGATGAGTAAGTCTTCGGGACATTTACTACAGCGGCTACATAAAGAAGCGCAAATTCGGTGTGGGATTTATGGCGGTAGAAAGGCTTATTCGTCAACTCGTAGCCACAATTCGCATTAGAGCAAAAATTTTGAAAATAGCACTTATTTGCACCCTCGACGGAAGGGATGATATGACCAAAGACGCCTTTTATGATGGTTTGGAGCGCGCTTATGACAACTGCACCTGCCACGATGTAATGTGCTAGGCGATTTTAACGCCATGGTGAGCAAAAAAGTTAGCTTTGGTACAACTGTTGGAAAATTCAGCGTACGCTCCGAGGATTTAACATCTACTCGGACCACTATCTTGTTTTAGCGAAAAAACATGCCGGTCTCTGTACAGCAATGCACGCACGTCAACAAGCACATGGAAGGTACAACGTCGAGAGGTCCTCTGCTTATATCATCGGCAACTCGGGGATGGCATTTCAGGCTCATTACAGCTACAGACGAAGCCATTGGTTTTCATGAAGGTCGAAAAAAAAGCTGGTACGATGAAGACTGCCGTGTTGTAGTAGAGAGAAAGCTGAATGTAGACCTGGAAAATCTACTATCAACCAGATTATCAGCATCGACCGATACACCACCTCTTTGTTATATCCAGAGGATAGGAACAGGGAATAAAGAAATGGTTCTACGCTTTCAATGTGAGTACCCAGCTCTATTACAAACCCGACGTAGAACTCTTGGGATCTATTATACATACAACTTTATATGTCTATCAATAAAAAGCATAACGGAAATCAGGAGTTTCATTTAGGTCACCAAATGGTTTGAAATCAATGATAACGTGATAGCCAAACTGAAAATGGTGCATGAAGCGCTAATTGAGTCCAGATTGAGTGCACTCGAACCCACGTACAGACCTAGTTTACCAGTAACAATCCTTGGGGCTATAGAATAGTCATCTCATTTCAATAACTAATATAATTACGTAAAAATCACCTCACTGTACCAATCTGATATGGAGGTAATATAGCTTGAAGCTTATAATAAAACCGAAATAAATTTTATTTTGTCTTTTTGCTCCTTAAAAGATTCAAACAGAACTCGAAAATTATGTACAGAAACTGCAACTTTTGGGAAGAGAGCTTTTTCACAAAGGTGTCGATCCTTCAGTTGGACGACTTAGAACACCACTTCGTTGAGATATGTAAAAACTTCTGCTTATATACCTGTATACTACCCGTACTTATCGATGATGCATGTTGAGCCTACCACAAATTTGTTGAGACAACTGATGCTAGTTTTGGCTATGATTCCTTGAAGGTAAGAAGACCGAGATATTTCAGCTTTAATATTGTTGGTAATGGAAGAGAAGGTGTCTTCACCCTGCTTCAAACAACTTTGAAAACTAGCGTTCGTCCGAATTTAAAGCCTTACGACATGCATGCCTATTGGAGAGTGTCCAGTAAGAACTGCTACAATTACGCAAGATAAACTTTGTTCATGGTAAGTAGTTCGATAGCTCTCATACATTCGACTCTTGGCCAAACGGATCTTGCAGCTGCACAGGACCTAGTAGTCAACCAGCTAAACGCATGCGAGGTCTATGTATTGTCTAGCGTACTGTAAGTAATAAAACTAGTTTGAAAACTGCTATGAGATTACTAAATACAAATGGAAGAGTTTCTGATACCCTATCTAAAATGACCTCTCCATGATTTTTTTAATCCTTATTTTCAAATAATTTACTGTTCGGAACAACTTCGAGCCCATAAATACAAATGAAATTCTAAATTTAATGCTAATTGTAAACTTTGTGTGATATTAAATTTGAACAACCAATTTTATATGATTTAAGCAACGAAGGAAAATATTAAATGCATATAAAGTTTTCACTCACATTGAAGCAAAGATAAACTGCGCCGATAAATTAGCGACACTAATTACACTATTTAATCTGTGGCAATAAAAATTAATTGTCATTTATAAAAGCAATAAATGAAAATCAACTAAAAATTTCGTAAACAAAAAATATATAAATCAAGCAAATATTGTATGAATGCGTGTAATTGAATTTGTTGCCTACCTGCAGGCGCTGAGGCAGCAAACCACTATCAGGAAATGAATTCGATGCAAGTAAATAAAGGCATAACTTTATGAAAAGTGCTACAGAGTGGCATATGTAAATATTTAACATACATATATGTATACAGGTAGGCATTAAAGTGTGTATTATTACATTTGTATGTGTGTTTGTTTATTTTAAAATTGGCGTAACATCAATTTGTGCGCTGAAACGGAATGACAGCGCCGCACGTGAATAAAATATTATTGCTACAATTGGGGCATTGCAAGTATTTTTAGTTACCATTTTTTACATTTCATCGCAGCGGAAACAAATTCCAGAAATTAAAGCTAGAAATTCGATTGAAAAACTTATGCAAAAAATTATGTCTACAAAGTGTGGCAATGCATCACTGAAATGTGACATATGCAAATGCGGTGATTGAAGTATGCCAGGCGCTAAAAAGCAGCAACAACACGGATTTTTTCACTGACAGTTTTAAAGCCGCTGGCAGCCCTGACCCGCACGGCGCGTGAGCGCAAAATTAATTTCTCTATTTCTCGGTTATGCAAAATGCAGTAATGCAAGAAACAGCCATTGTTAGCAAGCAGCTAAGCGCCACAAAACTCACATATGAGACTATATATTTGTATATGCATACATGTGTATGTATGTATGCGTGTGTAATAGCCAGCTAATGCTTGTCAGCAAACAAAAACGTTATTATGCATCAGCGTTGTAATTTCATATGTGCATATCACCGCTTGTGTATATGTATATGTGTGTATAACGGTAGATATGTATTATTAGCGCTATGTGTATTCCGTGCTGCATGAAAAATAGCCACAACTGAGAGGTTTTAGTTTTTCATTATATTTCATTCTATTTTCCACTTTTTTGTTGTTGTTGCATGATAAATTGTTGTTTTTGTTATGCTGTTTTTAGAAATCGATAAATAAAATTCACAGCAACAACACTGCGCACGGGCACTCAGGGGGTTAACCAGGCTAATACTAATGACTGTTGCCTGTCCACATATACACTATATATGTGCGGCTGTGTGTGTGTGTTTGTGGCTGCATGCACGTCATGTCATATGTGGCAAATTGTGTTATACATATATGTGACGCTCAGGCAACGTGGCAACAGCTATTTTATTCTATTTTCATTAGCGACTTATGAAAGTGTTCGAAAATAACAACAATAACAATAAGCGCTCAACAAAAATAATAATGGATAATAATATAAGATTCAAGTTAAATACACAAGAGTTTGCTGAACTGTGTGGCACGGAATTTCGGTTTTTCATATATGTATATATACATATATATATATTTATATATTTGATGAAAAATATTATATTTTATGTGCCCTTATGCGCTTGCAAGCTCTTTGTTGTCCGTGCGATGCTAGATAAGCATTTATATATTATATGTTTGTTCGAATTACTGAAATGTCACATTATGTCGGTGTTAAATGAAGGGTTTTCAACGCTTTTCATTGAACGTGAATGTGCAGTTTATGCGCCTGAGTACTCGAGTTGAATTTTCCAGACGCATATAGACTGTATTTTTGATATATAGATGGCTTTAGTATCAGCCTTGACTGCCGCATTTTTCAAAAGTACCAACTCAGAAAAATAATTAGAATCAAAACTAAATATTTATTTAGAATTTTAAAATTTTTGAAAGAGATATTTCAAAAATATTCCTGCCAAATTTTAAGTACATGGACAGATTAGAACTTGAGATATCGTGACGTCCGACTTGAGACAAAATAGTTTCGATAAAAACGCATTTGAATTTCTGCGTTAAATTTCAGGCAGCTTAACTGATAGTTTTGTACATATAACTAATGTTCTTCTGGTCAGTCATTCATGCTTCAGACACTGCGCCTTCCTTTACTACATATCGTTTTTTAAACTATTGATTAATATACTGTAACAACTATAATCAATATAACTTTGAAAATAAGTTAACTTTTGAAACATGATTTTAGATAAATATTTTTGAATATTTAAACGATAAGAATGTTTTTTTTTCGATTTTTTAAGTTTCTTGACTAGAATGGTCCCTTAAGGGGTTACATGCGTTTCAAAAAATGTATTGGTTTTTTTATGGTCTTTTTTTAATCTACAACACCTCTACAATATTGCCCTTAATTTTCAATTTGCTCCGAGTAATAGTTTCGGAGATACAGCCTTGAGAACTTGTGCGCTCGAGGCTAGCTAGGCTAAGTGCGTTGTCTTTAAGCTCGTTTTTCTCGAAACTCTGTTTTTGAAGTCGGTTGGCTAGATTATCGACAGATACTTAACCGATATTCATGAAATTTTACATAGGTCTTTGAGATACAATTTTTTAGAACTTGGACGAAGAACGTTTTTTTCGATTACAACTATCTGAAAAAAAATTACACGAAATTTTCACTGACATATACTGTTTTTTAAATGTCTGCCGAAAATTAAATTTTCAGTTTTTTATTTCGTCCTAGTTCTAAGTTAAGGTTTTTGCTAAACCAGGTTTTCTTTACTTTAGATGATCTTGTAAGGAGTTAACCTGCCAACGTGGGCGCAGCTCTTTTACGAAGAGTCAACGAAGATGGCGTCGTAATGGCCGAGTTTAAAATATTTTTTTTTCCAAAAATTTTCGACTTTCTTTGTTAATAGTGTATATTTAAAACAAAAAAAATTTCTAAAAAAAAAAATATTAAATTTTTTATTTAAAAAAAAAATATTAAATTTTTTATATAAAAAAAAATTGTTGAAAAAAGGCTGTTTTTTACCCGAGGAAACTCTTGTAGTCCCTTAAACGATAAGAAATATATAACGGGTGATTTTTTTGAGGTTAGGATTTTCATGCATTAGTATTTGACAGATCACGTGGGATTTCAGACATGGTGTCAAAGAGAAAGATGCTCAGTATGCTGTGACATTTCATCATGAATAGACTTGCTAACGAGCAACGCTTGCAAATCATTGAATTTTATTACCAAAATCAGTGTTCGGTTCGAAATGTGTTTCGCGCTTTACGTCCGATGAGCGATGAGGCTCATTTCTGGTTGAATGGCTACGTAAATAAGCAAAATTGCCGCATTTGGGGTGAAGAGCAACCAGAAGCCGTTCAAGAACTGCCCATGCATCCCGAAAAATGCACTGTTTGGTGTGGTTTGTACGCTGGTGGAATCATTGGACCGTATTTTTTCAAAGATGCTGTTGGACGCAACGTTACGGTGAATGGCGATCGCTATCGTTCGATGCTAACAAACTTTTTGTTGCCAAAAATGGAAGAACTGAACTTGGTTGACATGTGGTTTCAACAAGATGGCGCTACATGCCACACAGCTCGCGATTCTATGGCCATTTTGAGGGAAAACTTCGGACAACAATTCTTCTCAAGAAATGGACCCGTAAGTTGGCCACCAAGATCATGCGATTTAACGCCTTTAGACTATTTTTTGTGGGGCTACGTCAAGTCTAAAGTCTACAGAAATAAGCCAGCAACTATTCCAGCTTTGGAAGACAACATTTCCGAAGAAATTCGGGCTATTCCGGCCGAAATGCTCGAAAAAGTTGCCCAAAATTGGACTTTCCGAATGGACCACCTAAGACGCAGCCGCGGTCAACATTTAAATGAAACTATCTTCAAAAAGTAAATGTCATGAACCAATCTAACGTTTCAAATAAAGAACCGATGAGATTTTGCAAATTTTATGCGTTTTTTTTAAAAAAAAAGTTATCAAGCTCTTAAAAAATCACCCTATATATATTTTTTTTTTGAATTTTAAAAATTTCTTGCTAGAATACTCCCTTAACATTATTGCAGTATATTTGGTTTGAGTTAAAACTTTGAATTTCGAAAAGTCTTTGAATTAGCAGAAATCGTGACTAAAGATTAAAAATCGAAGAAATTAGAAATCTTCATCAAAAGGCTGTGAAAAGGAATAGGACTGGACTCAACTTTGAACTAAGATAACTGGGCCTTTAATGGAAAAGGAAGCAAAGGATAATATGAAGAACATTTTTCAAATGGTAGTTGGAACGATAAATCATTTTTTCTTTAAACTGTGTTCTTGAGCATTCCTGCATACAAATTATTGGTCAAAGATGCAATGAATAAGTTGAGCCAATTGCAATATACTCGCTGAAAATATAAATTATGTGTCAGGTTAAACAAACATATGAACTCAGAAAATTGTAAGTATTATAAGAGTTCCAAAATGAAACACCAAAATGTTTTTATTTTAATCTAATTCATAGCATTGTCGGCGGATTTGTTATGAGTTAATTGTAATTGTGAAGATAAATTACCGAAAAGTGTTCCACATATTGAAGGGTGACATATGTCATTACTAGATATCACTAACTGCAGTTCGAGGTCCTCAATTTCTGTTTTGCAGGTATTTTAAAAGTAAAGCAGTATCTGAGAACTTAAATAAAATTTTATGTTAAAATGACGGAAAGTTAAGTGGATTTTTTCGACAGAGGAAATTTACTATTTGAACTACTTTTATTAACAAGTCCTAACAAAATATCAAAACATACAAAAAAAAAAAGAGTTTTAGAACTTTTTTATACTACTTACTAAGTTAAGAGTAACTACAAGGCCATTTCTCATAATATTGGCACTTATGTAAAAGTATATTGAACTAATCATCAAAAGTACTGCCAGTGAAAACTGTCTTTAATATAATGGCAACTAAGGCAATTACCAAAAAAAAATCTTATTTCATTTCATTTGAAAAATATGATAAATAACCAGCGGTTAAATTTTTTGTTTAATTAAACAAATAATTACATAGAACATCACTCATACGCCGTGTGTTCCAAATATATGTATGACAACACATTGTATAAACAATGCGCTTAGGAAACTAACGCGCAGTGTCAGAGCTAGAAGCAATTGTGTGGAGCACACACACCCACTTATATATATAAATATATAGAACTACGTAGAAACTCACAACTATACACACAACTGGCCCACACGCACGGCAAGCGCTATCAAACCGATTGAAGCTTGTAAGTAGCAACAACCAAACTCAGCTGTCAATGTGCCAAATGACTTAATGTGTACGCACATACATATGTACTATTAATAAATGTGTGTGGCAATATGCTCGATGCGATAAGTTTGTTTACATTGGTGCGACAGGCATGAAGCAGCTGCCGTACCATTTAATCACAGCGCTGCGATGGCTATTGACTTAATGTAAACAATATAAATGTGGTAAGTGATTTGTCAGAGTAATGGAGGGCGATCAAAATTATACATATGTGTGCAGGTGTGTGCTTCAATGTGGATGGTTACATGATAACAAAGCGAAAAGAAGAACGAACGCATAAAATACAACATATTGTTGAGGAGGATTCTAGTTTTCAATCAAATTACTCGAGGACGCGGTATGAAAATAAAATAATAATGATCAATAAAAGGTGATAATAAAATAAAAAAATTTTAATTTATATAATTACAAAAGTGGAAGTATATAGAACTTTTTAAAAGTAGGAGTTCTATAAGCGATTTATAAAGCTCTCAGGAGGCATATACATGGCGCCAAGCAATACAAGCAATAAAAAAATAATATCGGTTCAAAATTCTGCACTTAAAAAATTTTGAAAACATTGAATCCAATTATGTCAGCGATAGGCTATAAAAAAATCAAAATACTTGCAAAGAAAGCAACATAGATTCTATGTTTTAAATACAAATATACTGATTATATGCATACTGCAGGCATCAATTGACATTTTATGAAATGCGATCAGTGAGTATCTGCGCATGCCTTATGACAGAGTGAAATCGACAAGCTATTTATTTTGTCAGAGTAAAATTGAATAAATCAAACTCAGCTCTAACCGCGAGTGCAGTTTCTATTCCAATAAAAGAAGAAGAAGAACTGAATATTTAATTTTATCGCCGAGAGTGCCATTTGAGATGAAATTTGCAAGAAAATTTTATGAAATACTACGTTTCGCAATACTTTTATGTAATTATAGCATGTTATAAATGAGGTGGAATAAATTGTTGCCTACATTTAGGCGAATTATTTAAGATAACAGAAATCAATATTAATATATTAGCCGAGAGTGAGAGAAAAAAATTACTGATGATGATCTTTTTAGGATAATATAAATTAATATTAATATATTAACCGAGAGAGAGAGAGAGAGAGGTAGAAGGAAAAATATACACGAAGGATCATTCTGGGAAACCTCTTTAATTTAGAAATCAAAATATATAATACGCTGAGCATTGGAAAACTACAGATCTGGCGGATCTTTCAGTAAATGTCATACATTCTAAGTTAGAAAGTCAAGAAATTTTTTAAATATTTATTTTGAAATATATGCCTAACGTGGGTTTGCGGTGAAGTATTGAAAATCTCCGCCCAGTGTCATCGTAATTTGAAATATGAAAAAATATTGAAGCTTTTGTACTTTGGATCATATGATATAAATGGTATACGATTTTCTTAAAAAAAAGGTTAACTCTGACAATAAAAAGCATCAAGTCTCCATATTTTATTCTTAAAATATTAATTATTAAGCAAAAATTATATATTACTTTTGTCCTTGATCTTTTAGTAAGTTTAGCATAGTTTAGGGAGGATGCAATCATGTGTAGAAGTTCACGCAAGTGAGGAAAGTTCTCTGATTGCCATTCACTTGGTAGTGGCCAGAAACGATTTTTTTACACATCGCTCAAGCAGCTCAGGACTTCCGGTCTTTGACCAAGTATCCTCTGCGTAGCCTAAGAACATCCGTTTGAAGGCGAGCTAAAGTAAATCGGATGAGAGACCCACCTTTTGGGTAGGAAGCAGAGGAAGAGCAAGACCTCCACTCTGTTGAAAAACCCAGGTGGAAAAGTACGTAACTAGACTTGTAACTTCCCACTGGCGGCAATAATAAAGAACAAAAAGTTCATATAATGAATAAAGAAACTGTTGCCTACATTTAGGCAGATGGAGAGTTCGTTTGAGTAAAAAGTACTCTAATTCCAAAGATAACCATATAAGTACATTGTGAATGATGCCGAATTAATGCGAAAAGGAGAAAACTGGATATATTTAATTTAACAGCTCAAACAAATAGTAAATTTAAATTTAATTTTTTTTTTTTTTTTTGTTTTTAAGGCTTGATCATTTTCACTATTTGAAATTTATGTGTTACAGAATTAATACTAATAATCAAGTAAATAATATTATTTATATATTATTTTTTTTATATCGTAATAAAAAGCATTAAAAATAATTCGATCAACCAGCAAACATTGCATACCCTTAGGCGAACTGCACATTTATATAATCTGGGATAGAATGCTGCTCAGTGAATTGTACAAGTGACCGTTTAATGCTTCTTCTTTTAAAAATTTCATGTAAAAAGTAAACAAAAAAGTTATCTGCAGTAAAAGAAGAAAATGAAATAAGATAAGTAAACGAGATGTGACATTAATATGGCTACTCGATGTCCTTAATTTGAAATGAAACTAAATAAATACCTAAGCCAAGCACAGCTGTGCACCAACTAAAATATATGTAAGCACATATGATTCAATAAATATATAGAAACATGTCTATCTAGTTGATGGACTGCGGCTACAGAACGCAAGAAGTGCACAAATAAATATCACATATTTACTACAAGCAATAAAAGTATAGTGGATTTCAAAAGCACGTAAACTCATAGAAAGAAAACCAAATGTATACATATGTAAGCAAAAGTCACAAACACTTTTCCTCATACACATACAAGCTGGTCATGTATGCCCTCCAGTGCAATTACTATGACCTGAGGTATAACTATTTTTATCTCTTGACTTTATTTATATGCTTTTTCTATCAAATCAGCAGCAAAAATAAAAACACAGCTGTACTCAAACAGGCTTACAAAGTAAACAACGTGGTTGACCAGCTTTTGCAATCAAACAGAAGTTGCATGGGAGTAAGCAATACTAATTTCACCAATGCACCAATACAAGCGGATAACTTTATTGAACTGGCAACGAAGCCAAATGGCAATAAAATCGCATAAAACTGGGAGCAGTCAGCTTTTGTGGGCTAGAAAGTTGCTCAAGAGATAAAAAAATAAATAAAAAATTGCAGAAATGAAATCGAAAAAGAAAATCCAAAAATAAATTTGAAAATAAATAAAAAAAAAAAGAGTAAATCTACAAAGTTTTGAAAGTTCACAGACTGCAGTAAGCTGACCAAAAGTTTGGATTTGCTGGGCGGCTTCTTGCCCTCTCGAGTGTTGTGTGACAGAGAGCTTCAATTAAAAGTAAAATGCGGAATATTTACGGTTTTAAACAAAAAGGGGAAAAAAAACAAATGACCAAAAACCGATAATAGTTAAAAATTTTAAATTGTGTAAAGAAAATGATAATCATTAAGAAGCGACAGCGAAATAAGTTTAAATTGCGGTGGTACAGAATATCAATAGAAAGATTATAGCCTTTAAGTTTCAAGCAAGTTTACCTCGAATATTCCTGAAAGGTGAGGAAATATTAAAGGCAGAAGGTTTCAAGAAGAAAGGTTAAAATAATGCCATGACAATAAAATGATAGCGTCCGTTTCAGCTACCACTGAGATCCATATAAAAATTAAGTTGTCACATGTCAAATTCTTTTTTTGCTTTTTCGAGGTTTTATCTTAAACACAAAAAACTATAGCTTATTAATAGTTGATGCTAAAAAGACTCTATTTGTTTACATTTTACACAATTAACCCTAGACGAGGCGACCTATGCGGTATTTTTAACCTTAGTACCTTGAATAACTAATAGCTTTCATAGAAAACGTTTAGAATCCTAGAGAATTAGTTCCTTCAGACTGCCATTTGTATTGCTCTAATGTCAAACTCATAAGATATAAGCATAAAAGGTTTCTTACATAGTACAAACTTGGCATCCTATAAACGAATTTTTGGCACTGTGTTCCTATAAATTGATAATGGACACTGTACGCTGGTAATTTCGTTCAACTCAGCGATGCTGAATGAGTTTGCATATTACTTGCTTCGGACCAAGATACCCGCTATTGTCAAGCCTGAGTTTCTGTTACCCTTGTTAAACTGTATTTTCGACATTGAAACTCATTCATTAATTCTTCAAGACAACTCTGGCGCAAATGGCAAACTGTGACATGAAATCCTTCGTCTGGCTATATGACCTGCTATCCTTATAGCAGAAAAGGTAAGAAGGCTGTCATTTTTAAATTACATCTTAATATTTCAAGAAGAAATTTTATTAAATTAAGCAAATCTGCCTAGGATAGAAGTTAAACTACATTTAAGCATTGCTCTTTTGAAAAATATACCAATACTGTTAAAATGTCATAATTCGGTTTCTTTAGATAATGAAATATTTCATTCCTTTAAAATTTTAGTCAGCGAAGCAATGCATTAAATTTTCACGAATATGTATACATGAAATAATTATTAAAAACCACTTTTCTCCAAAATGAAAAAAAAAAAAAATTATCGAATGATGAATCCTTACAAATATATAGCCACATAAAGGCTGCACCCTCCTTATGCATTTTTAAATTTATAAACACATCAATAGCGCTGGTCAATACACACCAAGTGGTTGTGTGTGTGTGTGTTGAAGAGTGTTTGCCAATTAAAATTCGCCTTAAGCCATAAGAAAAATGCAACTTTCCTTCATCGCATTGGTCTGCATCCGCGCAACTAAAAGGCGAAAGCAAAATAAACAGAAGCATACATATATATATATATACAAATACTCGCATGTATGTATGCAACGAGTATGTATTAGTATATATATACGGCGCACACCCACACATATGCAGCTTAGTGTGCGTTTAACACAGTTTGTAGTTGTTTACCAACGCTTTGCTTTGTTGTGTCGAACGGAAATTTAAACTTTTCCAACATGGCGTATGAGTAATTACTGTTTGAACTTTATGAACACAGATGTGTAAATGTATTCGCATGCATAGATGAATGCAAAAAAATGATGATGAGTCTTTTTATTATGTAGAGTATGCCAACGTTTATAACAACAGTTATTTCTGAAAGTACTACGTTGGTTATGTACTAGTCGCGAGCTAGTTGTGTACAATCAGTTTAGTATCTGGGGGTATATATTCGTGTTTCAACGTCGTAAATCGAAGGAATGATCACATCCCGAAATAAAAAGTTGTAAGATATAATATTAATTGTCTCTGTGGTCTAGGTTGTTTTGATAGGGTTGGCAAATTGACGTGACACATGACGTTTTAAATTTAATATATTTTATACTCAAATGTTACCCATAAAAGTACGCCATCTATGTGCTGCTATGCTTAAATAAGTAAAATGCATCTATCAAGAGTTAACTTCGAACTAAAATCTTAAAACAGATTGGTTAGTTGGCAATAATTTGCTCCTCGCGTAAAATAATCATGCATTTTCATAAAAATTAATATAATAAGTTAGTTTGTCAAACTGAGCAGCCACACACACTGAGAATTACGCCACAACAATTGGGTTTGAAGAAGTGCTATGCAGGATATTTTCAGATTGGCACGAAGTAAATCGAATACAAATCAATACATAAACTAGCGATCTTGAAAAACAAAACAGTTTGCATCATGTAGTTTTCGAAAAGAAGCTTGTGCGTAGGTTGTAATCTTTACGGTCAGCCGATAATTAAAAAAAATCAGTATAATTTAATTTAGCTCTCTTAAGAAGTGTGATACTTTAAAAAAATTGATTTTTTTTTCTTTTCCGATAGTTTATATTTTAAAAATACCCTCTGAAATCGGAAAGGTCGCATCTTGAACAGTTTTTGAATGGCAGAGTCCTAAAGAGCGACCGCCCGCAGGTATAAAAAAATAGAATAGTTGAAACTTTAAACGCATTTTTCTCGAAACGAAATTTTTCAAAATCGCTGACATCAAAACTAAACGAGAAATTGACCGATCGACTTCAAATTGAATCTATCTTCTTCTTTAATATATTTACTATGCAATGACCTTTTTGACCTTTTTGATTGGTTCAAAATCGTCAATTTGGCATAAAAAAATCGTTCTTTTACCTAAAAACTCGAATCTTTTTCAGAACTACGGCATTTTGTTAATTTTTAAATATTTTTCAAGAATTGTAAGTCATTGTATAGGAAATACATTCTACTTCAATAACCTTTTGAATTTTTTGTTTCAGCTACTCATTTGGCCGGAATCATGTCAGCCGTTAGAGAACTTGTTTTATCATCTTCGAATCAAATCGTTATTTTTCAATACTTTTATAAAAAAAAAAAACTTAAAATATAACTGAAAATATACCTCATTATGTACAAAATATTTTGCAACATTCTATAGAGTACTTTCTTTTAAAAACATTCACGAAAATCGCAATTTTTCGTGCGTTACACTGGTATAGCCCCTTAAGAGCTGAAGATATTTCTAAAAGGAAAACCATAGGCAAAACCCGACCTATTTAGATTTTGCTGAAACTTATCCATCTTTTTCTACCCTTTGAAAAACATTTTTGAGAATTTTTTCAAATATTTTTGTCCAACTTCAAAAGAGTTATGAATTTTGCTACTTTTTGCTAAAGCATGGCTTTTTTATTTTCAAATAGCCATAACTTTTGTAGAAATTGACTTTTGGGGACCTTTTTTTTTAAATTTTTGTTTTTGAATTAACTTTTCGAAAAAATTTAACACGCTCAACTATATAAAATAATCGGTTTTTTTTAAGTAAAATCGTAATTTTTTTTTGGAAGTTCGTAATGTTTTTTGTTTCCTTAAAAAAAACTTCAATTAATTTGACAACTATCCCTGCTAATCCCGGAGTGGGCCGACTTTTTTTTATTTATTTAAAAAAAAAAAAGGTTTTTTTCCGTAAACTTTATTTCTATCATATAAAAAATATAATTTAACGATTTTATGATTTCACAGAAATAATATAAAAAATTATTTATTTATTTTTTCTCTGACGTTTAAATATTTTACAAATTTTATGTTCAGTAGAGTTTAAAAATTTTTTAACATACGAACAACCATTTTTGTTAATAAATAACTTTGTGCCTGGAAACGTTTTTTTGCAAGGAGATTTCTTCATTACTTTAATATGAAGATAGCCTCATCTGAAATTCATCGTATTTTGAACATGCTCTAGTTGAGAGAACGTGCCAAAAGTGGTTTAAAAGTAATGATTTTGGCTTGGAAGACAAGGGACGTTCCGACAGCATTACTCGATAGAAATTATTGCCAAATACAAGAAGGCCACGCAGAATGTTTTAGAGTCACTCAAGTGCTCATTTCAAAACACTTAAATTCAACCGCATAAATTGAAAGCAAGGAAATGGAGTATCATATGAATTGAAGGCAATGGGCGTTGAAACACGAACTTGCACATCAACAATGCTACTTAAACGCTGCAAAAAGAAGCCGTTCTTGCATTGGATTCTGATATGTGAGAAAATATGGAACCACTAGGGCAGCCACAAGTGCAAAAAATCATATGTGAAATCTGGCCAAATCAACGGCAATGCCAAATATCCATGACACCACGATAATGCTCTGAGTTTGGTGGGATCAGAAAGGCATATTTATTATTATTTATTATTTTTATATTAGCCAAATTTCATTTAAGGTACTATTGAGCGCGCTGAGTGGAAAAGCAATGCACTTACTCTTAAAATTAAAAATAATTGCGTAAAAGCAAAATTCTGACATTTTAAACTAACTCGGCGCATTATTACCGCACAATTTTTTATGGCCGCTTTTCATGCAACAAAAAGCGAAATGTGCAAAACTTTTGCCACATGTGGCCACAAAAAAAAGTCAGATCATCATAATGGGCAAATGGCGCACATTACAACGGGACCGTGAAATAATACTATATACAAACGTACGAAAATCATTCGAGAGAAAAGAAAGGTTTTTCAACAAATTGAGAACACACTTGTGATGAGCAGCAACATTTTCGCATTACAAAAACGCAATTTATTGCACAATTTAAAGCGCCAACAAACTTTCACGCACACACATATATACTTGCATGCGGCTGGAGTCAACTACAAATTGCATGTTGCACAAACAAGTGCATTTAGTTAATAAATTCACGTTGCTTGCATGTGTTGCATACCACCATCATATGTATGTGTGTGTGTGTGTTAGTTAATTATATATGCAGCGCATTTCGACTCAACATTCGGCTCTATAATTTACTGTAAGCACATGCGTGTGTGTGTGTGCGCCTCAAATTTATATACTCTTTTGTGCGCCGCACAGCGCACACAATGCCTCAGCGCCAATTTGTATGCAACGAAAATTATAAATTCGCATGCAAACGGTGCGCGCGCGAGCACTGCGAACCAAGCAGAGCTACTCTTCTACTTAGCGCTGCACATTAAATGCTAAACGCTACTGACACTAGCTGACACTCGGCTTAATTCGCTGGCTGACTGCCTGGCTAAGGTTGCGGCTGAGGTTGAGTTCAGCTCACGGCGGTGACGGCAGTGCGGCCGCGGTGGGCGCGGTGCAGTCGCTTAACGGCGCAGCTGATAGTTTAGCCACATATTTGCTTACGTGTGTGTGTGTGGTAGCGAGCGTAAATATATTTGCGCATATTTGCATGCCAAAGTTGTGGTTGGCGGCGGAGAGCGCGGGCAGGGGAGAGGGCGGTTCGTAGTTCGTATGAATAATCAACAATGACAGTGGCTACAATGGCACTTGGCTGTGATTCTCCTTCAAATAAGTATATGCAACACGACGTGCTCTTGCATGCGCCTGTATATGTATATGTGTGTGTGTGTGCGTGAGTTGGTGTTTATGCAAGTAGGCGCGTTAGTGAGTGTATATGTGGAGCTTTGCTTTCCTTGCTTGTACGTCAAGAGCTACTCAAACTGGCGTTCGGTGCAGCGAGACAATGGCGCAACAACAACAACAACGACAAATAACATAACCAAATTTACAACAACAACAAAAACAAAATGCATTTTAAAACAACAACCGTTATAATAACAACAACAACTTTCACAAATAACAAAAACAAACACAACAACAATATGAAGAACAACAAACACTACAACCACAAAAATAAACAATGAAGCCTCAGCAACAACAAAAGCAACAACAACACTTACAACAACAAGACAACAAAATGCACAAAAACAACGAAAACCACAAATCTAACAACAACAAGAGTAAAGAATGAAACCTGAAACACAACAACAACAAACACATAGCAAAAGCTCAACTAGTATGTGGGCTAAAGTCAAGTAACAACAAAGCGCCGTTGGCAACGTTCACTCCGCCACGCGTTTGCTTACCATAACGCTGACTGCTAAGGCTTTTAAGGTTGGCCTATGCCACACAGCCGATATGCCTTACAGCGGCGATTGTTGCATGTGCTAACAATAAAGGCTTGTCTAGCGAAAAGTTAAAGTGCAACAGCATAAAAATAAATTGGGAGGCTTTCGTCCCACACACACATCCATTGCGCTACGTTCGACAGTCAACGCCGGCAAGTGGCTTTTTCGATAGAGTTATTCATATTGTGTGTTGTTGTTGTTGTTCGCATACAATGACATTGATTGTGCGCTGTACATGGTTATAAATGCATTTAAATTTATAAATTATTGCTCGTTGAAGAAAGTACAATGAAGTTCAATGAGATTGGGGATTGGGGTGCTTATAATTGGATTCTGGAAGCGTGCCAAAATTTGACCCAGTTCTTTTTGGCTTTATTTATCTCTTACAGGAAGTGTGCTAAAAGCTTTAAAATACTTGTAATTTATGAAAAAATTTTTGAAAAGTTGTATTTTAAAGTATACAAATGATTTTTATTTTTAACACCAAGGGTTCATTCAAATATTGGGTAGTCGAAAAAGTGTTTTCGTATTTTATCAATGAATTTTGTCTGAAGAGAATGGTAACAGGAGACGAAAAGTAGATCAAATACGACAAAAATGTGCGAAAAAGATCATGATCCAAGCGTGGTCGCAAACCCAGAATTGATGCCTCGAAAGGTTATGCTGAGTATTTAGTAGGATTGGAAAGGAATCAACCACAATTAGCTGCTCCAGCCTGGTCGAACGATTGACTCTACATTTTACTGTGAAGAACTGATGACATTGAAGCAAGCAAACAAAAAAAGGCCAGAACTGACCAACAGAAAGGGCCTCGTCTTTCATCAGGACAACGCTAGACCACACACATGCTTGATGTTTCAGAAAACACTGAGAGGGGTTGGCTGGGAAGTTGTGATGCATTCACAATATAGTTAGTTTCGGTCAATGTAGAACTCCCTTAATGGAGTAAAGTTGCCTTCAATTACTTGTCGCAGTTTTTACTAGTATTTCCAAAGATATTCCCATCGATTTAACATAGAAACTTCAACTTTATACTCTTTGATTCTAAACACTCTAGACATCAGTTCTCCAAAAATTTTTTGAGGGATACATCCAGGGCACATACTTATCTCTGTTACTGTTTTTACTTCAAAGTTCATGTGATTGGGAATTGGTATTTTGTTTGTTCGTTCTCCGTATGGGCAAAGTTCATTACTAGAAGCACAGAACTAAGAGCTTTGGAAAAATAAGTTCCTAAACTATGAGCGACTGCATAGTCATTGAACGAAATATGTTTTTCTAGGATCCACAGAGTTTTCCAACATGTAAAAAAAAACCTTCGAAAAATATATTTCCCAGATGACTAAGTGGGTTATATGGATTTCCCAACTCGTGGGTAGACCCTACTTTAAAACGATAAACAAATTAAAGTTCTTGGGAAAAAAAGGGTGATTTTTTAAGAGCTTGATAACTTTTTTAAAAAAAAAAAAGCATAAAATTTGCAAAATCTCATCGGTTCTTTATTTGAAACGTTAGATTGGTTCATGACATTTACTTTTTGAAGATAATTTCATTTAAATGTTGACCGCGGGTGCGTCTTAGGTGGTCCATTCGGAAAGTCCAATTTTGGGCAACTTTTTCGAGCATTTCGGCCGGAATAGCCCGAATTTCTTCGGAAATGTTGTCTTCCAAAGCTGGAATAGTTGCTGGCTTATTTCTGTAGACTTTAGACTTGACGTAGCCCCACAAAAAATAGTCTAAAGGCGTTAAATCGCATGATCTTGGTGGCCAACTTACGGGTCCATTTTTGAGATGAATTGTTGTCCGAAGTTTTCCCTCAAAATGGCAATAGAATCGCGAGCTGTGTGGCATGTAGCGCCATCTTGTTGAAACCACATGTCAACCAAGTTCAGTTCTTCCATTTTTGGCAACAAAAAGTTTGTTAGCATCGAACGATAGCGATCGCCATTCACCGTAACGTTGCGTCCAACAGCATCTTTGAAAAAATACGGTCCAATGATTCCACCAGCGTACAAACCACACCAAACAGTGCATTTTTCGGGATGCATGGGCAGTTCTTGAACGGCTTCTGGTTGCTCTTCACCCCAAATGCGGCAATTTTGCTTATTTACGTAGCCATTCAACCAGAAATGAGCCTCATCGCTGAACAAAATTTGTCGATAAAAAAGCGGATTTTCTGCCAACTTTTCTAGGGCCCATTCACTGAAAATTCGACGTTGTGGCAGATCGTTCGGCTTCAGTTCTTGCACGAGCTGTATTTTATACGGTTTTACACCAAGATCTTTGCGTAAAATCTTCCATGTGGTCGAATAACACAAACCCAATTGCTGCGAACGGCGACGAGTCGACATTTCACGGTCTTCAGCCACACTCTCAGAAACAGACGCAATATTCTCTTCTGTACGCACTGTACGCATTCGTGTGGTTGGTTTAATGTCCAATAAAGTAAACTGAGTGCGAAACTTGGTCACAATCGCATTAATTGTTTGCTCACTTGGTCGATTATGTAGACCATAAATCGGACGTAAAGCGCGAAACACATTTCGAACCGAACACTGATTTTGGTAATAAAATTCAATGATTTGCAAGCGTTGCTCGTTAGTAAGTCTATTCATGATGAAATGTCAAAGCATACTGAGCATCTTTCTCTTTGACACCATGTCTGAAATCCCACGTAATCTGTCAAATACTAATGCATGAAAATCCTAACCTCAAAAAAATCACCCGTTAGTTCTCGAAAGCGGAAGCTCAATATTTTCAAAATTACCATAATAAACCAATAATTTTTCAGACTCGGAAAATAAGTTCTATTCTAGAGCACGCTAAAGCATTAAAGATGAAAATGTTGCAAGAGGAAAGCTGCCCCTCTTTAAAATCCACAAAAATCTTGTAAACACAGGAATAAACAATTTAAAGGAAATAATTTGCGACTAGGGGAAATTCAAAGCAGCCCGTCTGCGATAGTGAAAACTTATAGTCTATGCTGCTCAATATTCTCCCATACCGAGTATTGATAAAAGTACATTAAAACTGTTATCGTCTAAAGAAAAATTTGCTTGAGTAAATACATATATGTAATTAAATTGTAACGTTTCCAATTTGAGTTAATAGAAAAAATATTCGTATCAAAATCTGCCCTGGTAGCAAGAGATATTTCTAACGTCGAGTTAATTGATTAAATTCGTGAGTCAATACTGATAAATTCACAGTTAAAGGCAAAACGTGTTAAGAACGAGGCCTGTATATACATACGTATGTATGTACATATATATACATATGATTGATAGAATTATGTACACAAATATATATACCAATAGGGAGTGGTCATTGCAGATAGCATAGTTGAGTGAATTTCATGTACACTGCAACTTAATTAAATTAAATTTAATTAATTATAGCAAATGACATGTAATTACTGCGTGAAATTATGGCTTTCGGCTACACCAGCAAATACATAATTGTACATATACATACATACCACTTCTATAAATATATATATAAATAAGCAACAACTATAAACAGTTATGTAATCAATTGCTTCAACGGAAGCAACCAAAAAAATTGCTGCCAAAATGCTATGCAAAGAGACATCTGCTTAGCTAAGTAAATAAATTAATGAGCAAATGAGACGTGTTGTTGTTGTCATTGGTGCTGCAGAAAAGAAGAAGAGATGCCGAGCGATAGGAAATGCATTTAATGGCCGAATCGACTGGCACTTTGGCACACAGATTTATTAACAAATGCAAGCAGCATCGATATTTGCAATAAATTAGTTAAAAAAATATTTATTGCCGCTTAAGTGCTTCACAGGAAGTCACAATAAATCTGCCAGGGCAAGAGAATACTCGAATAAATTTATAATTTATTGAAAATATTTTTAAAAAGTGCCTTGTATAATGCATTAACATTTTTAAGAATTTATAACAAAACCCTTTTTTTATTAACAATTCGATAGACATATACATATATAATAGTAACTATAGACTTTCACAAGGTCTAATATGAGCTTGGACGGTATACATATTCAATATGAAAATTAAATATAATTTATACTCAAAAATATGTCATTAAATCATCTCGCCTTCTTTTATGAACCCATAATGCGTTAGGGACGTATACTAACATTTAAGTCACTAAATGTCACACGTAGCATACCTTTAGGCGAAAAGTATTTTTATTTACATTTAAAATATTCTCAAGCGGCAAATAAAAAGAAATCCAAAAACCATAAATTAAATTTTTAAAAAAACTAAATTTATAAAATTTAAAGAAAATACAATTTTTATAAAAAATATATATTTAGAGACTTAACTGGAATGCTTTGTTTTTGCGCAGTAATGTATACTTCTAGTTAATGAAAATCTCTCTTTTAAGAACAGACAAGTAAATGGTTGCTAACAAGTAATTTTACACGTTACTTCAAAAGAGATTATTTAGTATTTGAAGCCAACAAAAGCGGCACCAACGTTTTTTCAACCTTAATTGTTTAAAAACGATGCCTTTTTGACATTTTTTTTATATTTTTCACGGTCACCAAATGGATAATACTGTCATCTTATCCCATCTATTTTCCAATACTATCTTCTAGAGAGAATTTTTCTAAGTTTCATAAACAGGAAAAGCTAGAAAGCAGGGACTTTTTATTTAGTGTTGTTGGAGATTGCATTAAACTCGAAAAATATCAAAAATTTTACTGTGAATTCTTTAATTCAGAATGTTTTTTACACAATTAATATATTAGCTTTTTCAAATTTTCAAAAATTCCCTTTCTTACGCTGTCACATTAGATTGATTGCCTCTCATGTAGGCAACGAACTAACATTATTAAAAGGTAGTAGTTACAAATGAAAGGTTTCAAAGCATTTATCAATAAAAGCAAGCTGAACCTCGTTGGATCACTTACATGGTTTTATATAAATTTTTTTTCATTTCTTCGCCATGTTAAAAAAAAGAACATGTACCGCCTGAAAATTACATTATGCTAGTCATTAATTTTACATACATATAAGGACTGTATTTTCAATATAATATTTTTCACGAAGTAGCAATTTGATAACATTGCGGTAAAAAAGCGTGATCAGTTCCGATTCTATTGTTTTTTCTTTTATTTTGGTGTTACTTCGAGTCAAAGACCACACGCGCAGGCAAATTGTATTCAAGGAAACTTATTCTCTAAAAGATTTATCAAAAAATGGGTGAAAAAGGTCCTACTCATCCAAATCTTGAAGAAAAACAACCATATCTTATACTATAATTCAAAGAGTGAAGCAAAGAAATAATTTAAAAACTTATAAAAAACAAAAGATTTCCAAGAAAGCGAATGACAAGTAAAAATAAGGAAGACAAGGATACGGGAGTTGTACGACCGTTTGCTAAAAGTTTCTGTTGAATGCATTGCAATGGACGATGAAACATATGTAAATTCTATACGAAACCAAAAGATGATAGTGTCAACCAGTCAGTGTCAACAATTGAAATAGAAAAAACTGACAAAATACTCATCTGGGGGGCTTTTTGCTTTTGTGGCATTAAAATCAATCCATTTTTCACACCTGGTACTATATGGGCCCAAAAAATTATAAGATTCGTTGAAGGACAACAATTTGAGTTTTGTTAGAAAAGAGGAAAATCCTTCAAAGGTTTCAGAATTTCGCCCGATAGCGAAGTTTTGGGGAAATTGTCAAGCAAAACTTGAAAAAAACGAGCATAGACTTGCCGACAGCGTCGATGAATTAAAAAATTAAAAAAAAAAAAAACTGGCATGAAATTAAACGAAAAATTGGGCATAAATGAAGAGGATATACCACTCTTTTATAAGGTATTGAAGACTGTTTATTTATACCCCGAATAGGGTACATTAAATTTACCACGAACATCCAGAAGGATTTGTCTGTAAACGAAGTGGACGACAGTTTCAGTTTTTGAAATATCAATTTGAAATTTTTACGCTTTGAAATAGACCATTGCCATCTGTTCAGTAAAATATTTGTTTTTAAATTTATCACAGAATTTTTATATAACTAAAGGATCTTAGAAAAATAATTTTTATTTTTTAAAAATGATTGGGTTTTTGAAAAATGAAAGAAGCGTATTATAATATACATATATAAATTATTTAATAGCACAATTGAAGCAAGCAATAAAGTTAAATCGGCTTAGGCTAAACAGGAAGTCACGTCTGTTTTGTACAACAAATTATTATTTATTTATTAAAGATAACAAAGACGATATATATTAATGCGCCTAAATGTATGCTGCTCTTGCCAGCTTGTACTTGCATACACAACTCACAACTAAATGTGGAGTTGAATTAAATAAATGGTTTGAAGGCAGGAAAGGTTTGAAAAATCATGTTTTGCTTAACTTACTGTAAAGTAGATACATTTTGGGACAACAATTCACAAACTTGTTATATCTTTACTTAGTTAGGTTAGTCTGGTAGGCCAATAAGCCGCATATAAACCAGTTTTGGTACTTTGCGATACTAGATGCAGTTCAGTTTATAGGTCCAAGAGGAGTAACCATGCTTTATTCCTGCATTTGACGCGAATTTTAACATTTATCTAAACTATATCTTTACCTAATAAAGCCATATATAATATGTATGAGACTTGAAGGTATCCCTAAAGCTCAGCATGGCTCTCCCTACTTCATTATTATTGCACATGAAATACTAAGTACTTCAAAATTTTTGTAAAAATGTTGAAAAACACAAGCTTCCGAACACGATAGGGCAAAAAAACCCATGACATCGACCCCTCAAAGTCAAAGTCAAAGCAATTATACATTAAAGTACATATACACGGTATGGGAAGATGTAGCAAAACAGCGGGTTTACATGTAAATACGTTTTA
>CM050323.1:29462154-29493177 GCA_027475135.1 Bactrocera correcta | reverse complement strand
GGATTCTGGAAGCGTGCCAAAATTTGACCCAGTTCTTTTGGCTTTATTTATCTCTTATAGGATGAGTGCTAAAAGCTTTAAAATATTTGTAATTTATAAAAAGTTTTTTGAAAAGTTGTATTTTAAAGTATTCAAATGAGTTTTATATTTAACACCAAGTGTTCGTTCAAATATTGGGTAGTCGAAAAAGTATTTTCGTATTTTATCAATGAATTTTGTCTGAAGCGAATGGTAACAGGAGACGACAAGTGGATCAAATACGACAATAATGCGCGAAAAATATCATTATCTAAGCGTGGTGGAGCTTATCAAATGGTCCCAGGATTGACGCCTCGGTTATGCTGAGTATTTGGTAGGATTGGAAAGGAATCAACCATAATGAGCTGCTCCAGCCTGGTCGGACGATTAACTCTACATTTTACTGTCAACAAATGATGAGATTGAATCAAGCAAACGAAAAAAGGCCAGAACTGATCAACAGAAAGGGCTTCGTCTTTCATCAGTACAACGCTAGACCACACACATCTTTGATGACTCGGAAAACACTGAAAGAGATTGGCAGTGAAGTTGTGATGCATTTACAATATAGTTAGTTGCGGAGTAAAGTTGTCTTAAATTACTTGTCGCAGTTTTTCTAGTATTTTCAAAGATATTCCAATCGATTTAACATAGAAACTTCAACTTCACACTTTTTGATTCTAGACACTCTAGAGATGAGTTCTCCAAAATTTTCTGAGGGATACATCCAGGGCACATACTTATCTCTGTGACTGTTTTTACTTCAAAGTTCATGTGATTGGGCATTGGTATTTTGTTTTTTCGTTCTCCGTATGGGCAAAGTTCATTACTAGAAGCACAGAACTAAGAGCTTTGGAAAAATAGGTTCCAAAACTATGAGTGACTGCATAGTCATTGAATGAAATATGCTTTTTAGGATCCACAGAGTTTTCCAACCTGGAAAAAACCCTTCGAAAAATATATTTCCCAGATGACTAGTGGGTTATATTGATTTCCCAACTCGTGGGTAGACCCTACTTTAAATCGATAAACAACTCAATTTCTCTCACTGCTAAAGTTCTTGGAAATAGTTCTCGAAAGCGGAAACTCAATATTTTCAAAATTACCATAATAAACCAATAATTTTTCTGACTCGGAAAATAAGTTCTATTCTAGAGCACGCTAAAGCATTAAACATGAAAATGTTGCAAGAGGAAAGCTGTTGAAGCAATCCCTCTTTAAAATCCACAAAAATCTTGTATCTCCCATATTGATAAAAGTAGATTAAAACTGTTATCGTCTAAAGAAAAATTTGCTTGAGTAAATACATATATGTAATTAAATTGTAACGTTTCCAATTTGAGTTAATAGAAAAAATATTCGTATCAAAATCTGCCCTGGCAGCAAGAGATATTTCTAACGTCCAGTTAATTGATTAAATTCGTGAGTCAATACTGATAAATTCACAGTTAAAGGCAAAACATGTTAAGAACGAGGCAAGGTTTGTAGATGAGTTTATATGCCTGTATATAGATACGTATGTATGTACATATATATACATATGATTGATAGAATTATGTACACAAATATATATACCAATATGGAATGGTCATTGCAGATAGCATAGTTGAGTGAATTTCATGTACACTGCAACTTAATTAAATTAAATTTAATTAATTATAGCAAATGACATGTAATTACTGCGTGAAATTATGGCTTTCGGCTACACCAGCGAATACATAATTGTATATATACATATATACCAATTCTATAAATATGTATTGCTCTCTTTATACCTTATTGTATATACACAAGCATACATACACATATATAAATAAGCAACAACTATAAACAGTTATGTAATCAATTGCTTCAACGGAAGCAACCAATAAAATTGCTGCCAAAATGCTATGCAAAGCGACATCTGCTTAGCTAAGTAAATAAATTAATGAGCAAATGAGACGTGTTGTTGTTGTCATTGGTGCTGCAGAAAAGAGGAAGAGATGCCGAGCGATAGGAAATGCATTTAATGGCCGAATCGACTGGCAGTTTGGCACACAGATTTATTAACAAATGCAAGCAGCATCGATATTTGCAATACATTAGTTAAATAAATATTTATTGCCGCTTAAGTGCTTCACAGGAAGTCACAATAAATCTGCCAGGGCAAGAGAATACTCGAATAAATTTATAATTTATAGAGAATAGGTTTAAAGTGCCTTGTATAATGCATTAAATTTTTTAAGAATTTATAACGAAAGCTGTTTTATTAACAATACGATAGACATATATATAATTGTAACTATAGATTTTCACAAGGTCTAGTATGAGCTTGGATGGTATACATATTCAATATGAAAATTAAATATAATTTCTGCTCAAAAATATGGCATTAAATCATCTTGTCTTCTCTTATGAAACCCATAATGCGATAGGTACGTATACTAACATTTAAGTCACTAATATGTCACACGTAGCATACCGTTAGGCGAAAAGTATTTTTATTTACATTTAAAATATTCTCAAGCGGCAAATAAAAAGAAATCCAAAAGCCATAAATTAAATTTATAAAATAACTAAGTTTATAAATTAAAGAAAATACAATTTTTATAAAAAATATATATTTAGAGACTTAACTGCGCAGTAATGTATACTTCTAGTTAATGAAAATCTCTCTTTTAAGAACAGACAATCAAATGGTTGCTAACAAGTAATTTACACGTTACTTCAAAGGAGATTATTCAGTATTTGAAGCCAACAAAAGCGGCACCAACGCCCGGCAACTTAATTGTTTAAAAACGATGCCTTTTTGACATTATTTTTTTTATATTTTTCACGGTCACCATATGGATGATACTGTCATCTTATACCATTTATTTTCCAATACTATCTTCTAGAGAGAATTTTTCTAAGTTTCATAAACAGGAAAGGCTAGAAAGCAGGGAATTTTTATTTAGTTTTGCTGGAGATCGCATTTAACTCGAAAAATATCAAAATCATCACTCAAAAATTTTACTGTGTATTCTTAAATTCACAATTATTTATAAACAATTAATATATTAGCTTTTTCAAATTTTCAAAAATTGCCTTTTTTACGCTGTCACATTAGATTGATTGCTTCTCATAGAGGCAACGAAGTAACATTATTAAAAGGTAGTAGTTACAAAGAAAGGTTTCGAAGCATATATCAATTGTATCAATAAAAGCAAGCTGAACCTCGTTGGATCACCTACATGGTTTTTATATGAAATTTTTTTCATTTCTTCGCCATGTTAAGGAAAAGAACATGTACTAGCCTGAAAATTGTGAAATTGATTACATTATGCTAGTCATTAATATTACATGTAATGACTGTATTTTCAATTTAATATTTTTCATGAAGTAGCCATTTTATCACATTGCGGTAAAAAAGCGTGATCAGTTCTGATTCTATTATTTTTTCTTTTATTTTGGTGTTACCTCGAGTCAAAGACCACACGCGTAGGCAAATTGTATTCAAGGAAACATATTGTTTAAAAGATTTATCAAAAAGTGGGCGAAAAAAGACCCTACGGATCCAAAACTTGAGGCAAAACAACTATATCTTATACTATAATTCAAAGCGTGAAGCAAATAAATAATTCAAAAACTTATAAAAACAAAATATTCCCAAAAAAGGCGAATAACAAGTAAAAATAAGGAAGACAAGGATACGGGAGTTGTACGACCGTTTGCTAAAAGTTTCTGTTGAATGCATTGCAATCGAAGATGAAACATATGTAAATTCTATACGAAACCAAAAGATGGTAATGTCAACCAGTCAATGTCAACAATTGAAATAGAAAAAACTGACAAAATACTCAAAAATACTCATCTGACAGGCTATTTGCTCCTGCGGCATTAAGACTACTCCATTTTTCACACCGTGTACTATATCGGCCAAAAATTATAAGAAGAAGTATCTAAACCGTCGCCTAATACCTATTCTAAAAAACACATTGCGTCAACATTATTTTGTCGCGATGTAGCCACAGTAAACTACACCCATTCCACTTTGGATTCGTTGAAGGACAACAATTTGAGTTTTGTTAGAAAAGAGGAGAATCCTTCAAAGGCTCCAGAATTTCGCCCGATAGCGAAGTATTGGGAAATTGTCAAGCGAAACTTGAAAAAACGAGCATAGACTTGCCGACAGAGCCGACGAATTAAAAAATTTAAAAAAAAAAAGAAAACCGGAATGGAATCAAACGAAAAATTCGGCATAAAGAGAATATACCACTCTTTTATAAGAAATTAAAGACTGTTTATTCATACTCCAAACAGGGTACATTAAATTTACCACGAACATCCAGAAGGATTTGTCTGTGGACGACAGTTTCAGTTTTTAAAATATTAATTTGAAATTTTTACGCTTTATCAATTAAATTATCACAGAATTTTTATATAACAAAAGGATCTTAGAAAAACAATTTTTCTTTTTTAAAAATGATTGGTTTGTGAAAAATGAAAGAAGCGTATTAAAATATACGTACATATATACATTATTTGATAACACAATTGAAGCAAGCAATAAAGTTAAATCGGCTTAGACTAAACAGGAAGTCACGTCTGTTTTGTACAACAAATTATTATTTATTTATTAAAGTATAACAAAGACGATATATATTAATGCGCCTAAATGTATGCTGCTCTTGCCAGCTTGTACTTGCATACACAACTCACAACTAAATGTGGAGTTGAATTAAATAAATGGTTTGAAGGCAGGAAAGGTTTGAAAAATCATGTTTTGCTTAACTTACTGTAAAGTAGATACATTTTGGGACAACAATTCACAAATTTGTTATATCTTTACTTAGTTAGGTTAGTCTGGTAGGCCAATAACCCGCATATAAGCCAGTTTTGGTACTTTGCGATACCAGTTGGAGTTCAGTTGATAGGTTCAAGAGGACTAGCCATCCTTTATTCCTGCATTTGACGCGAATTTTAACATTTATCTAAACTATATCTTTACCTAATAAAGCCATATATAATATGTATGAGACTTGAAGGTATCCCTAAAGCTCAGCATGCCTCTCCCTACTTCATTATTATTGTACATGAAATACTAAGTACTTCAAATTGTTGTAAAAATGTTGAAAAACACAAGCACCCGAACACGATAGGGCAAAAAACCGATGACATCGACCACTCAAAGTCAAAGTCAAAGCAATTATACATTAAAGTACATATACACGGTATGGGAAGATGTAGCAAAACAGCGGGTTTACATGTAAATACGAATAGTAGCAACAAAAAATAAGCAAAGAAAAAGTAAAACAAGAAAATATGTTAACTTGGGTTGTACTAGCGATGCTAGCATACCCTTAACAAAAGAAGATACTTTCATAAAAAAATTTATTTTTGAATAATAAGTTTGTATGTCAGCTATATACCGTAGTAGTACGATCTGAAAAATTTTTTCGCATATTGTAGCATTTCCTAAAATAATAATTCCTGGTAAATTTCCTGAACATATCTAAGCAAATAAAAAGTTTTCCTCAAAAGAACTTTAATTTTAGCGTTCAGTTTGTATGACAGCTATATGATATGGTCGTCCGACTTGAATAATTTTTTCAGAGGTTATACCGCTACTTTGGAAAGTAATCTGTGCCGAATTTCGAGAAGTTATATCATCAAGAAAGAAGAAAAACCAGATTTCGATCGGTCGGTTTGTATGGCAGCTCCATATGTATGTATATGCTATAGAGGTCCGATATTAGCGATATCGACAAATAAGCAGTAGCTTGGGATGAAACTTGCCCTATATACTTTAGGGTCTCCGACGTTTCCTTTTAGATGTTGAAAACTACGTGCTTTGTACGCTGTTCAGGGTATAAATATAATACACATTATATAAACAAAGCAGGTCGTTAGCACAAAAGGTTTCTATACAAGTATATATGTATGTATAAATAAATATATACTCACATACTAGTACATATATAAGTGTATATAGAAAATTAGTTAGTTTTTGCAACAACTAACTTACAGCAACAAGCAAACAATAGACGAAACGCGTGTGGCATGCAAATGACTGCCGGGCCAAAGGTAATGCTGCCACTTACAGTTACTTGGAAAATAATGAAAAAATAAAAATAAGTAAACAAACTAGAGGAGAAACTTGTTTTTGTTATTGTTTATGTTAAATGTCGATGGCTGTGCTTGCAACTTTGTTGCGCTACATTTAATGTAATTGATTTTCATTCAAGGCTGATTCCGGCACACTTGCTCGATAAGCGCGACAACAACAACAAAGCAGCGCGCCAACTTAAGTGGCGCTCATTTGCTTACAAAATGAAAATAAACAGTATTTACTTGTACATAACTATTTTTTTTTTTTGTTGTTATTGTAAGTTTCTGTTGCAGCGTGCAGCGGCTGAAATGCGCGAGGGGAACATAATGTAGGCACATTTTGAGTTGCGTTTAGGTGTCGCCGTCTAATGAGCGCAGCGACGGACAGATGGATTTGCATGAAATACACCGAATAAGCAGGTATTGCAGAGAGCGACGAGCGTCGAGCGGCGGCGGCGGGACAGAAGGTTGGTGTGACAGTTGGGGCGATAACAAGGAGGTGGCAAGTGAATTGTGCCACAGCAGTGCTAGCTCACCCTTTTATTTCTTATTTAATGCAATTGGAAAATACAGGCCCATAACTGTATACATATACGTACATATATATGTATAAGAAAGAAGTAAATTTGAATTTTTCTTGTTTCTTTGTAGTTTATTTTTCATTAACTCGGCGTTTGCTTTGTATTCGGTCCCAAATGGTTGTCAATAGTAAACATTTTTGTTTTTGCTTTTCTATTATACCGCCGTTGCCCTCTTATATCATTTGGGAAACTAATTACAGCTATTTGTGTAAGTACGTCGCTCATTCGCTTGACAAAAGAAATCTTACTTGCTTTTGATCAAATTAATTCATTTATCTACATTTTGTTTTTATGTTTTATTTATAATTTTGAATTCATTTTTTTATATATTTAATTTATTTATTTTTTTTCTAATTTTAAATTAATTCTACATTTTTTGTAAAATTTTCTTTCAAATTTTTATTTTTAATTTAAATTTTTACATCAAATTTACATAATTTTAATTTTAGTTCTAACTTTAATTCCAATTTTAGTTTTAATTTAATTTAATTTTAATTTTCATTTAATTTTAATTATAGGTTTAGTTTTAATTTAAATTTTAGTTCTAATTTTAATTATAACTTTAATTTCAATTTCAATTTTAGTTTTAATTTTAATTCTAATTTTAATTTTAATTAATTTTAATGCAAATTTTTATTTTAATTTTCATTTCATTTTAACTTTAATTTTATTTTTAATTTTAATTTAATTTTAATTTTCATTTTAATTTCAATTTTAAATTTGATTTTAATTTAATTCAATTTTAATTTTCATTTAATTGTAATTTTAATTTTAATTTAATTTCTATTTTGATTTGAATTTTAATTCTAATTTTAATTAAATTTTCTATTTTTCTGTTTCCCTTTTCCTTTTATTCATATTTCATTTATTTTCGTTTCATTTAGTTTGTTTGCTAGTTTGACTGCTTAACTGTCTGTCGGTGTGTTGGCATTCACTTTCCTAAACTCGCGTGACTCGCTGTTGGTGTTAGACGCACACCATACACCGACGTACTCATACACACACACACTTTTTCATGTTATTTCAGTGTAACACGCACACAATCCTTTACTATTTGTTATTAGTACATATGTATATGTGCATTTGCATGCACCTGCCCCCTTGATTATTGATTAATTTTAGTTTTACTAATTTCTCACTGTTTCTCGCTCTCACGCGCTTCTTCCCCTGATTAGCGGTTGGTTTTTCTACAATTTCGCTAAGTAGCTTTGCGTCGCTTTTATTTTATTTTATTTTGTAATATGTTTTGAATAGATTTGCTTAGGAAAGGAATTTCCATTGAAATTCTGAGCATTGTTTATGGGATTTTCCCCCTTTTTATTTACACTTGTTTGGGTATTTTTTATTAATCAGCATTTTATTGGTAATTTCTCGTTGCTGTTTTCAAATGTCATTAATGATGTGGCACTGGAAGGTCATTAATGACTTGGCTTATAAGGTATGGCTGATATTTATACGACTTTTTTGATTTAAAAAATTATGAATTTCATGGAAATTTTTTAAAATGTCAAAAATTCAAAAACATTTCTAAGCTGAGAAGACAGTAAAAATAGTTTCTGTACATATGGTGACCTAAACTAGCAAGCATTGGTCTGACATACAGCACTTGTGCTTGAGATAAGGACTCCACTACCAAAAAATGCCGCTAGGTAGCACCATAGTAGAATTGTTCTCAAAACACGTTGGTCCACATGGGATTAGATACTTATTGACAACTGATCTGAACATATTTAATTTGATTTGAATTGACATAAGAGGCTTGCATTTTTCACTCTGGTCTATGAACGATTTTAAATGAATTTTATTTTAGAAAAGGTCTCAAGTTTTTTCCAGGACTATATAGAAAAGAATTAGTGATTTATTGAAAGTGCAGAAGAGCGTCCTTAACTTTGTATTACTCTGGTATTAAACTGGAAACATTTTCTAATAACACTAAAGAACGATGATTTGGGAAAGTATGCCTCAATCGATTCTTCAAAGTTCGTCTGGAGCCGTCAGCTTTGCATTAGAGAGACCAGAGGCTGTATTACCAAACTGACACTGACGCACCATAAATCATACTTTTTTGTAAACAACAACAACCACACATCCAACAGAGAATTTTGACTTAATATAATTCTTGACATTATAGAAGGAGGGCTAAGTCCCTTTTTAATTAAAAAGTAAAAGTTAAATTAAATTTTTCGAAAAAAATATATTATTATTTTATGGCGGAAAAAGTATTTCATTCAAAGATAACAATAACGTAAAAAAGTCCAAAAGTAGTTCCTCCAACTAAAATTTCTATATTTGCATTAAAAATTACTACTACTAGTCTTTTATTCAAAAAAATCAAAAAACAAAACAAATTCTGGCAGATTTCCTACAAAAAAGAATTTCTATCTATTACTTAGGAAAATTTTAATTTTTTTTTTAATTTTTCAAATATTTTTTAATATTTTTTTTCAATTTTTTTGATTCAAAAAATAGTTAAAATCATGCATAATGGCTTTAAAGCTAAGGTACGCCAACTTTCATTTTTTTTTTTTGGAAAAATGTTATTTTTAATATCGAAAAAATGTGTTTGTAAACAAAATTGAAATCAAAACGCCTTTGTAAACAAAATTGAAATCCAAGTGCATATCTCCATCCTTGTGTGTATGCATTTTTATTTTTAGGTATGAAAGGCAATTGCGTTGCTGCACACTTCCGCATTTTCCTTTGAAACATTTTTGCCGCAATAATGAATTGCATATCGAAATGCGCTTTTATGGACGCGTGTGGAAAATTCTGATTGATCATAAAAGTAGAAAAATAACAAACTGCGTCAGCGAAAGCAATAACGAAAATATGAATTTTACCACACACATATCAATCGATATATTAAATATGGTATTTCCAATAGGAATATTCAAAAATATGAAACAATTCAATGGAAAACATTTTTAAATGGCTTGAATGCGAGATGGCCGAATGTTTTATGTGATTTTTAATTTCATTACATACAAGCTGTGAACAAGCTGCAAATTGCAAAAAAAAAATGGCAAACATGTTTTTGAGAATAGATTTTTTGAAATTTTAAATTCAATGAACTACTGTTAACATTCGCTATGCATTTGATTACTTAGTTTCAATATAAAAGCCAATAACAGGGAAAAATCTTGAGCTCTGTAATTGAGTGGTTACATCTTCGAAGACTGTAACTCAGAAACCATTTGAGTTATCGGTATAAAGTTTTGTTATATAATTTTTAAAGTTAAAACCCCCTTAAGAAAACTATTTTTGAAGCACTATTTTTAATAAGTTAGTAGATTCTTTAAACAAATCTCAAAGATTTCTCGAAGTACCACTGAAGCGATTAATCCCATACATCCCATACAGTTTTCCTTTTTTTTCTCCTTTTAGCTTATAGTTAGTTATAATATATGATACTAGATTGCCCAACAATTTGTAGAGGCAGACTAAATGCCTTAGGTTCCAACTACGTGTACAAGGATCACACATCACCTACATCGCGCCCAGCAAGCTTCTGCAATTATTAAAGGCACTGGGCTTTTATTACCATATGTGATATAGGAGAGGACACCAAAGAACATAGGTCGCAGTGCAAAACCTTAATTATTTTCTATCTTTTACCTAATGCACAGAAATACCGTCCCACTGACATTCAGATCTAGGTACTAGGAAAGTCTCTGATTTTATATGGGAGGTGGAACACGGCAGCATTTTCAAAAACTATTTGAAAATACTTTAAGCTAGAGCAAATGCAATAAGTGCAGCGACTAAATTGTTAAATTAATAATATCGAAAGGGTAGAGTTACAGAAATTTTGGTTTTTTGAAAAATAGTGCTCATTCCCCATATTATGCAACTATGATCACACTTCTTCCAAACGCCAAAACGTTTACCAAATTTGATTTTTGGTATACAGTTTAGCTCTTTAAGTAAAACGACGGCCTTTTAAGGTTCTCTTTATGTTTGGAAAAAGAAAGAAAGCACACGGTACCATGTTAGAGGAATTTGGAGGCTGGACCAACGTTGCAGCATTGTTTTTGACATTTAAATATTTTAAATAAGCAACGACGTCTAAGATTTTAACAAATGAAAACCGCGGGGCTCACAAAAACACGTCTAACCTTAATAGCAGCTACAGATAAAGAAAGCAATGAATGCAGATAAAAATGTTAGTGTATTTCAGAGACAAGTATATCTATATTTTCTGAACACACCTCGTACACAATGCACTTGAAGTGCCGTGAACTTAATTTCATGAAATACTTCGAATTCAGTTTCTTAACTTTTTTAGATAAAATATTTAATTTTTTGTTCAATTATGATAAAAATAGGTTATTCGCAGAGCTTGCAAATTTTTTATTATTAAAATCGAATTTTTAACTATTTATCACTTTTGTTTTTTATTTATGCATATTTTAATCGGTTAAGTACAAAACGAATTACAGAAAAACTAGCAAAAAAGGACCAAACTCGACAATCTTTGTTCAAACCGCCGCCATTTTGAAATTTTTGTTTTGGAGCAAAACTCCAACCGCAATCGTGGACAGAAATCGATGGTACAGAAACTTGTTTTTAAGTGTCATTTCAACAATTTATTTAATTATTATACACCCAGAAGATAAACATAAAAAAATTATTTTCTATTCGTCATAAATGTTTTTATTTATAATAAAAAAACGGACTGATTAGTTAATTTCAACATTAAAAAAAATCGCAAAAAATCATTGATTTTTCGGAGGGTTACACTTAAGTCAGTGACCAAACACTTTCTTAATACTTTTTGAGGAAGAAGTGTCGTATTTTAGTTTGGATGAGTTAAGACCGTTCACTAATAATACTTTTAAGAATATCAGATTACACGGTCAATATAATCGTAAGGGTTTTTGGAAAACTTCTCTAGATTTTTAGAGTAAAATTGAAAAAAAAAAATGGAAAAAAAATTGTTCAATTTAAATTATGTTATCTCCCGATATTAGGAATTTGAAGATTTTTATCTATATTTATATAGTTTAGGTTTTATTAATATTAATTTATTATTTTTCTTCTGAATTTTTTTTATTTGAGTATGCAGTCTTTTATGCGTTTATTTTTGTTTCCAAAACAAAAACACTATGTAAAAATATTAAATAGTGGAAATATCAGAAATTTTTTAAATATTTTTATTACTTTTTTCTTTTTAATTTTGGGTTAAATAAACAAAATTTTGGTATTCCATACACACATTATATAAATTTTTAAGGAATACATGTTTTTTTTAATTTTAAATTTTTATTAACTACCGTTTTTTAATTCATTAATTGTATATTTGTTAGGCATTTTCTCACATTATATAGAGCTTTTCCTTCTTTGCTTACTTGACATTATTTTGATAACATTTTTTATTAAAGCCATTTGCACATTTTTTCTACAACTTTATAGAAAAATTATTGGTAAAAAATTATTTATGAAACTCATAATTTAAGAACTTTCTTTTTAAAACAACAATATTTTCGAAATTCGTGGTAACTGAATTTTCTTTGTTTGGTTCTTCATAAACAAAATCACATGCTCAATAATAATTTTTATTTGAAAAATTTTTTAAATTAACATTTTTTGGTTTCAATTCAGTTTTTTTTTGAAACTTTGGTAAGAAAACTTTTTCACAAAAACATTTCAAATATATAATTTTTTTAATTTTCACTTCCCTATCTGCATTAATTTTTTAAATTTTACGCACCAGATCGATAATGCACACAGTAATACTTCTTTTGATTAACAAAAAATATTATTATAATATATTTTTTTTTAATACTGCTTTACTTTAAAATAAAATCATAAAAATTTCTATTTCCTTTTTTCAAATTTCACATTATTATTATCATTTTTTTTTCAGGCACAAAGCTCGTTCAGCTGAGTTTAGTTTCGAGTGTGGTGCGCGCACTCGCCCGCCAACTACACTATGCTACAAATCGCCCGTACGACTAACCGGCCGCTTACAAAATGCGGCAACTGTAACGAAAGTCACCACGACGGTTTGCCGTGCACATCGTTGTGGCCGAAACACTGAGTTCGAATCGAATTTCTATGAGCGACGCAAGAGTACAAAATAATATGAAAAATTTCAAAACGAAAGGGCAAAAGCAAGCCAAAAGAAAAAAAAGCAGAGTAAAATCGAGCCGTGGCAGCTCGCGTTATTCCCGAGCAGCGAACTCCAACCGCTGCCAACCTGAGCTCGCATCACATGCCAACGAAATAATTATTACACCACTGACCCAAACAATATTTTCTTTTCGAAACGAAACAGCAACAGAAACAAGGCAGGCGCTTAAGTTAGACCGGTGTTAGTGTGTATGGGTGTATACGGATGTATATGTGTGCCTGCATGTGGGCTTGCGAGTGTGTTTAGTGGCGTGGTGTGAGTATGTGAGCGCATGAAATGAAGGTGGCTCTGGCATTTCGTCGAGTAATCACTTGCACTTCATTGCACCCGCTCCAATGCCACAACTGTAAGCTGTTCCTGCCGCCTCTCATGCCAGCGCCAACTAACGTGGAGCCACACTCAATAGCGCGGCACTCGCAGTATATGTGTGCGTGTGTTTGTGAGTTTAACTCGGTATTTTATTCAGCTCATCGAATACTTCGACCGTGTGCAGCTTGCGTGCGTGCCACTGTCTGCCTGCCTGCCAATCTGTGTGTGTTTGTCTGTACAATTGTGTGCGTGCTGGTTGCGTGCATGTCCTATGTGCGCTAAGTTACTCATACGCCACGTGCACCATCGCACCAAGCGAACTCCACACACACACACACTCACACTCACATAGCAATCGAGTGGCAGTTGGTAGCCTCCACTCCAGCTATTGTATAATAGACTTTCTTTACCCCTACCTGCTCCTCTGTTGGTTTTTCCTAGCTTTCACTCCCTCTCTTTAACCTATATTTCGCAGTTGCCGCTCGTTGTCTCTCACACGGCGTGGTGCTCAGACTCGCGCTGGTCGCACACTTCAGTGCCACTCTTTAATCTTCTTGTTATTGTTGCTTTTGTGTTATCCTTTCTTTTATTTTCCGTGTGGTTTTTACGTTTCTTTTACATCGTTTTTAGTTTTTTCTTTTTAGTGGTGTTTGTTTGTGTTGGCCTCTGCTTTCATATTTATTTTGTCATTATTCGCTCTTCAATGAGCGCTGTTCATTTCGTCACCGAGTGTTAGCTACTGGCAGAGACACACACAATCATCTAGTCCTTTGTTTGTATTTATCCTTTTGTTTGTTTAAAGGACATTAGCAGCGTGCCGCCACATTTTTCTGCATTTTGCTCGCTTTGTGTTCGATTTCTTTCATCTTTTGGTTTCTTCTTTCTTTTTTTGTTGTACATCGCATTTAGTTGTTGTTTTTTCGTTTCTCCTTTGTTTTTTGGCTTTTGATTATAGTTGTCACTTTGAGTTGATTTGCGTTGAGTTTCTTATTTTCAGCTATTTTTTCTTTGCTATTTTGGTCAGATCTTAGTGTGCTTTTTAGTATTTACAAAAAATGACGGTAGCTCGTTCATTTATGACACTTTTGTCAGAGAACATTAATTGCGGCAGCATTTCTCAGTGGACCGAATTGCTTTCTGAAATTAAAGCTTCAGAACAGCTTTGCAATATACATATAAGTCAATTTCCAAATACGAAGGATATTTGTCTCTTACATGTCAGATGACAAAAATAATTTCTTAAGATATCTAAATGCTTCTGTTTTTGTTCAAAGTGGGACCCTCATTGACGTTTGTGACATGTGATGTGGGGTCGAAGCCATTATAGAAGAGGCGATGTAAGTTTATTCACTGTTGGATCACAGTTAATATGAAGGGTAGGAGGTAGTGTCTTTATTCGACTTCTCTTCATAAGCTCTAATTTCAGGACTACCAGACTACTGTAGCGTCTGTGGTTATTATTAAAGTAGCGGTAAATATAGCCTCTTTCAGAGAAGTGTGCATTTACTCTGATAACTAATCGACTATACTGGCTTCGAGTTCATTGACTGTGCGCTAAAACTAGTTAAACTCATTAGCAACAGCTTTAAGCACATACTTAAGACTAGTATGGGTGCCCGGTCAAAGCGGAATCGCCGGAAACTACAAAGTCGCTGAGCTTGCTTAGAAGAGAAACCTAATGTCAATTTCATCTGGTTTGAAGCAAATCGGTTTCCTCTTGCTCTCTAAGGCTGAACTTACGAACCTTTAGCTAGCTTGGCAAGCGCTGGTCCTTCTTCTTTATTGGCATCTTATTTATTCTTCGCAGGCGCTGGTTTTCAACCAGAAATTGGGAGACTGTGAGTCCTTCTGACCCAAAGTAAACCGAAAAGATGCCTGAAGTAGTCAATCTCGCCGCTATTGTAGGTGCTCTGACTGGATACTGTACACTAGATATCAACGCGGTGAGACTAAATATTTTGTCGGAAGGTGGAATCATATTTTCACTATCTTTTCTATTGTCAGGCTTTTGCAAAGCTGATATTAAAATTTCTCAGTAAACAAATCTTTGAAATGCCCGGCGAAGTGATTATAATTGATACTAATCGCCTTAATAAATTTGTGATAAACACAAACCACTTGATAGATCTTTGAGGAGTTTTTGGGAGTCACAAGTGTCATATAGGCGAAGACAGCAAGATTCTTGGACGATTTTTTTTCGAAATAACTGTGTATCTTATAAAAATTTCTGTTTATAGTCTTGGCATAATTCTGTACATACATAAACATAGCTTAAAAATTGTTCGATGAAATAGTACCTACAAAATTAAGCATTTCACAAGTTCCAACATAACATAGAATATGACGGGTCTGTATTACTTAGAATATCTAACCTATTGAAACAGAACTACATAAGTATTTATTGAACACAGGTACAATTCAGGCAGTTCAATGTTATTTAAAGAAAACACTTAAGTTGACTTTGCCGTGTACAGTTTGAAGATTCAACATAAAAAAGATTTATGGGATAAATTATGCGCAATTCATGTTCTTAGCGACAGAGAATTTTACTGGATTTAATAATGTGATTCATTCGTTGGATATTGCACCGAAGTTAGTTGTATAGAACCGAAATGAACACAGATATTTGAGTGCGGATATTTGAATCCTGAGTTTAGCAGATATTAAATGAAGAACACTCAAATTTGCAGCTGTGCAAATATATCTGAGCATATAAACTTTAACAACCTATTTGATCACCAATTTTGTATAATAGCAGTCTTACAAGTATATGAGAGAAAGTTGGTACTTCAAATGAATATATAGAATCGTTCTAAATTCCTAATATCGCACCCGAGTCTCAATAAGTTACTTAAAAACAGATATATGCAATAGTGGTCCAATCTGAACAAGCACTTGTAGCGCTGCTATGGGAAATAATCTATGCTAGATTTCATGAAGCATATGTTATCAAATAAACTTTTTTTTTGTTGAGTTTATACAGAAGCTGTGTCACAAAGTGGTCGATATGACGATTCCATAAAATGAACAATTTTTTGTGGAGAAAAGGATGTGTCTAAGACTTTAGCCCGTTAACTGAACAACTGAAGAACCATTTCGTGTATATACACACTGATGGACATGGCTAAATCGGCTCATCTCGTCACGCTGATTATTTATATATATATTCTTTTTAAAAAATCTGACATTACTTTTGGATGTTATAAACTATATCTGTATAACCTGTTATAAAAGTGTAAAATTGCACAATAAAGGAGGGTCCCAATGACCAGGAAGGGGTCGAATAGAAAATCGATTGTTGTGTTAGAAAATATCGAAGCTACGAGAGAAATAATTGAGACAGTTAAATAGCATATGGGGATAATGACAAATATATAAACCTGACTAGTGTTGAAAGAAAAAACTGCTGTTCACCAAAAATCAACACCAGTTAGGTAAATTATGATATTCATACTAAGCCAAAGTGGAACCACAATCGCTAAGTTTTTCTAAACTATTTGGGTATGTATATTTGACAAAAATGTACCTAAAATAACACGAACTGGATGTATCAGGTAGTAAATAAAAGTCTTAAATAATTACTAAAAGTGATGCCAAAATAATTGTTCATCTACTAAAATATCTGGTGGACCAAATGGCTACCGAATTACAATTTCTGATGCCCTGATAACGTAAAAAGTCATAAGAGAATATAGTGGAAAATCCATTCAGAAAGAAATGTAGACATTAAATATTGAAAGAAGCATGCTTTGCAGATAGAATATTTATGGACTTTCTTTTTCAAAGCTTTGTTCTGGAAGGCTATTAGGTCAACACCGTTTCCGCATAAAATACAAAAAGAGTGTATGACCAACTTGCATCCAAGTGGAATAAATGAAATGGAAGTTAGAGCTCGGAACTATAACTATTTTTGGTGTTAGATCTTTATTGCAACTCTAAGCTCCTTTCCTTAGTCAAATCTAGCTCAAGACAGGAAGAGTGTGATACCCAAACAATAGCAAATACAATTAATATATCAATATATACGTTGAAAATGATTGATCTTCCTGATTGTCAAAGACAAGAAGGGATTATGAAGGGCTGTGGTCATAGTGTTTGGGACTTTGGTTGTTCAGATTTCGAATTATATATATATTTTTGTAAACTTTGTTGCTTAGAAAAATATTACTAATTATTTCATGAAGTTCCTCGTATCTAAAAACCTAATATTTAAAATTTTCTGATAAAGACATTCCAACAAAATTAATTGCAGCTATTTTTACCTCAACACAAAATAATAAAAAAGGGAAAACAGAATAAAAAAAAAACACAAACAAAAACACCAACAAAACTACACTTCAAAGTCGCAGCAATTAACATCTTAATGTGCTGGAATAAAGAGGAGAAGAAAGCTAAATGAATTAGTAACTGAGAATTGCAGTCAACTGGCCGAACGGCTCGTAATTAAATCGACGAAAACGCATTAAGAAGCAAAGCATCATGAAAGGGCACAACATTTCGTAGCAGAACAAATACAAATGTGAGAGCGCATTTTTAACTACATCGGTTTCAATTAAAATGCAAAAGAAGAAAATTCGAAAAGGAAATTCGGAAAAATTGCTTTGAAAGGGAAATTAAATATTTCGCTATTTTCATTTAGGAGCACAGCGAACACTGAGGAGGCGGGGAAGTGAAGAGCAATGCCAGCTACTTACACACTCAAGTCAGTTGCCTGCTTAATTTTCAACGCCTCTCTCCGCCCCGGAAAACGCTTGTATGCCGCTCGAAACTACTGTTGCCAACACGACGGCGACCAGCGGGCAGGAATAATGAAAACCGTTATTGCCATTTGAAAAATTGCATGCAAAAAAAAAAAAGAATTGGAAAACACGAAAAAAGCTTGCGCTGAGGCATTAGTAAAAACAGCAAATGGCGCCACTGTGGGCCAGATCGTTGCCAGCAAATGGCAGCATTGAAAACCAAAAGTGTCTAAAAAGCCAAAAACAACAAGAAGAAAAAAAAAGCGCAGCAACAAAAATGAAATGAAAATAAAAACAAGTGGCAGCTGCAGTGGCATCAGCAGCGTTGCACAAAGAACAGAATGCGCCGCCATTTGGGTCTCTGCGTTTTCTGAGTTTTTGAGGCAAATTGCAAGCGACTGCAGCGCTTAGCAACCGCCGAGAATGCAAGCCGAAAAAGAGGCGTAGCAGCATTGCAACTGTAAATGAGCTACATAGATAGCACACACGCACACACACACACTCAAACATGTGAGGCAGTATGTGTGCGTACAAATGGAAAAAAATTAATAGCAATAGAGAAATGGAGACAGTAATAGCTGTAATGTGGGCAAGGAAATGTGTAACGATTAAAAACATTGAAAAAATTCATTCTGCCAAATGCATGTTCATATCTGTACGTACATATATGTATGTGTGTGGTGTACGAGCATTTGTATGCATTCGCACGTGTGTCACGCAAAAAGATTGTGCCGCACGATTAAACAAAAAAAGAAAAAAATAAAAAACTGAAAATAAAACAAAAAATGAAAAAAACTTAAAACCAAAAACAAAAATCAAAGAAAATTAGCGAAAATAAAAGTCATATGTTATGCAACTGCTGCCACTTTAGATTATTATTATTTTTTTTTTAATTTTTGAGTGCGCGCAACTAATAGCAGCCCATTTGTTAGTCCAAGTAATCGAAAGCTTTCATTATGAGACATATTATGTACTTTATTGTTATTTATAGACACTAAAGTCTACCTAAAGGCCTTGCAATTCAAGTGTATTGAGCATTCATAGCTCAGTTTGATTTTAGATGCAAGTGAAGCATTTCAAAGTGGTCGCTTAGCCAGTAAGAAGGGTGTTCTTTGCGGACGTATCAACCGAAAATTATGATATTTAATAATTCCGATAATCATTTCAATCAATCAAATGGGAGGTTCGATGAGTCGTTATCTGTCAAGTGCTGTGAGATAGTCAAATTCACAGAAATCATAACTTTTTGATGAAATCTCTTTAGAAAATGTTTTGAGAATTAGCACAAGAAAGCTTATAAGCAATATAGATAAAGAAAAAAATTCAATTAAATTAGAAGTTAGAGTTGTCAAACATTAATTCAAATATCAACACCTGACTTTGAATCTACCACGCACTTGTGATCAAAGTCTTTGCAAGCATTGAGTAGAAAAAGTCTTCGCGTCGATTTTAAACTAATTTTCAAAGCCACTTACAGTGGCAATCACTTAAATAATTGTTTTAGAATTGCTTGATAAATCTACATTTATTTAATATCAACGCCAAACTACCTTCCATCATTTGTCATAAGCAAGAAAATGAGTTTGTATGATTTTGAGAGCCTAAATCAGAGAATTAATAAGCTTTGTTAAGAGACGAGAAAGACTAAATCATATCAGTGATATGTTTATAATACAAAAAATTCATAAATATCTATCCAGTTGTTGCTTCTAATTTGGGCTCAGTATTGTGCGATAAGCACGGGTATTTGTAAATTTTTGACTGCCTCGAATGGTGAACGGATTTGTATGGCAAGTTTTTCCATCGCAGAAATAAAAGCACTATAAGGTTTCAAAGACCTGACCAGGGGCGTGTTGGTATTAAAAAAAAGTGTTGATAATATATGTAGTTGAAAAGGGTTATCCACTTCTGAAAAAAATTAAAAAATTCCAAAATTTTTTTTTGCATATTTCGTAACTAATACACAAATTTTTAGAACTGTATTTGAGAATATTCATTGAAAATTTGATGTAGATTCGGAAAATAATTGTTTTCGGAAACAAGATTGAATTTCAAAGAAGTTTTTAACTTAGTGTAATAAGCTCCCAATAACGAAAACAAGTTTTTCTGGCAACGCGGTTTTCAGAATCGGCGAGCATCGGAAAATTTCTCAAAAAACGGTGTTACCCGATGGACTTGAACTTTTCACAAGATATTATGTATTCGTCCGGGAGTGATCGAAGTATTAAGGATTTGACAGTAATTTCGATTCTTTAAGCCATTCTAATGTGTAATTTTTTCAGAAATGGCGACTACTTCGGTGATTATCATCTACAAAAAAAATATGTACATTTTATAAAACATTATAAAAATATAATATAGAAAAATATAACTTGATTGCTTAGCGAATTTCCGTCACCCTCAGACACTTTTTTTCGGAGGATCTCCTTTCGAAGATCAGCTACGACAACAGGATTATTAAAACATATTAAATTCTGAAAAATAACTCTGCTTTTATAACGGGTGATTTTTTTGAGGTTAGGATTTTCATGCATTAGTATTTGACAGATTACGTGGGATTTCAGACATGGTGTCAAAGAGAAAGATGCTCAGTATGCTTTGACATTTCATCATGAATAGACTTACTAACGAGCAACGCTTGCAAATCATTGAATTTTATTACCAAAATCAGTGTTCGGTTCGAAATGTGTTTTATCGACAAATTTTGTTCAGCGATGAGGCTCATTTCTGGTTGAATGGCTACGTAAATAAGCAAAATTGCCGCATTTGGGGTGAAGAGCAACCAGAAGCCGTTCAAGAACTGCCCATGCATCCCGAAAAATGCACTGTTTGGTGTGGTTTGTACGCTGGTGGAATCATTGGACCGTATTTTTTCAAAGATGCTGTTGGACGCAACGTTACGGTGAATGGCGATCGCTATCGTTCGATGCTAACAAACTTTTTGTTGCCAAAAATGGAAGAACTGAACTTGGTTGACATGTGGTTTCAACAAGATGGCGCTACATGCCACACAGCTCGCGATTCTATTGCCATTTTGAGGGAAAACTTCGGACAACAATTCATCTCAAGAAATGGACCCGTAAGTTGGCCACCAAGATCATGCGATTTAACGCCTTTAGACTATTTTTTGTGGGGCTACGTCAAGTCTAAAGTCTACAGAAATAAGCCAGCAACTATTCCAGCTTTGGAAGACAACATTTCCGAAGAAATTCGGGCTATTCCGGCCGAAATGCTCGAAAAAGTTGCCCAAAATTGGACTTTCCGAATGGACCACCTAAGACGCAGCCGCGGTCAACATTTAAATGAAATTATCTTCAAAAAGTAAATGTCATGAACCAATCTAACGTTTCAAATAAAGAACCGATGAGATTTTGCAAATTTTATGCGTTTTTTTTTTTAAAAAAGTTATCAAGCTCTTAAAAAATCACCCGTTACATTTATAAAAAAGTGCTTCTTACAGAATGAAGAAATAACGAAAAAATACTTTTTGGGATCTGTTCGTGGATATAACCCTTAAATTCTGCATAAGATTGTGGATACATAACCGTTATTCTCTTCATCAAACGGTTATGTCAAAACCCGAGTTCAAAGTAGTACTCGTTGCTCTTTAGAAGTTATGTACTAAGTGTAATAGAGAATGTCAATAAATATTTGTTTGAACGAAGTCCGAAAACAGAGGTACTGTTGGAAATATCTGAATATAAGCGCTGCTTGCAGAAAACGACAGATAAATTGGAACAAAAGTTCTTCTTTTTAAAAAATAAAATCGCAATGTATTATATTAGTATATTTTTAAAGCCCTGAACAAGTGACAATTTCTACTTGGGCTATTCAACTCTGCTTAGTATGAAAATGAAAAGAACACCATCTAAAGGTGAGATATTAAAAAATCTATGAACATGTGGAACATATGAAGTGTCTTTTTTATGGAAGAATATAAATTAATAAGCACCATCTTAGTTTTATACTGTGTATTGTATATATAAACCATATATGTATATATTTCGATAGAGTCCTTTGATATTCGTGATTATTTAGTCCACTTTCACGTGCTAGTAATTCATTAATTACTGGAAAATATGTATTAACAAAGGAATTTCTAGTTCACTAAATTTTTTCAATTCTGATATATTTTCATTCAACTTCCAGTTATTTTAACGGTATCAAGCGTATGTTACGAACTCAAGCAATACATTTCTCCACAAATACCAAAAATTAAATCGATTCGTGCATAACCGCAAAAAATAGGCGAAATTGGTACTTTCATGATAATTTTCCAGTATTGCCAAAAGAATAAGCGAAACGATTGCTTACTTAACTGCATGTTAGACTGCAAGTAGTCTTCTCGCATGCCGTGAAATCAAAGTTGAACTCATAAATTTCGCAAAACCACAATTTCCAAGTAACTTCGATTGAACAAACGGCAAGTGTTTGGCTGCCGATGCATCGATGCGTAATTTTGTGCCGAAAGTTTTGCGAAACTCGAATTTAAATGCACACATAACGGTAAGACAAAAGGAATTTTTGCACATATGCAGTGAAATTTTAGAAACTGAACTACAACTGAAACCATAAGAACGATTAAGGCATATGTGTATATATGGTGTGTATATTATGTGTGTATTTGTCTGTTTGTTGGTTGAGAGGCAAGTTTGTTTAAAAAGACAGTCGAATTGAAATTTAGTTACCAGCAAGAAAGAGGAGAAACACGAAACATGAGTAGTTACAAGATGCTGCGCGCTCAAATGTATGCTTTAAAATGGTCTTATAGCAAAAAGTGAGTGAAAAAAAATTTAAGACAATTTTACATCGGCTAAACGGAAGCATTTCTTACTGCATAAAACGTATAAAGAGATTTTAATTTTGATTTTGATGGGTAAGTTTGTATGGCAGCTACATGCTACGGTTGAGCGATCTGACCAATTTCTTTGTAGATATTAGCACTCTCTTGGATAATGATTCATGCCAAATTTCGTGATGATATCTGGAGTAATACAAAAGTTTCCCATATAAGAATTTTACTTTTATCGATGAGCTTGTATGACAACTATATGTTGCGGTGCTCTGATCTGACAAATTTCTTAAAATCTCCGAAGCACTGCTTTGGAAAATAATCCATGCGAAATTTCATGAAGATATCATTTCTAATAAACAAGTTTTCCATACAATCATTTGATTCCGAACGGTCAGTTTGTATGATAGCTATACGCTATAGTGGTCCGATGTCGGTGGTTCCAACAAACAGATAGTTCCTTGGGGAGAAAAATATGTTTGTAAAATTTCAGATCGATATCTCTAAAACAGAGGGACTAGTTCGCTTTGATACAAAAAGACATGTTCGAATCAGCTCAGCTCGTCACGCTGATCACTAATATATGTACATACTTGTATACACTTTGTAGGGTCGCCAATATTTCCTTCCGAGCGTTAAAAATACTGCAGCAAACTAAATGTACCCATTTTTGGGTATAATGTGTGCATATAAGATTCACCCCTAAATGTATGCTACGAAATGAATTTCTTTCTATTTTTACGAGTTATATGAGTACAAAATAAGATTTTCATATCTCAAAAGTATAAATAAACCGTTATTTTCATCGCTCTAACTATTATTTTAATTATTGTTTTTGTTGTTGTTTATGTTGTTGTTGTAAGCCACTACATTTAAATAACTTATAAAATAAAATAAAATAAAATATAATACACTTTCTATCAAAGCCTTTAAGCACAAATGCTTTCACATCGCAATTGGTGCAACGCAAATGGCGAACGCGTTACATAAAAATAAATCAAAGTACAGCAATAACATTGGATAACAACCAAAACGTATAAAGTGCGCAACATTTAAAAGCACACACATGAAAGACTACTTGTGTGTCCGTGTGTGTGTGTGGGTAGGTATGCTTATGTGCGTTCACAAGGTTGCCCAAAAATTTGTGCGTGTTGGCAGATGCAAAGTCAATAGCGCCGCCACTCACTGTCCTTTTTCGGTGAAAAAAATCAATGTTGTTTTTGACTGACGTTGTTGGTGTTGTTGTTGTGCGCACAGAAATGGCAAAGGCGTGTAGTTGACTGCGTTGCTGTCTTATTTTTGTTTCCGCTTTATAGTTATTGGTGGTGTTGTTGTAGCAGCACATGTGTACGCGCCAGCGATTGCATGTTTACGTAGGCATAAGCGGCTACAGTGGTGTGCAGGGCAATAGAATTTTACAATATATACAAAATTGGTGATTTCGAATTTATCTTGAATAGGTGTAGTTTTGAATAAAAGATGGAAAAGCCAACTTTTGTAGAAAGTACTTGCAATACTTTGAACCAAATTGATGAAATATCTGAGGATATCATTTCATTAGACACGGTTAAGCTCCCGAAGACACTCTTTCATAAAAGTTGTGGGCAATGTGAAAAACAAATTTGGTGGAATTGTAGGCATAAATTCCAGTTAAAAAGTGCGTTTTGTAAGACATATGCTCCATTTATGCCGCAACCACATAGCGTCTGTAGAGAAAGTGCTCATGTTTGATAAGAAAAAACTTTACTTAATGTTGAACATTACTAGAGAACCACTAACGCTGCACTGAATACATTGAAAACGCAAAAATATTATTCAAGATAAGCCAATCAGTTGAATAACGGTAAAAAACCTAGACATCCTATGCATCGGTTACCTCTTATTCCATATATACGTTTTAAAAGACAGGGATTAATTTATGTAGGGGTTAGTGCTTGAAAGGTTTCGAAAGATTCAGAAGAAAGATCTGAACCATATAAAAATGTGAGCTCTGTTATATATATAGTAAGTACTTAAATCTTGTAAGATGTGAAAACCTCAAAGAGATATGTAAAAACTTGAAACCTTAATAAAATGAGCGACTGCTGTGTGTAAAGGCAACAGAAAGCATAAAACTATATTACAAACTGACGAGTCTCACAGTGAAAAGGAGAAACTGATACTGTTGATGTGTTGTCTAAAGCAGAAGACGCCATTTTATGATAAAAACTTTTTTCCTGATCTTCGCAGCGATCTCTGGCGCTTTCTCGAACAAAGTGAGATTCAGACATAAGATTTAAGCCGAAAATGAATCGATTCATGATAATATCTTGTAGGACTAGGACTTTTTCAACGAGCTTTTAAAGCTGTTGAAAAATGGTGTAGGTATGCAAGAATTGAGAGCTGAGAGCACTTTAAGGAACACACAGTATTCATAATTTGTATTAAAAATGCAATACCAATGTTCAAGAATTTATTTTGTCCGAAAAATAAAATCATAAACTTGGTAAAGAGAAGTGGACTGAAAAGTTCTGTGACAAATAACATCTGGCCAGTTATAGGTCAACTTAGGCACTTTTTTGGAGTTGAGCTACTGTAGAATTGAGCTATTTGGTCGAAGAGACCGAAAACCATATCGTCGTCTATATTTAAAAGACATTTGCGTCCATTTCAGCAAATCAGGTTTGGATTTTTATTCGACTAAGAACTGCGACCGAAAAAATATTTCTCAAAACTACATGTATGAGGAATGCTTCTGTTGGGAAAACAACAATAACAACGATATTTTTAAGAAGATGACTAGGTACAGAAAGACCAACTTAAGCGGTTATATCTATTAAGGAGCTCATGAAATATTTTCTTATATAAAACATTTTTTGCCATTTCAGAAAAGCATTTTATATTCCTAATACCGTTATAGAATTGTAGTGACACAGGCGTAAATTTTCCAGCGAAACTTTGAAGCCAAATATAAATTATTTTTATTATATCTATGTATATATATTTGTGCACACATGCACGTTTATGGTTCTGAATTATTTGGAGATGCTGTGCGTCTCACTGTTGGCTGCCAGGCGTTATTTCCGCAGAACTACCGCAATATGGTAACTTATTATGCAAATACACGCTTCAAACGCACGACAGACGCACGTGCACACGCATATGAGTGTATGAGTAGATGTGTGTGTATGTTTGTAATATTCATATATTTTAACACACATAACGCAAAAGATGCTCAGGCGCACTCGACTTCACACGAATTGTAAGCATATTTTTGACAGAATTATAAACCGATGTATGGGTGTATGCATATGTAAGCACGTTAAATATGTATGTATGCAACTTGTGTATGTTTATATGCACACTTTTTGCCTTGTGCGTTTGGTTTGTTTGCGCTCACACAGTTTTGAAGGTGGTACGTATTATATGAGCTGCTCGCCAACAAGAAAAACAAAATATTGAGTAAAATAATTTTTATATATGAAAATCGCTGACAAGTGAAAAAGTAAAAGTACACTTTCTACACTTTTTATATTTGTTGTTAAATTTGCGTCTATGTGTTGTTGTATTTGTATATAAACGATTTTTAGCATGAAATCACCTCACTGTATTTGATAGCTTTGATTTCAGTTTACAAAAATTAAATGCTGAAATTGATAAGGTATCTACAGCATTGAAACACTATAAGACAGTTGTCATCTGTGTGAGTGTATATGTTGATTTTGTGCATATGAGTATATTTGCTTTTATTTGCACGTGCTGCTAAGCACACGTGTGTTAAATTGGCGTAAACGGTTTGGATTGAATTTCAGAAGGTTGTTTCCAAATCGGGTGAGAAGAGTTACACTAGTGTTGAGTTCTGGGAAATTCAGTAAACGCTTCGAAATTCTGAGAAATAATCGAATTTGAAATAAAATTTTATAAGAAGAAGACAACCCAGGAGCAGCAAGGAAAACTTCTTCAAGGGAAGATCGGTAAATAGAACGTATTAGCCTAAAGGATCGATTCAAGCCTGCTGCGGACATCAGGAGTCGAAGTAATTGCTAGAACTATACGAAACAAGCTCTGGGATGCTGGTTTGAAAGCCACATTTGACGAAGAAATTGCGTCAACAACGGCTCTGGTGGGCTATAAAGCACCAAAGCTGGACTAAAGCATAAAGTAATCTTCTCTGACGAGTCCAAGTTCAACATGTTATGTAAGGACGAGATTTCGTACGTAAAAAGAGAAACGGTAAACGTTATAGCAAAGAGGGCGTCCGAAGAACGGTTAAGCAGGGAGGCAGTGGAATGGTTTGGGCATGCTTTTCTTTCCACGAACTTGGAAGACTGGCTCTAATAGATGGAATAATAAACTCAATTCAGTATCAGCAAATACTGGTGAAATATTTAACACTGTTCGCAATGTAGTTAAAATTGCAAAAAGAGCTAATGGGTATCCCATAAATTGAGGTTGTAAAAAGTTTCAACGATTGGAAAAGCGCTGGCATAACTGCATAATGTCGAATGGGGGCTATTTAGAAGGCGACAACGAATGAAGAAATATGTTTTTTAACTAAAATTCCTGGTATTTTTTAAGACACCTTCAACAATAAAAAAAAAATTACAATTACACACAAAAATATGAAAACATTACAAATAAAATAAAAAAAAAAACTTTTAGTTTAAAAATATTTTAGTTATCGTTGATCTTAATAAATTTAAATAATGAAATTTTCCACGCCATGCTGCGATAAATAATATTTTTACTATCAAAAAGTGTGCTAACAGCCAAAAAAAACCAGTCGTAAGTTGTTGAAAAATGTTGCCTACATATGGGCGCAAAGTGAAAAAGTGTGGTTATGAAGTGCGGTTATTGCTTACATTATGTAGTTCACAAGCATCGAAAATATAAATAAATCCAATAGGAAAAAACTTTTAAAAATATTTCAAACCATATCTTCTTAAATACAAATATAATTCTTAAATAAATAATTTTTTTATACACGAAAAGCGCTTGAAAATTGTGATCAAATTCGCCAAGTAAATAATATTTCAAAATAAAAGTATTTTGCTCAGTTGGAACAACTGTCCTTAATTACTATACCTATGAGCGCGATTCTGTAATCCAGTTTCTTCACAACATCTGTTTACACCTCAGTAGTGTATCACATAATTAAATATTTTCAAATCAAGTTAAGAGCATTTAAATCATAAAAACATATTTCTAAAAAACCTTTTCCTGACCAGTGTCTTACAGCTATAAAATAATTAACTGGCTTGATGAATATGTGGGACGGCGCAGCCTACCTTGTTTAAGTGCAAACAAATTTATGGTTCGAAAAATACCGCCAGCTGGCAAACCTGTGATACCTTGTAACTAATTTCTTTGATTAAATGTGTTTATGTTTTAAGAAATATAAGGAGAGAAGCTGTTTCCTGTACTAAAAAGGTCCAAAATAATAACTTAATTTAGAAATTAAGAATGGATCGTCTAAAGCAAAGAATTGTTCAATATTTCTTAACAAAATAAATTATTTTAAAGCTTTATGTTTTCTTTATCACTTTTTATAGCTTCTATAAACCCAGTTTAATTTAAGTTAGAAACATTTTGAGTATAGAAATATAATAAAAATAACAAAATAAGCCATAAAATAATAAACACTATACACAGTTAAATATTCCAAAAACCAAAAGCTAAATTGTTATAGAGAAAATTAAAAAACTACAAAGTAATGGTCACACCAGAACCCGTATTAAGCCTATAGTAAACAAAAATATCGTTAGTCAGTTCAAATAATAGCTGAAATATTGTCAAGAATATTGACTGAGTTTTACTTAACCTCCCCATAATATGAAATTCCACAATTCTGAGTAGAAGTCAGCCAGAAACATCAAAAGAAAAATCGACAAAAAAAATCCAAAAAATTGAAAAAGAAACAAAAAAAAATATAAAAAGAACACACATTATTTAACGCTTATATTCCATTCGATAACAAAAAATGTATGCCTGGGTGTGTGCTCTTTATTGAGTAATGATAGGCGCAGAAAAAGTCGAATAAATCAATAACACGCGAACCAATTAACATAAACAATGGAACACGGTAAATAAAATGTCCCTCTAGGCTATTACACAGTTGCGTTTGTAATTCAGCACACAACAGCATACTATAATTTTTTTAGACATACATATGTATTTTTTTTAATTTGTATTTTGTATTTATATTTGATGTTTTATTTTATTATATATTTTTTTAACAAAAAAAATTATGACAAAAACTGACAGAGAATTTTTCTTTGAAGCAGATTTAATATAAGTTATAGTTTAAAAAAATTTCGCGCACATAAATTGCGAATAAAGCACTAAACACTATATCATGAATGCTTCAACGCCTGAAAGTATGCAACACAATAGCACTGCGCGCACACACACACATACACAACGGTGCGATGCAATTAATCATGCAAAACAACTGCACCACCACTGTGGAACTAGTATGCAACGATGTGTGTTTGTGTGAGCGTCGCCTAAATATTTTCCAATTTATTTTTCACCATTAATTTCCCACTTCGTGCCCGACAGTGCGCATAGCGCGTGCACTTTTCCTAGCTACCAAAGCGCTAGCAAGACAACGATACTTCAAAGGCTGGCGCTAACGTGTTCCAAAGTGAATTCAATTAAATGAGTTTTCAATTCTTAACCGACACGCTCGCGCGCCACTTTCACATAACTAAGCGCTGACGACGGTGCGGCATGGGCGTCACTTGCAATTATAGTACACGCGAACTGGAGCGGCACACACACACATGAGCATAGAGTTAAACGCACGCAAAATAATGCAAAGCAGTGTTTAAGCTGCAATGCGCGCGTAACGCGGCTGAGTGGCTCACTGAGTAACCGACTGGCTGACTAACTGACTCACAGAGTGTTTGGCTGACTAGCTGAGTGAGGCTGTTGAAGCTTAGGCTGACAGACGGCCGGCAGCAGGCAGCAGGCGCGGCGTCGTGCTATTCGCGTGCTGGCCTCTGCAGAACTACTGCCGCCGCCGACTTTTGTTGAGCGAGGTTAAGGCAAAGGCGGCCTGTCGTGCCTTGGCTTGGCAGCTATGCCCGACACGGTGGCGGCGGCAGTAGCGGCGACAGGTTTCGTCGGTGCTGCAATGCATTGCCATTGCAACGAAGGTGAAACACACGAACCAGTGGCCAGTAGCCAGTGTAGCAGCGTTTACAACTAACCACGGCACGAACTATTACGAAAGCACAAAAACAGAAACAACAAAACGAAAACGTGGCGCACGAGTGACGGCAACGAGCGTGCAAGTGGAGAGTGGAGCGCAGCGCAGCGAATGCAAAGTAGGCAATGTGGCGGGAGATTAGAGCGCGCGCCAGCCGACCGCATAGCGTCGCCGACGAAGATGAGCATAACGACCGTGACGAAGTTGCAGCCGAAAGGAGAGGTAACAAATGCATGAGCGCACGAAGCGGCACACTGCGTCGTGTTATTATTGCCGCCGCTGCAAATCCACCACACGTACACGCAACTATACAACCAGCGAGGTGTGATTGCTGCAGGCAAATTGCATGTGCACGCGGCCTTTGGCATGAGAAATTTAGGAAAATTATGAAAGTCAACAGAGCGTCGCGTTGTCGTGCCGCGTTGTGTAATTTCCATCGGCTGCAACGATTAAACGCACGCACTTAAAGCGAGTATGTGACCAAAACAACGGCAAGCATGTGGGCTTGCGGGCATTGGCAGCGCAAGAGCGGTTATGCACGTGCTGGCACCAATCACGGTCGGCTGGCTGCTTGAAATAATATAAACAGAGAAGCAGAGCGCAGAGAGTATAGCGCAAAGAGAGTCGGCGCCTTGTGAGCAGCTTTTTCCACTGTTTACTGTTGGTTGGCGAACGTGCGACTGGTAAAGCTCACAAATAATGACGTCGAAGTAATGCGGGGTCAGCGGTGACCTTAGTGGAACGGCTCTCAGTTGCATTTATTTGTTGACAATTATTGAGTTAAATGTGCTTCAGAAATTAAATTTATATGCTTAGCGCGTTTTTAAAAATACAGATGTAAATAATAAAATGCAAATGTAGATAAGTAAAAATCGAATTTTAGGAAGCATACATTTTGGCGGATTCTACACTTGCTCGAACTAAAATTAATATAAAAAATGTATCGTTCTAATAGTAAATGATATACTTTCTTCATTGATATAGGTAATATTATTATATGAGATAAGCGCCTTAAAGTATACAATGTAATTTTAAGAAATTTAATAATTTTTCTTAGCTCAAAAAAACCAATGCACCTAAATTTTTCAAAAGAAATTAAGATATTAGGATTTTCTACAGGAAAATGAGTATGCGCGCCTAAATATATGCAAATTTTTCAATTATAGGTTTACTTGTGATATGCGCCTGAC
>CM050323.1:29444589-29461154 GCA_027475135.1 Bactrocera correcta | reverse complement strand
TCATATAACTGTATAATTCTATAATACTGTAGGCGTGAGCATACAAAATAAGTACGTTATAATAGTATAGAGTCGCTGAGACAAATGTACAAATATAAGCTTTAAAGCCAAATGTCATTTTGGGGAATGGGAAATACTGTATAGTTGTAGAGAAGTAACTAAAGTGCAGTAAGTATATATATATAGGATATATATATATGTATATATAGCATATACGTGTATTAAATAATTTAAAATTTATGCGAATGTTGCGAGAGGAAATTCTTATTGATTTATTTATGATATGCAGTTTAAGTTTTATTTAATGGCTAAAATAGAGTAGAGAAATTTTTTTAACGGCCAGATGAGTTCAAGATTAACATTATGTAGAACTTCATTGATTTTTTTCAATTGAAAATTTATAATTAAAAGTTTTTGCAAAACTGTAACTGCTGCCAATAAATTTTTTTCTTGAACGGGGTATAAGAAAAGTAAGAAGTAAAAATCTTTTCCTGAAAATGTTCTCTAAATAGTAAATAAACTCAAACGCTTTGAATTCTGTTTTCATCATTAAAAATTGGTATATTTATAGGTTTATTTTTTTAGAAAATTATTATTTTCTAGTTTTTTTTTGCGAATTGAGGCACCAATTTCGAAAATCTAAGTTTTTAAATTTTTTTTGGCATAATTTTAGGCGCATAACTTAAACAAGGCTAGTTTCGTATGCTTTTCAAAAATTTAGAGGTATTAAAATTGTATGGAATAGCTTTAAGGGCATATAACAAATAAGCCTGCTTTTTAGACAGAAAAGGTTGCATACATTTAGGCGAATTTTGTGTAGAAAATCATATTATACTAATATTTTGACTCTGAAGTTTGCTTTTATCATTATATTAGGCGCGGAGGCTCATTGTTTAATTAGAAAAATATTATTTTAAATAAAATTGCAGTTTTTAGAATATTTAGATATAGTTTTAGGCGCATAATTTTTTCTATATGCTATAGAAGTCTTTATTTATTTATGTATATGATTTCAGATATATATACAGATAATTAATTTTTACTGCATAGTGTCAGGCGCATATCACAAGTAAACCTATAATTGAAAAATTTGCATATATTTAGGCGCGCATACTCATTTTCCGATAGACAATCATAATATCTTAATTTCTTCTAAAAAATTTAGGGGCATTGGTTTTTTCAGCTAAGAAAAGATCAAAGTTACTAAAATTATATTGTATACTTTTAGGCGCTTATCTCATATAAGAATTACCTACATATATCAATGAAAAAAGTATATCATTTACTATTAGACCAACATTTTTTTACATTAATTTTAGTTCGAGCAAGTGTAAAATTCGTCAAATTGTATGCTTGTTAAAAATCGATTTTAACTTATTTGCATTGGCATAAATTTCATTATTTACATCTGTATTTTTAAAAACGCGCTGAGCATATAAATTTAATTTCTGAAGCACATTTAACTCAATAATTGTCAACAAATAAATGCAAACGAGAGCCGTTCCACTAAGGTCACCGCTGACCCCGCATTACTTCGACGTCATTATTTGTGAGCTTTACCAGTCGCACGTTCGCCAACCAACAGTAAACAGTGGAAAAAGCTGCTCATAAGGCGCCGACTCTCTTTGCGCTATACTCTCTGCGCTCTGCTTCTCTGTTTATATTATTTCAAGCAGCCAGCCGACCGTGACTGGTGCCAGCACGTGCATAACCGCTCTTGCGCTGCCAATGCCCGCAAGCCCATATGCTTGCCGTTGTTTTGGTCACATACTCGCTTTAAGTGCGTGCGTTTAATCGTTGCAGCCGATGGAAATTACACAACGCGGCACGACAACGCGACGCTCTGTTGACTTTCATAATTTTCCTAAATTTCTCAAGCCAAAGGCCGCGTGCACATGCAATTTGCCTGCAGCAATCACACCTCGCTGGGTGTATAGTTGCATGTACGTGTGGTGGATTTGCAGCGGCGGCAATAATATCACGACGCATTGTGCCGCTTCGTGCGCTCATGCATTTGATACCTCTCCTTTCGGCTGCAACTTCGTCACGGTCGTTATGCTCATCTTCGTCGGCGACGCTATGCGGTCGGCTGGCGCGCGCTCTAATCTCCCGCCACATTGCCTACTTTGCATTCGCTGCGCTGCGCTCCACTCTCCACTTGCACGCTCGCTGCCGTCACTCGTGCGCCACGTTTTCGTTTTGTTGTTTCTGTTTTTGCGCTTTCGTAATAGTTCGTGCCGTGGTTAGTTGTAAACGCTGCTACACTGGCTACTGGCTACTGGTTCGTGTGTTTCACCTTCGTTGCAATGGCAATGCATTGCAGCACCGACGAAACCTGTCGCCGCTACTGCCGCCGTCACCGTGTCGGGCATGGCTGCCAAGCCAAGGCACGACAGGCCGCCTTTGCCTTAACCTCGCTCAACAAAAGTCGGCGGCGGCAGTAGTTCTGCAGAGGCCAGCACGCGAATAGCACGACGCCGCGCCTGCTGCCTGCTGCCGGCCGTCTGTCAGCCTAAGCTTCATCAGCCTCACTCAGCCAGTCAGCCAAACACTTTGTGAGTCAGTTAGTCAGCCAGTCGGTTACTCAGTGAGCCACTCAGCCGCGTTACGCGCGCATTGCAGCTTAAACACTGCTTTGCATTATTTTGCGTGCGTTTAACTCTATGCTCATGTGTGTGTGTGCCGCTCGAGTTCGCGTGTACTATAATTGCAAGTGACGCCCATGCCGCACCGTCGTCAGCGCTTAGTTATGTGAAAGTGGCGCGCGAGCGTGTCGGTTAAGAATTGAAAACTCATTTAATTGAATTCACTTTGGAACACGTTAGCGCCAGCCTTTGAAGTATCGTTGTCTTGCTAGCGCTTTGGTAGCTAGGAAAAGTGCACGCGCTATGCGCTTTGTCGGGCACGAAGTGGGAAATTAATGGTGAAAAATAAATTGGAAAATATTTAGGCGACGCTCACACACACACGCACAAAAATCGTTGCTTACTAGTTCCACAGTGGTGGTGCAGTTGTTTTGCATGATTAATTGCATTGCACCGTTGTGTATGTAAGTGTGTGTGTGCAGTGCTATTGTGTTGCATACTTTCAGGCGTTGAAGCATTCATGATATAGTGTTTAGTGCTTCACTCGCAATTTATGTGCGCGAAATTTTTTTAAATTATAACTTATATTAAATCTGTTGCAAAGAAAAATTCTCTGTCAGTTTTTGTCGTAATTTTTTTGTTAAAAAATATATAATAAAAAATATTAAACATAAAATATAAATCCAAAATAAAAAAATACATATGTATGTTTACAAAAAAAATTATAGTATGCTGTTGTGTGCTGAATTACAAACGCAACTGTGTAATAGCCTAGAGGGACATTTTATTTACCGTGTTCCACTGTTTATGTTAATTGGTTCGCGTGTTATTGATTTATTCGACTTTTTCTGCGCCTATCATTACTCAATAAAGAGCACACACTTAGGCATACATTTTTTGTTATCGAATGGAATATAAGCGCTAAATAATGTGTGTTCTTTTTATTTTTTTTTTGTTTTTTTTTTTTTTTTCAATTTTTTTTGGATTTTTTTGCCGATTTTTTGGATTTTTTTTTTTTGTCGATTTTTTATTTTGGTGTTTCTGGCTGACTTCTACTGTGAATTGTGAGAATTTCCTATTATGGGGAGATTAAGTAAAACTCAGTCAATATTCTTGGCTATATTTCAGCTTTTATTTGAACTGAATAACGATATTTTTGTTAACTATAGGCTTGATACAGTTTCTGGTGTGACCATTACTTTGTACTTTTTTAATTTTCCCTATAACAATTTAGCTTTTGGTTTGTGGAATATTTAATTGTGTACATCGTTTATTATTTTATCTCTAATTTTGTTATTTTTCATTATATTTCTATACTCAAAATGTTTCTTACTTAAATTAAATTGGGTCTATAGAAGCTCTAAAAAGTGATAAAGAAAATATAAAGCTTGAAAATAATTTATTTTGTTAAGAAATATTGAATAATTCTTTGCTTTAGACGATCCATTCTTAATTTCTAAATTAAGTTATTATTTTGAACCTTTTTAGTACAGGAAACAGCTTCTCTCTTAAGAGCAGCTGGCGGTATTTTTCAAAACATGAATTTGTTTGCACTTAAACTAGGTAGGCTGTGCCGTCCCATAAATCCATCAAGCCATTTAATTATTTTATAGCTGTAAGCCGTTGGTTGGGAAAAAGGTTTATTAGAAATATGTTGTTATGATTTAAATGCGCTTATCTTGATTTGAAAATATTTAATTATGCGACGCACTACTGAGGTGTACCGACTTAAACAGCCGTTGTGAAAAAACTGGATGATAGATCGCGCTCTTATTTGGCACAGTAATTAAGGGCAGTTGTTCCAACTGAGCAAAATACTTTTATTTTGAAATATTATTTACTTGGCGAATTTGATCACAATTTTCAAGCGCTTTTTGTGTATAAAAAAATTATTTATTTAAGAATTATATTTGTATTTAAGAAGTCATGGTTTCAAATATTTTTAAAAATTTTTTCATTTTGTATTTATTTATATTTTCGTTGCTTGTGAACTACATAATGTAAGCAATAACCGCACTTCACATCCACACTTTTTCACTTTGCGCCCATATGTAGGCAACATTTTGCAACAACTTACGACTGTTTTTTTTTTTTGGCTGTTAGCAAACTTTTATTTAAAAATATTATTTATCCCAGCGTGGCGTGGAAAATTTCATTATTTAAGTTTATTAAAATCGGCGATAACTAAAATATTTTTAATCTAAAAGTTTTTTTTTATTTATTTTATTTGTAATGTTTTCATATTTTTGTGTGTAATTTTATTTATTGTTCGAGGTGTCTTAAAAAATAACTTTAGTTTTAAAAAACAATATTTATTCATTCGTTGTCGCCTTCTTAATAGCCCCCATTCGACATTATGCCGTTATGCCAGCGCTTTTCCAATCGTCGAAACTTTTTTCAACCTCAATTTTTGGGATACGCATTAGCTCTTTCAGCAATTTTAACTACATTGTGAACAGTGCTAAATATTTCACCAGTATTTGCTGATACTTAATTGAGTTTACTATACAATCTATTAGAACCAGTCTTCCACGTCCAGGGAAAGAAAAGCATGCCCAAACCATTCGACTGCCTTCCTGCTTAACCATTCTTCGGACGCCTTCTTTGCTATAGCGTTTACCAGTTTTTCTCCTTACGTACGAAATCTCGTCGTTACATAACATGTTGAAATTGGACTCGTTAAAGAAGATTACTTTCTGCCAATCGACTTTAGTCCAGCTTTGGTGCCTTATTGCCCACCAGAGACGTTGTTGACGCAATTTCTTTGTCAAATATGGCTTTCAAACCAGCATCCCAGAGCTTGTTTCGTATAGTTCTAGCAATTACTTCGGCTCCTGATGTCCGCAGCGGGCTTGAATCGATCCTTTAGGCTAATACGTTCTATTTACCGATCTTCCCTTGAAGAAGTTTTCCTTGCTGCTCCTGGGTTGTCTTCTTCTTATAACATATTATTTCAAATCCTCAGAATTTCGAAGCGCTTACTGAAATTCCCAGAACTCAACACTAGTGTAACTCTTCTCACCCGATTTGGAAACAATCTTCTGAAATTCAATCCAAACCGTTTACGCCAATTTAACACACGTGTGCTTAGCAGCACGTGCAAATAAAAGCAAACATACTCATATGCACAAAATCAACATATACACTCACACAGATGACAACTGTCTTATAGTGTTTCAATGCTGATGATGGCTTATCAATTTCAGCATTTAATTTTTGTAAACTCAAATCAAAGCTATCAAATACAGTGAGGTGATTTCATACTAAAAATTGTTTGTATACAAATACAACAACACATAGACGCAAATTTAACAACAAATATAAAACGTGTAGAAAGTGTACTTTTACTTTTTCACTTGTCAGCAATTTCCATATAAAAAATATTTTTACTCAATTTTTTGTTTTTTTTGTTGGCATGCAGCTCATATAATACGTAACATTTTCAAAATTGTGTGAGCGCGAACAAACCAAAGCACAAGGCAAAAAGTGTGCATACAAACATACACAAGATGCATACAAACGTACTTAGCATATATGTACGTACACACATACATCGGTTTATAATTCTGTCTAAAATATGCTTACAATTCGTGTGAAGTCGAGTGCGCTTGAGCATCTTCTGCGTTATGTGTGTTAAAATATATGAATATTACAAACATACACACACATCTACTCATACACTCATATGCGTGTGCACGTGCGTCTGTCGTGCGTTTGAAGCGTGTATTTGCATAATAAGTTACCATATTGCGGTAGTTTTGCGGAAATAACGCCTGGCAGCCAGCAGTGAGACGCACAGCATCTCCAAATAATTCGGAACCATAAACGTGCATGTGTGCACAAATATATATACATATATAGATATAATAAAAATAATTTATATTTGGCTTCAAAGTTGCGCTGAAAAAGTTACGCCTGTGTCACTACAATTCTATAACGGCATTAGGATTATAAAATGCTTTCCTGAAATGGAAAAATGTTTTATATTAGAAAATATTTCATGAGCTCCTTAATAGATATAACCGCTGGTCTTTCTGTACTTAGTCATCGTCTTAAAAATATCGTTGTTATTGTTGTTTTCCCAACAGAAGCATTCTCCATACATGTAGTTTTGAGGAATACTTTCTCGTTCACAGTTCTTAGTCGAATAAAAATCCAAACCTGATTTGCTGAAATGGACGCAACTGTTTTTTAAATATAGACGACGATATGGTTTTCGGTCTCTTCAACCAAATAGCTCAATTCTAAAGTAGCTCAAATCCAAAAAAGTGCCTAAATTGACCTTTAACTGGCCAGATGTTATTTGTCACATAACTTTTCAGTCCACTTCTCTTGCACTCTTTACCAAGTTTATGATTTTATTTTTCGGACAAAATAAATTCTTGAACACCGGTAATGCATTTTAATACAAATTATGAATACTGTGTGTTCCTTAAAGTGCTCTCAGCTCTCAATTCTTGCATACCTACACCATTTTTTAACAGCTTTGAAAGCTTGTGGAAAAAGTCCTAGTCCTACAAGATATTACGAGTATCATGAATCGATTTAGTTTCGGCTTAAACCTTATGTCTGAATTTTACTTTGTTCGAGGAAGCGCCAGTGATCGCTGCGAAGATCGAGAAAAAAGTTTTTATCATAAAATGGAGTCTTCTGCTTTAGACAACACATCAACAGTATCAGTTTCTCCTTTTCACTGTGAGACTCGTCAGTTTTTAATATAGTGTTATGATTTCTGTTGCTTTTACACACAGCAGCCGCTCATTTTATTAAGGTTTCAAGTTCATACATATCTCTTTGAGGTTTTTACATCTTTCAAGATTTAAGTACTTAGTATATATATCTCAGAGCTCACACTTTTTTATGATTCAGATCTTTCTTCTGAATTTTTCGAAACCTTATAAGCACTAACCTCTACATAAATTAATCCCTGTCTTTTAAATCGTATATATGGAATAAGAGGTAACCGATGCATAGGGTTTTACCGTTATTCAACTGATTGGCTTATCTGGAATAATATTTTTGCCTTTTCAATGTATTTAGTGAAGCATTAGTGGTTCTCTAGTAATGTTCAACATTAAGTATAGTTTTTTCTTATGAAACTTGAGAACTTTCTCTACAGACGTTATTTGGTCGCGGCATAAATGGAGCATACGTCTTACAAAACGCTCTTTTTAACTGGAATTTATGCCCACCATTCCACCAAATTTGTTTTTCACATTGCCCACAACTTTTATAAAAGAGTGTCTTCGGGAGCTTAACTGTGTCTAATCCAATGATATCCTCAGACATTTCATCAATTTTGCAAGTATTTTCCACAAAAGTTGGCTTTTTCCATCTTTTTCCATCTTTTATTCAAAACTACACCTATTCAAGATAAATTCGAAATCACCAATTTTGTATATATTGTAAAATTCTATTGCCCTGCACACCACTGTAGTCGCTTATGCCTACGTAAACATGCAATAACTGGCGCGTACACATTTGCTGCTACAACAACACCACCAATAACTATAAAGCGGAAACAAAAATAAGACAGCAACGCAGTCAACTACACGCCTTTGCCATTTCTGTGCGCACAACAACAACACCAACAACGTCAGTCAAAAACAACATTGATTTTTTCACCGAAAAAGGACAGTGAGTGGCGGCGCTATTGACTTTGCATCTGCCAACACGCACAAATTTTTGGGCAACCTTGTGAGCGCATATAACCATACCTACTTACACACACACACACGGACACACAAATAGTCTTTCATGTGTGTGCTTTTAAATGTTGCGCACTTTATACGTTTTGGTTGTTATCCAATGTTATTGCTGTACTTTGATTTATTTTTATGTAACGCGTTCGCCATTTGCGTTGCACCAATTGCGATGTGAAAGCATTTGCGCTTAACGGCTTTGATAGAAAGTGTATTTTATTTTATTTTATAAGTTATTTTAATTCTATGTAGTGGCTCACAACAATAACAACAAAAACAATAATTAAAATAATAGTTAGAATGATTAACGGTTTATTTATACTTTTGAGATATGAAAATTTTATTTTGTACTCATATAACTCGTAAAATTAGAAAGAAATTCATTTCGTAGGATACATTTAGGGGCGAATCTTATAGGCACACATTATATCCAAAAATGGGTACATTTAGTTTGCTGCAGTGTTTTTAACGCTCGGAAGGAAATATTGGCGACCCTACAAAGTGTATACAAGTATGTACATATATTAGTGATCAGCATGACGAGCTGAGCTGATTCGAACATGTCTTTTTGTATCTACGCGCACTGGTTCCTCTGTTTTAGAGATATCGATCTGAAATCTTACATTTATATTTTTCTCCCCAAAGAGCTACCTGTTTGTTGGAGCCACCGATATCGGACCACTATAGCATATAGCTGTCATACAAACTGACCGATCAGAATTAAATGATTGTATGGAAAACTTGTTTATTAGAAATGATATCTTCATGAAATTTCGCATGGATTATTTTCCAAAGAAGAGCTTCGGAGATTTTAAGAAATTCGTCAGATCAGACCACCGCTACATATAGTTGTCATACAAGCTCATCGATAAAAGTTAAATTCTTATATGGGAAACTTTGGTATTACTCCAGAAATCATCGCGAAATTTGGCATGAATCATTGTCTAAGAGAGTGCTAATATCTACAAAGAAATTGGTCAGATCGCTCTACCGTAGCATATAGCTGCCATACAAACTTACTCATCAAAATCAAAATTAAAATCTCTTTATACGTTTTATGCAATAAGAAATGCTTTCGTTTAGCCGATGTCAAATTTTCTTATTTTTTTTCACTCACTTTTTGCTCGAAGTCCATTTTAAAGCATACATTTGAGCGCGCAGCATCTTGTATCTACTCATGTTTCTTGTTTCTCCTCTTTCTTGCTGGTAACTAAATTTCAATTCGACTGTCTTTTTAAACAAACTTGCTTCTCAACCAACAAACAGACAAATACACACATAATATACACACACATACATACATGCATATATACACATATGCCTTAATCATTCTTATGGTTTCAGTTGTAGTTCAGTTTCTAAAATTTCACTGCATATGCGCAAAAATTCCTTTTGTCTTACAGTTATGTGTGCATTTAAATTCGAGTTTCGCAAAACTTTCGGCACAAAATTACGCATCGATGCATCGGCAGCCAAACACTTGCCGTTTGTTCAATCGAAGTTACTTGGAAATTGTGGTTTTGCGAAATTTATGAGTTCAACTTTGATTTCACGGCATGCGAAGAGACTACTTGCAGTCTAACATGCAGTTAAGTTAGCAATCGTTTCCCTTATTCTTTTGGCAATACTGGAAAATTATCATGAAAGTACCAATTTCGCCTACTTTTTGCGGTTATGCACGAATCGATTTAATTTTTGGTATTTGTTGAGAAATGTATGGCTTGAGTTTGTAACATACGCTTGATACCGTTAAAATAACTGGAAGTTGAATGAAAATATATGCAGAGTTGAAAAAATTTAGTGAACTAGAAATTCCTTTGTTAATACATATTTTCCAGTAATAATCACGAATATCAAAGGACTCTATCGAAATATATACATATATGGTTTATATATACAATACACAGTATAAAACTAAGATAGTGCTTATTTATTTATATTCATCCATAAAAAGCCACTTCATATGTTCCACATGTTCATAGATTTTTTAATATCTCACCTTTGGATGGTGTTCTTTTCATTTTCATACTAAGCAGAGTTGAGTAGCCCAAGTATAAATTGTCACTTGTTCAGGGCTTTAAAAATATACTAATATAATACATTGCGATTTTATTTTTTATAAAGAAGAACTTCTGTTCCAATTTATCTGTCGTTTTCTGTAAGCAGCGCTTATATTCAGATATTCCAGCAGTACCTCTGTTTTCAGACTTCGTTCAAACAAATATTTATTGACATTCTCTATTACACTTAGTACATAACTTCTTAAGAGCAACGAGTACTACTTTGAACTTGGGTTTTGACATAATGAAGGGTCTAACTGTTATGTATCCATAATCTTATGCAGAATTTAAGGGTTATATCCACGAACAGATCCCAAAAAGTATTTATTCGTTATTTCTTCATTCTGTAAGAAGCACTTTTTTATAAATGTATAAAAGCAGAGTTATTTTTCAGAATTTAATATGTTTTAATAATCCTGTTGTCGTAGCTGATCTTCGAAAGGAGATCCTCCGAAAAAAAGTGTCCGAGGGTGACGGAAATTCTCTAAGCAATAAGTTATATTTTTCTATATTATATTTTTATAATGTTTTATAAAATGTACATATTTTTTTTGTAGATGATAATCACCGAAGTAGTCGCCATTTCTGAAAAAATTACACATTAGAATGGCTTAAAGAATCGAAATTACTGTCAAATCCTTAATACTTCGATCACTCCCGGACGAATACATAATATCTTGTGAAAAGTTCAAGTCCATCGTGTAATCCCGTTTTTTGAAAAATTTTCGAATTCTCGCCGATTCTGAAAACCGCGTTGGAAGAAAAGCTTGTTTTCGTTATTGGGAGCTTATTACACTAAGTTACAAAAATTCTTTGAAATACAATCTTGTTTCCGAAAACAATTATTTTCCAAATCTACATCAAATTTTCAAAGAATTTTCTCAAATACAGTTCTAAAAATTTGTGTATTATATACGAAATATGCAAAAAAAAATTTTGAAATTTTTAAATTTTTTTCAGAAGTGGATAACCCATTTTTTCAACTATATTGTCAACTTTTTTTTTTAATACTAACACGCCCCTGGTCAGGTCTTTGAAACCTTATAGTGCTTTTATTTCTGCGGTGGAAAAACTTGCCATACAAATCCGTTCACCATTCGAGGCAGTCAAAAATTTATGAATACCCGTGCTTATCGCACAATACTGAGCCCCACGTGACTTAAAAATCAGCCAATCATTCACCCAAATTGGGAGCAACAACTGGATAGATATTTATGAATTTTTTGTATTATAAACATATCACTGATATGGTTCAGTCCTTCTCGTCTCTTAACAAAGCTTATTAATTCTCTGGTTTAGGCTCTCAAAATCATACAAACTCATTTTCTTGCTTATGACAATTGATGGAAGGTAGTTCGGCGTTGATATTAAATAAGTGTAGATTTATTAAGCAATTCTAAAACAGTTATTTAAGTGATTGATTAAGTGAAGTAAAAGGCTTTGACAATTAGTTTAAAATCGACGCGAAGACTTTTTCTACTCAATGCTTGCAAAGACTTTGATCACAAGTGCGTGGTAGATTCACAGTTTTGTGTTGATATTTGAATTAATGTTTGACAACTCTAACCTCTAATTTAATTGACTTTCTTTCTTCAACTATATTGCTTATAAGCTTTCTTGTGCTAATTCTCAAAAAATTTTCTAAAGAGAGTTCATCAAAAAGTTATGATTTCTGTGAATTCGACTAGCTCCACAGCACTTGACAGATAATGACTCGTCGAACCTCACATTTGCTTAATTGAAATGATTATCGGAAGTATTAAATATCATAATTTTCGGTTGATACGTCCGCAAAGGACACCCTTCTTACTGGCTAACCGACCACTTTGAAATGCTTCTCTTGCATCTAAATCAAACTGAGTTATGAATGCTCAATTCACTTGAATTGCAAGGCCTTTAGGTAGACTTTAATATCTATAAATAACAATAAAGTACATAATATGTCTCATAATGAAAGCTTCCGATTACTTAGGCTAACAAATGGCCTGCTATTAGATGCGCGCACTCAAAAATTAAAAAAAAATATATAATAATTTAAAGTGGCAGCAGTTGCATAACATTTGGCGTTTAATTTCGCTAATTTTCTTTGATTTTTGTTTTTGGTTTTAAGTTTTTTCCATGTTTTGTTATTTTCAGTTTTTTATTTTAATTTTTTTTTTTGCGCTAGCGCGATAATCGTGCGGCGCAATCTTTTTGCGTGACACACGTGCGATTGCATACAAATGCTCGTACACCACTCACATACATATACGTACAGATACGAACATGCATTTGGCAGAATGAATTTTTTCAATGTTTTTAATCGTTACACATTTCCTTGCCCACATTACAGCTATTACTGTCTCCATTTCTCTATTACTATTAATTTTTTTTTCCATTTGTACGGACACATACTGCCTCACTTGTTTGAGTGTGTGTGTGCGTGTGTGCTGTGTTTGTAGCTCATTTACAGTTGCAATGCTGCTACGCCTCTTTTTCGGCTTGCATTCTCGGCGGTTGCTAAGCGCTGCAGTCGCTTGCAATTTGCCTCAAAAACTCAGAAAACGCAGAGACCCAAATGGCGGCGCGTTCTGTTCTTTGTGCAACGCTGCTGATGCCACTGCAGCTGCCACTTGTTTTTATTTTCATTTCATTTTTGTTGCTGCGCTTTTTTTCTTCTTCTTGTTGTTTTTGGCTTTTTAGACACTTTTGGTTTTCAATGCTGCCATTTGCTGGCAACGATCTAGCCCACTGTGGCGCCATTTGCCGTTTTTACTAATGCCTCAGCGCAAGCTTTTTTCGTGTTTTCCAATTCTTTTTTGTTTTTTTTGTATGCAATTTTTCAAATGGCAATAACGGTTTTCATTATTCCTGCCCGCTGGTCGCCGTCGTGTTGGCAACGGTAGTTTCGAGCGGCATACAAGCGTTTTCAGGGGCGGAGAGAGGCGTTGAAAATTAAGCAGGCAACTGACTTGAGTGTGTAAGTAGCTGGCATTGCTCTTCACTTCCCCGCCTCCTCAGTGTTCGCTGTGCTCGTAAATGGAAATAGCGAAATATTTAATTTCCCTTTCAAAGCAATTTTTCCGAATTTCCTTTTCGAATTTTCTTCTTTTGCATTTTAATTGAAACCGATGTAGTTAAAAATGCGCTCTCACATTTGTATTTGTTCTGCTCCGAAATGTTGTGCCCTTTCATGATGCTTTGCTTTTTAATGCGTTTTCGTCGATTTAATTACGAGCCGTTCGGCCAGTTGACTGCAATTCTCAGTTACTAATTCATTTAGCTTTCTTCTCCTCTTTATTCCAGCACATTAAGATGTTTATTGCTGCGACTTTGAAGTGTAGTTTCGTTGGTAATTTTTTTGTTTTTTTTTATTCGGTTTTCCCTTTTTTATTATTTTGTGTTGAGGTAAAAATAGCTTCAATTAATTTTGTTGGAATGTTTTTATCAGAAAATTTTAAATATTAGGTTTTTTGATACAAGGAACTTCATTAAATAATTAATAATACTTTTCTAAGCAACAAAGTTTACAAAAATATATTTATAATTCTAAATCTGAACAACCAAAGACCCAAATCTATGACCACAACCCTTCATAATCCCTTCTTATATTTGCCAATCAGGAAGATTAATCATTTTCAACGTATATATTGATATATTGATTGTATTTACTATCGTTTGGGTATCACACTCTTCCTGTCTTGAGCTAGACTAAAGAAAGGAGCTTAAAGTTGCAATAAAGATCCAGCACCAAAAATAATTATAGTTCCGAGCTCTAACTTCAATTTCGTTAATTCCACTTGGTTGCAAGTTGGTCATACACGCTTTTTGTATTTTATGCGGAAACTGTGTTGACCAAATAGCCTTCCAGAACAAAGCTTTGAAAAAGAAAGTACATAAATATTCCATCTGCGAAGCATGCTTCCTTCAATATTAAATGGCTACATTTCTTTCTGAATGGATTTTCCACTATCTTCTCCTCTGACTTTTTACGTTATCAGGGCATCAGAAATTGGATTTCGATAGCCATTTGCTCCACCAGATATTTTATTAGATGAACAATTATTTCGCCATCACTTATCACATAATTATTTAAGACTTTTATTTACTACCTGATACATCCAGTTCGTGTTATTTTAGGTACATTTTTATCTAATATACAGACCCAAATAGTTTATAGACCCAAAACTTAGCGATTGTGGTTCCACTTTGGCTTAGTATGAATACCATAATTTACCTAACTGGTGTTGATTTTTGGTGAACAGCAGTTTTTTCTTTCAAGACTAGTCAGGTTTATATGTATATTTGTCATTATGCCCATATGTTATTTAACTGTCTCAATTATTTCTCTCGTAGCTTCGATAATTTCTAACACAACAATCGATTTTCTATTCGACCCCTTCTTGGTCATTGGGACCCTTCTTTATTGTGCAATTTTACACTTTTATAACAGGTTATACAGATATTGTTTATAACATCCAAAAGTAATGTCAGATTTTTTTAAAAGTATATATATATATATATATAAATAAACAGCGTGACGAAATGAGCCGATTTAGCCATGTCCATCAGTATGTATATACAAGTAATGGTTCTTCAGTTGTCCAGTTATCGGGCTGAAGTCTTAGACACATCCTTTTCTCCACAAAAAATTGTTCATTTTATGGAATCGTCATATCGACCACTTTATGACACAGCTTCTGTGTAAACTGGTAGTTCAAATCACTCAACATAAAAAGTTTATTTGGTAACATATGCTTCACGGAATCTAGCATAGATTATTTTCCACAGCAGCGCTACAAGTGCTTGTTCAGATTGGACCACCATTGCATATATCTGTTTTTAAGTAACTTATTGAGACTTTGATGCGATATTAGGATTTTAGAACGGTTCTATATATTCAGTTGAAGTACCAACCTTCTTTCATATACTTGTAAGACTGCTATTATACAAAATTGGTGATAAAATAGGTTGTTAAAGTTTCTATCCTCAGATATATTTAAACAACTGCAAATTTGAGTGTTCTTAATTTAATACCTGCTAAACTCAGGATTCAAATATCCGCACTCTAATATCTGTGTTCATTTCGGTTCTATAGAACTAACTTCGGTGCAATATTCAACGAATGAATCACATTATTAAATCCAGTAAAATTCTCTGTCGCTAAGAACATGAATTGAGCATAATAAATCTTTTTTATGTTGAATCTTCAAGCTGTACACGGCAAAGTCAACTTAAGTTTTTTCTTTAAATAACATTGAACTGCCTGAATTGTACCTGTGTTCAATAAATACTTATGTAGTTCTGTTTCAATAGGTTAGATATTCTAAGTAATACAGACCCGTCTTATTCTGTGTTATGTTCGAACTTGTGAAATGCTTAATTTTGTTGGTACTATTTCTTCGAAAAATTTTTAAGCTATGTTTATGTATGTACAGAATTATGCCAAGACTATAAACAGAAATTTTTGTAAGATACACAGTTATTTCGAAAAAAAATCGTCCAAGAATCTCGCTTGGACAGATATATGACACTTGTGGCTCCCTAAAACTACTTAAAGATCTATAAAGTGGTTTGTGTTTATCACAAATTTATTAAGGCGATTAGTATCAATTATAATCTTTTCGCCGGGTTTTTCAAAGATTTGTTTACTGAGATATTTCAATATCAGCTTTGCAAAAGCCCTACAATAGAAAAGAAAGTGAAAATATGATTCCACCTTCCGAATATTTAGTCTCACCACGTTGGTACCTAGTGTACAGTATCCAGTCAGAGCACCTACAATAGCGGCGAGATTGACTACTTCAGGCATCTTTTCGGTTTACTTTGGGTCAGAAGGACTCACAGTCTCCCAATTTCTGGTTGAAAACCAGCGCCTGCGAAGAATAAATAAGATACCAATAAAGAAGAAGGACCAGCTCTTGCCAAGCTAGCTAAAGGTTCGTAAGTTCAGCATTAGAGAGCAAGAGGAAACCGATTTGCTTGAAATCAGATGAAATTGACATTAGGTTGCCCTTCTAAGCAAGCTCAGCAACTTTGTAGTTTCCGGCGATTCCGCTTTGACCGGGCACCCATACTAGTCTTAAGTATGTGCTTAAAGCTGTTGCTAATGAGTTTAACTAGTTTTGGCGCACAGTCAGTGAACTCGAAGCCAGTATAGTCGCTTGGTTATCAGAGTAAATGCACACTTCTCTGAAAGAGGCTATATTTACCGCTACTTTAATAAAAACCACCGACGC
>CM050323.1:29384831-29443589 GCA_027475135.1 Bactrocera correcta | reverse complement strand
CACCCCAGCACTGAAGTTAGAAGGTTTTGCGGTTGTTTGCCAGCAGCCTTGAGTGAATGCCACAAATTCTGAGAAAACAAAAAATAAATAAATTGAAAATTGAATATTATTTGTGTGTGTGCTAACAAATAGAAAGTTTTCCAAAATCAAATTGCACATAAATGCAGCGATTGCACCCGAGGCATCATTGCTCGCGCTGCAGGCGCTCAATGAATGAACAGTTAGCGCCTTTATTTCTACTCATCAACGGTTGTCGTTTTATTGTCACTGTCTTGTCTTCGTCGTTTAGCGGCGATTGAAGGAAACTTCAATGAAATCAAATCAAACAAACAAACTTATGCCGTGAGCGCCCTGCTTGTGGGGAGGGGACTGTGCAACGCAGGTGGGTATGTATGTATGTGTGGGTAAAGAAAGTCGATACGAATAATGAATGCAAAGGAAATGACGTCAGCATGACGAAAAACGCATAGACGTGTCGGCAGCGGAAATGTGTTGTCCATGGATGAAGTCAACAGAGTCGCTGGCTTTGGATAGCCAACTGCAGCGCAGAGTGGTGAACAATGAATGACCGAGTTAACGGGATAGCGTTGTGTACTGTGTACATAAAACAGCATAAACTTGTGTATGTGTGGTATATACTCGACGTTTTGATAGTGGAAGGAGTATATACCATTCATTAATGACGTATTTTTTCTAAGAGGTACGACCGAGGCAACTGGTCCTTAAATTATCTTTAACTCTCGATCATATACTATAAATTTTGAAAGTTTTTCGTATTTCTTAATAATTAAGAAATTTATATGATATTAATATAACACTAATTTTATTTCCTCGACATTTTATTAATCAAAACGGATATCTTTTTGAAATTCAAAGTTTTTCAAAAATTTTGCAATACTGTGGGTTCCTATATCATATATTTTGAATTATTATATGACCAGGAAATTTTATAGCGCTAGTCAAATTGCATAATCGTCAAGCTTTCTGGAGTTAAAAAAACACAGGACAATTTTAAACTGTTATTTCTTCCATTTGTGTCCAAAACTATGGACTTCAATGTTTCATTTCTATATCTTAACTAGGGGATCCGGCCACTCGTTGCTGTGGTATAAATGTATTGTGAAAAATTAATTATTCATATAATAAACTATTCAATACAGTGAATAAGAATCCAAGGGATTGCACTTAAGGTTTAATTTTTAATATGTTCATATGAATAAATTTCAAACAAAAAACAAAAAAAACTTTAAAGTTATGTTATAATCCTTCCTTCACAACATTTTTTTTTATAATATATACAGTTTGACTTGGCAATAATTTACGCGAAAATTCGTGAAAATATCTCTTCAAATAAAAAAGTTTTCCATGCAAGGATTGGAATTTGATCGACCAGTTTGTATGGCAGCTATATGCTATTGTGGTCTGATCTACAGAATTTCTTCAAAGATTGTATTGTTGCTGTACACAACAATTCTAGCCGAATATCGTGACGATATCTTCAAAAATAAAAGATTTTTTCATACAAGCATTTGATTTTGATTGATCATGTTGTATGACAGCTATACGCTATGTTGGTCCGATATCGGTGATTTCGACAAATAAGTAGCTCATTAAAGTTAAAAGGACGTGTGCGAAGTTTCAAATAGATATCTCAAAAACTGAAGGTTTAGATCGCGCATACACAGATAGATAGACAGATATGGCTAAATCGATACAGCTCGTCAAAAAAATTGAATAAAAAATATTACCAGACTATATATAAAATTTAAAAAATTAGCTATCCATTTCGTGCCTTCACTTCTGCTCAAACAAAAAAAAAAACAAAAAAACAACTTACAGTTTTCAATAAAACAAACACATATACACATGCTTATATGTACACCGTCAACACTCTCATTTCCATATTCAATACAACTCGCTGCATATGCGCTTGGCTCAAGGCATCAAAGCATCATCAACAATAAATTTGATTAAAATAGCAATAAATCGAATTTGGGGCACATGATGCTTGCTGCTTCCATATGACTGGGCATACAAATTTCACTTTTCATTGTTCCAACACATTTGCAGGCTTTTGTACGAGCCGCTTCAATGCTTAATTTCCCAAGCGCATTGCTTTTGTAATGTTTCGTTCAAGGATTAATAAAAAGAAGTCCTTAATTTTATTGATGCACAGGCAAAAGGGTTGTAGGTGTGGTTATATTTGTTGTTTAATTTAATGGTATGAGTCACTAATATACAGATTTTTGGTTGCTGATTTGGTGAGTATTTAGTCTGATATAAAAGTATGTTAATATATAGATCAATTTTGTGCTTCAAAGAGATGAATACGAATTTTTCAAAATTAGATGTAGACTGGATGCCAAGCTTTATAAGTATCTGACGAACTATGCTGGAAGAGCTGTGTCTTTTTAGGGTAAACTACAAAATATTTGGATTAAAAGTTGTGTCTTATGATCGAAACACAACTAAATGTTGCATCTAACTGGAGAAAGTATCCCAAAATTAACGCAAAACTGAAATTAAATACAGGGTGTCCCAAAAATTAAAACAATATATAAATTTACCGGCATTTATATAGTAAGGTATTGACAACTTCAAAAAAAAATCTGGTCGCTTAACTTTTTTAGCAGTGAGAATTAATTTAAATGGCGGCAAATTTAAATCTTGCGTTAATTTTGAAATAGTACTAAATGACTGGCAGAAAGACGATAAAAACTATGAAGTTCGCACATAAAGTGAATGTTACGTATACGCACTGTTGAACATAGTCGAACTGCAGGAAAAACTACGAAAAAAGGTGTTCGACGGCAAGGACGATTTTTCTACTTAAAATTATCTCAAATTCAGAAGCCAAATATATTTATTTCCAAAAAAGTTGAATAAAGGTAATGGACTAAGAAGTATTCAAAATTTTCGTTCTTTGCAAATTGGTGGCTTTCCAAAAAGAGGTCACGAGTGGCTTAAAAAGTCGAATTCCTTCGATCAATATCAATTGATAAATTGACACATAAATCTAAGAATATCGTTCTAACAGGGTATTCTACTCTAGAATTTTGAAAAATTCGATTTTTCTTTTCATATATTTAAAGCTTAGACCCTTAAGAACATATCCTCCGAAGGATTTTTAAAACTTAAAGTTATTTTATGAGCTACAGTTACTTTAGCGACGCAGTACCTAGCCCGGTAAGTAGGTAGACTAACTTTTTTAAACGCGTTTTTCTCGAAACTACTTTTTTCCACACGGTACCGGACATGAAATTTGGTGTGAACCTTCTTTATATAATCCTTTATCGTTCCTACCAGCATCGTGTCAAAATTTTTGTTTTTAATATTTAAAAAAAATTCAGGAATTTCAAAAAAAGCGTAAAGAAGGATTTTTGTTTTCAGGCAGTCGCCATTTTTCAAAAAAAAATAAAAAATAAAAAAGTCGTGTTCCCTGAGGTAGGGACTATAACAGCATCCTTACTGATTAAGAATTTCTTCTGATTTTTTTTTTTCAGACCACCAGGGGAGTCAAGATCAGTGTCACCAGGATGCGCCATTTTTTTACACCTGTCTCTCCCCCCTCTAATTATTTTAATTTTTAATATTTTTTGTACTTTTTTTTTTGTATTCTTAAGATATCAATAAAACCACCATAAAAAATGGATAGTAAAATATTTTTTGTTTATGTTTTCTTTTTTAATAAAATTCGAAAAACTGCCCAAAATTTGATTTCTAGACTAGAATACCCCCTTAAGATTTCAAGTCTACCGATCCAAGCGTTTTGGGAAATTTTTCCTGCCGACTCTGAAAATATCGTTTCGAGAAAATGACGATTTCCACTACTTATATATATTTAGATATATTGTCACCAAAAACCAACTATATACATATATGTACATATAGTTAGATATGTAATAGGTTTAAATTGGCGCATAACTCACTAAGCAGGCAGGCGAATTTTTTAATTGTCTAATTAAATTCTACAACATGTCTAAAATATTGTCCAAAATAATATTAATCCGAGTAATTATGTATATATAGATGTAGCCTTCGGAACTTGTGCGCTCGAGGTTAACTAGGCTAAGTGGGCCGCCTTTAAACGGTTGGGAAGATTTCTCGAGAACTACTCAGTCGACCTTCATGAAATTTTTACAGGTTTTTGGGACACAATCCTTAAGGCTTGGAAGAGGAATTTTTTTGGTAATAACTATTTGGAAAATAAAAAATTTTTGTAAAATGTCTGCCAAAAATCCAATTTCCAGTTTCTTTTTCCTTCGTACAAGTTCTAAGTTAAGGTTTTAATTAAAACACTGCCAAAGCGGTCGCATTTTTTTTCCCCAGTTGTCACCGGAAATGGCATTGCAATGGCCGAGTTTAAAATATTTTTTTCCGAAAATTCAGAAATTTTTTAGTTTTATATAATTTGTATATGAGAAATAAATTGTTGAAAAAAGGCTAATTTTTTACCAGAAGAAACCCACATAATTCCTTAATATTTGATATTTACCATGGAGAAAAATCGTTGCAGACTCCAATCCAATAATCAAAACTAACGCTATTTTCTTTCATAAAGGAATTTGAATATTTATACCACGAACGTGTCTGTCTGTCTGTATATATGCAAACTACTACCTTAGATGTTCTGAAATCGTTCTGACAACCATACAAACTGAACGATCGAAATAATGGCTTTGTATGGAACACTTTTTTATTCGGCGATTTATATATATGAAAATTGGCATGAATTTTTTCCAAGACAACGCTATAATATCTCTAAAAGCTTTCCAGATTAGAACAAAAAAAAAAAAAATTAACGATAAATATGAAGTGCTTATATGGAAACTTCATCATGTGTGAAGGGTATTCCCAGTTCCGTTTTTAATTTCGGAAACTGTAACATTCGGTCCGGAAAATATGTTAAATGAGTCAGGGCAACAAAATTAAATTCGCTAATGAGAAAAGGAAGAAATCATTTTAGGAGATTTAATTATTTTCAGGGTTGCATTGAATCACAGTCTTTAAAATTAGTATTATTAAAAGTAAATTTATACTTTTTAAAATAAAAATTTTTTAAGTAGACATATCTACTGTTTTATGAGTGAATGACAATTGATCATATATATGTATATTATGTATATATAAGTAAGTAAACTATATACCACCACCAACATATAAGAATATATTGTTAGAATATTTCTCTATTAGTTATTACACTGCGTCATAGAAAGTCCATGGCTGTGCATTTTCTCGCACTCTGAAACATCAATCGCTTGGGAGCTGTGCCCGAAAGCCGACAACAAAACAGTTTGCGGACAAGCACAATAATGACATATCATTGCAATAAGAGGACATGCTAATAATACAGGCACACACACAAAAATATATACATACATACTTATATATATATATATATATATATATATATCACTCATCTATTGCCGCAGATATGCGTGTATCCACAGTTGGAGCTGTGAATTTCATTGATGCAGCAGCGCCAAGGTGAACGGACGAGCGTCGAGTGACGTGGAGAGCGCATGCAGCGCTGTAAATGAAAGCCAAGGTGGCTAAATGCCGCCACCGCTGTTGCCGACGAAGTGCAAAACAACGGCAGAAAAATGCCTCGTCATGCTGCTGCTTGTTGTTGTGCGCATAGCTAATGTTGCAACCAACACAAAGCCACACATATAAACTATTATAATCGTGTTGCCAACGCCGGTTGCCGAAGTTTTCATTACAGCCTTGTTGTTGCTGTTATTGTTGTTGTCCGAGCATAATTTTCAGCATACAAACGGCAGCATTTGCCGCTCCTCGTTCATCACACAAGAGCTTTTGCGTGTATATGCGTGCGTCTGACGAAGTATGCAAGGGCGACAACAACAACAACAACAATAGTATAACCAAAGCTTTTGCAATCGTATTTTCGTTGCGGTAAACGGTTGCATTCAAATTGGGTCAGCAGCAGCAAAGGCGATGGCGGTATTTCAATGCTCGTTGCCGCTTACTCACCACCAACGCCATCAACACCGCTACCACCACATGCCACTTGCAGCATGCCACCTATGCACATACAATATTCATGTTGCGGCTATGTATTATATAGTATATGTGTATGTATATATATGTGTATGCATGTGTTTGTGTAGATACTTGAATTATGTATATAAATGCGCTGTGACGTCACAGTCGCTTGTAAAGCCGCTTGTTGGGCCATAACCTCGACGCGTTGCATGTCGGCCAAAGTGCCGTCTGAGCTGGCGGAAAGGTGCTGCAATGGCCAGCGTGTTGGTGAACGGTTGCTTGTTGTGTTTGACCTATATTCAACTAACTTTGGTATATACACATTGTATACATGCCGCATACATACAAATAAATATAAATATATATATTTCACTGCATAAATATAACTTTTGTGCGCCTTTGGTACCAGTTTGCTTAAAAAAAAAAAACAAAAAAGCATATATAAAGTGGGGGTCAAATATTAGACATTATGCTCTACTCTATATGTTATATTTGTATTGGTATTCTAGTAACTAGTTTTGTGACGTAATCAAAACTGAGTGCGCACAATATCTAAGCTAGTTTATGTTCCCGTTTTCGCCAGGATTTTCTGTGCGGGTACTTCAATCAACACATACACTCATATATAGTATGTAGCATTATACACTCACAACTTCATATAATCACACGTATATATGTATATATGTAACACATATATGCACATAGTTTATAGTAAATGTGTATATAACAGTTATTTGGGACAAAATGGGTTGCATTTTTTCGCCGGCATTACTTTTTGTTGCTGTTGCTTCGGCATGACGTCAGTGGAATATACATATGTATATGTAAGTGTATGTGTGTGCATGTATGGGTGCTTTTGAGTCACGCACATACAAACAAAAGTATTGTACTTTATACTATAGAGTAGTTGTTAGAAAATTTTAAAGTTTTCCAGGTCGTTAAGATAATTGCACGCAGATAATCAAATCGGGTTGCAAATAGTTTTCATGGATTTTGTGAAAATTAGTTAGAAAAGTAGAGAATGGAATGCTTAGTTTAAGCCGGGAAAATACTATAAGTAGGACAAGTGGAAGTAAAAGGGTGTAACAGCAAAATTATAATATTTTTTTTATTATTTTTATACTCGTAGCTATAGGTAAAAAAGATTCTTTGTGCCGATTTTCATCGTTAAATTTGTGTGGCAACTACAGTCTGTCAAGTAAGAGCGTGGTCGACTTTACCGACAGTTAATGAAAGACTTCACTCTAATTCCTTCGCGAGTCGATGGAGGGAAGCTTTGTTCTTGATGCATTGTCAACAAAGGTTCAGTTGTCGTTGATCTTTTGAAAGAGAATCATGTTAAACGCCATGAGTACTAAGTACGCGTCGCGCTACGAGGATGAATCCACCCAAAAAGTCCCAAAATGTCGCAATCAGCGGTTGGTAAATATATAAGAAAGTCGAAGGTATTTGTACAGAAGTGGATACAGCGATATATAGTGGCTAAAAATGTCGATGATTTACCAGAACGCGGTTCGATAGGAAAAGTGAACAAAAAATATGAAAAAATAATAGTGAATCTGTTTTTGCGGAATCCTGCTTTAACAGTGCGGCAAGGACAAGCAAAATTAATGGCAAAAGGTTTAGATATATTCCAGGAAACTATCCGAACCCTTCTTCATACTCATGATCTGAAATGGCGCAACACAGTGAAGAAGCTTTTGTTGACTGAAAAACTTGTGACAAAGCGACTCGCTTGGGCGCATGAGAATATTGATTGAGATTTTGAAAATGTCATTTTTACTGATGGATGTTCGATATGGGCACGTTCTGTTCACACGCGAGCCTGGTCAACTTCCACCAATAGGCTTGTTCAGCGGATCGTAAAACATGGAATAAAGGTGCAGGCTGCTTCTCAATGAGGGATTCGGCACTTTGTACCTCTTAACTGACAACCTAAAGCCGAGAAAATGATAAGGATCTATATAAAGGCTTTAATACTATCTGCCAAACGATGGTTCAGCAGAAAAAAGGAAGATTGGATTCTGCAAGAGGACAACGATCCTAAATATCGCAGCAAGTTCTGTACTCAGTGGAAAATTCAATCTGGCATCATTACATTGGCCGTCGCAGTCGCCCGATGCAAACCCTATTGAAAATGTGTGGACATATATTAAATAGAAGCTTCGTCGAAGACGCACATTTACTTTGAAATAGGTGTCTTACGAAATTCGTTGGATCTGGAGATAAAGCATGCCTCGTAGATGCCAGGCAATTATCGACGCTGGTGGTGACTGGACACATTATTGACCAAATTGCGTCATTGTTTGTAATGTGTACAATGTATATATAAATATGAAAGTTTTATAAAATATTTTTTTTTTTATAAATTAACACGACCACGCTTTTACTTGACAAACTGTATATGCAATAGTGAACCGATCCGAACAATTTATTTGGATATTGTAGGGTTGTCTTATACAATAATCCACAACAAATTTCGTGAAGATATGCTGTAAATTAAAAAAGTTTCCCATACAATGACTTGATTTTGATTGGAAAGTTTGTATGGCACCTATATGCTATAGTGGTCCGATCAGAATAGATTATTCGAAGATTGTTGCGTGATGTCAGACAATACTCCAAGTCAAAATTTAAGGAGATATCTGGTCAAATGAAAAAATATCCATACAAGAACTTGAAAGCAGTATTATAAAGTGGTCGGATATTGGCGATTCCAACAGTTGAGTAAAATAAACACCAATGTGGTTGAAGTTCCAGACATTCCACATAACCAATTGTCAGCATTATATTCTCGACTTTGGCCTTTAGATGTACCAACGATATGCTTATGCTTTCTATATCCTTAGTAACTAATAAGCAAATGGAAACAATCGAAAGTCTAAAAATTTATAAAGAGAGTGTGCCTCATTTAAAAAAAAAAAAACAAAAAAAAAGTTTCAGAATGGAGACATTTACTAATCGATGTGATTGTAAAGTTTAATTCAGTACTATTGTAACCTTGGATGTTCAAAAATGAACATGTCCGTTGCTACCAAAGAGTCCTAATAATGGAATTTTTTTTATTATTCTACATAGTAAAAATATTAAATACTATAAAAGAATAAAATATTTCAATCAAGATGACGTGTTTAGCAATTATAGTCCCCTAACAAAGGTAACATAAAATTGCATAGTTCGTCTTCATTTGGTCCTACAAACCAAACACTGGATCATTTTATTTTAATAAGAGCTAAAATGTATGACGAACAGAAAGTCAACGAAGATATCTGACTTCTTCTGATATTTTGTTCAGTTCTATGAATTGCAAAACGCCTAGCTATCTAACCTGAGTTCTAAATAAGGTCGAACAGCAGTGGCAGTATTCCAGGGACGCTGGCTCGTGCTTACTTTCCTGCATTGTCTACATGCGTGTTCGTTAACAATGCTCATAAGGGTCGCAGGTGATGCCAGTAACTTGTGATCTGGCAATCGGCCTGCAGTTATTTAGGGAAAGACAAACATTTTTCTGATTAAAGTCAAAGCAGCTAAGGAGCACACCTAGTGTGCAATTTGGAAAAAAGTTTAAATATAAATATAATAAATTTTGCATGTAGCAATAGCGCATTATCTTCGAAAAACCATATTAAAATTTTAAATGAACATCTCAATTTTCAATTTAGGCAATTTGGTTATCTTTAATGGAATTTTTCATTTGGAACGACCTTAAACGGGTTCCATTCCGATGATAGTAGACTTGTTTGCATGCCAAACTCACAAACCCATGTCTCATTAAGCTTTCTATAAAAGTGATATCAGAATTCGCATGATCAATCATGTCCAAAGTGAATATTATATAACCATTTTTGTGAGTTGATCTGGCAGGCCAAAAATAACCAAAAATTTTGGTAAAATTCAAATTTTTTTAACGCCGTAATTTTTTTCGGCGATAAATCGGTCATTCTATGGACAATAACTTATATTAACAATTTATTTAAATTAAAAAAAAAAATTAAATGGCGGATCACTATAGAGATGGTCCTTGGGACCAAGTGTATTGTAACTCGAAGAATATTTCGTTTTTTGTTCAAAAAAATTTACCAAGCGTCCTTAAAATATGTATACAACCTAAAACTTTTAAACAATTGATCTTTTTTTTTTTAATTCCCGACAATCGATGTTTTTAGGCTGTCACACTAGGAGTGCTTCTTAAATGACCAAAATTTACCTTAGCTTTTTTAGCTGAAATTTTCAACATAAAGCTAAAATTAGTATAGCGAAAAATTTCTAATAGTTTTAATTAAAAAATAATCGAATATTTATATGTGGAAATCATTTCAGGTTTATTATAGCACTTCATTATAGCAATAAGTAATCATTACTACCCTATAAAACATAAGGAAATTGCAAAATATTTAAAAAATGCAGTTTTACGCCAAGCCAAAAAACAAAATATAGTAAAAAAACAGTACACACACACACAAAATTTTTAATATTTTCTATTTGTGTCTACTTTTTGTTTTGACGAAATCTCTCTTACATCTATTTTCTCTTTTATGTCTAATTATAGACACAGGTCAATTTCTATTACAAGCGAAAGCAATTTCTCCACTTAACAACACTCCGTACACGGCTGCCATACAAAGGTGCATATAAACACATACTTATGTATGTAAACGTCTATCTGTATGTGTGTGGCAATGTAACCGTATATATTTACTAAACAGCACACAAATACATTTTGGCCCCACGAGAACCTTTCGTTGACCCTGATGACAGCAAGTTGAGCTTCGCCAGTAACATATGTACAAGTATGTATGTATATATGTATATAAAAGCACAAAGGCACACACGCACATATATATGCATATGAGTTATGAGCATATATGCAACTCAGATATAATAAACGTTTACGCTATAAATAGCACGCATATACTCGAACATATGTATGTATAAATGTGTGTTTGTGTACATGAATATTCGCTGTCTAAAAATAATTACTTCATAAAGTACAAAATAAAAATGTACAAGTGCGAAAAACACTTGACGCCACGTGCGGCTGCATATACCCGTTTGGAATTATGTATGAATGTGTGTATATGTGGGTGTATGCACTGACGGTGGCAAGGTAACAACGCAGAAAGAAAACTGAAGGAAGCGAGTGTAAATATAGAGGACAGGCAAGAAGCAGGGGAGCAGTGCTGGCTCGAAGGAAGCAGAATAGCAAATTCGAAATGTGAAATCCCTCGAGTAAACATTTAAATCGAAAGTTGCACAGCGGCACTGCGGTATGGTAGTGAAACGGGAAGGAGAAGGCGCCATGCAGTTTTCGTGCTTGTAGAGTAATCGAGAAACTCACTTGATATTGCTGCTGATTTTTATGTTAATTTAGCGTGAAAAACTATTCGATTTTATAAAAAGTAAATTTTATTATGTGATTTTAATGAGAAGTGTCAGCTGTAATGCAAATTTTCATCATCTAAAGAGTATTCTGTCATATTATTGTAATATGTAGACAGATTTCCGAAATCTGAAATTCAATCTTCGCCGAAAGTATTGCTGATACTATATAAGTACAGAGTAATACCCAGCGTTCTAAATGGTTTAAGGGGTTACATGCTTTATGGGCTTTAAAAAAAAGTTTTTTATTGTCTTATTGAAATCTACAACCCCTCTAGATCCTTTGCTCCAAGTAATAGTTTCGGAAATACAGCCCTGAAAACTTGTGCGCTCGAGTCTAGGTAGGCAAAGTGCGCCGTCTTTAAACGTGTTTTTCTCGAAACTGCGCTTTTGAAGTTGGTTGGCAAGACTTCTTGAGAACTACTAAACTGATCTTCATGAAATTGTATACAGCTCTTTGACATACAATACTTAAAGACTTGAATGAAGGATTTTTTTCGACTACAGCTGTTCGAAAAAAAGTGTTGGGAAATTTTAATTTTTTTATAAAAATATCTACCAAAAATTCAATTTTCAGTTTTTTTCTTTCGTTCAAGTTCTAAGTTAGGGTTTTAACTAAAACATGTCAATTTTCTATTTAGGCAATCTTGAAGGGTGTTATTCTGCCAAGGTGACATTGCAAATGGATTGGGATGCCATTTGCAATGTCACCTTGGCGGAGTTTAAAATATTTTTTTTTTCCAAAAATTTTAAAATTACTTTTGTAATAGTGTATGTTTGTAATAATAAAAAATTTAATAAAATATTTAATTGTTTATATGAGAAAAAAGTGTTAAAAAATGATTTTTTTTTATCCGCGTAAACCCATGTAACCCCTTAAAGATGTTAAAAATTTTATATAAACTCGTCTTGACACTGGCTATACTATAGGGATCAAATTTGACTCTGTTCCCTTTGTAAAAAATAAATAGTTAATCGAACACACAACTCGCATAATTATACCCTATCTGTACTTACTATAATTAAAATTTTAAAAATTATAAGGCTTTAGCTTTTTTTTTTGCGAGAGAGCGGGCCTCATAAATATCAAACCATTATTTTGTACCTTACATTCCTCGTCCATATGTAGGTAGTGGTCTACTTATCGGTACATAAACTTACTTTTTTATACACTATTGTATTTTTTATACGCTGAAAAGGGTACTCGAAGTTTATAACATCCAAAAAAACGGCAAAAAGCTTTTGATTCTTCGTCGTCATTGATATCGGTCTACTTAAAAAAAGCTCAAATCATTGTAAGGAGAACCTTTTGATTTAACAAGCAATCTTTTACTACATTTGATATGGGTTATTGGTGAAAGTAAGGCTACAAGCTCCGAATATACGACAATGGACCTATCGAAACTATATAGCTTACAGCTGTGAGGAAAACCGGCCAATAAAATCGGTAAAACGCTATTGTTGTACACTTTCATGCCAAAAGAAATGCCCCTGAGAGAGGTATTATAGCTTCAACTCATCGTTTTTTTTTGTTTTTGCTATTTGTTTGGAAAAAAAAGAAAACTTGGAGGGTCAACTTAAGTTTTTAAGTCGCCATAACTGCTCAGTAGTTGAATATAGTAAGCTCGTGGTGGTTCCAAATCTTTTTCCTGTACAAGAAATTTTCGTTCGGCGGTTTAAGAAGTCGAAAAAATTAGTTAGTTATATATTTGAAATATTTTCATTCGATATAGGTATGGAAAAGTACATAAAATTTCGAAGGTTAATTTAGGTGAAGAGGTCGATCCAAAGAGAGTCTAGCGTCTAACCAGATTTTGAACCTTATCGCACGACTGCCTATTGGACAGTGTCCAGTAAGAACTCCTAAGACTGCAGTAAATTGAACTTTGCTTAGCGTAAGTAGTTCAGTAGATCTCTTTTATTATATTTTAGGCCAAAAGGAGCTCAGAGTCGCGCAGAAAGTGGTCGTCGATCAATGCCTTTTAAGCGCACGTGAGGTCCATTGGTCCAGCACTAAAATGCAAGACACCAATGGAAATTCTTCTCAGTCCCATTCCGATGTGACTGTAGTAAGAGTGACCCTTTTGGTAGGTGATCGGCTTTGCCGTTTCCAGGGATTCCTCTGTGACCAGATACTCAAACCACTCTGACGATGAAGTAATTTTGAAGCTATTTCGAGTGTGGCAAAACTGTCTAGTTCTGCTGTCGGAGTGAAAACAAGTTATGGTATCGTTTAATCAAATTATCTTAGTATCTTAGTAAAAATTAGTTAAAATCTTCGAAAAATTCCCCAAAAATATCGACGCTCTAATTGAATTGGATATACAGTGTTGTGCAAAACAAAAGCAACAAAACGGATATAAGGTTTCCATTGACATTTTCAACAAAAGAAACAGAGCTAAAAAAAAAAATTTCACTCAAGTCTATGTTTGCTTATGGGTAAGAAGCAGTTTAAGCACCGGTACACTTCATTAAGCGGTATTAAATAAATGCAAAAATAACAAAAAATAATTATATTTGAACTCGAGTTGTGCAAAACAAAAGCAACAATTTACTTTAAGGTAGTAGACGACGAAGGTTTTGGAAAATAACGGATTTACAGTTATGCAGGTGTTGATTTACTAATGCATATAACTATTTAGAGCAAAAAAAAATTAGTTCGTTTTATATATTAGGAGCAAACAGACGTTTGAAATGGCGCGAGAAAACGTTTGAAAATGAGCATTATAATTGATTATCGTAACGGAGACGCTCAAAGTAAAATAGCTAAAAAATATAATATCAATAGATCTATCATTTGTAGACCAATTAAAAAGTATTATTTGACGAAAAGTGTTACGACAGTGCATTTAGGCGGACGACCGCGTAAAACCGACCCTCGAACTGATACGCAAATGTGCAGAATTTTCAAGAAAAATCCATTTGCCACTTCAAATGAAGTTGTAAAAACTCTTAATTTAAATATTCATGCAAGTACAGTTCATAGACGAGCAATTGAAAACAACTTGCGAAGTTACTGACCAGCGAAGAAACCAATGCTTACAAAAAAACAGTTGTAAAAAAAAATATTGATGACTATTCAATCAAATTTTTTTTTTTAGATTGAATTTCGCCAATGCACATTGTAATTGGTCCGTTGCTAAATGGAAAACCGTTTTATTTAGCGACGAATCAAAGCTTAATATGATTAATTCGGATGGAATGAGTACAGTCCGCCGGCATAAAGGTAAACGCCATAGTGCAAGGAACTGTAGGATGAGTTTCAAGCATGGCGGCGGTAGCATTATGGTGTGGACGTGTTTTTCCGGCAGCGGGGTTGGTCCTTTTAAAAAAATATATGGAATAATGGACAGGTTTTTGTACAAAAGTATTTTGAAAACCAATATGCTACCATATGCTGAGTGGAATATGCCACTTTCTTGGGTCTTTCAACACGACAACGACCCGAAACAAACATCTAAGCTGGTAAAAGACTATCTTAGGGTCAGTGGTGTTCAGGTTCTTGATTGGCCTGCTCAATCCCCGGACTTGAATCCAATCGAGAACCTGTTTGGCATTTTAAAGCGAGCAGTTTCTGGTCGGCGTTTTGGCAACCGAGAAGAACCCTTTGACACGTTAAAAATGGAGTGGATAAACATCCCACAAACCACAATTGATAATTTGATAGCATCAATGTCCCGAAGATGTGCTGAGGTTATAAAAGCTAAGGGTTCTTATACAAAATATTAATGTGTTGCTTTAGTTTTGCACAATTACTAATTGACTGTGAAGTATATTTTGTTAATTTTCTCAGCAATATTTACTAAGAGCAATTAATTCGAAAATGTTTTAGTTAAATTTTTTACACGTATTTTATTTTCTGTTATAAAATTTTTGTTCAAATATATTTTGAAAAAAGTATAACAAAAATTATTATTGAACTAAATTTGTTGCTTTTGTTTTGCACAACACTGTAGGTTGTATGTATAGTGAATCCGACTGAATAGCAGTCAAACATTTAAGTAAGTGTTACTATAACTCCAATTACTAAGACGTATATAATTTCTCAGATTTCTCTAGAGAAACGGAAAAGATAATTAGAAACTTGAGTTCGCCACTTAAAAATGTTTTGTTTCCTATTCAAAATTGTTTACGGACTTTGAAGTTGAATATTTTTGAATTAAATACATAAAAACCCGTAAAGGTCAAGCAGATGTAAATGTGTCACGCTTTTTATATAAAATCCCATATATTTATATGAAAGTTTTCGCAATAGCTTTCGAAAAAGTCCCGAACCCAGCTTTTATGCTCGCTTGGTTGAACGCATTCTCTTCAGGTTCTTGCTTTCGCAATGGAAATGATTTGAAATTTTCTTTACACACGTCGACGGGCACTGCATTTGACGTGTAGTAGTTAAAACAATGGCGGCAACAACAATAACAAAACAGTGATTTTGAGTGAAAAGGCAAAAAAGACACGCATAGTTGGCGCTTCATTGGCCTCATTCGGTGCGCCCACAGAGCAAACAAACTCCCACATTCTGTTAAGCGAAACAACAACAATAACAGCAGTATGCAGCAACAAATCCATAGACAAACATATACAAATAACACACACTAGTCAGCTCATATGTGTGCTATTTGCAAAGAGTTTGTAACAGCCGCAATCGACTTAGAAATATGTGCGAGCTGCTTGCAACTGCAAGTGGCAAGTACAAAAATTCGCTGTGAATGCTTTCAAAAGTTGTTGGCGGCAGTTGAATTTGTGTTGTTGTTGTCGGCAGTAAGCTAAGGATAAGAGCGCGCTATTACTTAATAGACTGGCTGGCTGACTTTAATTGTTGCCACAGCCACAGTTGTTTCAACAGCTGGTGGCACAGTTGCAACTTTGACTGCTGCCACGTCGCTGCCGCTGCCATTTGGTATTTTGTTGCATTCCAAGCTATTTGAGGCGCTCACTTTCTCCTTGAGCAATGAAAGACTTGCAAATGCACGCACACATACATAAAAAAATGCGAATGTGTGTGTGTGTGCCGTCACAGCCAGATTGGCTGGATGTTTTTGTGGTACTCGTTGCCAACTATTGAATTTTGTTGACAGCTACAAGGCGGCGGATATGCGGATGTGTGTACCAGATTGCCACGCATATGTGTATGTGTGTGTGCTTGAGAGTGAAAACTGATTTGTATGTGTGTATGTGTGGAATGCATTCATCATCTTCGCCATGAATATTCACCGCTCGCACTATACCATGCAGTCGACTGTCTAAATGTGTGTGTGTGCTTGCTAAACGTGTTGCCATTTGCACGTTATATGCCACTCCAAGTTGAAGAAGCACAACAAGCACATGAGCGAGAATTAGAAGTGGATGAAGAAGACGAAAGAAGATTGATTTTCCGTTTTCGTTATGCTTTTGTTTTTGTTGCAGTAGTTTCTGCAGCACCGCCTTCACACCGCTCCATTGGCCTCATGAATATCGAAGTGCATAACGGTATTTTTGTATGCGGATGCTTCTGCTCATATGTATGTATGTGAAAGCATGTGAGTGCTTGGATGTTGAATATAGCTATTTGCATTTGTATGTGTGTATGTGTGTCTGTGTGGGTGCTTGTGGACTTCTGTTGCTGCATGTTTATGTCAATTACAGCCAGTCATTCAGTCTTTCTAGCCATTCATGCAGTCAAGCTGTCAGCCAGCGAGTCAAGGTAATTACGCGCCAACAACAGTGACGTCAAAATGTAATCGGGAGCATAATACTTGCACTAGTATTTTTAGGGATTTTTTTTATGGCTTAGAAACTTTTTAACACTAATAGTTTCGTTGTTAGTTCCCACATGCCTAAGAAAATATTAATTTTATTTACTTATGTTTATTTATCACATATAGATATATAGTATGTGCCCAAAAAATAAGGTGACATTTGAATTTAAACTGCGTACATCGAAGGATTTGGAGAACTATTTTTTTTTAGGTTGGTAGTACTGTCAGTCCCATTTATGTCAAATTTCATGACAAAATATTCATTTGTGTATGAGAAACGTGTCGTTTTGTGACCTGCTAAAAGTGAGTTTTTTGTTTTTTGCGATGTTGAAATTTGTTGAGCAAAGAATTTGCATTAAATTTTGTTTACGGAATGAATTTTCTGCTGCGGATACGTTGAGGATGGTGCAGAAAGCCTTTGGTGATGAGGCTATGTCTAAAAAAAAATGTTTACAAGTGGTATAGTGAGTTCCAAGACGGCCGTGAACGTGTCGAAGACGAAGAGCGTCCAGGCCGACCACCTACCTCAACCGACGAAGTTCACGTTCAACAAATCAAAGATTTGGTGTTGAAAAACTGTCGATTAACAATTAGAGACCTTGCCGATGAAGTTGGCATATCGAAAGGCTCAGCCGATACCATTTTGAAAGATGTTTTGGGCCTCGACTGGTACCGAAAACATTGCATTTTTTTGGAAAAAAGGCGTCGCGTTGAAGTGTGTGAAACGATGATTTCCGACTACCAGAATGTCATGAAACGTATTATTACTGGCGATTTCTTTTTTTTTTTTTTTTATTTTGTTCATACATTGCAACTAGTTCAAATAAAATACAGGACTAACACGCAACTTGAATATGACTTAAACATTTAATTACAAAATCACAAAACTACTGTAAGAGTATTGGCTAACTGCTGGCGATGAGTCTAGTCTTGTATCCATGCTTACGACTTGAAAACAGATGATAAATCGGCCAAATATCATGGCAAAGGTGAGCCGAAATAGAAAATCCCACGTCATAGCAGGCCAAAAATTAATGTTTTGTTGGCAGTTTTCTTCGATTATCAATACGTGGCGAATTCCGAATTTCTTCCAATTGACCAAATTGCCAACAAGAAATCCTACTTGAGTGTTAGGCATTATTTGCGCAAAGTTATTCGTAAAAAAGGCTGGAATTATTGGCTGACAACTCTGGGGTTTTGCACCACGATAATGCACCGTCGCGAACTGCATTGATTCTTCGTCAGATTTTTGATAAAATTTCAACCTTTGTAATCACCTGATTTAGCTTCGTGGGATTGGCTATTCAGAAAACTCAAACGACCAAGTTTTGAGTCAATTGAAGATATTAAACGCCAATCGCTACGCCAAGTGAAGGCTATTCCAGAAATTGACTTTAGTAACTATTTCAAGGATTGGCACAAATGTAGGATTGGGAGGACTTTGAGAGCGACGACATAGATTTTGAAGAATAAATTCAAAGTTTAAAATTGTGAACAAAGTCTTACTATTTTTTGTTTTTAGTATTACTATTATTAAGTAGAAAAGGATTCTCTCCATACATTTAAATCTCACAGACTGACCAATATTTTGATAAAAAGTTCGCAATAGAAGTTGGTGCGAATTGCATTTTGGTACTAACTTGGCATGCCTCACATGCACTATTCTTGCGAGAAGTTTTATCCGAATATATCAGATGTAAATTATAATTGTGTTGTAAAGGAAGTATGCGTGATTTTTGTCTGATTCCAACCAATTTTGCACTGCACCATAGGGATGTTACATATGATAATAAAGGGTGATTTTTTAAGAGCTTGATAACTTTTTTTAAAAAAAAAAACGCATAAAATTTGCAAAATCTCATCGGTTCTTTATTTGAAACGTTAGATTGGTTCATGACATTTACTTTTTGAAGATAATTTCATTTAAATGTTGACCGCGGCTGCGTCTTAGGTGGTCCATTCGGAAAGTCCAATTTTGGGCAACTTTTTCGAGCATTTCGGCCGGAATAGCCCGAATTTCTTCGGAAATGTTGTCTTCCAAAGCTGGAATAGTTGCTGGCTTATTTCTGTAGACTTTAGACTTGACGTAGCCCCACAAAAAATAGTCTAAAGGCGTTAAATCGCATGATCTTGGTGGCCAACTTACGGGTCCATTTCTTGAGATGAATTGTTGTCCGAAGTTTTCCCTCAAAATGGCAATAGAATCGCGAGCTGTGTGGCATGTAGCGCCATCTTGTTGAAACCACATGTCAACCAAGTTCAGTTCTTCCATTTTTGGCAACAAAAAGTTTGTTAGCATCGAACGATAGCGATCGCCATTCACCGTAACGTTGCGTCCAACAGCATCTTTGAAAAAATACGGTCCAATGATTCCACCAGCGTACAAACCACACCAAACAGTGCATTTTTCGGGATGCATGGGCAGTTCTTGAACGGCTTCTGGTTGCTCTTCACCCCAAATGCGGCAATTTTGCTTATTTACGTAGCCATTCAACCAGAAATGAGCCTCATCGCTGAACAAAATTTGTCGATTTGTCACATTTCGAACCGAACACTGATTTTGGTAATAAAATTCAATGATTTGCAAGCGTTGCTCGTTAGTAAGTCTATTCATGATGAAATGTCAAAGCATACTGAGCATCTTTCTCTTTGACACCATGTCTGAAATCCCACGTAATCTGTCAAATACTAATGCATGAAAATCCTAACCTCAAAAAAATCACCCGTTATTATTTGGCGAATTTGGTTCGATTAAGCTTCGAACAATGGATTTTCGCCAAAATGTGGGCAGCGCCGTTTTCATCATCCAAATTTGACACCGGCTCCCATAAAGCTGCCTCTTACCATCTCGGGTGTGAAAATTTTTGTCTCTGGTGCATTTATTTCCAACTTATCGCACTTTTAGTAGTTTTTAACGAACCGTTATATGGGGAATGGCCGGGGTTATAATCCCAATTCATCCAGGTTTGCAGGGTGTGTAGATTTGCAAAAAAGTCCTGCCGTGGGTGAGATTAGTTATTATAGCTTGAACGGTTTAGAAAATGTGTATATGAAAATGTGTAATATTAACCGCAAGTGCTCTCTCTAATCAAACCCGTCGTAATAAATAATAGTCTTGTACGTTATAGTCAATGGTGAAATTTTATGGGTTTTCTGGGAGTGCCAAAGGTCCGATTACGCTTCTAGGAGGATAGGGGTCAAGGAAAATGTATGCCAAGTTACAAAAGATATCTCAATTTTGACTCAAGTTATCGCTTGCACGGACGGAGAGACCGGCATACAGACAGTCTCTCGGGTTTCCACTCGTTTCGTCATCCTGAATTCAATATTCAGGAAGAAGAGTAAAATAAAATATGAAAAACAGACCAAATTAGAACAGTGAGTTATTACTAAAATATTCTCAATATATATTCTCTCTCGCTTAGAAGGAACAATTGATATAGGTTTTCGAATACAATGCTGTGCAAAATTATGCAATATTCATAATATTTTTAAAGCCTCTCCCCAAATTTTTTTCAGTTTTGAGGAAACTAAAAACTTTTCGTCTGCTTTAAAAATAATTTCCTGGCGCTCACTTATACTGTAAAACACAAGCTTATTTTCAACAGTTTAAAGCGTTATTCCTGATAAAATTTTTACAATTTCTGTAAGAATCATATATGGCTCAGCTTACAACTTACATCTTCAGAAAAGTACAGGAAGCTTAAAAGAATCAAAAATAAGCTAATGAAAAGCTAATATTCTCTACGAAAGTTGTAATATACCATCTAATCAAATTTGGCTCGGTCTGATTCATTTGAATGGTTAAAGAATGGATAAAAAAAAAATCTTATATTGGTAAAAAATTTTGTATGTTCCTTAGAAATTTGAACTCAAAATGTTTATTGGTATGTCTGACGAAAAAATCTAAAAATTTGAAAAAATAATGCTTGATTGTGACAGATTTTTTGGCTAAACACGAAAGTAGAGTCATCATTTGGCCACCGTTTTCTCCAGAATTGGCTCCATGGGACTTTTCTTCTTTCGAAATCGAAAAATGCGACACGGGGAACGCGCCATGATTCCATTGAGACAATTGAAAGTCAGTCGCCAAAGGCACTGAAGGCTATCCCCGCCGAGATATACATAAAACAAGTGTATGAAAAATTGGATTAAATGGTTAACAGACTGTTTGGAAGGCTGTTTGGAAGGCTGTTTGGAAGGCGATAGTAAAGAATTTTATAAAATAAGTGTAATTATTTTGTTGTCAGTCCAGGTGCAATTTGTGTTTTATCTAAGGTCCAATAAAACGAAATTCATTATTTATTTGAAAAGATGGCTTTAGTAAGCTGTATTTTGCGTTATATACATAAGTGGGATTGGCTTGCGCTATATGATGCTACCATCATGGAAGATAAGAATATGAGAATTGATAAAAATATGCAGCAAATGCAAATCACTGATAATAACTCAGTATTTTTCACTTGGATAGACGTGTGACTATAGAACTTATTTTAACCGAAGAGAAGAGTACTACGCCTTAATAAATGCTTTCTAATTACATATATAGTTTAGATTTACATATAGTACATATATTAGTTAATTTTCTGAGTTTAGAGTTTAAAAGTTATAATTTCTTTGACGCGAAACTACAATTGTGCGTGCAACTGGAAGCGGAAAATTGCAATTGCGAATCATCACGAGAGCTAGATAGCTTTGCGCTGCTACCATGGTGAGCTTTGATGACTATTTTCAGAGGATATGTATACTTGTGTATATGAACATACATATGTATATACATATAAGCGAGCAAACGCGCAGCACTTGGAGCGATCAAAAAGAACTGTTAAAGAGAAACACAAACAATAAACAAATAACGAAAAACACAAACAACAACAGAAACTGCGAAAAACTCATGAATGCGAAATTTCGCATTTTAATGCGAATATATGTACATATCTATATATATCAACACATATGCGAGCGAGTGCCCGAACAAACGAGTAAACGACCAGCTGTCAACTGCAACGGCATAACACGAATTGCAACAAATTACAATAACAACAACAGAAAACGGCACAGCAAGTACATGTGTAGTGGAGCGAAAGCACCAAAGTTCTGCATGACATTAAAAAGTGCCAGCATCAACAAAAACATGAAGTGCTTATACATATGTATGCAAGTCGATGTGTGTATGTGTGTAGCATGCACACATAAATACGAAACTATAAAAACGAAAACGCAACGACACCGTGGTTATTACTGTTTATACATATGTATGTGTGTCAGTCGCTTGGGTGCGGATGCCGAGTGTAAAAACTTCCAATGACGTCACAAACGGCATTCAATATGCCTTATGGTACTTATATACCGAGTTGCAGCGCTCACACACACACACACTCACATGTATATTTGAGTATGCGTTTTTAAGACCGTAAATCGCACATACTCACGCACACATGCATGCATTTATTTAATAGCTTCCTTAGCCGTGCGCTGAGCGCACTAAAGTATGCTTAAGTTGGCCAGTAGGATTTTTCGCATTAAAGTTTTTGCGCGGCGCAACGAAAAAATCGCAAAGTGGAAAGCGTGCAAGACACGAAGAGAAAGCGAAACGTGAAGAAATAAAAAAAAATATGAAAAAAATGTTTGAGAAATTTGTGTGCGTGCGTATTTTTAAAACTGTGTCTCGGACATTTGAACGCACTTATAGCAGAGCAAAACAAGAAAAAACTCGAGTGAACTTGCTTTTGAAAGCATGCTTTTAGGCGCTATGCCATTTGCTCAACAGTTTGCTGCAATTTTTTGCCTTCTTTTTTGCTTTATGTTTTGCAGCGCTACATAACAACAACAAATATATCAACATTGTACTGAATGCATTCGGCGATTGAGCAATAAACGCACACATACACACATAAATACATGCATGCATATTTTTGACTGCCACTTTGGATTTGTGGCAAATTTAGTTGAAATTTCGGCAAAAAGCCAGCAAAGCTCGTGCCGGCTGTCAGCGTTGGTCGCTGCTGCTTCGGCATACGTACATACAAACATTCAGAAACATATATGTATATGCACATATAATTCAACGTGGGAATAGAAATCGTTTGCTCGCCTACATACACCTCTACCCTTTCTCCCCCTCACCACGCTATCGCCTGTGCATTCTCGCAAAATGTAATTCAATTATTTACCACATTTCAATTTTGAGCGCCAACGGCATTCATACATATAAGCATTTTGTGTGCGCACATTGCCGAGCATATGTCGAAGTGTCAGAATAAATTTGCATTCAACCCGATTCAGTGACATATGTAAATTTCCATTTGAAATCTTCAAATTGTTCGTGATTATGAGCATCAGACCATAACTGTGGCTGTGGGGTGGAGAACGGATTAAGCGTTTTAATAGCATAAGAGGAGAGATTATTTCATTATTGAATTTAATGATGAAATAATTTTCAAACGGTATATAGGCGCACAGTATTATATACAAGGACGACCATAGGTCGCAGTGCATTCTTCAAATTCTCAATTTATGAGTTAATATTAGGTTAGGTTAGGTTAATCTGGTAGGCCAATAAGCCACACATAGACCAGTTTTGGTCCTTTGTGATACCAGTTGGAGTTCAGTTTTGAAGTCCAAGTGGAGAAGTCATTCTTTAGGGTGACGTGAATTTTAACACACTCTGCGGCCTCACTATTGATACCTTCTCCAGTGTATCATACTGTGGAGATTCCAGATGAGTGAATATTCTTTCAATATTAATAAAAGTTAATATAGAATTTGTACTAATTATATTAATATTTAATTATTTTAATATATTAAATTATTTTAATGAAATTTTACTGAAACTTATATGAAAACATGTCATGCTCTGATGCATCTAGTGTCATTCTGGTTGAGTTAGGAGTCCCCTTTAAAATAAGCTTGAACAAGTTTCTAAGGCTTAATGTTTTTTATATTTTTTAAACAATATTATTATTAATATTTTTCTATTATTATTAATATTTGAGAACTTAATTATCATTTTTAATATTTTTTAACAAAGTAAAAAATTTGAATAATTTCTTCCAAATTTGATAATTCAAACTTTGAATATCATTTTCAGGTTGTTATTTATTCTGACCGCTTATTAAAATATACCTTTAAGACGACATACATTCGTATTATTATTAGGTCAACTATTTCAGTATATAGTTTTGGACTATATTGCTTTAGAAGAATTTCTGCAATGCAACAAAAAATATCACGAGAATTTTTGCGGATTTGAATTATTTTTAAATATTTTTTTCAATTATGTGGCCTATTGAATCGAATATTATCCAATAATGAATGCTGGGTCTCAAGATGGGTGATGGTGTTGCGAATGGCACGCTGAGGCGATAGATAATGTTGAACATAAGTCTTTACGGAATTATTTTTTTATAAAAGTCTTAGTCGAAGGTCATTCCAAATAGTTTTCAACCAGTCTTGCAATGCAATATGATGCAAATATTTTCATGATGGAAAATTATTGTCTAGGAAATTATTGCCAATTCCTGGAGCTTTTTGGCAATCACTCGCTTCAAAATGTGTCGTTGTCGGCAGCATTCCTCATTAATTATGAAATCTGGTTTCTGAAGCTCTTAATACAGCAGAGCATTATTGTGAGGTCATGGATGTTCGGCTTTGTCGTTGATTCGGCGGCTTGGCGAGGTTTAATTTAAGATTTTTGCATTTAGAATTTACACATGGTATTTTTTTTTAAACAGCATTCATAATTTGCTTCAAGAACGGTTCCCTTTTGTATTTTCGACATGCCAAATCATCTTCAATATCTCTTTTATCTTATTTGTTTTTAAGCGTGATCTTAAAGACAATCTGCGCACACATCCCCAGCTAAAGCACATTTGACATAAATTTCCACCCAAATGCGATGGAAGTTCTATCTCACCCGACTAAGAGCCCATACCTTGCCATTCTAACTACCATTTATACCGGTCAATGCAGAATGCCCTTACTGGAACACAGTACACATTAGAACAGGATATAAAAATTGGATTGATTCACTTTGTGAACATATATTTTTTGTGTTTTTATCTTTTTAGGAGCTTTTCGTTTATCGATAAGCTTTTTGGAAACAATCGATGAGTTAGAAATATGAAATACTCGTAAGCTAAAACTGTTTTTGAAAACTATAATTTGAGCATATACTTCGAACTGAGTAGACAACTGAGAAGCAGTGAGAGTATTCGACGCAGTACCCGCGGGAAAAACAGGGGAAAAGGAAGACCTTCACTCAGTTGGAAAGGCAGGCAGAGAAGTACCTGGCTACACTAGGATCTCCAACTGGCGTCGAACAACGAAAAGGACTGGCGTGCTGTTGTAAGCTCAACTAAAAGCCACGTAGTGTTGTTTATACCAATAAAGAAGAAGAATTTAGACGTTTCGAGTTCAAGTGAGAGTGAGATAAGCAACTCAAAATGTGAATAACGTTTGTATTGTTGATACCGTAGCAGCCAATACAATTGATAGCAAAGATGAGTCTGGAGTGTCGACTGTTGAAAATATCGAAATCGTTTAGTCCGACTGAGAGTGTTTTTGGATCCATTTAAGTTAAGTTGGAGAGAAAAGGAATTTCTTTGTATGGGTGCTTCACGCAAAAGCACGCTCATGAACTGTATTTCCACCTGCGAAACGCAAGAAAATCAGCTCATTTCAGGCACTAATGATCAGGTCCGGTCCATTCAGGAATATTTTGCTATGCGTTTGGTTGGATTGGTGGGAATCATGTACTATGAATTGCTCTCCCAAGGTCAAGCTCTTCATTCCGACATATGCTATCAACGATTAAACCAACGAAAGAAAGTAATCGTGCCTATAATGTATCCTCCAATCTAGCGAATGGTTTTGCTGGTAAAAATTCACCTCAAGAGAAACTTGTGAATATCGACTGTCGATGGAATCGAAGGCTTCTAAAAAGTCGGTTTATGAAATTATCATCAAAAGTCATCAAGCAAAACACTGCAGAGTTTACTTCAATCATAGAATTCAATCTTTAAGGAGAAAAATGGAATTTCTTTTAACAAGAACAGTTATAATAAGTTCAATAATACCGTTTCACAATTTCGGTATTGGCTTAACATGCAATCAGTTTTGCAAATCGACAGAGCTTTGATTGGAATAAAAATCATTTAATCACGAATTAACCGACGAAATAACGGTAAAGCGCATTAAATATCCTATCCTATTAAAATTGCTTTCCACATTTTCCACACATTTCCTAATTTAATTTGGCCCACTTTATATTGCGTCCTTGAACGATATGCAGCATGCAAACACAGACACACACACATACACACTAACACATATTTATGAAGCTACTTCATTATATGCATGCAACAAGAGAACAGGCGACAAATCCAACTAACTGAAGCGGACACTTGTGGCAAGTATATGTGTACGAATGCAGCGATAGATATACAATATTCTATATATGTGTGTGTATGTTTATATGTGTCAGTGTGAATGTGGTGGTGGTGGTAAAAGTTCGAGTAGAAATATTCTATGAGCGTAAATTTATGCCAAAAAGCGACAGTCAAGCTGAAATGCAACTGAGGCCACCAAGCAAATGCATGCTGCCTCGCACACATACACACGCGGGCATGCAACTACATACACATATGTATGCGTGTGTGTGTGTGTATAATCATTAGTTGGCTGGCAAATATGCAAAGGCATGCGTTGCGTTGAGAGGAAATTTGCTGATGAAGAAATGCACAAATGCGCTCATAGAAAGTGTAAAAAATGCAAAAAATATGGCAACGTCGCACATACTTATATCTCGACATACACATTCTATTATATGAGTGCGTGTATGTGTGTGTGTGTGGTTATAAATTTTCATTTAAATGCGCACAATTGACATGTCAACTAGACTTGCCGCGTGCGAGTGTGTGATAAAAATCATAACATGAAAGCAGCGTCCGACCGTTGCCGCTCGCCCAAAGCTACACACACACACACACCAACCCATTTGCACATTTAGTGCACTGCATTATTACGTGTGCATTGCCACAGAATGCAAATGAATGTGAATTGCTTGTAAATGTGGACAAAGGCGGCAAAGGAATTCGTACTTTGGCTGTGTTGACAGGCATTTGCAGTCCCGTTGCCGGCAATTATCCACCAAAAGGAAAGCAAAGAATGTGCTATTGTTGACTAACTAAAGCCTAAGTGTGCGAAAAGAACATACAGTTCGTCCATACAGTTTGCCACAAATTCATAGTAAGCACTCAATTACTGGACTTCTGAATTTTGTTTTTATTATTAGGGTAGGGTCACACTTTTACATACTTTTTTAATGTTGACAAAAAATTTTGAGAACTTAGACTAATTTCTCTCCTTCTTCTTACTAAAAACTTTGGAAAGACTGATAGACTAGTACATAAAAGGGCGCGTTTCGAAGGACTTTTTCTCAGGAGTACAACAAGCTTATTGTAGAGGCAAATAAGTAGATACTGTCCTCCAACATATCGTGTCATAACTTGGGAAAGCTATTAAGGTAAAGGAATTTGGACCATTCTTGATATTAACGGAACATTAAAAAGCGTCCTGATGAATGCAGTGGTTACTGCTCTGAACGGTTTTGACGCTGAATCAAACCTCAAACACCTGATTTGCGATCTTCTGAGCCACAGAGTGATTGAAACGGAATGGGACAACGCACGCGCTCGATGAAATGTGAGTAGGGTAACCCATTGGAGTTGAAGTAATATTTAGAAGACTTTATAATGCCAGTATTTACTGTATAAACGTTTATTCGTAAAGAATTTGGAACCTTTAACCACAAAAAACATACTACCAAGGGTTACATACGCTGCCAGTTCGGTCTCGAAATACGCTTAACTTAGTCAGCATTTAGTATTTCGATTACTTTAAGGTAAGGGCTGCTTTATCATGCCTTTTAAAAACGCTTCGCTAAACTTATGGTGAACAGAATAGGCCTATGGAGCATACTATTCGCAACACCATCACACATCTTGAAACCCAGCATTCATTATTGGATAATATTGGAATGAATAGATCATGTATGGCACGCAGAGAACAAAATCTAGGAGCCGTAGCTGAGAGTGTACGCGAAGATTGTGGAGAATCGCGATTTTAACAGCAACTCGTACTGACGTAGGAAACGACTTGGCGCATTTTACGTTGAGATCTGAAAATAGAGCTTTGCAAAAACTGAAGCTGCTCGACCTTCCGAAGCGACATTGCTTACTCCATGTTCTCTTGAAAAGTTCTAAGAACATCCGAATCCGACAGTTCTGGCTCAATGGATATTTAAACAAACAAAATTGCCGAAATTTAGACGAAAAACAACTTGAAGAGATTCAAGAGCAGCCATTTCATAAAAAAAAACATAGTTTGGTACGGTTTGTAGATCGGTGGAAGCATCAGGCCGGGCGTTTGGCCACGAAGATCGTGTGCTATCACACCGCTAGACTTTTTTTGTGGGGATATGTAAGTTTAAGCGGACAATCACGCTTCGATACAGGCCTTGGAGCAAAACATCATCCCTGTCATTCGCCAGTTATCAGCCGAAAAGCTCGAACGAGTCATCGAAAATTGGACTCAACGATGGACCATCTGAGAGGAAGCAGCGGCAACATTTGAAAAAAAAAAAAATAATAATCTTCAAAAAGTAAATGTGAAGGAATGTTCTTTCGAATAAAACTAAATATTCTCCAACTAATATGAAGTTTTCGTGTTTTTTTTTCTAAAAAAAAGTAGTGAACCTCGAAATGGATAGCCACTTTAAACACTTCTAAATTTACTGACTTTACAGAAACCAAAATAGTTTGATGTCATTGTATTATGAAAACAAATCATACATTTTTTAAGCCTTGAATTCTGAAAGTTTTGAAATTTTGACAAAAAATCTTTATATCAGAAGCTTTTTTATTTTAAAAGTAGACTGCATGAAATTTGGCATGGATTATTGTCTCCGAATAAATTGCTCATATTGAACAAATGTATATAGCATGTACGAGCTGAAGAATTAAAATCAAATTTTGTATGGATTTTTTTCTTATTTTGAGAATAATATTAACAAATAGATGGCGGTTACATAGTACGTCTCATTTAAAATATTTACCCCCCTAATACATATAGTCAAAATAAGCCAGCTACAGACTAATTTGACACCAGCTTCATGTATGGCATAGTGTATACAGGAATTATGTCCGAATTGCTAGCGCATACATGTGTGCTTGTAAAATAGTTATATGTGTAGTGTAAATAACTTTGTCGGCGAGAACACAAGGCGCCACACTCACTCGGTTGTTTGGCAAGCATCACCAAAGTCAAATACAAAAGATTATACTGACAGTGATTTTAGTTGATGTCAACAGCGAGCGCCCAACACGATGCCGGAATATGCCAACATACACATATACATATGCACATTTATTTGTATAAAAAACATAAACAATGACGGCGTCATTTGGAATTGCTACTTGGCAATGGTTCATTCAGTCTCAATCGCGCCAACTGTTGTGGCATGCCACAGGGCGTATGTGTAAGCACTCAATTGTATGTACATATATATTTGTATGCTTTTATGACAACCTACAAAGTTGAATAGATTTCATTGTAGGGTCAAAGTGGTTAATGAATTGTATGAGGCACTTAATAGTCACAACTATTCAGAGGTGAAAGGGTTGAAAGGTCAAAAAAGTTGATTGGAAAATGAGGCAAACAATCGAGATAGTTACTTTTTTTTCTAAAATTACATTCCTTTTCTTTAAGTTGCAGAGTTGCAACCCATTGTGTCCAACTTGGGCTGGTATAAAGACTCAATAAAATCGCGTAAATATTCACAATGCAATAAATTGCAGTGACTATCGCTAGCAAAATGCCAACACAATGAAGAAATTTGCTGAGCTAAGCCAATAAAATCGTTGAGTAGCGTCAAATAAAGCCACCAGTAATTTGCCCGCTTGTCGGCGATTAGCAAAGCAGCGAAATCGCTCGCCTGTGAATCGAACAATGCAATTGACATTGTTGTAGAATTGCGTTGAATTTGTTGTTATTTACTACCATTTTATTTGCTTACATAACAGCTGTCTGCCAATAATAGTCATAGTTAAGAAAATGTGTATGAATTTATGTATGTGTATTGGTGTGCGCTTTGTCACCGTTTGTATAATAAACGTCCCGTTTTGTTGTTGTACATAGACATGGAATACGAAATAACTATTATGACTCTATTGAGTTGCTAAATTAAGTGTCAGAGCGCTTAAACGCTTGCATAAATGCACATATATGAAGACATATACATGTGTAGTTGTTTTGGTGGGGGTTCACATTTGACAAGTGTTCATTCAAGCGGCAAAATGGCAATGAATAAATTACTGTGCTTCGATTATTTGACAATAGTTTCGCTCTCTCGGCTTGCCAACAAGCTTGTTCAGGTTCCGTTTGAGACCAAAGCGGTGGCATCAACGGTACTCTGGAGGTGGTATAGCAGATTATGAAAGTAACGGTATAGTAAAAGAGATATGTATTCTGAACCTAAGGCTAAGTATATAATAAAAGGGTATATAAAAGCAATGGCGTTAGTGGAGAGAGTTTCAACTTTTGACACCGAAGTTCGTATTGTGTCAAAACCAATCTTTAAATGAAAAATTATCGTCACCTGAAATGCAAAACGTCGTATCATCAAAAAAAAAAAAATTAATAATAATAATATATATAAAATCGCAGTCAGGTATAATAACCACTATGTAACCAATATATAACCATTTTATAACCAAAACTTAATTTTTGTTTCAATATGAGAGGTTTGTATTATAACGTTTTTCCTTCGCCTGTAAACTTATGGAAAGAGATTTGCGTTATTTTGCATTTTAGGTGACGATCTTGACGACGCGAACAGTTGGTCTGTCGGTTTTTACAATGAAACTGCATGAAAGCTTCCATAACTTTTATGTAAGTATATAATAAAGCTTATAAAATTATCATAAAATAATTTAATAAAACGAGTAGATGAGGATAAGAATAAGATTTTATGAAAGTTTTTTACAAATATGAAAGCTTCCACTACATGAAAGCTTTAATAATTTTTATATATTATAAAAATCTATGATATTTTCACAAACTAATTTCACAAAATCGTGTAAACCTGGATAAGCAACGGATATGGATGAAAGCTTTGTTTATGTCCAAGTTGTCACGGCATGAAAGTTTCAAAAAACTTTATACAAGCAATAAAACTCTATCATAGTTTCAACAATTCATTTCACAAAATCGAGCAGATAAGGCTAAGAAGTGTAAATTTGATTGTAAGTAGTCCTATAATAATTTCTGTGTAAAATAAAATTTTATTTATAAATATGAGTATTATTTGCATTACCTATTACGTAGAAGAGGGGGCGATGCTGTTGATAAATTTTCACCGCTTAATGGTTGCTCCTGACGCGGTCGCAGAACCGGTGTTAGGCCCCATCGTTCGATGAAATCTATGCGGGAAATGGTTGATGATGAACAAGTTGGTGGAATTGGTTGTAGTTTCGCCAATTTTTCGTATTTCACTTTTGCTTAAGCGTTACGCTTCTGCACCACACAAAATGATTTCAGAATCAGACTCAACCCAACACTTAGTATTATGTCACTTACACACGAATACACAAAAAGCGAGCGCGCGCACGCGAAAATTACCAAAGCTTTCACTAAAGCACAAAAAGCTCGTTGTAGAATTCAAAGCGAATTTAAAGCTTTGACGAAAAGATAGGAAGCACGTACGCTGATCGCACACGACATTTAGAGTGCAATAAAATTTTTGTGATTATAAAACATTTAGCAGATATGCATTTGCTGTGCTTTTACGGCAGCTTTTCGGTGATTTTAATGGAATTTGCGTGAATCGTATGTACGAGTATGTTATTTAAGTGTGTTGTTGTAGGTAGCAGCAGTAGTAGAGGTAGGTAGGTAGCAATAGCTGTAATTTTAGTTGTTGTTGTTGCTGTTGAAAAGTCGTAGTCACGAGTCACGTGCAGCGTTAGTACAAGTAGTAGTAGCTGTAGTATAAGTGGTGGTGATAGTTGTAGTTGTAAGTAGTAGTAATAGTAGTAGAAATGAGCGCGCGCTAACCTTTAGCTGGTTATTGTTGTACAATAGCTTTTTTTTTAATTTTAAAGCAACTTTTTTCACTCTCTTCAATTTGCTTCTATTTTCGCAGAGCTTTTAAGCGTTTTATTATCTGCACTGCATTTTGATGTTATTTTGATTTTTCATTGCTGACACTATAAAAGCTTCATTTTTTTTATATGTGTTTAGACTAACTTTTTATTGTTGTTGTGATTATTATTATTTTTTTGTTGCTGTTGGTATTTCGAATTTTGCTTTTGAATTTTCGTTAATAATTATTTTGTTGTTGTTGCGATTTGTTTTGTTGATATATATTTTTGCTATTGATATTTGCTTGTTTGTTGTTGTTGCTACGCGTGTTATTTGTAGCGTGCGAATTATTGTGTTTTGTTGTTGCTAGCAGCGCATTAGCGTCGCATGCAACTGTGTTCATCTTATCTGGCAGCTTTGTTGCTTAATTTGTTTTGGCGATTTTTGTGGATTTTGTGTATTTTGCTTTTATGGCGTTTAAGTAAAGAAAGCAATTACTACGGAAATAGCATTTGATGCGCTTGTAGAAATATCTCAATCGAGAAAATACTCTTTTTTCTTGATAATATTTCGTTAGCCTTTTTGGGGAAAATGATGTGTGCTCGGTTCCAAATTGATATTTCGTTTTGTTCTAATACTTTTTTTTATTTTTGTTTATTTGTTGTAAAATTTAAATACGTTTTTTGATATGGTAACTCTGAAAAATGAAACTTTTGAATTTTGGATATTTTTTTGCAGGTGTAACAAGACAAAAAAGGAACAAAAACATAAACACATATTTATTTTTTTTTATTGAATTTATTTTGTTATTTGTGGATTTTTTTTAAGTCTGATTTAAAACACCTTTTTTTATTTTTAATGTTTTTGTTTGAATTTATTGTATTAGTTTTGGAATTATTTTAATTTTTATTTTAAAAAAAAAATTCGTATTTATTTTTTTATTTTATTTGACATTGTCATATTTTCAATATTTTTTTAACTTCAGAATCGAAAATATAAAGATTCACAAAAATTATCTAAAGTAAAAGTTTTTTTTGGGTTTTAGATTTTTAATATTTTTTATTCTAAATTTTTTTAATATTTTATTTATATTATCCCTGTTACATTTCAAAAATTTGATATTTTTCTAGCAACAATCTGCTATTGAATTATAAAATTACGTATATTTTACGATGCTATATAAACTTCTTTATCTGAGGTTAATCATACGCCATGCACACCCCCTTTGTCTACTTATACAGACCTTAGCCGCTGAAGAAAAAAAAAATAAAAAAATATGTATTCCACTTTGCTCCTAAAAATAAGGTCACTCATACGCCATGGACACCACTTGTCTGTATAAGACTAAGCATAAGCCTCTCAATTACAAAAAAAAAACTAAAATACTAAATAAACAAATAAGAGATATAAACAATTTAAACACCAAAACCCGCAAACTTCTTCAGTTCAATTGAATTAAAAAAATTATTCCACTTTATTACCATAAATAACGTGTGTAACTGAGGTTACTCACACGCCATGTACACCACTTTTCTGTATAAGAATGCCTGAGACACTCAATTACAAAAAAATTAATAAAAAATTAAACAAATAAAAGTAAACAATTTAAACACCAACAAGAGCAAGCAAAAACAGCGACTCATATTTACTTTCCATTTACCGTTAAGTCACTATATTTCGCACCTCGCATGCAAAAGCGTGTGAAAAAACCACAAAATTTATTTTTAGCACACACACATTTAAAATTTTCGTTTGTGGCGCGCTTTGTTGTTAAAAATAAACACCACACACACATACAAACACGCAGATACACTTAGACACGCATTTCAATTATGTGTGTTTGCCTGTGCCGAAGCGCCTAACTAGAAATCAATTTAGCACATTTTCGAAGGCAGGTCGCTAAGCGGAAGTAAGCACGAAATTCATTTAGTGGGCATGTTAAATAACAATTTCCGCTTATAGGTGACGCTGACAAAAATAAAATTCAGAAATTTCTATAAGTACGTGGTGATGTAGTTAGATATTCAATATGATACACATTTCGCTTTGTAGAAATTTATTAGCTAATCGAACTCTGACGCAAGCATTGGCGGTTGGCGGTGAGGGAAACTTAATCGAGGGTATTAATGGTTGAATAAATTTTATGAAACAAGATAAATAAATTAGTGAGCAGGAAGCTTTGCAACACATTTAAAATGGCTTTAGTTTTTTTGTTTCATTAATAGTATAATTTCTGTTTTTGCTGCAGAGTAATTTGAATGTGTGATTTTTTGGCATTTATTTAAACACTTAATTGGATAAATTTGTTGTATGTTTTATGAAAATACTATCTTTCCTTAATGATATAAAACTACATGTCTTCTTTATTGGCGTAGACACCGCTTACGCGGATATAGATGAGTCTGATAGTCTGTAGTCTACAGTTTGAAACTACCTGTGCTAAGAAAAAAAGCTTTAGAAGGCTCACGTTCTGGGGTTTAAAAACCTTTAAATTTTGAATTAAGACTAACAAAAAATACTAAAATCGTACCACAGGCGTATCTAGCGCAAGTTTTAGGTATAAAATAAAAATCTTGTTTCTTGGCAAAAAAAATTCAGAATAATACATTTTGATCGATACTTTTTAAATCCTAGACACCGTTCTACCATATTAAAATAGTTTAGAAAAACACCAGAACTATATATGTATTGAGATTTTGTTTTTGGAGGCCTTGATTTTCATTTATTTAGGGTTTTCTTAATATTTAGAGACTTAGACAGCTGATTTTATTATCACTGTGATCTTAAACATTAAATGGAAAACAATTTTGGAGCTACTTTTGAACTTTTACTTTTTTGAAAATCATCGCCTTATCCCCTTAAACATAAGTTTTGATAAATATCTTCAGGTGATGTTCACTTCTAGAAAAATTGAGGGAGAAAACTACAGCGAACATTAATGTAAACAGAAAATTCTTTAGATCCTCTCGAAATGCCTACCAGTTTTTACGTTTATTAAACTACTAAATTTGTTCCGCATCTTTGAAGCAAACGGTTGAAGTTTCAAAGTGCTTATGAATAATCCTATACACTGTATTAACTCATGTCGCCTTAGGCCAGATATTCCTTTGAGAGGCTAACGACCGTACTATAACGAATATATTATTTCATATTGACAACATCAACTCCGCAGCGTAGAACTTAATTCTCGCTAGATTCAAGTACTTAGCAGTAAGTCCCTCTGAAGAAATGAAGGAAGAATCACAAATGTAATTAAAAAGCAGAAAATTCAAAATGTTGATTATTAGGCGGACAGAAAGTTTGCTCAACTAGAATTTTTCAAAGACGGTCGAGAGATTGTTGACGCCACGTCTCGTTCTGGAGGAGCTTCGACCTCTTCAACTGATGAAAATATTAAAAAATGAAGGATATGATGCTTGAAAATCATCAGTTGTTAGAGATATGGCAAAAGAATTCGAAATCTCTCGCGAGTTCGTTCGAAAGACTTTGGTGGATATTTTGGGTATGAAACGCGTTTCTTGCTCGACTCGTCTCGATGAAGCTAAGTTTTTTTTCATAAATAGTACCGTAATGTCTCTTCGAATATTTGATCGTGCGATTTCAATTCCAAATTCATGGAGAGCTTTATAATTGCCGACGACACATGGATTTATGGATACTAGTCACAGTCATAGGAATGAAAGAAAAAACGAAATCACCACACCAAAGCCGCTCAGAAATCAAGGTAATGTATTTCCAATATTTGTAGTTTGGTGCATCATGAACTTATTTTGGAATGAATACCATCGATCAATTTACAGATTTGGTCCGTGTGATTTTATCGTGTTCCCCAAATGAAATTGCAACCCGTTTTCAGTCGATTGAAGAAATAAAGCAAAATCCACCGAAGGAACTGAAGGTCATCCCAAAAAGTACTTATGAAAAGTGTTTCGAGAAATGGAAAATTTTTTATTTTTACATCTGGATGGGACTACTTTCAAGGTGACAAAAAAAATATGATGAATAATAAAATATTTCTCGTTTTATTTACAATTTCCGGTACATTTTTTCACAATGGATTTAATAAAGTCTGCCAAAATCCTGACTGAAAACCTTTGATTGAAATTTCATGGCTGGTTTTTGGTTGAATCATCAATTCGGAAAACGGGTAACTTGCATTGCAGCCATCTAAAGTCGCTAAGAATGAATCGGTAATAAAGATTGGTTTTAAAGTATGTGCAAATGTTTTGAAATGCCAATGCGTTTTGTACTGAATATCCTGCAAGCAATTTTATTGTAAAAAGTCAGACTAAAATATCTCATAATGAAAAAAAGTCAGTCAAAGGCTGTCATTAACTGTAGATGAGCATAAAATGAAAAATAATCACATTTTCTTGGTAAAGGAGGAGTATTATTCTTCTTATTTATAGGAGAAGACACCTCTTACTCGGTTATAGCCGAGATAGGTGAAGTAGTTCCACTAAATTCACATTTGGTAAGCCGAAATCTATTAAAATAACAAAATTATTATAGAAGCATATTTCAAACAAAGATAATTGCATTATAAAAAAAAAAATTAAATGAAAAATCTAAAAAAAGATTCTTCCTTTTCGAGATAATTTTTCCTTAAACTCTTAGCTATATATTCTTCAAATATTTGATTTGCCTTTAATCCATATATTGCTGTCATATTTGTTAACTTTACGTTATTTATTTGCTTTCGCTTTTTCACTTTCACCACATTTTCGCTTTCAACTCGTGCATATTTACCACATTTTACACATTTTCGTGCTTCGCACCTTTTCGTTCTTGTTCGTATAACACGCTAACACTTTCTATCGTCTTTCGACTAAACTTTTTGTTGCCAACGTTTTTGTGTATTCACCTATTCTCACGCTTATTTCACCACTTTCGGACTTTTTCGTTTATTATTGCTCATTTCTTTCGTGCGTTTTTTATTTGCTTCGTTTCGCTTTTTCGCACTTTAAGCAGAAACACACACACACAAATACAAACACAGAAATGGATGTGGGCATACATTCCGACATACTGCTGTCAACCTTGAACCTTTTGGGCCTTCTGCACATGCATATGGGTACACACACATACATATACACAAGCGCGCCTAAATGTATGCTTGTGCGCTGGCAGCCGCACTGTCGGCCAAACGCTGTGTATGCCTAAACGAGTTCAACAAGGCATAACAACTGCCGCAATAGCAGCAATAGCAACAACAATAATGACGACGGCAACAACAACAATGACAACAACAAAATGGCAAAGCAAAACGACAACACCAGCAAAAATATGTAGTCTAAGTAGAAGCTGAAACCCTTGCACCGCATTTGTGTGCGTGTGTATATGTTGGTGCGTAGGGACAATGTTGTGCAACAACAAGGAAAATAGCGAAAGCAAAAAGGGCACAAGTAAAAATAAAGCAATAAATGTACAAGAAAAGCAGGCGAAAAAAAGTTGCTAACAATTACGACTAAAAATATATAAGTTCAAGAGCTAGTTGAGTTGTCGAGAGTGCCGTTGTCGAGCGTGTATTTCTATTGTTACTGTTGTTGTTGTTGTGCATGTTCATGTTGTCAGTGCTTTGCAGCTTGACTGTTAGATAAAGTAAAAAAAAAATTTTAAGAAAAAGAAATAAAAAATTAATGTGTGTGTGTATGTGTGTGTGTGTGCATATACGTGTTTATACATCTGTGCTTGCAGCGGCAATGGCTTCCGCGTGCACTAGCATAATACCGACATCTTGGCAGTCACACTTGTTTTTGTTGTTGTTGTTGCACATCATCAAATGAGACAATTCCCTAAATTGGCCATAATTTCAAATTTCGTTTGGTTGCGTTTGCTTTTCACTTTGGTTTCGGCTTTTCGTTTTTCCGCACTCACGCGCACAAATCTTCTTTAACTTTTAGGCAAAGCTGCGGCAATGATTTTCGAGCTTACTTAACTTGCGCTTCTGCACTTTGAGCATATTTTTGCACTGTCAAACGCACACATACACACATGTACAAAAAAATTGTATGTATATTTGTATACACTATACATATATTAATATATATATATATATATATATAATTATGTATATACACCATTATCACACATCGATTCACTTTTTCTTCTCTCGCTTATTGTCACTATTTATATTGCACTTTCTCACTAGCGTGTCGTTGTTGTTGCTGCTATTCGCATTGTTTTCCTTTTATTGGTCTTGTTCTGCTTCTTATTAGTCTCTTCTGCTTTGAAGGTTCGTGTTATTTATGACTCGAGCGCGTACAGCTGCTGTGCACCAACCTGTCATTTCGTGTTAATGTCAAATCAGACAAACACAAACACACATAAACACAAACACGCACACATATTTGTCGCAAACAGCTTCTGGCTGGAATCGCTTGGACAGCGTGAAATGAAAGTTGGGAATTACAAATGAGATGACGCTACTAACGCTGGGGAATAAATTCATCACCAAAAGTGCTTTTTGTTGTTGCTAGTTAGCGAAATATGCTTTGTTTGCTTTAATTTTTCTGTTTGTTGGAAGGGTTTGCATATGTTTGCGAGCCTCAGTGATTTAAGTGGAAAAAGGTTAAAGGTTCTGTGCCAGCAGTTGTAAGAAGGTTAGGTTTTGTGTTGTTTTTGTTATTGTTTAGAAATAAAAAGAAATTATTTTGTAACAGTATGTACATATATGCCAGCATTTGTTTCAAAGTAACCTTTTGATAATTTATCATAGACAAAAATCTTGCTAGGAGTTCTAATCTGGAACAAAGAGAGAAAAAGCATATATACAAGCTTTTTTGTTTTCTGAATGCATCTGGCTTATATCACTGGTTTTTAAGGGCTTTATAATTCCGAGACTTTAAATCAAAGTCTTTGAACAAATTTTCAATAACAAGCTAATCGGGAGCATTTTTCTGAAGCTTTATTTCTAGCAAGAAAAAAAAGCTGATGGTAGTATAAAAAATTTTACAATTGTCAAGGGCTACATTCGGGCTTTTCTAACTACTCACTTCAAATATTTTGTTACAATTTAATATATATCCTTAATAATTCCTATAGTATTTATCAGAATGAGCACATTAACCCCAAATTTGGGATTTTAGGCTGTTTGAAATATTTGCTGCTCTATGCAAGGCAAGTTATTCGCATTTAGTAATTTGAATACCTAAGGGCTAAAAATAAATAAGTGTCTAACATCTTCTTTGCTTTTCAGCTACTGCTTTTGCTGTGAGGATATAAGCAAAGTTAAACTATCTTAAAGCCTACTCTCGAAGTTATCATTCACCCACAGTTTGGATATTAAAGCTACTTGTAATAAAAGAGGAAAGCTTTGTCATATGTACCATAAATATAGTATGTTGTAAGCTTGGTTAAAAAAAGAAGAAAAAATAGTATAGTCTAAAAAAATGATGTTGCTAAATGCTAACATCTAAAATTCATTAATTTATAAATATATGTAATGCTGTAATATATATACCATTCATTTAGGCAAGCCTTTTTTATACCCTATTTACAATAAAATGCTATATGGCAAATGAGATGTAAAAGTCAATCGCGTGGATGGGTCAAAAGCATTGATACTTTTTAGCACATACTCTGAGAATTGGTTGGTACGAGGTTTATACCATTCCAGGTGTGACCACTTAATATTAATAAGAGAGTCGTTGGTTTAGTTAATTTTTATTTTCCGTCTTTGAGTTATTGGGCACAGGTCCTCATCAGGTTGCTCATATGCCGGAATTAAGTCCTTGTATGAAGAAATTTTGTATTTGATGAGATATTTTTACATATTTCGTATGGATTATTATCTAAGATAACTATGATATTTCTGAGGAAATTGTTAAGTTCGAATTACCGTAGCATATACCTGCCGCGCAAACTGAACGATCGGAATTAAGTATTTATATAAGAAACTTTTTTGAATTATTGTCGAAGGCGAGGATGTGGTCTCCGTAGAATATGTTCTAATCGGACTACTATAATATACAGTGCAATACAATTTTTTGTATTTGTGATCAATCTAGTAAATAACCTAATCATACTTTACAAAAAAAAGATTATATTTATTGTGACAAAAAAGTTCCGGAAAAATGTAAGTAAAACGGACGGGACTATTCAAAGTAGTCCCCACCAGATGTAGTGTACTTATATCAATATTCTTTCTAGTTTCCAAAACGCCTTTCATAAGCACTTTCTATGTGGCTCTCAACTCCTCCAGCGAATTTGTTTATCTCTGCGATCGACTGAAAAGGGCTTTCGCGGAACAAGAAAAAATCAAACGGAGTCAAATCTGGTTAATATCGTGGTTAATTGACGGTATTCATTGCGTTTTCGGCTTTAAATTCGGAAACAATGTAAACTTATAAAATAAATGTAGCTTTTTCGCGACGTGTCGAGGAAGAACGCGTTTCATACCTAAAATATCCACATAAGTCATTCGAACGGAATCGCTGGACATGCCGAGCTCTCTTCCTATTTTTGTAACACTTGTCTGATGATTTTCAAGCACCATATCCTGAGGCTTTAAATCAATATTTTTTTTAATACTTTTATCATAAGACATGTCTTGAACGATCTATTGCCAGTCTTTGAGGGCTTTGCACCATTCCTAGGCTTGTGTTTTGGATAAAAGTGAATCATCGTGGGCCTTTTCCAACATTCGCAAAGGTTTCGTAAAAGAAATTTGGTTAGAAATAGACAATTTGAAACAAATTCTTTATTCTTTATATTTATATTTTTATCCATTGAAAAAACACTACAAAGGAGTACCGACTTAAGCAGCTGCTGTAACTAAAGTGGTCGAGTGATCGCGCTCATTTTTGGCAAAGTAAATAACCGACGTCCTACCAACTTAGCAAATTACATTTTTTTTAAATATAATTAACCCCGGGAGTTTAAATTATAATTTCCGGGTGATTGTTTGTCACAATGTATTCAAGTATTCAACTAATTGAACAACTAACAAAAATTAGATTATATTACTACTATTTCGTTTTAATCTGGTCCAACGGATTGCAAAGGCTTTCAGAATTTCTTGTTACTCGCAATTCCTGTTTGGGATTATAATATTCCATTTCAGAAAATTTGGTTCTGTAAAGAAACGATATTTTTACAACACAAGTTTGTGCACAAATTTTTGAAAGGTTATTATGTTTGGTCTTTATGTTTATTACGGACGAATTCTTGGACTAAATTTATCTGAACTACATGAGGTCAAAAACTTTTTAGTTAAAATTAAATAAAAATAAAAAAACCTGAGCTTATTTTATCATTATTTAATAATATGATTTACAGTATTTTCTTTCAAAACTCAAAATTTTACAATTAAAAAAAAAAATTTAGTTTAAAAAACTGGCAAATTTACTGAAAAATCGGTGAGGTTAAGAATAACTATTAGTAACCTTTCAATGGTGTTTCGAATTCACTTTTGAGAATTTATTTCATACCAGCTAACTTCTAATTTTTTCGTGTTACTTTTAGTACTTTTCATCACATTGAACAGCAGTTATCACAGGCGTTCAGTATTTGTGCCAAAATGTATAGAAGGTAGCGACGTTGGAGTACACAAGACCATACACTTTCACCTGGACTTTCGTTGTTAACATTCAACACAATGCAAAGGAGTATGAGGTTGGTATAAAAAATAAAAAAGCTCATAATACTTTAAAAAACAAACACATATGTATACATTTTGTTTCCTTTTTTGGGTTTTGCAATTGAATTTTACTTGGTAATATTAATGAATCATTAGCAGTTTTAAATTTTTTAAACGCTTTATAAAATTTGCAGACCACTTGCTACCGACCAAGTTTAAAAATTAATTTAAAAAGGTAATTTTAGTGCATTTACGGAACAATTCATTTGTTGTATAATTTTTTTCGAGGTGTTTGTTTGACTATTTGACGCATTTAGTATACATTTTGTAGACAACTTTATGGCAAAATCTTAGTAGAAGCACCTTTGTTTAAGCAGCTACATTTTTCTTGCCTTAATTAAACATTTGTCTTATTAAAAATTTGCATTATTTTTTTATTCACTATTTTTTTTATTAAATGAATTATATTCTGGTGAACCCGCAAGCAATGCAACATAATCGAATGTAGCACTAGCATACGCACACACCCACACACATACATACGCACCGATAGCTAACGCACCTTTTTCTTTTGTTCGTCGACGCGTTTGTTCGCAATTCACACAAATTTTCACGGCACATTTTCAGGCTGCAGCAGCCACAAAGACAGCGCAAAACTTTTTACAGCATTTTTCTGTTTACACTTTTTTCTCTTAATAAAGTAATGGTTTTTGGGAAATTTGTGAAAAATAGAATTTTTTCTTCGACGTACACACGACCGAAGCGAGTAATATCCTCCTGCTAGAGCAGTTTTCCACTTTTCAACTTTGCCACACACAGTTAACAGTTTTCCACATTTGCTGCATACGCTGTTTTTCTTGGTTCCGCCTCGCTTTGCGCTGCTTTATTGCTGCACACACATGGAACGGCCATTACGAATGCTGTGTGCGACCAACGTAGTAGACGTAGAGAAATGTGATCGAAGAGCGGCAGCAGCAGCGACAGCGGCGGCGGTGGCTGCGTGCTTGCGCGTTTGCTGGCGGATAGGCAGATAGGCCGCCTGTCGTGGTTGGTAAACGAGCGAACAGCTTGACTGCTTGGCACACAGGTCTCGGTATAACACACATACACAGAGCCACGCATGCACAAACACCTGCTCGCAGGCGTCCGTGTGTGTGGTGACGCAGTGAAATAAACAAAAAGCGAAAACACGAAAATACGAAAACAGGATTGCCAATGCAATTCGAAATTCTCTATAGGTTTGGAGCTGTTTATGCACCGTTACCTGTGTGTGTGTGTGTGTCTATTGTGTGGGTGTGCGCTTTGGTGTTTGTTACACGAACGCGTTCAGTAAAAGCGAAAAACCACCACTTGCTGCTGTAGCTGCCGCTTCGGCTCCGTGTTTCGGTTCGTTTGTTGGCAATTCGGCTATGCTGCACGCATGTGGTATATAGCTATCTCCTTCCCACCAATGAAAATGCGAAGCAACTGGCATAGCAGTTTCGTGCGATACAGCTGAAGTAAATAGTATGAAATTTCATGATGAATGAAGTGTTAAAGGGAATTAATGGTAAATTGTTGAAGTGGCAAACGAGAAGGCTGACCGTGAAAGAAAGCCGCTAAATGACAGTGCAAAGACGAAGCAGCGGTTAATTGTCATGATGACAGGTGGCAAAGGCAGAACATCGTCGACAGGTAAGCAGAAAGTTGGCTAAAAAGGACAGAAGCGTATGTGGTGAGAAAGAGAGAATGTGTGTGGGGTTGAAAAAGTAAGAAAGATATGGCTGAAAATGAAAAAAACAAGTATTTACGAAAGTATTGAAGGTGAAAATTATTAGAAACTAGTTCGAAAAAATTTGATATAAGCACAAAACAAATTTAATATAATTTTTAAGCAAAAAAAATATTTTTTAAATTTAAAATAATTATAAAAAACCTAGTTGCGAGTTCTTAGTTAGCACCGCAAACTTACTAAAAAATATTTTCTTCAACAAAAATTGCATGCAAACTGCTTTTATATAGCGCTTGCTCACCTCCAACTGCATGCGCACTACATGGCGTATGAGTAACTTTTGTATGAAGTGTAAATTGTATGTTGCGTATACGCCACGTGTAACCACAATAGTGTATAAATTCTCCTTCCTTGTAAATAACAGCAAATAGCTAACAACTATCTAGTGACTTTCTATTGTAATGGTTTCTATTGAAAAATCCTTGTATAGCTGTAAATCTTCAAATTCCTTCTTGCCCTTGGGCACCCATATTGACTTTAGTACTTTTATTTTATTGCCGCTTTTATAACTATTTCACGCCATTCTCAAATCGTTCATATGCTCTGCTCTGCTACCAACTCGTTATATTCGTACAAAAATACACATACATAACTACGCAGCTACAAAATTTCTCTATAGCTCTTTACTTTGTGCCTAACGCAAGCCGTTTAATATTGGCATATGCTTTTTGTTGTTTTTGTGTTTTTTTAATTTTTTTGCTGACTTTCGTATTTTCTTCTTAGTCGTCCAACTTACTATGGATAGTTTGTTTTTACTTTTGTTTTGTTATATTATATATACTCATATAGTACATATATACGTTTTTCTTTAGCTTAATATGTTTTTGTTTTAAATTTGTTTGATTGGTTAAAAAGTAGAAGGCTAATTTGCTTGCCGTTCAAAAGTAAAATTTTGAACAAACTTAAAAATAGTTGAGAGTGTTTAAAATTTCTTTGAATTCAGTGCAGTAGTGTTGAAGTTATGGAGGGCACCGACTTTATGGCGTAAGTTATGGGTAAAATGCCTTACATTTTTTCAACACTAAAATATTTGATATGAAACGTTAATTAGATGGATATAAAAATGCTCGTAGTTGGGTAGATTTTGCTTTGTTCTACTTGAAATTTAGACACAATATACTTAATATATTAAATTATAGAGCTTCTCTCCTCCGAATCAAAGAAAATTACCTTTTGGAGCACACTTCCTTTCATATAGAACTTTTAAGATACTCCTCAGGAGACTTTCAAATGATTAAAATGTGGGAAAACCAAACAAAAAAATCTCTAATAACTGAGTATATGAAATTATATAGTATATTTCCACGATATCTGGGAAAAAACCAGACCATTAAAACTTGAAAAGTGAGTTGTTTTGGGGTCGGTGCCTAGACCCATGGAGAAATAATACAACATTATTTATTAATCAAGGGAGTAAGACTTCGAAAATAACTAACAGTTTGAGAACTTGTGCGCTTGCGGGTAGCTAGGCTAAGTGCGCCGTTTTTACACCCGGTTTTTTTAAAACGTTTTTGAAATTCACAATTGAACGTAAACATGTAAGGAAGCATGATTTTCGAAATTCTTCTACCGCATTATACCAAATTATGTAAATGCTGTTGCAAACTCGATTATAACCGCCTAAGCGGTGTCTAGGCCAATGAAGAAGCAGAAATTCTCTCCATATGTTTTCGCTTATGATAAAAATATGTCGACAAGTAGCATTAAAGTTAAGGAGACAGTAGGGTAATCTGGGTTATTTTTTTGAAATTTTTTTTCATAGCAATTTTTATTCTTCAATACAACTTTTTTCACATATCATAAAGTACGTGAATGGTTATCGTCCCTACTAGAGTCATGAAAAAATGTTGATAATTAAAAAAGTATAGTTTTTTTTAATTTTCCCCATGTTTTTTTTTTTTTTATTTTTGTCATAATATTGTCAATAAATTATAAAAATATAAGGATGATAGCCAGGCGTTTTGCGAACATTAAAAAAACTTCAGCAAATCGGTTGATTATTTTGACCGGAATCATGTTCACCAGTTTAAAAAAGTATGTTTTAAGAAAAACGCGTTTAAAATTTGAGGTATGCACTCCTAGCGCTCCGAACGTTGAGTGATATTATTAGTTTTGGGGTTTTTTCGAAACCTTCCAATGGTTAAGTGAGTTTCTACATTAATTCTAAGCGTATAAGTGAACAGAAAAGGCAAAAATAAAAGAAAATAAATTTGAAAAAAGAATAACCTACTGACCCCCTAATAGATAATTATTTAGTTTTATAAATATTGCAAGTTTCTGGAATATTAAAATTATGGATGGATATCATCACAATATGAATCAATAACAAGCTTTTTTAATATTAGAGGAAATCCGATTTCTTGCTAAAATTAAATTCTTGAGGATATTAAGTTCAAAACGTAATGATCAGCGAGACGAATTGCGTTTATTTAGCCAGGTCCGAACTAGTCCTTCACTTGTTGAAATATCGTTGTGAAATTTTGACAACGTTCCTATTCTTTCCAAGGAACTACTCATTTGTCGCAATGGCTGATATCGGACCACTGTAATAGTCTATACAAACAGATCGAGCAAGCTCCAGTGCTTATATCAACTGCTCGAACTTCGCAAGCGACATCGCATCGCATTATGGGTTCTTGAAAGGTTCCACGAAGATCCGATGTTTTCGAGCCAAATTTTGAGGCCAATTTCTGACTCAATGGGCACTTGAGCAAGCAAAATTGCCGCATTTGAGACGAAGAGCAAACTGAAGGGACTCAAGAGCTGTCATTTCATCTAGAAAACTCAATGGTTTTATGTGGTTTGTGAATCGATGGAATCATCGGTCCATATTTTTTCAAACATGGTGCCGGTGTGAGCGTAAGCATTAATTGGGATCGTTATCGCGCTATGATAACCAACTATTTGATACCTGAAATTGAAGCTCGGGATCTCGGCGACATTTGGTGTCAACAAGACGGCGCCCATTCTCACACATCGCAACAATCAATGGATTTATGAGAGCACATTTTGGTGAGCCGATAATTTCAAATTTTGGGCCGATCGATTTGCTACCACAAACGTGTGATATCACACCGTCGGACTTACTCCTGTGGGGTAATGTAAAGTCTAAATTCTATGCAGACAATCCTGCTTCTTCTGAAGTTTCTGTGTTTTTTGTTTAAAAAGCAGAGAACCTAGAAATTGGTTACCCTTTAAACCTAAACATTTCAATAACAACAGGAATAGACAGAGTAGATTTTTGATATAAAATATAACTACAGGGAAATTAAAGGTCACTTTCAAAAAAGCTTTTTACGTATCCCTTAATAATCAAAATAATACCATCGCTCCTATGAATATAGGTATATACATTCACATATTCCATACTGCAATATTTCATTCAGTAGACACAACTACTCATTCGTACGCATTCAAATAAGATTAATGCTTTGTAAGCAGCTAATAATACTCGCATTCGGGCAAGAGAATTTATTAATATCGGAAATATGTTCTACATCGTTTACCAAACACGCACACATGCACAAACACATGTCGCAATATAGAGATATGGGCTTACGTATATACATACAAACACACATTTATGTGTAGTATATATTGACAAACACATATGCATGTGTGTACATCCTGCAGGCCGAACGAGCGCACTTTCATTGCTCTCCACAACGAATAGCCGTGTGAAGCACAGAGGCGAACAACAAAGCGAGTACACACTCAACCCAGAAGTACTTAGGAGGCAGTTAGACAATTCCAGTTATTTTCACTTGACTATCTGTTTGGCCCCACATGGCTGGCATGCGACCTGCTGCATGGCGCTCTCGCTTTGTCGCTGCTGCCAAATTGACCCAAAGCAATAGAGAGAGAAAGAGAAAAACGAAAAAAAGTAAAGCAGAAAGGAACTTCTAAACGTGGCAGTGTTCACTAAATCTTGCTGTTGTTGTTGTCTATTACTTTGTTACGAGTGCAAATGGTGCATGTTAGCGAAGGTTTATGACCAAATAAAAGCAACAACAATAGCGGAGTATAACACAATTGAAACAAGTTATCAAGCGAATGTCCATGATGAAGTCGTTTTGGGTTATAAATAAAGAATTAAAAGCCGAAAAAGAAACGCATAAAAGTGCGAAGTGTGGCAGTTCGGCAGATGGGAAAGGTTGTGATGAAGGTCAGGATGCAAATGGGAGAAGGCAGCGATAAAGCATGTAAAATATGCGTAATAAAATGAAATGATAAATGTGTGTGTGAAAGAGAAATGAAGTATAAACTAGAAGTGTGGATAAAGAGGAAAATGGCGATAAAAGAGAAAATGAAATAATGACAATAAAAACGAAACGAGCGACAAATAAACGCATAGAAATGAAAATAAAAGCGTACAAACGCAATAATCATAAAGAATGAAGGGAAATGCAAAGAAATAATAATGAATGAATGGTGGGTATAGAAAGAGATATAAAGCGAAGCTAACATTGAAACAATAGTAAGTTATTACCACTGGGAGTTGACTGAGGAAAGGGGTTATTATGTAACACGAGGAATAATAATTTTTTTTATGGTTCGCATAGCAAAATTAAATGTAAATAATTATAAAATTAAGAAAATACTGTTAACAGAAAGATTATGCGATAATAATACTTTAAGTTAAGTAAGGGCACGAAAATGCCTCGTTTGTCAAGACTTTAAGTTTAATATCTTCTAAATTGAAATTTGCTACAAGTATTCGAGGTTTAGGAAGTTAACATATACACACTTGACGTTAAGAGGCGTCTTTGTATTTTTAGTTAAAAGATGGCGATTTTCAACAACCGTTACTAACAGAAATATTTTATTTTGCAGCAACAAGAACAAATACGGTTTAATACATTATAAAATGCACTTATAATGAAAATAGTAAACTTTGTGCAACATGTTGCAGGAATACCTGTCAATGTTAGAAATAAGTCCTTAGTACTTTCCTATTATAAAATAACAAAAAATATAGTTTATTATCTACAGCTAAGGACGGTTGATTTAGGTCAATTCTTCACTAAGCCCCCATATAGCGAAAATAAAGATTTTCGAATTTTCCGGTGACTTTATACCACCATATATCGACCAGTATCTCAGTTATCTCAATGAAAATTACATAACGTGTTTTACTGATAACAGTGTATCTTTGTGCCAAAAGTGGATAAAGTTGGGTGAAAACTTGGCTTAGCCTCCATATAACTAAAACTGGGTAGTCAAAAAAGTCTTTTCGTATTTTGTCAACAGATGTCGTTGCAGTCGCATACCTCCAGTTCTACTAATCTTATAATGTCATATCACATAGTGTTGGAAAGGTGAGATTTTAAGGTTTATTTCACAAAAAAAAATAATTATTTCGGGGAAGTTGAAAACAAGACACAGTTACGTTGTTCAAAAGTGAGTGGAAATAATGAAGAATTTCGCTACAATTTGAAATTTTTGTATTAAAAAGGGAAACAATGCCACGCAAACTACCAATGAAATTTTTAAAGTTTACGGAGACGATGCTGTAACAGTCCATATAACACAACAAAGGTTTGCTAGCCTCCGTTCTGGAAATTTTGAAATTTTGATTTACACTTATGAAAGTTTTATACTGATTGAATATTGTGTCTAGTGGAAAAATGGCAATAAGTGGTCGACCAAAATTGTACAAATTTATTTATTTATTTATTAGTATAAATATAAAAAAAAAAACAAAATAAGTGAAAGTTTGATTATAAATACGAAAAGACTTTTTCGACCACCTAGTATCAGGTTTTTCGAACATCCGGCTGACTTCACTCCATATGCTTGGTAATTACATGTGTGGTACCTCATGAAACCCAGTGAACATTTTTTACTATGTTAACTATATTAAGGTTATGTAGCATGTTAATAATATATGGTATTAGTAAAAATAGTCTTTTACATCCAATCTTTGTCCTTCCTTTCACGGTATTTATTTATTAAACAGTGTGGCTCTGTCGTGAGGCCTTTCTGTGCTGGTGTTAGCAAAACTCAGCACAGTAAATACTAAATCTAATATACATGTGCATTGGAACGGGTCGAATAAGCGGAAAAATCGCATATAATGCATTCTGATCAGTAGAACACTTTTCCCAAATGAGACTTTATGAAAACAAAATCAGTCCGCTTTAATAGATACATTAATAAACTGTCTTCGATTTGCAATTACTTTGCTCGCTTCTGCTCCCTTTTTAAAAAATTTACGGCTAAAAGCGACCAGAAAGTTATTAAGTTGAAGGAGTACAAGAGAGTATGCGGACACATGTATATATTGATGAAATAACGGCTATATTCAAGGTTTGTTTTGTTTAAATGAAAAGTGAATATACAAATGTCTTTTTCTTTGTATCATTAGTTTGTTCCGTAAGGGCTCATGGTAAATAAGGAGATCTGTTCGGCCGTATTGAGGTATTTGCGTGAGTATATCTGCTAAAAACAGCCGCAATTGTGGATCAATTCATGGATTTTATACGATAATAATGCACCATCGCTGAGCTACGATTGTGGCCAATTGAAAAGCTAAAACGCAATGAATATCATGGATCACCAGATTTGGCTACGTGTGATTTTTTCCTGTTGCCCAGTTCACCAAACTTAATTTTCCGATCCGTGGAAGCCACTTTCAATTGATCGAACGCTTTCATAAAAAGTGCTTCTGAACAGTGTTTCGAGAACTGGAAAACTCGTTGGCATAATGTGTATTACATGGCGTGCATTACATTTTGTGGGGATTACTTTGAAGGCAACAAGAAAATCATTGATGAATAATAAATATTTTGAGCTTTATTTACAATTTTTGGGATCTTTTTTCACAATGTATTAGTATTAAGAAACTATAGAAAATATTTATGATTGTTGTTCACTTCACATTACTATGAACTTAGCCTTTTAATTATCGAAATGACCGTAGATTAACTATTTAGTACAAATTAGTTTGTTTGCCAATCGTTTAATTAAAAGCGAATTTGAAATTGATTTTAGTATTTAGTGTTAAGAAAGTTCACCAAGCCAAATACTACCAGGTAAACAATTAATAGTATATTTAACTGTATGTAGGCAATTGCCAATATTTATACTAAAAGTAAATTAAGATTTGATTCGGTTGCTGCTAATGCCAGCGAATAGTCAATAAATTTGTGCACATTTGCCATTTGAATGCTACGGACACACACACACGTACGTAAATATACACAAGTAGTGCGGAAAGCTTTACATATACATATTATATTTATATGTATATACTTGTACATATATCTACATATATATAAATAAATAAATAAATGAGGAAGATGTACGAGCATAAATAAAGTAGTAACTATTTATTATTGTATGGCAACAACTAAAACTGAATCTGCACGTATTTATGTGGCTGGTGTGTTAGAACGAACATATATCCGTACAAACGAAAATGCTAATAAACATTTATATTTGTATATATGCAAATATATTTGCATAAGCTTGTGCTAGCGCCGCACTAAAATCGAACTTTGTATTTGTAGAGCAGTGCAGACACACTAACGGGTGATTTTTTTGAGGTTAGGATTTTCATGCAGTAGTATTTGACAGATCACGTGGGATGTCAGACATGGTGTCAAAGAGAAAGATGCTCAGTATGCTTTGACATTTCATCATGAATAGACTTACTAACGAGCAACGCTTGCAAATCATTGAATTTTATTACCAAAATCAGTGTTCGGTTCGAAATGTGTTTCGCGTCCGTGTCCGATGAGCGATGAGGCTCATTTCTGGTTGAATGGCTACGTAAATAAGCAAAATTGCCGCATTTGGGGTGAAGAGCAACCAGAAGCCGTTCAAGAACTGCCCATGCATCCCGAAAAATGCACTGTTTGGTGTGGTTTGTACGCTGGTGGAATCATTGGACCGTATTTTTTCAAAGATGCTGTTGGACGCAACGTTACGGTGAATGGCGATCGCTATCGTTCGATGCTAACAAACTTTTTGTTGCCAAAAATGGAAGAACTGAACTTGGTTGACATGTGGTTTCAACAAGATGGCGCTACATGCCACACAGCTCGCGATTCTATGGCCATTTTGAGGGAAAACTTCGGACAACAATTCATCTCAAGAAATGGACCCGTAAGTTGGCCACCAAGATCATGCGATTTAACGCCTTTAGACTATTTTTTGTGGGGCTACGTCAAGTCTAAAGTCTACAGAAATAAGCCAGCAACTATTCCAGCTTTGGAAGACAACATTTCCGAAGAAATTCGGGCTATTCCGGCCGAAATGCTCGAAAAAGTTGCCCAAAATTGGACTTTCCGAATGGACCACCTAAGACGCAGCCGCGGTCAACATTTAAATGAAATTATCTTCAAAAAGTAAATGTCATGAACCAATCTAACGTTTCAAATAAAGAACCGATGAGATTTTGCAAATTTTATGCGTTTTTTTTTTTAAAAAAGTTATCAAGCTCTTAAAAAATCACCCGTTATAAGTCAATTAGGCGGCGCATGCAATTCAGCACAGCTGACTGCGAAAGGTATTTCTGAAATGAATATTTTGTACATTAAGTCAATAATTTATTGGGTTACTTGCGGCATTTGGATACTTTGTGGATTTGTAATGAATTGCATTAAATGGTTTCAAATTCGGAAATTCATTTCGAAATTCGCGACTAAAAGCTAAATAATTATAATTCCGCTGGCTTTGTGGACTCGAAAAATATTATGAATTACTTTGTAATTTGTTTAGTCACATAGAGGTAGATAAAACATGAAAAACCCAAACTTTCGATTGGATAATTCGCTGCTCGCTCATTTGGGCGCTGCTGAAAAAAGGGAATTTCAAATGGGGAAGATAATGTGCAAAATTTGGCTGAAATCCGTCTACCCGGTTCTTTAGAAATGTGATTTCACCTAAAAGAGAGCGGTGCAACGCCTATCGCTCAATTTTGATCCCGGCTCCTTTAAAGACCTCCATACTATCTTAAAGGTATCTAAAGGGTAAATTTAAATATCTCTGGCGAATTTAGTTATTGATTTATCGTATTTACCTCGCTTTAAGTAGTTTTTATCGGTATCTTGAATTTTAATCTTGTAAAAGAAAGAAAATTCGTTCACCATGCACTTACATACAAATTTGTGTTTTTCTATCTCAAACTTTATTTCGACTTAAAATGGAAAATAATCTTTGATTTTAAATTATGTATATTTTTCAGGTTTTTTTAAGTTTATTAGGCCTTATTTTTGTTGCGAAATTGTAGAAAATACAGATTAACATGACCAATTTTCAAAAAAACAAAATGCAAAAAATTCGACAATGACCGAATTGCGATGAGCGGATGCAAACACTTCGATTTTGCTAATGGCGTCATCTCTTAAATTGGTTCTAATCTATAGGAGAGTTATGTTTCCTCAGCCCAACGCAGGCCACACACATCGATAGGTACTAGCCAGATGCTCAGGAAGCTTGTTTCGCTGGTTCTTATGCATTCATATTTTATCCAGACTGTTAAAATATGAATGCATATGGCAAAAAGTGCTACTATCTGTTCTTATCTATGGCCAATGAGTTTTCTGTTAAAATTGGCAAGAATTTATTAAACAAAAAGGTAGATTTCTGATTTAAATTCACCTAAATTTGTAAATAAAATCTGTAATCTAAAGCAAAAGATACATATGTATGTATTTATTTTTAGTAGATTGGTTCTAATAGCATTTTACGTTTTTATCCATATTTTAAAATAGGGTTATGATAAGAGTTTTAAAATTTATTGGAGATTTTACAAAAATTTGTTAAATATATTTTTATACTCAAGCGAAAGTGGAGCAATTTTATAAAAACTTTAAAAATATTTTCTAAAAACATAGTTTCGGTTATCAAGTTTTAAAAAAAGGTTTGAAGTGGAAAATATTGTTTGTAAAAATCAAATTTCCGAATAATATGGCGTACGCAGTTTGAAGGGAGGCTTTCTGTGTAAATTTTGCATCATGTTAAAAAAGCGATAAGTCAATTATTCGTTAAATCATATTTACTTTTTAAAAAATGCATAAAGTTCTTATATCCGGGCTTACTGTTAATCAGTTTTGTCAAAAACACAAACCTAGAAGTGGTACAAAGTCTTCAAAGACGGTCAGGAGATCATTGACGCCATGCCTCGTTCTGGACGACCTTCGATCTCTTCAACTGATGAAAATAATAAAAAAAAGTGAAGAATGAGAAATATTGAAAATTATCAGGCAAGTGTTAGAGAAGTTGCAAATAAGCTCGAAAGCTCTCGAGAGTCTTTTCGAACGATTTTGGTGGAAATTTTGTGTATGAAACGCGTTCATGCTCGACTGTTCTCGACAAAGCCGAATTGCTTCATAAAGAGGCCAAATTTAAAGCCAAACAGGCAATAAATACCACCATGAACAAGCGCATTAATCAGACTTATATTCGTGTGATTTTTTTTAGTTACCCAAACAGAAATTGCTGTTCCGTAAAATCCGTTTTCAGTCGATCGAAGAGTTAAAGCAAAATTTGATGAAGGAACTGAAGGCCATCCCAAAAAGTGCTTATGGAACTTGTTTTGAGGACTGTAAAATCGTTGGCATAAGTGTATTACAACTGGTGGTGATTACTTTGCAGCCGACAAATGTGTGCCATATTTTAAATTAGACGTGTTACCTGCTATTATTTGGTAGCCAATTGGTCATAAACTCTACATTTCTATCGAACAACATTCGCGTTTTTAAATTGTTATCCAATTTTTGTATAAATCAGTTAATATGCTAACCATTTAAGTAAAGATAATAAGGAACGGGTGAAATTGCTTTGAAATTCCTAATAACGATCAACATAATTCCCATTTAACTAGTTGACTTTGAAACAAATACCTCAGATATTGCTACTTTTAATACAAAGTGGGCTGGTACCAAATAGGAACATAATTGTGCGGTTTTGTTATATTTTTTATGTTGCCTTTGGTGAAAAAAAAAAATAAAAAAAACTTGTTGAAATTTGTTTATGTAGCGGCTTTAAAAATTATTTTGCTATACACAGGTAATGCAAATAAATTGCAAATTAAACTTTTCCAACAAATATTTGATACAACAACAAACAAAAAGCAGCAATCAAAGGTCTGTTGCTTTGTTGTTACTTTTCTGCTGGCGAATTCGGTTGCATGATTTGGCGCTGCACTTAGTGACACTTCAACATTTGATACGCGCGAACACCTTCTATTTTTTACACCAACACGTACACACATCCACACACACACTTGGTTGTTTGGTTGATGTTGCTTGGAAAGAAAATTGCATCTGTTTGTGCAGTCAAGCAAGCAGACAAGCATATATTTATATTTAAGAGACTTTTTCACACTTTTCATGCAGCAAAGTCACCTTGTGCGCTGCAAGTGTCACTAACTGCTGCTGGTCTTGTTGTTATTGTTGCTACGTTTACTTTTTTTTTTTAATTTTTTTCAGCTTTTTCACACATGCATTTAAGTGTGTTCGAGCGGGAGAAGCAGCGAAAAAGAATTATTTATATACTTATGTAACGGTTTATATTTACTATGTATACGCATTATCTATGCATGTGTGTGTGTTTGCGTACGAGTGTGTGCGAATGCAGCTGCTTTCTGTAGTGGCTTGAGTATTCGAGCGAGCGAGCGTGGAAATCGCCTTTGGAATGCCCTCAAGAAGAATGCTACAATATTTTTGCACATATTTTACCGTTACTTCTTGTGTCGCGCTTCGGTTTCTCCTGCTGCTTGTGACTCTGCAACATTTCCAATTACATATGTACATGTGTTCGTCGCTTTTGGCTAAGGACGAATGCTACTGCTATTGGTATTACTGTCGCTGTTGTTGTTGGTGTTGTTGTTGTGCTGCTGCCATTGCTTGTGGCGCACGCTTTGCTATTTATTGCCGTTACTACGAGTACTTCCACTTCTAAGTACGAATGCCTATTTTTGTCGCTACGAAACGCTGCTCCACGCTTTGTTATATAACATGTATTTATGTATGCGCATATGCGTGTGCGTGTTTGTGTGCTGTACTCCATTCGTTTGTATTTGTTTAACGGTAAGCAATGGCCTTTGAAAGGCAGATTTATATGGACTTACATTCGTATAAGTGGTGACCCCTAGTGCAGGTGTACTTGGCATCAAATTGACAAATACATAGATATGTACATATATATACATGCATATGTACTATACATAGCATATATATATGTACTATTTATACATATATAAATTCATATTTACATGTACTATTTGGAGTATGTTTGGATCAAACAGCGTGTTTCCGCGGTTTTGGCCAAATTTTCGCAATTTCCATGGATATTTATTTTATGTACATATGTATGTGTGTTTGTGTTTTAGAAGTGTTTAGCCATGCTGAGCAAGGTTTAAGTATGGAAATAGTGCTCGTTTGTTGGGGCATTTGGTATCGAATTATTTAATCAATTTATTTTTCATTCATAATTTTAGCCAAAATATTTTTGAAGGCCTCCATTTTAGCTTTAAACTCGTCAATTAAGAACATAGCTTTCATAATTAAAAATAAAAGTGCCAGAGTTTTTGCCTATTGATTTAAACTCTTCTAAAAACTTTATTTTTCTCTGCACACCATCTGATCAAATTTAAATCGGACTACTCCATATAACCTGCGCTCGCAAACCGAGTCCTTATTTGTTTTCGAATAATGACACAATACAACAGTTTTTTAGGTTCCTGCAAAGTTTAAACTTCATATGGAAATTAGTTTTCGTTTCCCAGCTGTTTCTTTACGACGCGAACCAATTATCTGGCGTTTTTTATCATGGAAAACAAATTTACTTGAACTTTTATAAATTTTGTGTTTGCAATGAAATTGCGGCAGAGTCGTTGAAAATGGTAGAAGTGTATACTAGGGTCTACTTTATCACTAACACAAGTGGCACAAAGCAATCACAGAAGGTCGTGAAGTCATTGAGTACTTGCTTTATGCAACAACATCTATCAAACACAATTACATCAAAAAGTTAATGAAAGTGTGCTTGAATGAGGACCTCAACAACTCTGATGGATCGACTAAACCAATTTTGGTTAATCGTTTAGGTATGGAGCATTTCAATGTTAAAGTGCTATCAAGAGACATTAATCTTTTACCAAAACGACGATCAACTAAAGATTGCAAAAGAGATGTTTGACAACTTAGCTGGGCATCTTAGAATCATTAAACGCCTTATTACTGAGGACGAAATGTGGGTGAATGAATACAAAGTCAAAACTGTATCTCAATACGGTGAGTGGCGTTCTAAAAATGAGATGAAAAGCAAAAATCAAAATTCCTTACCTCAGAAAAGGTTTATAGTATAACAAGAATGATTAGATTTTTTACAATAGGCCGAAAAACCTTAAGCTAATCTCTATAGTAAATCTAAACCAATTTTTTGCGAGAAGAATTTTTTATCTTTAACACAGAGTGTGGTCGGAATCTAGGATCGATGCGATGCTGCGATAGGAATTATCGCTTCCCGTTTGGTACTTAAATGTGATATATTTCAGAGTCTGGGCAGAAATCTTTACATTTGTTAAGAAAACAAATCAACGAAAAAATTAATTAGTTTACTCGTATAGTATTGATAATCAAGCATTATTTCTAGAACCCGAAAAGAGCTAATTAAACTACTTCCAGCAAAATAATGAAACTCTGAGCATTAAAATATAAAAAAATATTTCTTCCCAAAGGCAATAAGGCTATACAGCAGAAAACTATTAAAAACTGCTTTTTTATTTATTCATTAGCCTATTATTTCGTAATAGCACCAGTAAAAAAAACAGTTTGAATCGAATATTGTAGTCTGTTATTGTTTTCTGAGCAAGTTTTCCATCAGAAAGTACAGATTTTTACAAACATAAAGCCTACAGAATTTAAAAAAAATTTGAAATTTTTTACTTTCTGAACAAAAAAATTTGTTAAGTTACAAACAAAATCGTAAAAACATGGTTCTTTGAATTTTTCACATAAATTGTGAGGTTATGTGAAACAAGTTTATATGCAAAAATTTTATTATCTTTTTATTATCTACCACATTGCCATATCACTTATTTCTGTTGGTCAGATAATTTCGCGGAAATAATGATACATCATTCTTTACCCTTAAAAATTCAATTCTTCCTTTTACAGACCTTAGATCGTTCCTAAAGTATTTCTTCTTTAATGGCTGTTATTTTGTCATTCCTTTCTGATTGGTTTCATCCTGTTTTGAATTTTTTATTACAAAAATTTTCCACCCTGGGCTAGTATTGATTAAAAAAAAACAAAATTTGAGCTTACAGTCGCTGTTGACAAGATAGGCTTGGCCGTAATAATAGAATAATATATTGTTTTGAGATTATGTGAAAAAATTTATATATTCGAGCTTTTTAATGTCTACAAATGTCATTTAATTCTTTTCCATAGAACTTGTAGTTTTGCGGATATTTTTCATTTTTCAGGATGACCAGATGAGTTGGAATCCGTCCGTCCGTATAAGCTATAACTTGAGTAAAAATGCAGATATCATCATCAAACTTGGTCGGCACGTTTCTTAGCAAAAAAATGTACTAGTTCATTGATGGACGTATTCGGGCTCTGTCACGACTACAAAATACCAGAACTGACCACTAAATTACGATATAGCACTGTAATTTGTCATGAATGATTACACTAACAAGGGCACCTGGCCTTGCGCTCTAATGAGTTTAATGTATATATCTCTTAAATCATTGAAGCTACAACAACTAACCTCACATAGCGCAAATATTATAAGAACTCTTACCGACAGTGTGAAAATGGATGAAATTGGATGATAACCCCGCTCACTTCCCATATAACGGTACCGTTAAAAACTACTTGAAACGCGATAAATCAATAAATTTATACGACAGAGACTTAAAGCTCTACCCGCGAGATGTGATATTAGGCTTTTAATAGAGTTGGAGTCAAAATTTGACGATGGACATGGCACCGGGTCACCTTTGGGTCAATTCATACATACATACTCGAAACCGGTCAGACCGTTTTCAACCGCATTTGGTTCATAGCATTCCTCTGATACTTTTATGTTACAGCGAAATCGTATTACAGCCACATCCATTCCATTTCTCGTACAACGCAATTTTAAATTCCTCCTGATTCTTTCATTTTCCAGTACACAAATTA
>CM050323.1:29347301-29383831 GCA_027475135.1 Bactrocera correcta | reverse complement strand
TTGCAAAGTTAGCGAATTGCAATTGTTAGAAGAGAGTGCCTACAAACTACTTTTACTACTTGATGATCCATAACTAGAGTTCGAAAATTTCCCACAAGTTTTATTATTGTGAATCGGCTTCAATGCCAACTAACTGTCGAACAATAGAATCAATGATTTGTGATTAAAAATATGTTGATTTTGAACACAAATAATAATTTTCCGAATATTAGTTAAATTTTTAAATATCAAATATCTATAAATTTGTTTATAATAAAATAATATCAAGTAAGGAAGGACTAAATTCGGGTGAAACCGAAGATTTTATACTCTTGCAAATACACAGTGATACTATTGCGAAGAAAGGTTTCTCTCTGAATTTCAATTGTATATTCCAGTTATTGACCGATATTTTCGTTCAGAAGTCAATTATAGGTACTGGAGTTAACATATTCGATACCTAGGAGCCTGAACAGTTTTGTTTCGATTTAGACATTTTTTAGTCACAACATCGCATACTCGAATGCACTTTTTGTGCAAATTTTTATCCTATTTTAGTCATTCATTCTTGATTTGTAAACTGAAAAAAGAGAGTTTCAAATGTGGAATATAATGTGCGAAATTTGGCTGAAATCCGTCTGCCCGGTTCTTTAGAAATGTGATTTCACCTAAAAGAAAGCGGTGCAACGCCTATCGCCCAATTTTGATCCCGGCTCCTTTAAAGACCTCCATACTATCTTAAAGGTATCTGAAGGGTAAATTTAAATATATCTGGTGAATTAAGTTATTGATTTATCGCATTCACCTCGCTTTTAGTAGTTTTTATCGGTACCGTGAATTTTAATCTTGTACAAGAAAGAAAATTCGTTCACCATACACTCACATACAAACTTGTCGTTTTCTGTCTCAAACTTTATTTCGACTGAAAATGGAAAATAATCTTTGATTTTAAATTTTCAGGTTTTTTTTTAAGTTCATTAGGCTTTATTTTTGTTGCAAAATTATAAAAACTACAGATTAACATGACCAATTTTCAAAAAAAAAAATGCAAAAAATTCGACCATGACCGAATTGCGATGAGCGGATGCAAACACTTCGATTTTGCTAATAGCGTCATCTCTTAAATTGGTTCTAATCTATAGGAGAGTTATGTTTCCTCAGCCCAACGCAGGCCACACACATCGATAGGTACTAGCCAGATGCTCAGGAAGCTTGTTTCGCTGGTTCTTATGCATTCATATTTTATCCAGACTATTAAAATATGAATGCATATGGCAAAAAGTGCTTACTATCTGTTCTTATCTATGGCCAATGAGTTAAAATTGGCAAAATTTATTAAACAAAAAGGTAGATTTCTGATTTAAATTCACCTAACTTTGTAAACAAAATCTGTAATCTAAAGCAAAAGATACATATGTATGTATTTATTTTTAGTAGATTGGTTCTAATAACATTTTACGTTTTTATCCATATTTTAAAATAGGGTTATGAAAAGAGTTTTAAAATTTATTGGAGATTTTACAAAAATTTGTTAAATATATTTTTATACTCAAGCGAAAGTGGAGCAATTTTATAAAAACTTTAAAAATATGTTCTAAAAACATAGTTTCGGTTATAAAGTTTTAAAAAAAGGTTTGAAATGAAATATGTTGTTTGTCAAAATCAAACCTCCGAATAATATGGCGTACGCAGTTTGAAGGGAGGTTTTCTGTGTAAATTTTGCTTCATGTTAAAAAAGCCATAAGTCAATTATTCGTTAAGTCATATTTACTTTTTAAAAAATGCAAAAAGTTCTTATTTCCGGCCTCACTGTCAATCAGTTTTGTCAAAAACACAAGCCTACAAGTGGTAAGAAGTCTTCAAAGACGGTCAAGAGATCATTGACGCCATGCCTCGTGCTGGACGACCTTCGATCTCTTCAACTGATGAAAATAATAAAAAAAAGTGAAGAATGAGAAATATTGAAAATTATCAGGCAAGGGTTAGAGAGGTTGCAAATAAGCTCGAAATCTCTCGAGAGTATTTTCGAACGATTTTGGTGGAAATTTTGTGTATGAAACGCGTTCTTGCTCGACTGTTCCCGACAAAGCTGAATTGATGCATAAAGAGGCCAAATTTAAAACCAAACAGGCAGTAAATACCATCATGAACAAGCGCATTTATCAGACTTGTATCCGTGTGATTTTTTTAGTTCGCCAAACAGAAATTGCTGTTCCGTGAAATCCGTTTTCAGTCGATCGAAGAGATAAAGCAAAATTTGATGAAGGAACTGAAGGCTATGTTGCCTGCTATTATTTGGTAGTCAATATGAGTGAAATTGGTCACAAACTCTACATTTCTATCGAATAACATTCGCATTTTGAAAATTGTTATCCAATTTTTGTATAAATCAGTTAATATGCTAACCATTTAAGTAAAGATAATAAGGAACGGATGAAATTGCTTTGAAATTCCTAATAACGATCAACATAATTAACATTTGGCTAGTTGACTTTGAAACAAACACCTCAGATATTGCTACTTTTAATACAAAGTGGGTTGGTACCAAATAGGAACGTAATTGTTTTTGTTATGTTTTTTGTTATATTTGTTTTGTTATATATTTTTTTTCTCCACGAACCATGCCTTATGTTGCCTTTGGCGAAAAAAAAAAAAATAAAAAAAAAAAATATTTTCTTCAATACGCGGCGACCTCATTCGTCACTCGAACTTGCAACAAAACAAATTGTTAAAATTTGTTTATGTAGCCGCTTTAAAAATTATTTTGCGATACACAGGTAATGCAAATAAATTGCAAATTAAACTTTTCCAACAAATATTTGATACAACAACAAACAAATAGCAGCAATCAAAGGTATGTTGCTTTGTTGTTACTTTTCTGCTGGCAAATTCGGTTGCATGATTTGGCGCTGCACTTAGTGACACTTCAACATTTGACACGCGCGAACACCTTCTACTTTTTACACCAACACATACACACGTCCACACACACACTTGGTTGTTTGGTTGATGTTGCTTGGAAAGAAAAATTGCATCTGTTTGTGCAGTCAAGCAAGCAGACAAGCACATATTTATATTTAAGAGACTTTTTCACACTTTTCGTGCAGCAAAGTCACCTTGTGCGCTGCAAGTGTCACTAACTGCTGCTGGTGTTTTTGTTATTGTTGCTACGTTTATTTAATTTTTTTTTTAAATTTATTTGAGCTTTTTCACACATGCATTTAAGTGTGTTCGAGCGGGAAAAGCAGCGAAAAAGAATTATTTATATACTTATGTAACGGTTTATATTTACTATGTATACGCATTATCTATGCATGTGTGTGTTTGTGTGCGAGTGTGTGCGAATGCAGCTGCTTTCTGTAGTGGCTTGAGTATTCGAGCGAGCGAGCGTGGAAATCGCCTTTGGAATGCCCTCAAGAAGAATGCTACAATATTTTTGCACATATTTTACCGTTACTTCTTGTGTCGCGCTTCGGTTTCTCCTGCTGCTTGTGACTCTGCAACATATGTACATGTGTTCGTAGCTTTTGGCTAAGGACGAATGCTATTGCTATTGGTGTTACTGTCGCTGTTGTTGTTGGTGTTGTTGTTGTGCTGCTGCCATTGCTTGTGGCGCACGCTTTGCTATTTATTGCCGTTACTACGAGTACTTCCACTTCTAAGTACGAATGCCTATTTTTGTCGCTACGAAACGCTGCTCCACGCTTTGTTATATAACATGTATTTATGTATGCGCATATGCGTGTGCGTGTTTGTGTGCTGTACTCCATTTGTTTGTATTTGTTTAACGGTAAGCAATGGCCTTTGAAAGGCAGATTTATATGGACTTACATTCGTATAAGTGGTGACCCCTGGTGCAGGTGTACTAGGCATCAAAATGACAAATACATAGATATGTACATATATATACATGCATATGTACTATACATAGCATATATATATGTACTATTTATACATATATAAATTCATATTTACATGTACTATTTGGAGTATGTTTGGATCAAACAACATGTTTCAGCGCTTTTGGCCAAATTTTCGCAATTTCCATCAACATTTATTGTATGTACATATGTATGTGTGTTTGTGTTTTAGAAGTGTTTTGCCATGCTGAGCAAGGTTTAAGTATGGAAATAGTGCTCGTTTGTTGGGGCATTTGGTATCGAATTATTTAATCAATTTATTTTTCATTCATAATTTTAGCCAAAATATTTTAGAAGGCCGCCATTTTAGCATTAAACTCGTCAATTAAGAACATAGCTTTCATAATTAAAAATAAACGTGCTAGTGTTTTTGCCTATTGACTTAAGCTCTTCTAAAAACTTTGTTTTTCTCTGCACACCATCTGATCAAATTTAAATCGGACTACTCTATGTAAGCTGCGCTCGCAAACCGAGTCGTTATTTGTTTTCGAATAATGACACAATACAACAGTTTTTTAGGTTCCTGCGAAATTTAAACTTCATATGGAAATTAGTTTTCGTTTTCCAGCTGTTCATTTACGACGCGAACCAATTATCTGGCGTTTTTTATCATGAAAAACAATTTATTAACAAATTTACTTGAACTTTTATGAATTTTGTGTTTGCAATGAAATTGCGGCAGTGTCGTTGAAAATGGTAGAAGTGTATACTAGGGTCTACTTTATCATGAACACAAGTGGCACAAAACAATCACAGAAGGTCGTGAAGTCATTGAGTACTTGCTTTATGCAACAACATCTATCAAACACAATTACATCAAAAAGTTAAAGAAAGTGTGCTTGAATGAGGACCTCAACAACTCTGATGGATCGACTAAACCAAATGTTAAAGTGCTATCAAGAGACATTAATCTTTTACCAAAACGACGATCAACTAAAGATTGCAAAAGAGATGTTTGACAACTTAGCTGGGCATCTTAGAATCATTAAACGCCTTATTACTGAGGACGAAATGTGGGTGAATGAATACAAAGTCAAAACTGTATCTCAATACGGTGAATGGCATTCTAAAAATGAGATGAAAAGAAAAAATCAAAATTCGTTAGCTCAGAAAAGGCTTATAGTATAGCAAGAATGATCAGATTTTGTACAAAAGGACGAAAAACCTTAAGCTAATCTCTATAGTAAATCTAAACCAATTTTTTGCGAGAATTTTTGATCTTTAACACAAAGTGTGGCCGGAATCTACAAATGAACGAAAACATTAATTAGTTTACTCGTTTAGTATTGATAATCAAGCATTATTTCTAGAACCCGAAAAGAGCTAATTAAACTACTTCCAGCAAAATAATGAAACTCTGAGCATTAAAATATAAAAAATTATTTCTCTCAAAGGCAATAAGGCTACATATACAGCAGAAAACTATTCAAAACTACTTTTTTATTTATTCATTAGCCTATAATTTCGTAATAGCACCAGTAAAAAAAAAACAGTTTGAATCGTATAGTGCAGTCTGTTTTTGTTTTCTGAGCAAGTTTTCCAGCAGAAAGTAGAGATTTTCACAAACATAAAGCCTACAGAATTTAAAAAAAACTTGAAATTTTTTACTTTCTGAACAAAAAAATTTGTTGAAGTTACAAATAAAATCGTAAAAACATGGTTCTTTGAATTTTTCATATCAATTGTGAGGTTATGTGAAACAAGTTTATATGCAAAAGTTATAGACCTTTTTATTATCTACCACATTGCCATATCACTTATTTCTGTAGGCCAGGTAGTTTCGCGGTAAATAATGATACATCTTTCTTAACCCTTAAAAATTCAGTTCTTCCTTTTCCAGACCTCAGATCGTTCTTAAAGTATTTCTTCTTTAATGGCTGTTATTTTGTCTTTCATTTCTGATTGGTTTCATCCTGGTTTGAATTTTTTATTACAAAAATTTTCCACCCTGGGCTAGTATTGATTAAAAAAAAAAAAAAAATTGAGCTTGTAGTCGCTGTTGACAAGATGGGATTGGCCGTAATAATAGAATAATATATTGTTTTGAGGTTATGTGAAAAAATATGTGACCTGGTCTACGAAAAGGGGGCTTAGGTGTCAAAAAAAAAATTAAAAAATGGATTTTTTGAGACCTAAGCCCCCTTTTCGTAGACCAGGTCACATATATACATACATATATTCGAGCTTTTTAATGTCTACAAATGTCATTTAATTCTTTTCCATAGAACTCGTAGTTTTGCAGAAATTTTTCATTTTTCAGGATGACCAGATGAGTTGAAATCCGCGTGACTGTCTGCCTGTTCGTCCGTCCGTCCGTACAAGTTGTAACTTGAGTAAAAATGGAGATATCGTCATCAAACTTGATCGGCACGTTTCTTAGCAAAAAAAATGTACTAGTTCATTGATGGACATATTCGGGTTCTGCCACGACTGCAAAATACCAGATACCTGAGCACTAAATTAAGATATAGCACTGTAATTTGTCATGGATGATTACACTAGCAAGGGCACCTGGCTTCGCCCTCTAATGAGTTTAATGTATATATCTCTTAAATCATTGAAGCTACAACAACTAACCTCACATAGCGCAAATATTATAAGAACTCTTACCGACAGTGAGAAAATGGATGAAATTGGATGTTAACCCCGCTCACTTCTCATATAACGGTACCGTTAAAAACTACTTAAAACGCAATAAATCAATAAGTTTATGCGACAGAGACTTAAAGCTCTAACCGCGAGATTTGATATAAGGCTTTTAATGGAGTTGGAGTCAAAATTTGACGATGGACATGGCACCGGGTCACCTTTGGGTCAAACCATACATACATATATCTCGAAAGCAGTCAGAACGATTTCAACCGCATTTGGTTCGCAGCATTCCTCTGATACTTTTATGTTATAGCGAAATCGTATTACAGCCACATCCATTCCATTTCTCGTATAACGCAATTTTAAATTCCTCCTGATTCTTTCATTTTCCAGTACACAAATTGAGAACTAATTAATACTACGAGATAAAAATTTGCACTAATATTTCCTTTCAAGTCCTTATTGATATTCAGAGATAATCTTTTACTGATAGTAGTATATCTGTGTATCAAAAGTGGGTTGAATGGAGTATATACTTCCCTTAGTACCCATATATCTAATATAAAGATTTTCGAACTAGCGAGTGACTTTATACCATATACTACATATACAACAGACAATAAGTGAGTTATCTAAATAAAATTGAGAGCGAATTTTTCTTATAACGGTGCATCTATGTGCTGAGAATGAATGAAAGTGGATGTAAGCTCGTCTTGTATTTTTTAAATTTGGATTTAAAATTTATTATAATTAATTTTAGTTTTATCAGTATTCAAAAAAATTATTCCACAAAGGTTTTCAGTAAATTATTTTGTCTTGTTTAACAATTCTTGAAAAAGAATTAAAAAAATGACTCTATCATTATATTAATTATATTTTAATTTTTTACTTTTTTTTATTATTTCTTAGCCTATCTAGGGAATATATTAATTTTATGATATTTCTATTAAAATTATCAATTATTGTTTAATATTAAAAAAAAAAATAAAAATATTTGTTTAAAAATATTAAATTACAATATGCGTTGATGCTTTGTTGTTTTTTGATTAACGTTGCTTTGTACGCTTTTGTTTTCTGCTTCGTTCTACTGGTTTTCTTTTTGTTTTACAAACTTCGTCGTTTAAATACACTTTTAAAAACAAATACACTGATTTCACTACTACGAAACGACATGCATTAAAATTATTTAATATAATTTTTCTTTGCGTAATTTTAAAATAAGATTTGTTTAGATTTTTTTGGTCAACACTTGAGACACATTTTCGTTTGCTTTCACTTGCAACTTTTTTTCCTTGCGATTTGGTCTATTTATTGTTTTCCAGCGTTGTTATTTGTCACTTTGTTGTTGTATTTTTTTTGTGATTTTTTCTTTGCGCGACTGCAAGCTACAGCTGCTAGTGGTTTGTCGTTTCTGAAGCTGCTGCTGGTGGCTGGTGGTTGGTGGTAGGTAATGGGTGGCTGCTTGGTTGGTTGTATGGTTAGCTGCTGTTTGTAGCCACGAGATGCGTCTTGTCGTTTGATATGTCAAGGTTAAGTAGCCTGAAACTCACACAGCACAACACCGTGGCGAGAGTGTGCACACTTTTGCTGTAATTTTGTATTTCTTTTGTACTTTTGCGCTTACAAATTTGCACAGTTGAATGGTTTTATTTATTTTCATACACGGTGTTCGGCTATCACTCAGGCGTAGGCTTTCGGGTATTTCAAAAAAAAAAAAAAGTTCTCAAATTTTCAGCACCGTAGAATTATTTGCACTTGGACACTTTGTCTTTTACGCGACTTCCGACATTGAATTTATTTTTGCAAAAATTGTCACAGATTTTTCAATTGCACACACACACACACGCACGCACATGCACGCCCGAAAATCGACAGTTAACGCGTACTAATGCACCGAAAACGCTTGCTGTTCTCTGCAGCGAAGGCGCGGAAGACACGTGTGAGTGTGCTGTGCATATTTCCAGCGCATTTTCTCCAACGAATTGCAGTTTTCTCAAATATTTCTAATATTAATTTGAATATGTGTATTTTTTTCCTATTTTATTTCGCCAATGAGCGCCTTTATTTGCTTTACTGCGCGTTTTGTCTATTCAACAAAAAAATCTGCTTCATTTCCAACGATCCGCTCCGCCTCAATACTTTTCACATTCAACTCAATTCGGCAGCATCCGTCCGCTGTGTATGCCGTTTCAACGCAGCGATTTTTGTCGCTTTGAGTGGCTGTGCGTTCGCTGCTCGTCGGCTCTTTGGGTGGCTGGTTTGGTCGGCTGGTTGCCGCCTGCCGCCCACCCGCGGAGCGCCTATCTCGTGCTGCTCGGTGGCGGCGGCGTGTATGTAAACACCTTTGCACAGCGAGTGAGTCGTCCACTTATCGTATGCATGTGTGTGTGCGTGTGTGTGTATGTGGATTGAGATTTCGTCTTGCAGGCGCAAGCAATTTTCCCACAGTCAGCGCCACTGCGGCGTTCCAATGTCTCTTCTCAGCATTTTGTTTTTACTATCGTCGTTGTTGTTTCACTTGCCACTAATTTCATGTTTTTGCCTTTAGTATGCTTTGGCAAGCGAAACATCGCACATTTTGCTCCAAATACATTAGAGTTTGTCATCTGGAAAAAGCTTCCCGCGTATGCATGTGTTTGTTGGTGTGTGTGTGATTGCTTTTGGTTTGTGCGCGCGCATTTCCAGCTGTCAGTAGTCGATGGTATTTCTGACATTTGCTGTCAACTGTTATTTCCACAGTTGTTTGTTGTTTACGCAGCGCGAAATGTCAACAAAGTTTTTAGGAAATTGTGCATCTGATGTATTTTTCCTACTCCAAACGATTATATCAAAATTTTGAATTTTTTGAAACAATTTGCAATATTTTATCGAAATTTAGTGAAAATATACAAATGTCTTGTAAATGTAAACACGATATTCGTTCTACCGTTTATATTATATTTTTATACGCCTAAAAGCATACATAGAATATGTATCTCTTCTTAAATATCAAAAAAATTTTAGTCTTAGAATTGGAAATTTCGGATAAAATTATCGAAATAAAACCCAAAAGACGCTAGTTTTCATATTCTTATTTACAGCAGAAGGATTAACAGGAGTTATCCTTTCTAACTTTTCTGAGGATAATCTTCTGCATGACACATTGTAGATGGTTGTTCATTTTCACCATTTTTTTATCTATAGGAGAACGGCTGGAGCGCGCTTAAGACAATTGCCCCCGCCATGATTTAAAGATTGCTTTTGGCGATTTTAAAGTCAAGGTGGGCCAAAAAGGCATCTTTGGTACAACAGTTGAAAAATTCAGCCTCCTTGGCGAAACCTTTTCAAATGGGTTGAGGCTGATCGACTTCGCAGTGGGCCGAAATATATTTGTCTGTAATACTAGACTCCAGCACAAGGAAACTCGTCAAGCTTAGAAACTGAGTCTGAATCGAAAACTTCGAAAGCAGAGCGATCATGTTTTGAAAGATGGACGACATGTTTCTAGTGTGACGACGTGCGTATGCTGCGTAAACCGAACATCGTCTCGGACCATTATTTTGCTGTAACACGTTGATCAGCAAACACAGAGAAGGTCCGACGTCCAGAAGTTCTAGCCAGAACGGACAACTGAACAATTTTCTATTCGACTTGCAAACCGTTCTCTGAGAGCTCTCATCAGCAACCAGACATGTTTAAGGAAATTGCATTTCAAGCTCCTTAGGCGAGCTTGCATGCGAAGCCATATGTTTTCATAAAGCTCGAAAAAGCAGCCGGTAAGATGAGGACTGTCATGCCGCAGTTGGGATAATGCAGGTAGCCTATATCGCAATATTGAGACGACCACAATACGAATGGGGTGGGACAAATACTGAGAGTTGCGGAGAGAAACGAGACGCATAAGTAGACAAAAAATGAAAGAGACCGAAATGCGAGAGTATGAAGAGTTTTAGAAGCTGGTCGACAGGAGTAATGCTCAAAAAATCTACGAAAAGATGCGGCGTAAATCCGAAGCATACTCTTGTAAGACCCAAAGTCGTGATGTAGTGGCTAATATTCAGAGTATACCGAAGTTATGGGGGAAACATTTATCCAGCTTGCTGAACGGTAGTGAAAGTGAAATATCAAGAAATGGCGAAACCGATTCTTCAATCGGAATATAGACCGGAACGATAGAATCGACCATGTACCAAATCTTGGAAGTGATCTGTGAAAGAAAGATCGGCACACAGAGATGCTGTTAGTTGATTTTCAAGCCGATTTCGACAGTATGAAAAGGCACTACCTCTATGCCGCTGCGCTGAACTTGGTATCCTTCAAAGCTAATACAGTTATGTAAGCTGATGTTGAGCAATACCAAAACCTCCATCAGGATCGGAAAGAACCGTTCCAGGCCGTACGATACCAAGCGAGGTTTGAGACAAGCAGAGTCTTTATCGTGTCGACCGTGCCAACTTCTTCGGTCTATTGCAGGATAATATAATACGAGATATCATCTGATGAGTGGACTTTAGAAATGTTCGAGACAAAAATTTTGCGGAATACTACTAGTTCGTTGAGCTTTGGAACGCGAGTACTGCGACGATGGAACGATGAGCTGTACGAGATATACGGTGACATTGAGATGGTATAACGAATCAAAAGACAGCTGTCTAGGTCATGTTATTCGGATGAAAGACAACACTCCACCTCTGAGAGAATTCGACGTAATACCTGCCGTTGGAGGCAAAGGAAAAGGAAGACCTCCACTTCGTTGTAGAAATTAGATGGAGAGCTACCTGGCTGCGCTTGGTATCTCGAATTAGCGCCGAATAGCTATAACATTGACGAATTTTTATAGAAAAATGTTGATAAAATATAATCGAAAAGAAATCAAAAACTAAAAAAAATTATTGGAAACATATCGATTAAACTTATCGGAAACATATCGACTAAAAATCGCTAATTAATTGGATTTTGTTAGTCTAAATTTTAATATAAGTGTAAGTATTATACGGATAAACACGAAGTTATCGATTAATTTATATCGTAAATATAGAGACAAAATATTTAAAAGTCGAAAACAAAATTAAGCACAACTTGAAAGCAATTAACAAGGTTCAAACATATATATAAACATTTTTAATACAATTTTTATCGGAAATTATCGACTTAATTTTTTCCAAAAGTTCGAAAATAGTAATAATTGTATAAATAAATACAAATTTATCAAAAAGTATCGATAAAAGAAAAAAATATATTATAACTTAAATGATAGAAAGTACGATCATCAAAACTAACAAACGAAATTGGGAATATTAGAAATTAATTATAAAGATTAAGTAAATCTTAAATTTTTATAATAAAAAGTTTATCTTAAAATATAGACTAAAATTATAAAATCCTAAAATAACTATGTAATGATATGGAGACCTTTTAGAATTAAGTAAAATTTTCCAAAAAGTTATAAAAAATTTAAAAATTTAAAAATTATTTTGTTTAAGAAGCGCTATGATATAGATTAAGTGTAAAATTATCGATAATTTTTTGATAAATATCGATTATTATTTTTTTTTTACCAAAAAATATCGATTAAATGCGTTCGAAAATATAAAAATGAAGCACAAAATCGACAAAGTAGACAGCGTGTAAATCAAGTATAACTACTACATTAGGACCCGGATTTATCGAATTTTTAAGATTTTGTATCCCTGCCCCTAAAGAATCAATCAAAATTTTCTATGTATTTAAAAATTTGTCATTCATTAATGTCTTCAAAAGAAATAATTCATTTACGAATTCCCCTTCACTCAATATACTATATATCAAGCAGATACATGTCGATATATTACATTATATATACGAGTACATACATATGTATGTACAGTATTTTTATCTCAATTCATTTGTTTTCGGTTTTGGCTAATTCATTCTATTTTTACTGCTGTCTCTGCACTTTGAAATATTTTAGAAATTTGCGTTCTGCAGATGAATTTATTGCATACTTTTCATTTACTTGGTTAAGGCAAAGCTGTAATTGGCATTGAAACTATTTCATATGAAAGAAAGCCGATTTTTTTGTAGTGACAAGCATTTCTTACCACTTTTAAAAAATTATAAAAAATATAAAGTTATAAATGAAATCCGCAAATATTTGTTTTACTACAATTAGTGGAAAATTTTATGCAGAAGAAGAGAAAAAAGGAAACTAGTACCGGTGGAGAACCTATCACTTACTCATATGTCAAATATTAACAGTTATAACGTTGCATTTGTCAAAGTTCTGGAAGCAGCAATGTGGAACTTAAAATTGAGCGCTGCTCCAGTGCGATGTTTTGCTCCAGCTTTTTCGCCACAAACAACAAGTGATGCTGCAGATTATTACGCACAGATGGCGCGCAAATCGATTTGAAGCAAGTCTGCACAACAGCTTTTTGGTTGTGCATGCTCAATGCTTTGCCGAAGGAGTGTAGGTAAACGAATATGAAAAAGTTTGGAAGCTGCCACCATAGTAGCCAGCTGAGAGCGCAAAAAGCTTTCAATGAAGGGCGAGTAGATGAGCATGAAAAGCTGATGAAAATAATAATAACGCAAAGTATAAAAATAAGAGGCAAACGAAAAAGGGCACGCTGAAAGCGCAATAAATAGCAGTGAAAGGCATAATGAAAGCGAAAGTCAAAGTCAACGTGAAAGGGGCTGACAACAAACTTAAAAAGTAAAGGAAAAAATAAAAAAAATGTAAAAGTTCGCTCGAAGATTTAGGGTAACGAGAAAGTGCACAGAATGCTTCTGAAAAGCGGCATCTAGTTCTCACCGCATGGTTTGAGTTTTTGACTGAAATTTTTTCATTGTTATTGTTTTTGTTTTTTTCTCATATGTCTGTGTGCTTCTTTTGCGCTGCTTGAAAAGAGTAAACGGAATCACAGTGAGGGCATAGGGAACAGTTACAAAAACAAATATACGGCTAAAAAGCTGGGGAGGGAAGCAACACAGTACACCGGTGCGTATGAGTGCTTCACTGACGTATTCTCCTGCTTGTATGCAAGCATATAACAAAAATGTTCATACATATGTACATATTTACTAAGCATTACACTACGAGGCTGCATTACAACTTGTTATTATGTAAACTGAAATGCTTGACTTGGAGCCCGACGCTGCTGCCACTGCACTGCAAATTAATGATGATGAAGGTGCCCACCGAAAGGTTAAAACGCTTAGAACATTTTGCCTGAATGCACACATAGCCACAGAGTAGATTTTTGCTTTTTTTAGTTTTCTAAGGTTTCTTAGTTTTCTAAGGAAACGTGTCCTGGTAGACATTTTCATGTAAATCAATAAAACTTTAATAATGGGAAGATATTAGGTTGTGAAACTTTATTTAAAATCTGTTATGGTATTGTCAATACCAAGTTTACGGAGATGATGCACAACAACGGTTCGCTCGCCCCCGTTCTGGAAATTTCGACGTGTACCTAGCTCTGGTCGACCCATCGTCGAAATATTCGATGAAATTATAAAAAAAATTGACCAGGACTGTCACATAAGCAGCCATGATATCGCTAAGGAACTTAACATACATCACGAAACGGTTTCAAACCATTTACAAAAAGCTGGCCACAAAAAAATCTCGACGTTTCGGTACTACATAAATTGTCTGTGAAAAATTTAATGGACCGAGTTAACATCTGCGATTATTCGCTGAAGCAAAATGAAATCGAATAATTTCTAAAGCGAATGTTAGCAGGAGACGAAAAGTGGATCAAATACGAAAATATATAAGAAAAGGACAATGGTCCAAGTCGTCAATTCAGACAAAAGGGAAAGTTAGAGCCTTTCTGTGCTAAATACTTTAGGAACGATTGGGCTGATTTATCTTTATTGATAGTCTTCATACCAATACTATGCCAGCGCTAGACCAAACACACACTCTAGCTAAAAAAACCTGATTAACGCAACCAAACTAGGGGAATTCGCGGAACGTGAGAATGCTCAAGGAAGCATCCAGAAAAGCCCAACTTGAAATGCGGATGGCGTTCTACAATTCTATTGAAATCTTTGTAAATCTTTGTCGTAACTGAAATGAAGAGGAAAGGTAGCGGGTAAAGTAGGCGTCGTAAAATAATATTGCGCCGCGAGGAGAATCACAAACTTGCCCGTCGCATCATAATCATCGAATACAAGCGCAACACTGCTTTGTCGGCAGCTAATTTCGGACGGCTTAATCCTGGCCCGGCTGTGCAGCAAAATACACCGGCCCACCAACATCCTACGGCGTAATATTACTTCGGCTTCGAAAGAAGAAGCTGACTTCACTATCAGGAAGCTGTCCGAGCACAGCTAATAAAGCGGACTGTTGGCATTTACGGTTGTGGATCTTACAACAACTCATGGAGTTGTGTAAGACGCTTCAGCTGGTCATTGACGGTTTCAACTTTTCTCACATGAAAGCTTCCACCACGTATAGACCTCGCTTAACAGGAAAACTCACTAACAGTTTGACCACATTTGTTCAAGTCGGAAGAGGAGAGAATTGCTACACGATTGGAGTAGAACTGACAGGGAGTAGATATACAAAAAATGCTTCTAAAGGTATGGAGAGTTTGGTGCGTGGTCCTGCGACTCCTATCCTAGTTGCTTCGACCATGGTCAGGTCAACGTACTGCTTCCACGGCAGAGTGAGTTCCAGCGTGAGACCAAGAAACATTTCCACCCCCAAGGATTAGATTCCTGAGGTGGAGACTGACGTGTTGTCAAAACCACTTTCCATGTCTAGGAAGGTGGAAAGTTGCACATACAGAGACTCGATTTTAGGAGTAACCAGTATTTTCAAAAAATTAGTTTTTTTTTGGATTTTCGCTAAGTGTATTATCTTAAAAATATTCTCTGAAAATTTCACCTTGATCCAATAATTAGTTTTTGAGTTATTCGGGAAATAACAAAGAGAGGTCGGGCCCTTCAAAGCGCTAGTGTGAAACTTTAAACGCGTTTTTCTCAAAACTATCTTTTTTGAACTGATGACAACTGTAACTCGAAAACCGCTTAGAATACATAATAAGCTCGGGCCTTTTTGAAGGATCTTTTTTTCAAAAATTTCGATTTTTTAAGACCAAATAACTGCTGCATTTTTCCCAAAAACTTAGACGAAAATTTCCTGAGGCCTCCATTTTGTTAATTTTTGAAAAAAAAGTCCTTCGATCAGGCCCATGATTATCAATTTATAAAACTAGTTTTTTTGTCCGATTGATTTTAGATGAATCTCCAAGGACTTACGGTTGTCACCGCAAGTACCTTTTTTTGGAACTGGGTCAACACAAATAACTATAACTTTGGAAATTAAATATTTTTTTTTTTTGAAAATTTCGTGATTTCAACTCAACACATTCTATAATAATGCCATATTACTACTTTTGTAAAATAACACAATTTAGTAGCAAAAAAAATACTGAAAATTCTAATTTTTTCGTGCCTCTGACTACCCCTAACCCCTTAAGCGAATAGTTTATATGGTAGCTATATTTTATAGTGATCCGATATCAGGGGTTTCGACAAATGAGCATCCTCCTGTGAAGGATACCTATATCTTGTATATAGCGATTACTAATTCGTCACCAGCGACGTCAATATTAAGCTGAGATGGAAAAGGCCATACTCTCAGAGACTTTAGATAGCTTTACGAGTATGTAGCTTGACTGAAATCCGCAAGGAAGTCGGAGTCGCGGCTGCTCAAATTTAATATGAAAAAATCAACTGGCACGACGCAAAGACCACAGTCCTCAGTCATGTGGAATGGAAGTAGAAGTCCATTGTTCCAGTTATAACTAACGATAAACTTAAAGTTTTTATATACTATAATTTATATACATAATAATTTGCTTTATTGCCATCACTTTTATATTCACATATCTTTTGGTAGTAGAAAATTAACGGATTTTTCACATTTTAACTCCCGAGCAAGAGTTTTCAGCGATCCAATCTTTATAATAGGAAATCTTGGTGTAACCATCTGGTGTGCTGGCACCGCAAATCGTTAGATGATAGCTCGCAATGCCAACCAGTACACCCTTGTAAACGGCAGGTCCACCAGCATCACCACCACAAATGCCATTGGCCGCGTTCTTGGCTAAGCACAGTATAGACGGACTAACCGTTCCGATGTCAACGGCACATTCGTCACTACTTATCGTACGCAAAGCACGACTGTACCTTAAGATTTCGGGCTGCACATCATGTTCACCCAAACGTCCCCAACCGGCAATATTAACGCCCACACCATCGGGCACATCATTGGTAGCCACCGGAATTGGTTGTATGAGATTGTTGTATGGCAAGGCTGTTTCAAGTTTCAGTATAGCAATGTCGTTGTTGTAATCCAAGAAATCGGGATGTGAAAGCACTTGTGTGACATTGACAACAACGCCGCCAGCAGTGCGATTCACCGAACCGGCCTGCACTGTTAGGAAATGTGGTAGTAGGCTGAATAGATACAGACACATAGTAAATATGTAAAAAATGTTATATTTGAAGTGTATTTTACCTGTAAACGCAGTGTGCTGCAGTTAAGACACTCTTCTGCGAAATTATGGTGCCACCGCAGCTGTGTTGTCCGCCTACGCGCACCGAAACAACATAAGGAAATTGACCCGGCAGCGCATTTGAACCACTGAGTATGCGTGGCGTAGGCACTAGTTCGAGAGTCGTCGGTTTGGCCGCTGTGTCATTGTCACTCTGTACGGTTTCGGCAACCAAGAGAGCTATGACGACTAGCAGATTGCCGTAGAAAATGCGACAATTCATGATTTTTACTTGCAACACTCGAAGTGAACACCGCGAAATGTTTTCGCTACTCAATGTCGCGTTTGACGTTTTATATATAACAGCCGGGTGTTGTATCTTTTATGCTGAGTGAGTGAGTGAAATTCGAAAAGGTAAGGTCATTAAGAAGCTATTAGCTTAATTTGTATGGAGTCTAGACTAAGACTTCGTTATCTATGCAAATTTTTTGCTTCCAAATTTAGTGATTAAGACTTCAGTAGTTATTTACATTGTTCCGAGTATACTTAGCAGGTGGTTGTTCTACTATATGTAAGTGAGCTCTTAAATACGCTTGACAGCAATTTAAATATGTTTATCTCTCTGACAGAAACAGATATGGAAGAGAAGTATACAAATAGTCGCAACCAGCTGCCGATTCCAAATTCTAATTCGTAAACGATTTCTCAAGTGGTGAAAATCAATTTTGTCTTTATTAGAATTGTAATACCTTTCCCGTTAACATTTTTGACATTTTCTGATTGGAACATCTTGAACAGAACAGAAACAGTAGTTCCACAGTTTTTGAGATATCGGTTTGATATTCTGTATACGTACTTTCCGTCACACGAGCTGCTCATTTCAGAGTCAAATTCGAGGACACTTTCTGCGACTTAATTTAAAGGTGTTCCAACCTGGCTAAAAAACGATGCAGGGAAGGATTGCTGAATGAAATGATTCCACTCTCGAGCTACTGCTTAGTGATAATACAATAAAGTGGTTGACCGAGGGCTTGTAAGCGTCGGAGGGAATTGGTGCAGGAGTCGCAGGACCACACTTCAAACCCTCCATACCTATACCAAGTTTTCCGAGCGTTTTTTAAGCAGAAGTCCTTGCCATCAGTTGGTTCATAGAGATAAACCTCCAAAGCAACTATCACAAATAACATATAACGATGCTTAACGACAGACAAGCGGCACACAAAGGCACTTAAAAGCTATAAAATGTAATCGCTACTGGTGCAGGAGTTTAGATAACGGCTAAATAGTCTAGCGGAACATAATCAAGTGTACCTTACCTAGGTCACAAAGGTATAGCCCGCTTTGAACTGGCTAATGAGCACTTCTGCTCCGCAACATCCCCTAACATGGTAGGGCTTGAACCCTCCATCGCGGTGGGTACTCACATCATAAAAAAGTTGCTCCGCAAAGAAGAAAGAGTAGGCAGAGGTATTGACAATAACTCCAAGGCAAGTGAAATGGCAAGTTGCTGATGGCGGCTTATAAACTCAGCAAGTTGAAGTATGTAATATGTAATGTAACTCGCTTTCTACACTCGCCACTGCAACCTGAAGAAGCACTTATACGAGTAACTATAATGTGGGCCTAAATTTTATGCGGAAATTGCTGGTTCTGCGACAGGGAACCTGAAACTCCACAACACCTGTTAATTGACTGCATAGCAGTCTGCAGGCGCAGGATGAAGCACCGGGATTCATGCTTCCAAGGGGATCACATCGATTCACTAACACCAAGAGGTATATTGGACTTTATCAATATGCTGGAGAGAGGAGAGTCTTTGTGATTTAGGAGAGGGCACAATAGGCATACAATAAGGTCGCAGTGCAATCTTCGTTTATTTATCTTATCTTACCTTATATGCAACTGTGCTAAGCAACGCCTTCTATTACGAACGCTTTTTATTTTTAGTTAGAAGAGTGACCGATCGATCAATTGTTGTCAATTGATGATTGTACTAAAAGTAACGACTGTTTTTCGAGGTATTTTATTGAAATTTGTTACAATGTTGTGTTGTTATGTATTAGTTCTCGATTATTTTATTTATTGTTTTTGGAAAAGAACGATTATTTTAGCATTGAGGAAGGCTATAGAGACGTAATTATAGCGGTTTAGGTTACGTCTGCTTTCTGCTCCCAGACCCAAGACACATTTAAAGAGATCAATAAAGGTCACATATAAATCATTTCAATTAAATTCTGTGTATTGCCATCTTAAAAGCACAAAAGCGAGACAAGTAGGAAGATATTGCTGAAATAGTTGAGAACGAAATATGGTATATAAGAATTAGCCCAGAGGGTTAGAATTACTAGAGGAACATTATTTCAGTGTACGTAAAAGGTTATCAGTTCATTAATACACACTCCGGCGATTTATTTCGAGTCAATAGATTCTGAAGATGGAACACTTCAGAGTTTCTCGATTACTTTTAATTCTTTTAAATACTTTTCGAACTCTGTCCATACCTCAATCAAGAGCGTTTTATATATTATTTAAAATAATGTCAAACCTTCCTGTACAAAGGAATGTCAAATCTTTCTCCGCTCTCTTTCAGCTAAATATGAATTTTATGGAAATTTGTAAGACATTAAGATCAGACAAATGAGAAATTTATTCAGCTTAAGCAACATGGATTGTATCAATTATAGAATAAAAGTTGCGTACACCACCCTCCTTTAAAAAATGAAGAACAAGTGAATATTTCATACTTGATACACTACATTGAGTTTAAAGTCTACTTACAAAAGCAACCGTTTAATATATCTTATTAGGTTTTAAAGCTAAATTCGTAATAATATTTATACGTACGTATTTCCAGTGGATTAACTTTCTTAAATGCGTATTGAAAAGTGCCACACTTACCTATAAAGAAAAAGGTTAAAAATTCAATTAATAATATATTCGTATTAGTATAAGTAAAGTTATTGCTCAATTTAAAAAACTAATTTTGTTCTCACAACGTTTAAAATAATGGCGAATTTTATAAGATTACATACATATCGTCACCTAAAAACCAAAAAGCGTAACATCACTTTTCATAAGTTTATAGGCGAAGGAAAAACTATCAAAGAAACCAATCAACTTGACAAAAATTTAAGTTTTGGTTATAAAATGGTTATATATTGGTTATTATGCATTCATATTGAAACAAAGCTTTTAGTTTTGGTTATAAAATGGATATGACATATATCTGACAACGGGTCTCGATTTTTTTTATTACGGGCTGTTTTGTATTTTAGTTGACGATATGTATTTTTGTAGAGCATTAATACTGTCATATTGACGAGACGAAATGATTTTCGGATGTCTGATTGTTTTTTCGTTCGTCCAACCGTCGGTCTGCGCAATTATTTATATATGCATTTTGAATGGGGTGTTACAATTAATACTTGTTCTTTTTATGAAAGTTTTGTTTTTTATGTTCAAAAAGATTTGTTGATAAATTGAGCACTTAAATTTGACTTTAAGTACTTTTTCTTTGATTATCCACGCCTTTCACATATTTTCAAAAAAAAAAGGAAAAAGCTGGGTTTATCGAAATTTAAAGGAAAAATTGTAGGAAATTAAATTGTGACAAAATAGGTCTTGACAGTCAAGTCACAAATAAAAGTAAGAAATATATACATAAGTATATGTGACCTGGTCTACAAAAAGGGGGCTTAGGTGTAAAAAAAAAAATAAAATAAAAATTAAAAAAAAAATTAATAAAAAAATAAAAAAAATAAAAAAAAAATAAAAATTATTGATTTTTTGACATCTAAGCCCCCTTTTCGTAGACCAGGTCACATATATGAAAATGCAATTTTATTGTAAGGAAATGGTTACAAATGAACTTTTTGGTGTTTTGTCCATCGCTAGTAACACTTTTTCAATTATTAATGACAAAGCGCCAATACCATCACGGTTAAATCATCTTGTGATGCTATCCAAGAGTCAAACCCATTTCCAATGTCGTCTTGTGAGTGGAAATGCTTCTGAGCCAGACCATGTGCCACCGAACGCAACAAATAATAATCGGTCAATGCATATGGGAACTATGACTCGTTGCTTCCCCATATTTAAGTTTTTCCAGGTAGGTTTTAACGAGTTTGGCAACATAAGACCGAACGTTGTCATGCAGCAAAATATTTTTTTTTTTGTTTTTGAGTAATTTCCAGCGCATTTAAATCGTTTGAAATGGCTTGACGTGTGACCCCCAACACTAAAGCAAGTTCTTCTTGCAATTGACACGAATCCTCATCGAGCAACGTCTTCAATGCATCGTCTTCGAAGATTTTTGGCTTTCCTTCACGCGAACGTTTATTATATTAATATCTTAAACGCTCAATCACGGCACGCTGTTTCACTTGTATAAACTTGTTGAGTCACGGAACTGCTTCAACCGGCGATTGAAAAAAGAGTGAGCCTTTGACTGAAAGAGGAAAATCTACGCATCCCGCAAATGATGATCATTTAGCAAAAAAATCGGACATAATCTCACAACAAAAAGTCGCTAATGTGAAAACACAGTTTCTTTTTCAAATATCTAGGTTAATTTATGACGGTTTTGAAAATATCAAAATCAATTAACACCAACTGCTGGACCCAACTATTGATAAACAGCGGGAAGGTAGTTGCGAACCATAGGTTTTAATGAAACTTCTGTATTTAAAGCATTCTCACCTTATGTTTAGAATAAAGAGGGAGATAGAGAGAGGGATAATGGTTCACCGCTTAGGTTTTTCTTTCAAGAATGCTTCGAAGAAAATACTATGAAGAATTCTTCGATACCAGGTAATGTATAAAAGTAAGCTATGCGGTTAAATTTTACTCTGTTCATATTTACAATCAAGTAAATACATGAAAAACATTACAAAACAATATATAAACAACAAATACAAATTGATGGAATAAAATTTATAAGTAAATATTTTCATTATTTCGTCAAATCGGCAAGCATTTGAAGAAAGTTGGTTGTGTTCAGGTAAGCTGCTATTTTAATTAAATTTTTTTTTTTTTTGTGTTTAAATTTTGAATTAAGAAAAAAAGTGAATTTTTTATTTAATTAAAAGAAAACCATTCGTTTTTGTACATAAATACTTAATTTCATAACAAATTTCATACATGTATTTTGATAAATAAAGCAAAATTAATATGCAATTTTTTCTATTCTACTATTGACCTTGGCATAGAAGAATTCTCCGTTAACTTTGGCATCGAAGAATTCTTCGTCCCTATGGTAAGCGAAAGGGGTGATCTGTTACTTTTCGCAGGACATCATCGGTCGGAGTAAGCGATACAATAATGCTGCATCGTTTACCTTGCACGCTTACCAATGTCTACCACATCCCCCTGGGTAGGTTTCGAAAATGAGCAAAGTCGGTCTATATATTCTCTTTTAACTAAATACGATATTTTTCTTTAAGATTAAGATCGTACTATAGTGACCGTTACATTTTGAGCTAATAACTTTTCACATTTTCATTTTAGTTTGGTCGCAATGCGAGCTCAGTAAATTACTTAGAATTTTCCAGTGAATTGAATACCATGGCCATAAACAATAAATTTTCCAGGCGAGTGCAGAGTGATAGCATCATTACGAAAATTCCCAAACATTGTGTGTGATGTGCCGGCGTTTGTGCTTGTATTTGTATGGGTGAGTGTTGATATTTTTGTTGACCTTCAACTATTTTTAGTGGAAGAGATTTTTGGCAAAATTTCTGCTGGTGTTAAGCTGTAGTTGGGGTAGGGAGGAATTTATAGCTGAAAAGAATATGCTTTCTCAGTAAATTGAGGGGCTCGTATCATGTGGATGTCATACTCGTACATGAATTTGTTGGGCAGGATATGCCTGTGAATTATTTCAAAAGTAGTTTTATGGAGTTTTGGTTATTACTCTCTAAAACCTAAAATTGTTTTCTAACTAGTTCACCGAGATATCTCAATTTAAAGGAGGGCTATCAAGACTCGAAATAGTATAATAGCTTACGAAGTGATGGGATCGGATAGAGCAGAGTAGTATATTGCAGGTCAGTACTGGCGAGGAAAGGAAAAGAAAGGCGAGGAAAGGAAGAAAAGGAAAGGAAAGAAAAGAAAAGAAAAGAAAAGAAAAGAAAAGAAAAGAAAAGAAAAGAAAAGAAAAGAAAAGAAAAGAAAAGAAAAGAAAAGAAAAGAAAAGAAAAGAAAAGAAAAGAAAAGAAAAGAAAAGAAAAGAAAAGAAAAGAAAAGAAAAGAGAAGAAAAGAAAAGGAAAGGAAAGGAAAGGAAAGGAAAGGAAAGGAAAGGAAAGGAAAGGAAAGGAAGAAAAGAAAAGGAAAGGAAAGAAAAGGAAAGGAAAGAAAAGGAACGGAAAGGACCGTCTCCACAACAGTCTAGTCTACGTAACCGGAACGGCCCTGGATTTTTACCCGACCAAGGACTGTTAACTCGGCAGAACTCTGACGCTACGACAACAACAACAAAAGCACCAAAGGAAAGGGAAGGAAAGGAACAAAGCAAAAAGGAAGGGAAATAATGAAAGATGAGGCATTATCAAAGAGCATTTTTCAAACTAATAGTGATAACATAGTCTACCAGAGGAAAGTCTTGAATTCCAATGCAGAATCACACTTGCCAACAAATGCTTCTTTGGACTCAGTAGACAATAGAAATGTAAAGTCCTCTCTCAACGAACAAAGACCAGACTCTACAATATCCTTATCATTCCCGTCCTGCGATACGGTGAGGAAGTATGGATAATGAGACCGCAATGATTAGTCGAACTTAGTGGTCCCTTGCGCAATAGCAAGGGCGAGTACCGCAGTCAATGGAATGATTAGCTGAACGAGATATACGACGACATTGACATCATTCAGCGAATCAAGAGACAGCGGCTGCGCTGCCTAAGTCATGTTGTCCGGATGGAAGAGAACACTCCAGCTCTGAAAGTAGTAGGAAGTAGAGGAAGAGGAAGACCTCCACTCCTTCGGAAAGAAGAGACGGAGAAGGACCTGACTGCATTGGGTATCTCGGATTGGCGCCAAAAAGTGAAAAGAAGAAATGTCGCGTGATACTGTTAACCACGAGAGCATTGTCCAAACCAGTAAAAAAGAGAAAGAAGAAGAATATGACGAGGTAGAATATACTAAATATCGTATGCAGCAAATTGAAAGTTGTTGTTGCTGCAGCTTACTTCACTTCAACTCCGCACGTTATTATACATATGTATATACAACTTCGTCACCAATAATCAAAAGGCAACTGGGAAAAGCAAGTAAGACAACAACAAAAGCGATAGTATCTAGTCTACAAGGTTATTGCTATGGATGCCATTGCAGATGCTGACGCAGACGTCGACCCAGCGAAACCTTGAACTGCTTATGCATGCTAAGCAATAAGAGTAGCCATGCAACTAAGCGTATGCATGTCGGTTTATAACTAACTGTATTTAGTTAAATATGTGTGCGTGTATTTAAAAGATTTGGAAGTATTCTAAGTGCAAGTGGAAATGAAAACTTCCGAGTAAAGTTCTAATGCAAAAATGCTATTGATTTATGTTAGAAAAAATACTGTGAGTATGTATGTATGTGTTTAAATAATTAGTTTGAATATGAGTATGAATGCTATGGATTATATGAAATAATTGAAAAACGAAAAAGAAAATAAAAATTTGAAAAAGAATAAAGACCTATAGGTGCTATGTATGAGTATGTGTATGGGTATAAATATATATGTAAATATAATTGAAAAATTTTCAAAAAAGTGAAAATGAAAATAAGTATGAGTAATAGTATGAATATGAGTACGAGTATGAGTCTGAATATAAATATATGTATGAGTCTAAGTATGAATATGAGTCTAAGTATAAGTATGTGTATGAGTCTGAGTGTATGCGTATGAATCTGAATCTGAGTCTAAGTGTGAATATGAGTCTGAGTATAAGTATGAGTATGAGTCTGAGTGTAAGCGTATTAGTCTGAATCTGAGTCTAAGTGTGAATATGAGTCTGAGTATAACTATGAGTATGCGTATGAGTCATAGAATGAGTACATATATGTATGATTCTGAATATGAGCATGAATCTAAGTATTAGTATGAGTACGAGTATGAGTATGAATATGAATTTTAATTTTTTGTTTTAAACTGTCCGAAAAATGAAAACGATTTTGGAAATACGAAAATTGGTTTGAAGCTGAAAAAAGAGACGAAATTTCGGTTGGCTAAAATTTATTTGGGTTCATAAATGAATAGAATTTTGAAAAAAGTCGCCATTGGGAAACTATAATATATAACTTTATGACTTCAGTCTGAAAATTCACAAAAATTATCATACGCATTTCTAGAAATACTCTAATGGAAGTATGAATTTGAGGCATAGTATAATGAGTATAAGTTTCGAACATGAATTCGGCTATTTGAAAGAGTTACTAACAATGTAAGGAACGTAAAATAAATTTCGGCATTATTTATTGACATGGAAAATTGTATTCGCTATTTTATTATATTTTATTTCGTAAATTATTGACTTTACTACAAACTAATATGCACAAATATACATATAGTATATACGTTTGAGTGCATATAAAGCAAACCAACAAATTTACTTCATTAATTAAAATTTCGCCGCAGCAGTTATTTAGTGTTTACTTGAACACATACAGAGTGTACATGTTTATATGTACATACGTACGAGTATATGCAGTCAATTTCTATATTATTATGTGTTAAATAACTGTTCATAGATATATCCTTACATAAATACGTTCACAAACAATGGTAAAGTCATGCCAACCACTTCATTGTCAATGCGCTGTGCATATGTGTGTGTTGACTTTGTGCTATGTAACGTAATCAAATAAATGTCAGAATAAATACTGACCCTACAATTACCTACACATACGCTTACTATATCTATATGCAAAAGCAAATACAACCCTGTAGCGAGATAATAAACTAGTGAGTAAAAATACTAGTTTAAAATTAGAAGGCAGTTTATACCACAGCCAGAGTTTATGCTATGCTATAATGATCCGAACTGGACAAATTTTTCGGAGATTTAAGCGTTACCTAGCGCAATAGACCATGAAAAATTACGTGATAATATCTCATTAAATAAAACACAACACAAGCATTTGATTTTGATCGTTCAGTCTGTATGTCAGGCTACATATTTATGCTATAGTGGTTCAAAATAATCAATTCTTCGGAGAATATTTCGTTGCTTTGGGTTATAACCCATGCCATTCATTATGATACCTTGTCAAATAAAAAAGTTTTCCATACAAGCACTTGACTATGATTAATCAGTTTATATGGCGACTATACGCTATGGAAATCCGACATCGAATATTCCGACAAATGAATATTTTCTTGGGGAGAAAATTTGGTACTTATACAAAATTTCAGTTCAATATCTAAAATACAAATGGACTAGTTTGAGTATAGAACCAGAAGAAAACGACTAAATCGATTCAACTCGATTACGCTAATCATTTATATAAATATTTTTTTAGGGTCTTACAAATTTTGTGACAAACTTTTTATACCCTGTTCACATTCTTTTTATAAGAAAAAGTTACAATCGCCCTTCTACATGAACTTGTGGTAAATACTAGTTATGAAGTAGTTCAAAACCATTTAAATTCCCTACTAGGTGAATACCTAAACGAATGTGCGTAACAGTAGTTTCAAGCACTTATGTATATATACAAATGTATGTACGTGTACTTTTGCCTTACACTGTGCGCATATCTACTATATATAGTAAAAGCATACTAGTGTGCGTTCCGTAATTGGGAGTGTCAAGCCGTTAAGTGATTTAAAAACCTCAACTGAGTTATTTTTGCCTTTAATTCGCTGCAAAATAGGTTAGTTGAGTGTGTCAGTAATAAAATTTATTTGCAAAAAGAAACATAAATTTAAAGGGATATGGTGGAAGAGCTGCTATACAGAGACATTGTTGTAAATGGTTAAGGCGTTAAATTGGGCAAGCAACTCAATGCTTTAAAATAATGTTTCTTTCAACTAACACTGAATGTTGTAATGAAGTATACATATTTAAAATAAATTATAGTTTCTTAATATTTTTTTAGCATTTTGATCATTGGTTAAGAAACGAGGTTAGTAGGTGCGTTTAAGTAAGGTATTGATTTGTGTATATTTTTTTTTAAACTTATTTAAACTGAAAGTAAAACTGATTACTACACTTACAGTAATATTTACTGTTTTATTTTCAGGTCTTCGTAGGCATGTTTTGTAAGATAGGCGGGTTTCGTATGAGATTACTTAGAGAAGTTTTGATAATTCTATGTAAATATGAGATGAACCTTCTTTTAAGTAATTTATAATAACATAATTGACTTAATAGATTAGCTAGGTTTACGGGTTTCAAAAGTCGAATCGATTTTTTTTTACTTTTTAGATTCCGCAACACTTCTGGTATATTTTCCAAAATTGTCAAGTTGATCCGAGTAATAGTTTCGGAGATACAGTCTTAAGAACTTATACGACCGAGGCTTGCCAGGCTAAGTGAGCTGTCTTTAAATGGGTTTTTCTTGAAACAGTGTTTTTGAAGTTGGTTGGTAAGTTTTCTCGAGAAGTACTCCCCAAAACCCAAGTAACCCTTATGGAGAAAATGAGTGAAATGAAAGGCAAAATTTAAAGTTAATATGTTTAAAACATGATCTATATAACTTAAGGGGTTAGGGGTAGTCAGAGGCACGAAAAAATGATAATTTTCAGTATCTTTTTTTTGCTATTAAATTGTGTTATTTTACAAAAGTAGTAATATGGCATAATTATAGAATGTGTTGACTTAAAGTCACGAAAGTTTCAAAGAAAAATGTTTGGTACTTGCGGTGACAACCATAAGTCTTGGAGATTTATCTAAAATCAATCGGACAAAAAAAAATTAGTTTTATAAATTGATAATCCTGGGTCTGATCGAAGGATTTTTTTTTTCAAAATTAACAAAATGGCGGCATCAGGAAATTTTTTTCTACATTTTTGGGGAAAAAATCAACAGTTAATTGGTCTTAAAAAATAAAAATTTTTGATAAAATAAAAATCCTTCGATCAGGCCCGAGTTTATTATGTATTCTAAAAGCTGTATAAATTTCATTAAAATCAACTGAGGGATTTTCGAGTTCAAACAACATAGTTTTGAAAAAAACGCGTTTAAAGTTTCACACAATGTTTTGAAGTGCCCGAGCTCTCTTTGTTAATCGTCGAATCACTCAAAAACTCATTATCGGATCAATGTGAAATTTTCAGAGAATATTTTTAAGATATTTCACTTAGCGAAAATGCAAAAACAAAAAAAAAATTTTTTTTGAAAATTCTGACTACCCCTAACCCCTTAGGGGGGAGCCTGCTTTAGAGGCTTTAAAAAAATCCATATTTTTAAGGATTTTTTTGGAAAGAAAAGAAATGTCTAATTCAAATGAAACTTTTAGTATTTATTTTTACTATATATATTTGAAGAGTCTTCTCAAATTTTTTTTATTATTATACATTAGATATTAGTCATATTTGAAGAAATTTACGGAGGCGCCTCGAGTGTGCAATTTCTGTGTGGAGGGCAAGATGCAGGTCGCAATTTTCATATGAAACAAAAAAACAAAAGAAATTTTTAATTTTCAAGAATGTAATTCCTAGGTGAACCAAGAAAATTCAACAAAAAGTGAAAAATTCAACAAAAAGTGAAAAATTCAACAATTTTTTGCAGATAAAAAAAAATACATTAAAAAAAATTTACTTTAAATCTTTTAAAAACCGGATTAGTGTTAATTTTCTTAAGGTATTTTAGGTTCACCTAGAAGAGAATTTAATTCCAAGTACAACGAGTTTTGATTCGTTTCGATAGGATGCTTGCTTTTTTTCCTATCTTGCCCGCCAATTCTGTAAAATCATAAAAGTGAAAAACCGAGAAATCGCCCGTTAAAGTTTTCGTTTTCTGCTCACTTTCTCAGATATCTGCTAGACGCTCGGTCACTATTTTCCTTCTAGCTTCGAAAATATTTCGAATTTCCATCTGTAATTTTGGGGATATATTCTTAGACAGTTTTTTTTAAGGAGATTTAAGTAAACAAAAAAAAAAATTCGATTTTTTGAAGCCTCTAAATCAGGCTTAATACAACTTAATATTCGCGCCAAAATGTAGGCAGCAATTTACTATATTACTATTTACTGTTTTTTTCTTCTACAACATAATATTTTTATTATTAACCATCTTTTCCATATTTTTGTTTATTAAACTATGCCCGCGGCACTACTGTCATTCCAATTAATTAACGGCAATACTGTTGGTGTTTGCCCACTTTGTATTTGTATTCGTTTTGCTTTCTACTCACAGGTCAAACCACAGGATTTATATCTATGGCTACTCAACTCGAACATAATTAAAGTGGCTGGGGATACGAGCACGCTTTTACCACCCTTCCTCTTTACTGCGCTAAATTTCACATAATACTATATTGCAGTTGAAAGAATAAACAACAACTAAAATAGCGGTATATTAAATACTATTAGCTTTCAGTGATTCAATAGTGATATTTATTCATTTGTTATGATTTGAGTAATATTAAATCCAATTTTATATACATATAACTCATACACTGACAGACATACTCGGCAATAGGTGTGTTAGAAAAACGAAAATCATTATATGAAGTATATGGGAGCTGGGGTAGTAGCGACAAAAATTTTATCTATTTTTCCCAATATCACATACTATTAACATGCCACATATGTACTAAAAAACCATTAACATGGAGAAAAATTAACCGGATGTTTGAAAATCCTGATACTAATTACATAAATTGGGAGCTAGATGTAGCTTTTGCTTAATTTTACTATTTTAAGCGCAAAGATACACTGTTATAAGTGAAATACGCTCTATAGTTTTCATTGAAATAACTCAAATATTGGCCAATACCTGCGACGTAAAGGACCTGGAAGTCCGAAAATGAGGCTAAGGGAAGTAGGGACCAGATTCCACCCATTTTTTACATTAAGTAGCTTCTGTCAGGAAAGAAATTTCAATTTATATCTCACATACTGACCGATATTTTCTTTCAAAAGTCAATTATAAAAAGTGGGCTCCACATATTTGGTACCTACGGCCTTAGTTGGACTTGGCGTAGAATATTGTAAAAAGCAATGGCACAGTCTCTGCAAAAGTTAGTTAGATTGAACCACTATAAGATATAGTTGTCATACACAACGGTCGGTAAACTCAATTTCTTGTATGGAAAAGTTTCTTATTTAACAAGGGACCTTTATGAAATTTGGTACAGATTATTATCCAAATCATTGCTATAATCTTCGAGGAAATTATTTAGATTGGACCATTGTAGCATATAGGTATCAAGCAAATTAACCGATCACAATAATGACAAAGAGCTGTTTGTGCACTTCTATACCAGCGTTTTCTAAAATTAATACAAGATTGTATAAGAAATTATATTTAACATTTTGTTAATAACAATAATATTCATATCTGGCAACCCTAAAAAATATAGTGTCAAGACAACCAACTTAAATAGCCGCTATTGATGCTCGTGTGAAATAATTGGTGACTATATTGTAAACCAAAATTATATTTCTCCAACCAAAAATGATCTCCCAACTGGACTTGTCATAAGCAAGAAGCAACCCGCTAGCTATTTGTAAGCGTGCCACAACACACCTTAATTAATGCCTTTGGTGAAAAATGTGTTTAATTAATAGAGAATTTCGCTTCAAGGTTTTGTCCGAACATCGCAAATGGGGGAAACACAGCCCGGTGGCTATTTAAACTTTCACTTTTTGCAACAAATATACAGAAGAGTGTGTGTGTGTGTGTAGGCAAAGACACACATGCATTTGCTTAATTCATTAATTGGCTTGTTAGTATTCTAAGCGTATCCAAAGCAACTACGATGACGTACGGCGCTCGGCGAGCTCCGACCACTGGCGACTCGCATTGGTTGTTGTAGAAAATTTTTTTTGCTACGGATGCTACTTTTTAAAGTTTGCTGCCTGCACGCCGTTATACAAATAGTAGCAGAAGTGCCGCATTCACACACACACACAAAGAGCCATGCAGACTTGAAGGTCAGCGGCGTTGCGAATGTTTTGCATAAATTGGTTGAAATAACGACTTCCCCTATTTATTTATATACCGAAGTGTATGTGTGTATATATGTGGGCGTTTGTATGTATGCTGTATGTGAAAGTGTTTTGAAGCGCAGTTGCTAGGGGAAGCTGAGTCGCGAAACTTTTTCAAGTGCATGGTAGAGATTGCTGGAATCTGATTGCATTAGTTCTGTGTAAACTATGCAGACTCGCAGACTCTAGTCGCCGAAAGAATAATTTTAATATTTGCAACTAAATCTAAATTAAGTTACCAACTTGAGCCATTTATTAATATTTTATTATTTAGAGTTTTAGGTTTTGAGAGTATGAAAAACTAGGAGATATTTGTATTTAGAAAATTCGGAACTCAATTTTATATATTTTATGTCTGAGTTTTGAACTTGCGATAGTGAACTCTAAAATCTATTTTGGTCAATGTGGTAAAATTTGTCGAAAAATATGATTATAGCATCGTTGTTCGTAAATGTGTTCAGCACCTCTATCACTATTGGCAAGTGGTGAATAATTTCCCGTTAGCCTTGAGCGGCATGGCTACTATATCAGCATTTAGTATTGCACGTGTCAACTGCTTATACTCAAAATTGGAAGTATTGCTCAAAGTTTAGGTGAAGTGTTGGCTATCGACAAATGTTTTTGTCAGCAAAATCTATTTCTTTTACTCAAAATAGTCTCCTTCTGCTTCAATACAGCTTTTTAGACGAGAGAATGAGTAGGAAAAAATATTTCTTACAATTTTTTAGCCTCAAATCGCATTTTAGATGTTTCAGATTTACGTATTTTTATTTAGTTGGGTAGTCGAAAAAGTCTTTTCGTATTTTATCACTAGATGTCGTTGCAGTATTTTATCTCCAGGGCTACCAATTACATTGCGTCATACCAAATAGTGTTGGGAAAGTGAGATTTTATATATTTTTATATTATTATTTTCATTCTACAAAAAACAAAAAAAAATCGAGTTGAAGAAAAGCTACAGCTGTTCAAAAATGAGTGAAAACGATGAAAAAATTGGCTATATTTTGAAATTTTTGTATAAAAAAGGGAAGAAAGCCAAGCAAGTAACCAATGAAATATGTGAAGTTTACGGATACGACGCTGTATCACTTCGAAATTTCGATTTACACTTATGAAAGTTTTATACTGATGGAATAATGTCTCGAAAAAATGGCAAAAGATGGTCGACCAAAATAGTATATATTTATTTACTTATTTATTATATATTATAAAAGAAATAGGTTGAAGTTTGATTAGAAATACAAAAAACTTTTTCGACTTCCCAATATCCCTTTATATTCATATAAGTTGGCACCAATAGTTTTTCGATAATATGCGTTTAATTTTTTCGACACATATTTCATTATTTTTGAATGTATAAAAATATTTAATTAAAAAGTAGCTTAAGCAGTTCTCTTAACGAACATTTTACGCGATAGATGCCAACACTACTCCAAAAATATTTAATGTAAATCTCTACAGAATATTTTCTCTGTGATAGTATTATCGCAGTTTCTCTTTTAATTCCAAAATATATTTGGCTTTCCAATAAGCATATTTTCACGAAGCCAATTGAGATTTCAAAATAAATAAATAAAGCCAAGCCATAAGAAAAATATGTAATGTTTTAATTTATCTAAATTATATCTCCGCATGATAAAAAAATCAGTTAGTGAATTGCACGAAGTGAGTTAAATTTAACCTTCCCAATTTTTCAGAAGGCTTAATATATAATATATCCTTTATTATTATTAAAATATGCTATATTTAAACTACATACCCGAAACTAACCAAAAGGAATGAACGGCAATTGCCAGAAAATTAAATATCAAAATTACCGTCGCAACTATGTAAAAAAAAAAATAAAATAAAAACGCAAAAAAAAAAAAAATTCGCACATCGCCTCAGTATAATATTTCATTGCTGTAATATGCAAAATGATGAAGAAGTATACATATTTATAAACAAGGTAATTTAGGTAGTGCCGACGTTCAGGGCCAAAATCAACCAACTGACGAACCCACAAGCCGGCCAGCTAGTTAGCTAGCTAGCGTATCAGCCAGCTATCCACCCACCAAATTGAGTGCCAAAGCTCATAAATTTTCCAGTTGGCAAACAAGTGCAGCTACAGTGAGCGCAAAAAAATACGCGTACTCGTCGCATTACATAAATGTAAAACATGACACTAACATTTTCATAAACATCCACAATAAAACAGCGAACAACAACAACAACTGCATGCGACCGCACGCTGAGCAACCGCAAGGTTTGGCGCGCCCCGCTGCCAACACTTTTACACTTTTTAACGGTACAGTAGCGAACATGTTGTGGGTGCCAAGAATTTGTTCCGCTGCAGTGCATTTTTGGTTGTTGGCATTGTTGTTTTTGGTATTGTCGTGGTTGCTGCAAATTTTATTTATTTTTAATCAAGCACAGCACTTTTATTAATTTCATGCACAAATAAAAATAAATATTATAAATGGAAACAAATTTTACACGCGTTTGTGTGTAAATTTGCTTGAATTATGCATTTTTAAAAGCAGAAAGAGGACACGCGAGTGAATAACGGGTTTTTCGAGGATACCGAAAAGCTCATAATAAATAATTAACGAAATTTGAAAATATAATCCAAAAATTCATATATCATATTTTATAGTGCTAGGCTAGGTGCATACCTTGAAATATAAATAAGTTACTCATACGCCGTGACGGCTATATTATTTGTATCATAATGTATGTGTACATGCAACTCGATAAAATTTTTCAAAAAAATTTTTTTACGAATATTTAAGAAAAATAATAATTTTGATAAAAAAATATGCGCGATCAAGTAAGGTACGCCTAAGTTCGTGTGCAACCATACAGTTGCAAAATCCTTTGATTAGCTGTATGGGAGCTAGGGAAATCGATTTTAGCTATTTTTGGCACTAGCACACAATGTCATTCGACGCTTTATAAATTTCTGTAAGATAACTTATACATTGGTTAGTATATACGAAGTCAACTAAGTTCGAAAATTTTTAATTTAGGGGTATGAGTGCTAAGGAAATTAACAGTATTTACGCGGTTTTACTCATTTTTGATACCAGAGAAAAGGTGCTTTCTGCATTCGTTGTTACTTGAATTACATATGATATAGTAAAAAAAACAAAAGAAATTTAAGATGTTTAAATATTGCCACTTTAATTATGTAATACTAACTTCATTCTCGAAAACTCCAAAATATTCAATCTCTAAATACAAAAACCCCAATATAAAAATATCCCCGAAATTAAAATGGCTAAACTGCAGCAAGAAGTTCGAGGTAAAGTAACTATGCAGACCCCAAGAATAAATAAGAAATATTATTTAATATACGAGTATATTCCATATGTATGAAAAAATGTGAGATTAAAAAATCTCAATTTTTGTAGAAAATAAATTTAAAGGTAGCATACACGTTGCTGGCTTTTTTGTATTGCTGAGGATAGCGAGTCAATATGATATTAAGTACTATTTGGCTCCAATTGGTCAGGTGGAAGAGACATCGTATCCTACTTGTTCGGGTTCGGGGCCGACCTAAAATCTCTGACGTATTATGGGTCCGCTACTCGAAGCATTGCGACTTCACACTGAACAAAAATTTCAATTATACCTCCCTAGGCTTAAACCACAGCAACCACGAGTCTACCCAAAGGGCCAAACCCAATGAGCAAATTGGAGCGAGCTTCAAGGGCTAACTCCTCTCCGTGATACTAGATTTAATTCTCGGGTCAGACCTTGTGGAGTTTGCTTTTATCAATTGAACACCCATCAAACTCAATGACTGGTGGCATTTGTCGTTTCAATTTCAAATGTCTTTCCATTAGAAAAAACTCATTCCAAGTCCATAATATCAGTTTAAGCAGAGTATAATATCACTAGTTCTGACAAGATTGTGCTGATTTTTCCGGGCAAGCCAATTAACAGACATATTGCTTATTGGATTTTAGTCACCTCTTACGACAGGCATACCTTACCGCAAGCAAATTCTATCCCCTGCTAGCAGGGGGAACCAAATGATCAGTACATATCCAAACTATATGCTATAGTCACTCGATCTGAACTATTTCTTTAGAGATTGCACCGTTGAAAATATTTAGCCAATTGGAAAATGTTTCCAAACATGCACTTGATTTCTTTCGTTCATTTTGTAAAGCAGCTATATGCTATACTTAGTCGATATTGACAGATTCAATTTAACAGCTGGGAAGCTAATTGGTGATAAGAAATGTAATAATTGGTAAAGATTGATAAAAGGCGAAAGGATGTTAAAAAAAATTTGAGAGTTGGTTTCTTAAAAACTGAGGGACTAGTTCGTATATATGTATATGGATGGAGAGAGAGATTTGGCTAAAGCGACTTAGCTCGTCCCGTTGTTCGTTTATTTATAAATTCTCGAGGATCTCTGACGTTTCTTTTTTGGTTTTCATGGCAAACTTAATATGCCTCTTTCAGGGAATAAAAACGGCGAGAATGTAAGTTTTAAGTAGTTTAAAAGGGTTATACTTAAAAGAAGCTGTATTAGCACGAGCACAAAAATAAAAGGTTGCTGCAGCTATGACTTCCCTCTATCTGTTTATTAGCAACATCGTAACCCGACTTCTTTTTGAAAAGTTTCTTTTATTCTCTCTTTTTCGCTAAATAATACTGTGGGCAATAAAAAGTAAGACTTTTCAGTTTAAATTTCGCGCGAAAACTCATTCGTCAAAAACATTTTTTTCTACATTTGTATGATTGTCAGGGATATCTGTGACACATGTCATATGAAAATAATCATTATTGTTTGATTTACGCTTGCCTTTCTAAAGTACCTAAAGTACATTCAGCGACTTTTACGATGAGAGAAAGAAGTTCCATTAAAGTTTTTAAGCGGAATGAAATTTCAGGTGTCGAAACATTCAAAGAGAGTCGACGAAAAACGTCCGGGCCGGCCATCAACATAAACTGATGCTCAAACACGTCAATAAAAAATGTGTGCTTGAGAATCGACAATTAGTAGTCGGATATCTTACTGGAATCGTTGGAATATCGGAAGGATCATTGAAAACCATTTTGAAAGATTATTTGGGCCTAAGAAAAGCCAAAGAAGTATTGGTTCATTAACTCAAATTCGAAAAAAAAACGTCGCGTTAACCTCTGTGAAACAAAGCTTTCCGACTACCAGGATGTCTTGAAACGAGTTATTACTGGAGATCGGACTTGGATCTATGTCTACGATCCGGAAACAGACGATGGCTTAATCGATTTGAGTGTTATACGTCATTTGCGTGAATCTATTCCTAAAAAGATGACGAGAAACGGGCCGACAGCTCCTGGTTTTTTCTTCATGAGTTTTTTCATACATTTTTAACCAATATCGTGTTATAATCACCATATTCGCCTGATTTACCTTCGTGTGACTACTGGCTATTCATAAAACTCAGTCA
>CM050323.1:29326938-29346301 GCA_027475135.1 Bactrocera correcta | reverse complement strand
AAATGTCAGAAAAATACTGACCCTACAATTATCTACACATACGCTTACTATATCTATATGCAAAAGCAAATACAACCCTGTAGCGATATATTAAACTAGTGAGTAAAAATACTAGTTTAAAATTAGAAGAAGAATTTATGCTATACTATAATGATCCGAACTGGACAAATTTTTCGGAGATTTATGCGTTACCTAGCGCAATAGACCATGAGAAATTACATGATAATATCTCATTAAATAAATCACATAACAAGCGTTTGATTTTGATCGTTCAGTCTGTATGTCAGGCTACATATTTATACTATAGTGGTTCAAAATAATCAATTCTTCGGAGAATATTTCGTTGCTTTTTGTTATAATATAACATGCCATTCGTTATGATACCTTGTCAAATAAAAAAGTTTTCCATACAAGCACTTGACTATGATTAATCAGTTTATATGGCAACTATATGCTATGGAAATCCGAATGAATATTTTCTTGGGGAAAAAAGGAGGTACTTATACAAAATTTCAGTTCAATGTCTAAAATACAAATGGACTAGTTTGAGTATAGAACCAGAAGAAAATGACTAAATCGATTCAGCTCGATCACCCTAATCATTTATATAAATATTTTTTTAGGGTCTTACAAACTTCGCGACAAACTTTTAATACCCTGTTCACATTCTTTTTATAAGAAAAAGTTACAATCGCCCTTCTACATGAACTTGTGGTAAATACTAGTTATGAAGTAGTTCAAAACCATTTAAATTCCCTACTAGGTGAATACCTAAACTAATGTGCGTAACAGTAGTCAAGCACTTATGTATATATACATATGTATGTACGTGTACTTTTGCCCTACACTGTGCGCATATCTACTGTATATAGTATAAGCATACTAGTGTGCGTTCCGTAATTGGGAGTGTCAAGCCGTTAAGTGATTTAAAAACCTCAACTGAGTTATTTTTGCCTTTAATTCGCTGTAAAATAGGTTAGTTGAGTGTGTCGGTATTAAAATTTATTTGCAAAAAGAAACATAAATTTAAAGGGATATGGTGGAAGAGATGCTATATAGAGACATTGTTGTAAATGGTTAAGGCGTTAAATTGGGCAAGCAACTCATTGAGCTAAGTTGTTTTTGCTTCAATGCTTTAAAATAATGTTTCTTTGAACTAACACTGAATGTTGTAATGAAGTATGCATATTGAAAATAAATTATAGTTTCTTAATATTTTTTTAGCATTTTGATCATTGGTTAAGAAACGAGGTTAGTAGGTGTATTTAAGTAAGGTACTGATTTGTGTATATTTTTTTTTAAATGAATTAAACTGAAAAAAAAAAATGATTACTACACTTACAGTAATAATTACTGTTTCATTTTCAGGTCATACGTAGGTATGTTTTGTAAGATATGCGGGTTTCGTATGAGATTACTTAGAGAAGTTTTGATAATTCTATGTAAATAAGAGTTGAACCTTCTTTTAAGTAATTTATAATAAGATAATTGACTTAAAGGATTAGCTAGGTTTACGGGTTTCAAAAGTCGAATCGAATTTTTTGACTTTTTAAATTCCACAACACTTTTTGTATATTGGCCAAAATTGTCAAGTTGATCCGAGTAATAGTTTCGGAGATACAGTCTTAAGAACTTATGCGCCCGAGGCTTGCCAGGCTAAGTGAGCTACCTTTAAATGGGTTTTTCTTGAAACAGTGTTTTTGAAGTTGGTTGGTAAGTTTTCTCGAGAAGTACTCCCCAAAACCCAAGTAACCTTTAACGTGAAAATGTGTGAAATGAAAGGCAATATTTAAAGCAAAAATGTTTAAAACATGATTTATATAACTTAAGAGGTTAGGGGTAGTCAGAGGCACGAAAAAATTCAACAAATTTTTACAGATTACAAAAAAAAAATACATTAAAAAAATTTACTTTAAATCTTTTAAAAACCGGATTAATGCTAACTTTCTTAAGGTATTTTACGTTCACCTAGAAGAGAATTTAATTCCAAGTACAACGCATTTTGATTCGTTTCGATGGGACGTTTGTTTTTTTTTTATCTTGTCAGCCAATTCAGTAAAATCATAAAAATGAAAAACCGAGAAATCTCCCGTTAAAGTTTTCGCTTTCTGCTCAATCGCTCAGATATCTGCTAGACGCTCGGTCACTATTTTCCTTCTAGATTTGAAAATATTTCGAATTTCCATCTGTAATTTTGGGGATATATTCTTAGACATTTTAAGCAAAAAAAAAAAAAAAAACAAAAAAAATCGATTTTTTGAAGCCTCTAAAGCAGGCTCCTCCCTTAATACAACTTAATATTCGCGGCAAAATGTAGGCACCAATTTACTATATTACTATTTACGGTTTTTTTTTTCTTCTACAACATAATTTTTTTATTATTAACCATCTCTTCCATATTTTTGTTTATTAAACTATGCCCGAGGCACTACTGTCATTCCAATTAATTAATGGCAATACTGTTGGTGTTTGCCCACTTTGTATTTGTATTCGTTTTGCTTTCTACTCACAGGTCAAACCACAGGATTTATATCTATGGCTACTCAACTCGAACATAATTAAAGTGGCTGGGGATACGAGCACGCTTTTACCACCCTTGCGCTTTACTGCGCTAAATTTCACATAATACAATATTGCAGTTGAAAGAATACACAACAACTAAAATAGCGGTTTATTAAATACTATTAGCTTTCAGTGATTCAATAGTGATATTTATTCATTTGCTATGATTTGAGTAATATTAGATCCAATTTTATATATAACTCATACACTGGCAGACATACTTGGCAATGGGTTTGTTAAAAAAACGAAAATCATTAAATGAAGTATAAGGGAGTTGGGGTAGTAGCGAGGACCTAGTAGAAGACCTGGAAGTCCGAAAATGAGGCTAAGGGAAGTAGTGACCAGATTCAACCCATTTTTCACATTAAGTAGCTTCTGTCAGGAAAGAAATTTCAATTGTATTTATATCTCACATATTGACCGGATGTTTGAAAATCTTGATATTAATTACATAAATTGGGAGCTAGATGAAGTTTTTGCTTAATTTTACTATTTTAAGCGCAAAGATACACTGTTATAAGTCAAATACGCTCTATAGTTTTTATTGAAATAACTCAAATATTGGCCAATATCTGCGACGTAAAGGACCTGGAAGTCCGAAAATGAGGCTAAGGGAAGTAGTGACCAGATTCAACCCAGTTTTCGCATTAAGTAACTTCTGTAAGGAAAGAAATTTCAATTGTATTTATATCTCACATATTGACCGATATTTTCTTTCAAAAGTCAATTATAGATTCTGGGCTCCACATATTTGGTACCTATGGCCTTAGTTGGACTTGGCGTAGAGTATTGTACCAAGCAATGGTACGTCTCCGCAAAAGTTAGTTAGATTGGACCACTATAAGATATAGTTGTCATACACAAGGGTCGCTAAACTCAATTCCTTGTATGAAAAAGTTTCTTATTTAACAAGGGACCTTTATGAAATTTGGTACAGATCATTAACCAAATCATTGCTATAATCTTCGAGGAAATTATTGAGATTGAACCACTGTAGCATATATGTAGCTATCAAGCAAATTAACCGATCACAATAAAGACAAAGATCTGTTTGTGCACTTTTATACCAGCGTTTTCTAAAACTAATACAAGATTGTATAAGAAATTATATTTAACATTTTGTTAATAACAATAATATACATATCTGGCAACCCTAAAAAATATAGTGTCAAGACAACCAACTTAAATAGCCGATATTGATACTAGTGTGAAATAATTGGTGACTATATTATAAACCAAAATTATATTTCTCCAACCAAAAATGATCTCCCAACTGGACTTGTCATAAGCAAGAAGCAACCCGCTAGCTATTTGTAAGCGTGCCAAAACACACCTTAATTAATGCCTTTGGTGAAAAATGTGTTTAATTAATAGAGAATTTCGCTTCAAGGTTTTGTCCGAACATCGCAAATGGGGGAAACACAGCCCGGTGGCTATTTAAACTTTCACTTTTTGCAACAAATATACAGAAGAGTGTGTGTGTGTGTGTGTGTGTAGGCAAAGACACACATGCATTTGCTTAATTCATTAATTGGCTTGTTAGTATTCTAAGCGTATCCAAAGCAACTACGATGACGTACGGCGTTCGGCGAGCTCCGACCACTGGCGACTCGTATTGGCTTTTGTAGAAAATTGTTGTTGCTACGGATGCTACTTTTTAAAGTTTGCTGCCTGCACGCCGTTATACAAATAGTAGCAGAAGTGCCGCATTCAAACACACACACACACACAAAGCCATGCAGACTTGAAGGTCAGCGGCGTTGCGAATGTTTTGCATAATTTGGTTGAAATAACGACTTCCCCTATTTATTTATATACCGAAGTGTATGTGTGTGTATATGTGTGCGTTTGTATGTATGCTGTAGGTGAAAGTGTTTTGAAGCGCAGCTGCTGGGGGAAGCTGAGTCGGAAAACTTTTTCAAGTGCATGGTAGAGATTGCTGGAATCTGATTGCATTAGTTCTGTGTAAACTATGCAGACTCACAGACTCTAGTCGCCGAAAGAATAATTTTAATCTTTGCAACTAAATCTAAATTAAGTTACCAACTTGAGTTATTTATTAATATTTTATTATTGAGAGTTTTAGGTTTTGAGAGTATGAAAAAATAGGGGATATTTGTATTTGGAAAACTCGGAATTCAATTTTATATATTTTATGTCGGAGTTTTGAACATGCGGTAGTGAACTCTAAAATCTATTTTGGTCAATGTGGTAAAATTTGTCGAAAAATATGATTATAACATCATAAAATCTAGTAGGAAGTGGTGACTACCAAGGCACTGCAGTGCTTTTCAAGCGGAGATCTTAGCATTAAAAGAAAGCCTTCTTCTTCTAAAAACAGTAAGATAAACACAAGAAATATATTCATTTATACAAATAGCTAAGCCTCCCTAAAATTTCCAAAAAGTTTTTATGGTTGATCTCTTGGTGGATCTAAGATCCTGTTTCACGATAAACTTTTAATGGGTTCCAGGACACATTGACATTCCTTACAATTTTGAAGTAGATGAACTAGACAGGGCGGGCACAACCCTGCAGTTGGACTCCGATAAAAAAGGAAAAATATATGCGTCGGGCTACAAATGTATATTTAATCGATAAACGTTATAAAGATATGCTGAACGTCGGTGGAGAGAATCGCTAATTCAATAAATCCCGTAAAATTGGATTATGGAATCCCGATGCCGACTATTAAAATTCCAAAAAAAATATAATAAATAAGAACTCGGAAAAAGGGAAAAATGCTTATAGCTCACTTTCTAATTGGCAGGGCCAAAAACCATACAATGTAGAAGAAGAAGCCTCTATAGAACATTTTCTATGCGAATGCAAAGCTTTGTATAGGAGAAAAAATCGCAACTATTGCCAAAAGTTTCTTCGATATGTAGGGGGATTGCATAAATAACACTTTTAGAACCGATGAACTTCATCAGGAGTACAGGTGTTTCAAAGATAACATAATGGAGTGATTTGAAAATAATTTTAGATTTCCCGTTTTTGCTCAATGGGGTTTTTCCTTTTCGTCGTCAAACTTTTTCCCTTTCCCCCAACAAACCTAACACCGAAAAAAGGTGATGCAAAACAAGTTTTAAAAATCTGGAAAACTCGTTGTTCGTAAATGTGCTTTAGCACCTCTATCACTACTGGCAAGTGGTGAATAATTTCCCGATTTGCCTTGAGCGGCATGGCTACTATATCAGCTTTTAGTATTGCCACGTGTCAACTTTCTTATACTCAAAATTGGAAGTATTGCTCAAAGTATTTGGTGAAGTGTTGGCTACCGACAAATGTTTTTATCAGCAAAATCAATTTCTTTTATTCAAAATAGTCTCCTTCTGCTTCAATACAGCTTTTTACACGAGAGAATGAATAGGAAAAAATATTTCTTAAAATTTTCTTTAACCACAAAATCGCTTTTTAGATGTTTCAGATTTATGTATTTTTATTTAATTGGGTAGTCGAAAAAGTCTTTTCGTATTTTATAGTAGATTTGTTGCAGTCGTTTATCTCCAGGGCTACCAATCATATTGCGTCATACCAAATAGTGTTGGGAATGGTGAGATTTTATATATTTTTATTTTCATTCTACAAAAAAAAAAATCGGGTTGAAGAAAAGCTACAGTTGTTGGAAAATGAGTGAAACGATGAAAAAATTGGCTATATTTTAAAATTTTTTTTTATAAAAAAAAAGAAAAAAGGAACGCAAATAACCAATGAAATATTTTGAAGTTTACGGATACGACGCTGTTATTCCCCTTTTGCTTCCGTTCTGGAAATTTCGAAATTTCGATTTACACTTATGAAAGTTTTATACTGATGGAATAATGTCTCGAAAAAATGACAAAAAGGGAGGGCGACCAAAATAGTACATATTTTTTTTTATTTTTTATATAAAAAAAAATAGGTTGAAGTTTGATTAAAAATACGAAAAAACTTTTTCGACTTCCCAATATATTTAATATAAAGTTGGCACCAATAGTTTTTCGATAATATGCGTTTAATTTTTTGACACATATTTCATTAGTTTTGAATGTATAAAAGTATTTAATTAAAAAGTGGCACAAGCAGTTCTCTTAACGAAAATTTTACGTTATAGATGCCAACACTACTCCAAAAATATTTAATGTAAATCTCTTTCAGAATATTTTCTCTTTTGATAGTATTATCGCAGTTTCTCTTTTAATTCAAAAATATAGTTTTAAATGCATTTCTTTGGCTTCCCAATAAGCATATTTTCACGAAGCCAATTGAGATTTCAAAAAAAATAAATAAAGCCAAGCCATAAGAAAAATATGTTTAAATTTTTTTAAATTTTTCTAAATTATATCTCCGGGAAAATAAAAAAAAAAGCTTTGTAAATTGCACGAAGTGAGTGAAATTTAGCCTTCCCAATTTTCCAGAAGACTAAATATTTTAATATATCCTTTATTATTATTAAAAAATACTATATTTAAACTACATACCCGAAACTAACCAAAAGGAATGAACGGCAATTACCAGAAAATTAAATATCAAAATTACCGGCGCAACTATGTAAAAAAAAAAAAAAAATAAACAAAAACACAAAACAGAAAAAGAAAATTCGCACATCGCCTCAGTATAATATTTCATTGCTGTAATATGCAAAATGATGAAGAAGTATACATATTTATAAACAAGGTAATTTAGGTAGTGCCGACGTTCAGGGCCAAAATCAACCAACTGACGAACCCGCAAGCCGGCCAGCTAGTTAGCTAGCTAGCGTATCAGCCAGCTATCCACCCACCAAATTGAGTGCCAAAGCTCATAAATTTTCCAGTTGGCAAACAAGTGCAGCTACAGTGAGCGCAAAAAAATACGCGTACTCGTCGCATTACATAAATGTAAAACATGACACTAACATTTTCATAAACATCCACAATAAAACAGCGAACAACAACAACAACTGCATGCGACCGCACGCTGAGCAACCGCACGGTTTGGCGCGCCAACACTTTTACACTTTTTAACGGTACAGTAGCGAACGTGTAGTGGGTGCCAAGAATTTGTTCCGCTGCAGTGCATTTTTGGTTGTTGGCATTGTTGTTTTTGGTATTGTCGTGGTTGCTGCAAATTTTATTTATTTTTAATCAAGCACAGCACTTTTACCAATTTCATGCACAAATAAAAATAAATATTATAAATGGAAACAAATTTTACGCGCGTTTGTGTGTAAATTTGCTTGAATTATGCATTTTTAAAAGCAGAAAGAGGACACGCGAGTGAATAACGGGTTTTTCGAGGATACCGAAAAGCTCATAATAAATAATTAACGAAATTTGAAAATATAATCCCAGAATTCATATATCATATTTTATAGTGCTAGGCTAGGTGCATACCTTGAAATATAAATAAGTACTCATACGCCGTGACGGCTATTTTATTTGTATCACAAGAGCATATGCAACTCGATAAAATTTTTCAAAATATTTTTTTTTTACGAATGTTTAAGAAAAATGACAATTTTGATAAAAAAATATGCACGATCAAGTAAGGAAGGCCTAAGTTCGTGTGCAATCATACAGTTGCAAAATCCTTTTATTAACTGTATGGGAGTTAGGGTAATATTTCACTCGATTTTAGCTTTATTTGGCACTAGTACACAATGTCATTCGACGCTTTATGAATTTCTGTAAGATAACTTATACAATGGTTAGTATATACGAAGTCAACTAAGTTTGACAATTTTTATATTAGGTGTATGAGGGCTAAGGAAATTATTTACGCGGTTTTACTAATTTTTGATACCAGAGAAAAGGTGCTCTCAGTATTCATTGTTACTTGAATTACATATGATAAAGTAAAAGAAACAGAAGAAATTTAAAATGTTTAAATATTGCCACTTTAATTATGTAATACTAACTTCATTCTCGAAAACTCCAAAATATTCAATCTCTAAATACAAAGACCCCAATATAAAAATATCCCCGAAATTAAAATGGCTAAACTGCAGAAAGAAGTTCAAGGTAAAATAACTATGCAAGAATAAATAAGAAATATTATTTAATATACGAGTATATTCCATATATATGAAAAAATGTGAGATTAAAAAAATTTCAATTTTTGTAGAAAATAAATTTAAAGGTAGCATACACGTTGTTGGCTTTTTTGTATTGCTGAGGGTAGCAAGTCAATATGATATTAAGCAATATTTGGCTCCAATTGGTCAGGTGGAAGAGACATCGTATCCTACTTGTTCGGGTTCGGGGCCGGCCCAAAATCTCTGACGTTTTATGGGTCCGCTACCCGGAAGCATTGCGACTTCATACTGAACAAAATTTTCAATTATACCTGCCCTTAGGTTAAAACCACAGCAATCATGAATCTCCCCAAAGGGGGATTGAAGCGAACTCCAAGGGCTAACTGCTCCCCGTGGTATAAGATTTAGGTCTCCGATCAGACCTTGTAGCATTTATTACTAGTACCAGTCGATCACCCATTAAACTCAATGACTGGTGAAGGTTGTCGTTTGAACTTCAAATGTCTTTTCATTAGAAAAAAACCTATTCTATAATAATAATAATAATATAATATCTATAATATCAGTTTAAGTAGAGTATAATAGCACTATTTATGTCTGTGACAGATGTCACATGAAAATAACCAATATTGTCTGATTTACACTTGCCTTTCTGGAGTACCTAAAGTACATTCAGCGACTTTTACGATGAGAAAAATTATTCAACAAAGAAGTTCCATTAAATTTTTTGTACGAATGAAATTTCTGGTGCCGAAACAGAGAGAGTCGACGAAAAACGTCCGGGCCGGCCATCAACATAAACTCATGAACAATACGTCAGTAAAAAATTACAATTAGTAGTCGGAGATCTTACTGGCATCGTTGGAATATCGGGAGGATCATTGAAAACCATTTTGAAAGATTATTTGGGCCTAAGAAAAGCCAAAGAAGGATTGGTTCATTCACTCAAATTCGAAAAAAACGCCGCGTTAACGTCTGTGAAACAAGGCTTTCCGGCTACCAGGATGTTTTGAAACGCATTATTACTGGAGATCAGACTTGGATCTTTGTCTACGATCTGGAAACAGACGATGGATTAATGGATTTGAGTAATATACGTCAATTACGTGAATCTAAAAAGACGACGGGAAACGGGCCGACAGCTCCTGGTTTTTTCTTTATGACTTTTTTCATACATTTTTAACCAATATCGTGCCATAACCACCGTATTCGCCTGATTTACCTTGGTGTGACTTCTGGCTATTCATGAAACTCAGTCACACAAAGCGGCGTCCGTTCATTGACAGTCACAGATGCAAAGATAAATATTCTATAGTAATACATAGGATTTTCGGGAGTTAAAAACTTTAATTGTTTCCTTATAGAAAAGGTCAAAATATAAAAGGATAACCCAGTCAAAGAGTCGAATAATATTTGCCTATTCTTTATTTGAAAGCTCAAGTCGCGAATGATATAACCTACGTAAGTATAGAAGGAGTATACAAACAAGACTTTTTGCTGCTTATTTATTGTTTAACCTTTGTAGGAATCATATTGAAAGAAGTCATTACTGGTGTAAACGATAATGATCACAGCCTCTGACCTATTATTGCAAGCCTATCTATTTTTATCGATCCAAGAGTTGTTGTTGCATTAATATTATATCTAATAATATATATAACTTAATTTAATTTCCAGACATTTTATGAAATACTCAGCCAAGCAACTTTCAATACAAGATCACTCGGCATACACACACACAAGTACATACCAATATTAATAATGAAGCAAATAATTCAGTTAGGCCTACCTATAATTTCGTTGAATATTTAAAGTTATTAAGGACATGTGAAATGCAGGCGCGAGAAATATAAAAAGTAAAAAAGATTATTTCAAATAAGAAGAGTGTCATCATATAGGTGTGTGTAAAAGGGATAAGATATGTAAGGCAAACAGGATATGGCGCAGCATTGAATGATGGCCATTGTAGGTCAGTTCACGAGAAAATATTGTTGAGTGCAGCGAGTGGAATGAATGATGGCGTTGAATGCGCTGGACCGCAAGCAACGAGACGGTGACGCGAAGCCGTTGCAGGCTGGCGCAGGTGGAGTGCGGCGCTGGCGAAGGCCGCACCATGCACATGCCATTTTAATTAATATTAAAAAGCGTGCGAGTGTTTCATTTCCATTTTCCATTTCACGTTCTTTATTTATATTTATTTCAGTTTTTGTTTTCTTTTTTTTTTGTATTTCTTCTTTCACTTTTAGGCGCTTTGTTGCTGCGTGCAACGCATGGCATGCAGTGAAAGCTGGGCTTATATAACACGGCGAAATCGGTGAAAGCATGGACAGCAGCGGCAGCGGGGTTTGCGGTAAGAGAGCGGTGATGGCACTAGCGAACACACACACACAAGCGTATACAATTGTATGCGAAAAATTTTTGGCAAACCAACGCGACTCTTATTTTGCCTATAAATAATGAAAAGCCAACAAAATGCACCGCCACACATACATATGCACATGCATGCACACGCACACAACACCAACAGGCTGACAGGAAAAACAGTGAAATTTATGTTTTTCGTGCTCATATCTGGCGCCGCGTTGTCTTGCCAAGGCGCTGGCTGCTGGCCGGCAACCAACGTCGCTGCTGACAAACTTTAGTAATGCATCAGTGGCAGTCAAAAAGTGTGTGGCATGCAGCAACGAGCACTTATATTGTACAAACAACAAATAAAATAAGAACAGCGCTGGCTACCAAGCCGTTTGTGGCTACTGCAACTTCCGTTGCGACGCTGCCACTATTGGTAGCATCATGACTGCTTGCTTGCCTGCCTGTTTGGCGGGCATGTCGGCTTGCCTGCTTGACTGGCTGCCAATGTGGCTGCAGTAATGATAAAAAATTCAGCATAAAAATTATGCACTTTTCCACTTCCGGTTGTCACTGCAGTTGCTGGAAGTGGCGGAAGCGCAGAGGTGGTGGCGCGTTGTTATAACTGCAAACGTGACAAACTGTGCAGCTTCGCCATTAAAATTGCAAAGTGTTGTGTTTGCTTGTAATTGCAGTTGTTGCAACTTGTTTTCGCGTGAAGTTGCAGCGTGGAAAAGTGTAGCATCGCAGTAGTTGACGTAACACATAAATTAAGCATACCAGCCGTTTGGTCGTTATCATAAAACAGTGCACATTTGGCTCTTATAGAAGAAAGCTCCTGAGTATTCGAACGTAGACATTTGTTTGTTTCGTTTAAAAAATTAGGTATTTTTTGAGGTTTCACAGCAAATTTGTCATAGTAATGTTTTCAAAGGGGCTGAAGTTTAGTAAAGGGATGCTGTAGCACGGTAGGGCTAAGTATCAACCCGGCAAAAACTGTCATGATTTCTTTCACTAAGTGAGGATCTTTTCCGAGCTTGACATCCATAACACTTGGGGGCATGGAGTTGGAGACGTTCATATTAGACTTAATCTTACGGTGGAGTAGGCATGTGTATCTAACGCCGTCCAAAGCCACCAAGGCGCTAATGATATGCAAACGCTTGACGGAAGATCCTTGGGATGCAAGCTAGGTATCTTAAGATGGCTGTTTACCATGATTGTAAGGCCTATTGTCACCTATGGAGCGGTTGCTTGGGCTACCCAGGCAACGGAGTCTTCGGTAGGTCTTAAGCTATCGAAGCTGAAAAGTGTCTGCGCTTCAGGGGCAATGCGCACTTGGCCCACTGCAGTACTTGAAGTCATGCTGGAGCTCACACCGCTGCATTTAGTGTTTAAACAGGTAGCGAAACATCCCATCCATGGTGCTAACGTCAGCAGAGTATTTCGGCAAAAGGAAAAGAATGCCGTCTCAACAGATGTAGGGACAGTACACCACTGGCCCTTCTTCCAAGGAATGGCGTTACAAAGAGCATTAACTTCACAAAGAATTTTAAAGTTATTCTCGGCAGCAAGACAGAGACTCCACGCTTGATATACTGCTGAACTGATGAGAGGCACTACTATCCAGCAATACACTGACTTGAAAATACCAGAAGGCATTGGAGCAGGCATTGCGGGACCGCATGCCAAACTATCTATACTAATGGGACATTTTCCAAGCAGAAGTTTTTGCTATAAGTCAGTGCGTAGAACTCAATCTCCACCGCAACCATCGCAACCAGCATATCGCCATACTAAGTGACACAGGGCACTGCAGGCTCTGGAAATACTTGTCCAACATACGCATGGTTTCTGGCGTAAACTGCCGGTTCTGCGACATGGAACAGGAAACCCCAGTACACCTGATTCTGGATTGTCCAGCAATTTGCAGAAGCGGACTTAAGGCCCTAGGTTCCACCTACGTGAACAGGGATCACATCACCTCAGTAGCGCCCAGCAGGCTCCTGGAATTATTCAGTACGCAGGATCTTGGTGACCATGTGTGATATAGGGGAGCGCACAATAGAACCTAGGTCGGTGTGCAATACCTCATTATAACTATCTATCTATCTACCTCTCTATTTTTGCCTCTATTTACTATAGTTCCGATAATTACTATAGCTGATGAAAGCTCTCTTTTTGTAGCGTCGTCAAGTTTCATAAATGGTGAAAGATTAGATTGGGGAGTATTGAGAAAACTCAAGTAGTTGGAAGTCGTTCTTGGTACAAACTCGAGACAAAGCCTGTAAGTCTTTGATAATCCTGAAACTGCCCCACGCTTTGAAAGACCAATTATCAAAAACATTGATAAAATAATATAAATAATAAGAAAAATAACATAAATGGTTATTGCTAAAGAAAAGTGGGCCGTTTACAACAATGCAAAGCGAAAATGGGAAATTTATATGCTTGAGCATAGATTAAGCAATACAAAACGGAGAGTTGAAGAGGGAAGCGAGACGCACTTGTAGACAGAAAAAGAAAGAGGCCGAAATGCGTCAGTACGAAGAGCTTGATAAGCTGGCCGACAGAGGTAATGCTCGAAAATTCTACGAAAAGATGCGGAGGCTTACAGAAGGTTTCAAGACCGGAGCATACTCTTGTAGAACCCCCCAAGGTGTTCTAGCCACCGATGCCCAGAGCATACTTAAATTATGGAGGGAACACTTCTCCAGCCTGCTGAATGGCAGTGAACGCACAACACCAGGAGAAAGCGTACCCGATACCCCAATCGATGACGATGGAGCAGACGTTCCATTGCCCGACCATGAAGAAGAAGCGGCAGGGGCCGATGGATTGCCGGCCGAGCTATTCAAACACGGCGACGAAGAGCTGATAAGGTGCATGCATCAGCTTTTTTGCAAAATATGGTCGGACGAAAGTATGCCTAATGATTGGAATTTAAGTGTGCTATGCCCAATCCATAAAAAATGAGACCCCACAATCTGCGCCAACTACCGTGGGATTAACCTCCTCAACATCGCATATAAGGTTCTGTCGAGCGTATTGTGTGAAAGATTAAAGCCCACCGTCAACAAACTGATTGGACCTTATCAGTGTGGCCTTAGACCTGGTAAATCAACAACCGACCAGATATTCACGATGCGCCAAATCTTGGAAAAGACCCGTGAAAGGAGAATCGACACACACCACCTCTTCGTTGATTTTTAAGCTGCTTTCGACAGCACGAAAAGGAGCTGCCTTTATGCCGCGATGTCTGAATTTGGTATCCCCGCAAAACTAAAACGGCTGTGTAAGCTGACGTTGAGCAACACGAAAAGCTCCGTCAGAATCGGGAAGGACCTCTCCGAGCCGTTCGATACCAAACGAGGTTTCAGAGAAAATAGTTTGAGCTGCAGAACTCAACAGAGAAGGTACCATCTTCTATAAGAGTGTACAACTGCTGGCGTATGCCGATGATATCGGTATCATCGGCCTCAACACCCGCGCCGTTAGTTCTGCTTTCTCCAGAATGGACAAGGAAGCAAAAGAAATGGGTCTGGCAGTGAACGAGGGCAAGACGAAATATCTCCTGTCATCAAACAAACAGTCGTCGCACTCGCGACTAGGCACTCACGTCACTGTTGACAGTCATAACTTCGAAGTTGTAGATAATTTCGTCTATCTTGGAACCAGCGTAAACAACACCAACAATGTCAGCCTGGAAATCCAACGCAGGATAACTCTTGCCAACAGGTGCTACTTCGGACTGAGTAGGCAATTGAAAAGTAAAGTCCTCTCTCGACGAACAAAAACCAAACTCTATAAGTCGCTCATAATTCCCGTCCTCCTATATGGTGCAGAGGCTTGGACGATGACAACAACCGATGAGTTGACGTTGCGAGTTTTCGAGAGAAAGGTTCTGCGAAAGATTTATGGTCCTTTGCGCGTTGGCCACGGCGAATATCGCATTCGATGGAACGATGAGCTGTACAAGATATACGACGACATTGACATATTTCAGCGAATTAAAAGACAGCGGCTACGCTGGCTAGGTCATGTTGTCCGGATGGATGAAAACAGCTCTGAAAGTATTCGACGCAGTACCCGCCGCGGGAAGCAGAGGAAGAGGAAGACCTCCACTCCGTTGGAAGGATCAAGTGGAGAAGGACCTGGCATCGCTTGGAATATCCAATTGGCACCACGTAGCGAAGAGAAGAAACGACTGGCGCGCTGTTGTTGACTCGGCTATAATCGCGTAAGCGGTGTCTATGCCAGTAAAGAAGGAGAATGCAAAACTTGTTAAAAGATATATATAAAATATTTCTTCCAACGAGTACTGACTTCACTCACAAAGTGATCCTCAGCTAAAATAACAAAAGTTTTTAGTTTTTAATACGCTTACATCTAACTTGTAACCTATTTTTAGGCGCCCACACGTGTTACGCGGCACTCCATGGAGGAATTACGTCTGTGTGCATACTGCATATCTAGCTGACACGTACAAATAAAGGGTGATTTTTTAAGAGCTTGATAACTTTTTTAAAAAAAAAAAACGCATAAAATTTGCAAAATCTCATCGGTTCTTTATTTGAAACGTTAGATTGGTTCATGACATTTACTTTTTGAAGATAATTTCATTTAAATGTTGACCGCGGCTGCGTCTTAGGTGGTCCATTCGGAAAGTCCAATTTTGGGCAACTTTTTCGAGCATTTCGGCCGGAATAGCCCGAATTTCTTCGGAAATGTTGTCTTCCAAAGCTGGAATAGTTGCTGGCTTATTTCTGTAGACTTTAGACTTGACGTAGCCCCACAAAAAATAGTCTAAAGGCGTTAAATCGCATGATCTTGGTGGCCAACTTACGGGTCCATTTCTTGAGATGAATTGTTGTCCGAAGTTTTCCCTCAAAATGGCCATAGAATCGCGAGCTGTGTGGCATGTAGCGCCATCTTGTTGAAACCACATGTCAACCAAGTTCAGTTCTTCCATTTTTGGCAACAAAAAGTTTGTTAGCATCGAACGATAGCGATCGCCATTCACCGTAACGTTGCGTCCAACAGCATCTTTGAAAAAATACGGTCCAATGATTCCACCAGCGTACAAACCACACCAAACAGTGCATTTTTCGGGATGCATGGGCAGTTCTTGAACGGCTTCTGGTTGCTCTTCACCCCAAATGCGGCAATTTTGCTTATTTACGTAGCCATTCAACCAGAAATGAGCCTCATCGCTCATCGGACACGGACGCGAAACACATTTCGAACCGAACACTGATTTTGGTAATAAAATTCAATGATTTGCAAGCGTTGCTCGTTAGTAAGTCTATTCATGATGAAATGTCAAAGCATACTGAGCATCTTTCTCTTTGACACCATGTCTGACATCCCACGTGATCTGTCAAATACTACTGCATGAAAATCCTAACCTCAAAAAAATCACCCGTTACAAACGCATATCTCTTCCTGTGAACGAGAGTATTTGAGCGCATTGCAATGTGGCGTGTTAATGCGGTTGAGTCGAGCACACTCACCCACAGCAATATACAACACATATGTATGTGGAAATGCATGGTAAAAGATATAAGATCGTGTGTGTGTGTGTGTGAGTGTATGAGTGTATGCAGGACTAAATATAGCAAGCGTTTGGCATCACGTCACGTGCACACACACGGCTACATGTAGCGGCAACATAAAAATGCACCGTACGTGGCACCGGAAAAATGTGGCAATGTGCAATACCAGTTTTTCTTTGTTTTTAGTTTTCTTTTTTTTTTTTGCAAAAATTGCTTTTCATTTTCAGCAGGTGCGGCCAGCTTTGACTCGCAGCGGCCTGACTAAGAGCGACTAAGTTTAGTTTGGCGCCAAAAGTGTGCAGAGTTATGCGGACGTACACTTATAACTATGTATGTATGTGTGTGTATTTCTGTCTCTGCATGTCCATGTGTTCGGCTATGCGTTTGCATCGAAAGCTGGTAATAAAAATGTGCGCAATGCCACTTTTAATTTGAAAATTTTAACGCCCATAAAAACTATGCGCTTTTGTGGTGGTGATGATGGTGGTGCTGATGGCGATGGCAAAAGGCGAACAAACAGTAAATGTGGCAAAAGTGATGCAGTGACCTGCAGCAATCGGCTCGCGGATGGCAGCTGATATTGCTGTGCCGTTCGAAAGCGTTTAGCTCACAATGTTTCTATTTTTATGACTATGGGTGTGGTTTTTATTGTTTTTGTGCTAAAATTATCAGCAATTTTTATTTCAACTTTGCCAAATTGAGGCGAAGGACTGCGTTGATTATTTGCTTGTATATATGCATGTGTGTATGTGTGTGCGGCTTTTGGCTGCCACGCGGTCGCCAGTGTCAGTTGTGTCGCAGCAGTTGAAAGGAAAAGTTCGCCGCTCAAAGCAAGTGGAAAGTGTGCGAAAAAGAAACATCATAGTATAAAAAGAACTTAAAAAGGAAAAGAAAATGGAGCAAAAGAAAAAAATCCGCAAATTTTTGTGCCAACTTTGGACCGCATTTTGACGCGTTTTCCTCATTGCTGCTGTGGCATGAAAAATTTATTACACGTTAATTACTTTTAATTTTCGGCTTTTGGCTCACACACACATATGTATGTATACACAGCGCAGTTTCGCTAAAATACCGTTGTAAATACATTGGTGGTCTTAATGTTGGCGGTGAAACGTGCGACAAAGTGCAAAGCCGGTGGCGCACACACTCTCGCTCTGGCTTAAGTTGCAAGCGTAGCGCCATTAATCACACGTACATACATATGGACACATACATTCACATTTATAAACACATTATGCGCATTTTTTTGTACTCTTTCCACTACCCCACCGGTCATGCCAAGAGCCTCTTACTTGCCTCAGCTTTGCTGCTTCTTTCTCAGCGCTTTCGTTGAGCAAAGAGCTTTTTAATGTCACCACACATACATCGAATATACATACACAAATACACAGACAGTGCATGTTGAACTACAAAGCCTCACAAGTCAAAATAAATTTTATTTGAGGTCGGCCACGCAACAAAGAATAGGCGAGAGAAAATTTCAAAAGCTATATCTGTTGAAGTCTTTCTTATGGTTTTTGTTTTTTTTTTTCGCGAGCGTAAAGGATAAATATTTATACCTTGAAAAAGGTGTATTAAATTTGTCATGCAGTTTTTAACATCCTAAAAAATACGTCGAAGCCCCTAAAATACATATGTATGTATGAACAATCAGTGAGAGGAACTGAGTCTGGTTGGCTTGGCTTCTCTGTTCCTCTGTATATATGCCAACAAGTCACATAGTTTTTGAGATATTTGTCTGCAATTTCGCACACATACTTTTCTATCTTAGTAGCAGCACATTTGTCATAATAGCCGATATCAGACCACTAAAACATATAGCTGCCATACAAACTGAACGATCGGAATCATGTGCTTATATGGAAAACTTTTTTATTTGACAAGATGTCTTCATGAAATTTCGTGTGGATTATTACCTCACATAATAATGTAATCTCCGCAGAAATTGTTCTGATCGAACCACTATATCATATAGCTGTCATACAAACTGCCCGCTCGATATGAAAATAAAGATCTTTTTATACCCTTTAATACTTTAAGCAATGCATTTCCTTCCCTTCCCCTTTCTTATTAATTTTAGGCTACGAATTTTCATTGGAAAGTTTTACTGAATTGGAATAGGTAAAATAATAAAAGGAAGCCTCTGAGGGTACGAAAAATATTGATTATAATACAAATGGGCTAAAAATGTACTAAATATCTTACATTTATTTGAATAGGATTAATTTTAATAGGAAATAAAAAAAAACCTTCGAAAAGACGAAATATCATAAAACATACTTAACATACATAGTTATGGGCTCCTTCCAGTCAAGAAAAATGTTCAATGTGCAGGATATATACTCAATTTGTGCTCATCTTACACACTGTTGGGAAATATGGAGGCTGCCGTAGCAGCGTGCATTGACTATCATCAGTAAAAAATAATCTTGCTAGAACCAACGCAAGTAATGGAGAGGCAATTACAACTCCTTATATCAATCTTGTAAATATCGAAAGATCTTAAACTGAACTTTTATAGTAATGATTGCTCTCTATACAAGTAAAATATTGAGCTTCCTCTAATTAGTTTTATGGAAGCATTTCTCTTAATAATGAGTATAACTCGGCAGTCTTTATCAAGTGGTCTTATCTGAGTGGTCTTCAGACATTAAAAGATTTCTTATAAAATTCACAAGTCTTTAAAACACCAGATAACACAAGCTGCTAAGTTCTAGGGAAAGACATTTCGCCGATAATATACAAGTTCTCCTTGCACAAAACACAAAACTAAGTCAAATATAGTTTACAAGAGATATGAGCTCTTTTCGAAGCTTAAGAGACAACTGGATACCCAAAAACTCGTAACTTTTTGCCACATCTCACACTATCTGAAACATTACTTCGTATTACCAAACAT